>JAFJYJ010000012.1:7157500-8363383 GCA_019022615.1 Acacia melanoxylon
TAATATTTTGATCTAAGATTTCAATTCTTCCATGTTTTCGCAGTAGCATATTGTTCCATCGAGCTAAGGTCCAAAATATGGAAGAAACTGGTGTTTCCACGACTCTACCACCAAGTCAATTCTGTTTCACTTAATCTCTATTTCATGGCCACATATCTTTCCGGCTAAGGAATGGGAAACTCCTCTTTTGTTACATGAATCCTATTTTCATTTCATCATGGAAAAGCCATCTTTTTCTCAACAATGTCTTTGTCACTTGATCCAATAGCGTTCCATTAGATAGGAATAGATTTGATAAATCGATAACTCTTGGATAGAGTATTAGAACGGAAGAATCCATTAGATAATGAACTATTGGTTCTAAGCCATCTCTACGCGATGAATCAACAATTCAAAATGCTTTTCTTGCGTATTCTTGATAAACCAGCGTTTAGACATAGATGTAGAAGGATCTATTTGGGAAGTAAGAAGCTCCTTTGACATCTCTTCATCTGCAAAGAATTCTCGATGGGAAAACATAGAGACAAAAGACTCATCTTTGAATAGGAAAAAAAGTGGATCCATAGGGTCCCAAATGAATTGGCTTATTCGAAAAAGGCATTGTTCTTTGAAAGATCTATCTCGTGTCTGGTACTGCATGGTTCCACTCTGCAAGAACTCCAAATCATTCTCTTAAAGCTCATCCTCTTCATCATAAATGATCCGCTTGCCCTGAAATGACCTGGCCCAATAGGGAAATAACAATGAGAGAAAAAAAAATCCCCAGTTTTTAATCACTTTTTCCATCTTCTTCATTGGCCGTTGGGGACCTTTCCATCTTCCTCAATGAATCTCCCAATTCTAACACTCTGCCCCCTCTTCCTCAAAGCCTTCATGGATGAAGAAAGGTTTCCATTCTTCGCCTTCGCTTCTTCTGATTCTATTTGCTCTTCCCTGCACTCTACGCTACAAAATGGTATGCCCACTCTGCGCATTGCACAAATTTAATAAATCGCCATCAGAATGAGAGTCGCACAAAATCATATTATGAACTTGAAACTTACTACCAACCCAGAAACTCCATATTGTCGACATACAAAACAAAGACTAATTAACCCCCAATCAATTTCCCGCAAAATCTCTTAACATAATGATCTCAAAATGTACTATTAGAGGATGTAAGAATAATTTATGGAGAAATTTTGTTCTTGGGATAGAATTGTAAACCACAAATTACAGATCACAAGAAAAAGTTTAAACAAAGACTCTGGGTCGCTAACCTGTACATGAGGATGTCTCTATTGTCCTCAAGAGGCTTCTTGCAGAGAAAACAAGTTTCAAAATAGGATTGGCGATCTTCGAATTTGGCGTCTTTGAACCTCCCAAATCTTGGGAAAGAAACCAACAGGTTTCTGGAACTTGTTCAAAAGAAACGATGGCTAGTGAGAAGGGCGTATGAGGGGTATGGTGGAGATGAAAAAAATTAATTAAAATCTGAGAATTTTTATTTATTTAATTAAACCATGAATTTTTTCAAAAAATTGAGTTCATGTCGCAGCATGTTTGGATTAAAATAATGTGACTTGGATGAGTCATCATTTTTTGTTAGATAAGACTAACAATGTTAAGATTGAGGGACTAAAAATATACTTTATAAATTTAAAGAACTAAAATGAAACTTGATACAAACATAAAAGACTAAATATATACTTTAGCCTTTTATATATTTATAAGTCACATTAAATTTTTTATTTGAATGCATTATTTACCCTTTATTTAGTATTGTTTGAACTTTGTTCTCATGTGATTGTGATTATAACGTATATTAAACCACTTCTTCAAGTTATTTGTAACTTTTCTTTAATAATTTACTACACCTCATTTCTTATTCACATAACTGTTTAGCCATTAAGAATAACTTTTTTTTTATAAAAAAAGTAAGAGATTAATGAGGCCCTTCCTTCAGATTATTTGCAACTTTTGTTTAGCAATTAATTCATTATAGCTCATTTCTTTGTTCACCAATCACCATATATAATGGTTTTGCAATTTGGAAATTTTTTGGTATTTTTCTGAAAATATTCCTTTTAATAAGGTGGTTAAAATACTAATTAAGGAAAGGAAACAAAGCTGATACAATATTTTAATTGTTAAGGACCAGTCCTCATTCATCAAGATAAAAGAAGGAAAATAATACTACTACTTCGGTTCTAAATATAGAACATAGTTTGTAGTACAATTTGCATTACAATTTATATGTTATATTTAGGACTAGAGGAGTAATAACCAAGAGGAATAAAAAAAAAATAGCTTTCCTACTTGGTAATGGTATAAACAAGCATTTACCCTGCTCGTTGCACAAGATAAATATAATTCAATAATTGTAAAAATATAAAATTCCTTTGTAACCTCCACCCACCTAAAGGGAAAATCTTATAAAGAAAATAATATAATCAAGTCTTTAAATAAATTATATCACCCAAAATTGATCGATGCGGAAAATTTTCATTGGGATTTCTCTTTCTGCATGTGCGTGAAATAAGGACATAAATAATATTATAATAATAAATTGTGAACCTGTCAGATTTCATAATTTGACCTTTCTTGTTCCATCTATAGCAAGTTTTCTCCCATCTCTCTTAATTTGCTCGATGGACCTTCTTCAAGACAACAATATCCTTAAATGGTGCTCTTTTCTCTTGTGTCATCTTGTCATTTGGCGCAATAGATGGATTGGCAGAGGGGACGACGAGGATCCTCAATGCTTGAGCCATTTATTGCAACCAAGAAGCCTTGAGGAGTAGAAGTTTCTTGGGATCTTAACATGATGAATGGGAGAAGGAGGAGAACGATAAAAAAAAAACTAGTAAGAATCACAATAAATATTCGAGCTTAAATTGAGGTCGAATGAATTTTGAAAGGTTATGATAGAGATTACAAAGGGTTATGATAAGTTATGACATTGAAGATCCGAATGTATAATGATTGTTTTTTATAATACTGTTATCTTTTGTCTTTGCTGATATAAGTGTTTGGAAGATGAATCGTTTGTAAGTGTTACATGATGATTGTTTCTTAAGAACCATCATTTTTGTCACTAAATAAATGACGATTGTTAACTACAATTGTTACACTTGTATTTTTGTGAATTCCGCCTTACAATATATGATGGTACGCATAATTAACCATGACATTTAAGCGTTATATATCCTTGCGCGATCTCACCTCGACATACATGACGTTTATTAACTGTAATCGTTATGTATTAGGTGTATAAATGCCCAAATATGTAGTAGTGAACATATATTTCTATTTTTACCCTCATTAAATATGTGTCATTCATTATCTCTTTGCAATAATTTTCACTTATTATCTCTCATATACTCTTTTTATAAACAATGGTATAATTGAAAAAAAACACACATTTTTTACACTTTTTTTTTTTCTTTTTTAACTACTCCCTCCAATCCTTTTTATAAGCAACAATGACCTTGATTGCACAAAACGACTAGCGGTTAAAATTATTTAAAAACAATAAATGTATAAGAATTGTAATATATTTTGCAAATATGCCCCTATTTATAAAAATTATAGGATTTTGAGTAAAAATATGGGAGAGGATGAGTAGAAAATATGAGAAAAAAATGTGTAATAAATTATTAAATGAAAAAATTAGTAGCATATCTCTCTCATAAATACAATTCTTTGTTAATGTGAGATAATTAATATAAAAATATGTGTTTAATAGGGGTAGAAAAGGAAAAAAATATTTTAAATTTTATAACAAAAAAGTTGCTCATATTAATTACTAGCTCTAAGAGAGAGAAATTTGTTTATAAAAAAGACTAGAGGGAGTAATATTTTAAACCGTCTAATTTTGATAGTTTTTTCTTATAATACCATTCTCGATTCAATTTATAAGTCCATTTTGACAATTTTTTTTTGTTTCTTACTATAAATCTAGTTTCAGGGTAAGAAAGCGTTTTTTACAATTTTCCCTCTATCAATTTCAATAAACAAAAATAATTTACTTATGTTAACTCTTGGAACCATTTATAAATGAGGGCAAAATTGAAAATTTATCTCATAGTTGATGAGTTAGCTAACACTCCTTGATATGTGAAAGTTAATTAATTTGAACTTATAAATAGGATCAAAGTGGTAAGAACATATGAAAGTACAAAACAAAAGATTTAGAACGCAAATGATAAATTACATATTTTTTTGTTCAGGTCATTTTCCCTAAATATGCTTCATATACCCCTAATCCTAATTTTCCACAAAAAATTATTATATATTTGTTCTAGTGTAGAACACAGATGTCTAGCCTCAACAGATTAGTATGTTTATATTGGATCAAAAGGATTCTCCAAGATATCTATAAGGTAGATACCGAAGAGAATATCAAATGGCTATCTAAGATTAAGGCATCTATTGAAAAGGGCAATGGATCACTATGCACGAATATAGCGTTTAGCCAAAAGGGGGTGGGGTGTGTGCACAGTAAAACTGAATAGTAAATAGGATGAATAGAGAATGTGTACCTTTTAGGTTAACCTCCTATTTATAGAGATTACCTTTAGGGTTTGGGTCCTTAGGCTTTGTGCGGCTCCTGGCCCATGCTTCAGCCACCTCACCTGCATGTTCCTTGATTATAGGCTGATTAGGATCCTCCTTCATTATTAGCATATCCTGGTGTGCTTTGCCCTTGTTGGGCCTTGTGGTGAATGAGCCTCTTATACGAGTCCATAACAATATTAATTATTGTTATACTATACATTAATGTTAATTTTGGAGACTGTATTTTTAAAAAGTTAAATAATTTTAGGGTCTTTATGTGTAAATCTACCCCTAAAGTATTGGAAGTATTTTGCTAGTGGCATTAGACGCCATAAACTTTCTCTGGATGCAAAAGTACATATAAAGTCTTCAATATGGTGCAAATATGTCATGGCCTCTAGATTAACTAAGTTGACCGTTTAGCAAACTACAAGTGTGTGTATGAAGTCTTCAAAGGATGAGGATAGAGTAAGAGGTGGAAAGAGAGCACCTAGAAGAATCCCAGTGTTTGCAAGCAAGGTGAAGCTTTGCCAATTCTTCAGAACTTGCTGATTCGTCCTGATGAGTGATCAATCTCTGCATATCAATCACTAAGATTTCGGGCAAATAATCAGACTCTGAAACAATAATTTCTTTTTGCTCATCAGGATGAACACACACATATATCTGTCTGGAATCTCGTTGATCTCCTTCATTGCTAACTCTTGAACTGATGGAACAAGCAGAGAATTCCAATTTGGTCTCAGCTTTTTCCATGGTCTTCCCTGACCTCTCTCACCTACCCTTGAGATAGCTTTCTTTCTCCCAAAGTAACAATACTAATAACTACATGCACGCATTTGGATTTTTTTTTTTCATTCATAAAAATTAGGTTAGTTAGGTCCGGGGCTCACCAGGGCTAGATATGCCTCGAAGCTCAAAGAACACTTAAAGAGACACTTACAAATTACCCACAAACAAAGTCATTACTCATTACATAGGCAATAAGATTCATTCTCACAAACTTGTGGGTTGAGTCTATCCGTTATCAATTAGACCAATCTTTGTTAGCAATTTGTGTATAAATATCGAGAACACATTTAATCCTATTAATAAGGTAGAGAGAAAGGTTTTTATTCTATTTATAAATCACATCATTGATTTTTTAAAATGAAAGTATAATTTTTCCTTCATTTTTTTTAAACTTTATATTCTTGAAGTAAAATGTCAATTAAATTGGGGTAAAATTGAAAAATTATTAAATTTTAAGACATGGTGAATGAGATTTAAAGTTCTTCTTAATTTAATTAAAACATGTTAGAGTAACTTATAAATAGGATAATAGACTACATGACTTTTTGACTTCTAACTTCTGGAGGGTCCCTATGTTCCGATCAAACAATTTCAGTCTCTAGCTTTGTGATCATCACCAGATTCTATATAGCCTTAAATTTCAAGAGGAGGTGCCTCAATATTTATTTCAATCTCATGTATTCATGCTGGTCTCAATCGTGGCTGTTTAAAAAAATATTGATTGATTTGCCGGCCAAAAAGAAATTATTGATTGATTTGAGAAATACAACACATTAATTCTTTTCAAACGAAGACAAGTTTACATTACATTTTTTAACAGGATCAACAAAACCTACTCCTTCATTAGCACCTAAAAAGCCAGAAACATTTAATTAAAGCCTTTGGGGGAAAAAAAAACATTTTAGTGAATTATCTTTGTTAGAAGTATTAAGGCGAATTATAGGGGAGCCAGGGGTCGGACCTCCCCAAATCTGATAAAGTATATTCTTAGAAAGAATAGGGTTGATGTTCTCTGCTTGATTGAGCCAAGAATAAGTGATTGAGGCGTGTTGTTTTCCCCCGGGGGGGGGGATTTGGATTTTGTGGTGGAATATATTGCCTCAACCACTCAGATGCTTCATGTTAGGCGGCTGAGAAGGGCTAATAGTAATCGAAGCCTTTTTGTTTCTTATAGGAAAAGAATGGAGTTGTGGCTAACTCTAACAACTATTGCGAACCACAAAGTGGATGGGTGGACTGTGATGGGGCACTTTATTTAATGCATATCGTTCTCCTAACAATAAGAGCGGGGGAGCTGAAGCTCATGCTATTGTTATATCAATGGAACATTTTGATGAATGCATTTCAGAAGTAGGGCTGTTGAGAAAAAATTGATTGGCTTTTTTGTAATTTGGTGTGGATAGAGATGTTTCCTCAAACCTATGTTCATTATGATTTGAAATATAAATCAGATCACAAGGTGATCATAGTTAACTGTGAAAATAGTCAGATAAGAGCTCCAGAGAGATAGAGATTTCATGTTAAGGTAGCTTGGAAATTGGAGATGGATTTTTAGAAGATTGTAGATGATGCTTGGAAAGATAAGGAGCGGATCCAGGGGGTAAATGAATTCCAGTTAAGGGTGAGGATTGGAATAATAAAAAAGTGGTCGGGAAGCATTCCGCGAAAGAAAAAAGAAGTGATGAGGCGCTTGGAAGGTATAGAGAAGAGGAAGAAAGATCAGTGCCCTAATGGTCTTTATAGACTAGAAAGGAAACTATGGGAGGAGTACCATAAATTGTAGGTTCAAGAGGAGATGATAAGGTTCCAAAAATCTAGGTGTAAGTGGCTCCAGGGTGGGGACCGAAACACCAGGTTTTTTCATGCATCCACAGTAATCAAGACAAAGAAGCAAAGAATTTCAGTCTTACAAGATGGAAATGGAATTTGGATCAGCGATGAGCAAGCTCTAAAAGATATGGCCACCAGGTATTATAAGGATTTATATACAATGATCCAAGTGTGGAAGAATTCTATGATGGTCCAAATGATTATCCATTATTGTCACAGCTCCAGCTTGAGAGGCTAAATAAAGAGGTGGATAATGTTGAGATTAAGAGTGCTGCTTTTTCCATGGGTACCTTCAAAGCCCTGGGGCGGGATGGGATACAAGCACACTTTTTTCATACTCAATGGAGTAAGGTAGGATAGAATATGTGATTTAGTCAAAAAAAAAAACTTTTAATGATCCCATAGGCATAAAAGAGGTGATTCATACAAACATAGTGTTCATTCCTAAATTAAAGTGGAGAATCTGAGTCAGGATCTGAAGATAATGAGAGATGGGTAGAGAAGCGCTAGGCAGAGAAACCGGACGCATAAATTCATAAGGATTATGATTGATTTGATTGGCCAGGAACAATGCAGCTTCATAGCCTTTAGATTGAGCTGTGATAATATGATTATTTCTCAGGAAGCAATACATCTCATGAGAACTAAATTGGCAGGAAAGGGTATGTGGCGGTGAAAGTGGACATGGATAAGGCTTATGATGACAGCTTGATTGGGGTTTCCTGGAACAGACTTTGAGGTGTATTGGTCTTCGGGAGGGGATGATTAGAACTATTATGGCCTGCTAAGTTTAACAACAATGAAGGTCTTGTGGAATTGATCATAAGGTTAATAATTTAGTCCCTCAAGAAAAGTGCATGGAGAGGTTCGGTCATGTTATTAAGGCTGAATGTGAAAGTGGAAGATGAAAACCACTAAAATTTAGGAACAATGGCCCTACCATCTCTCATCTACTTTTCGTAGATGACCTTATGCTCTTCGCGGAAGCCTCTATTGGGCAAGTAGAAGAATTGAAGAGAATAATGGGCAACTTCTATAGATATTCTGGACACAAAATCAATTTGGAGAAATCAAAAGCGTTTTTCTCCAAAAATGTGCATTTCAATAGAGCTTCCAATTTAAGTAACAAGTTGGGGATTGACATAACAGGCGACCTTAGTAAATGCCTTGGGGTGCTGTTAATCCACAAGAGGGTAACCAAAGAAAATTTAAGAAATCTAAGAACCTTGGGGTGCAGAACCTTGGTGCACCTCATTGCTTGGAAAAGAATAATGAAATCTAAGAAAGCAGGAGGGTATAAGAAATCTTGAAGCCCAAAACAAAGCTTTTATTATGAAGCTTTATTAGAATTTGGTCACTAGCTGACCAAATGCATTGTGGGTAGTGTTTGAAGACACAGTATGACTGCGGAGAGGCTTTTCTTCCTACAATGAAAAGAAGGCTTTTAATTCACTCACCTGGAAAGCTATTGTGGGCGTATGGGACTCTTTTTTAAAGGGAGTAGGGATAAAAGTAAAGAGTGGGCAAGATATAGACATTGTGAGTTGGAAAGGATCGCTAGATGGGACTTTCTCAGTAAATTAAATATGGTTACCCTTTCCTAATGAAACCAAATGATGAAGTGGTACAACCGTTTTAGCATAAATTTTGGCGTTGATAGGTGACCAAAAAGATTAAACCTTTTCGATGGCAAGCAATCTATGAGAGGGTTTTCACTAATTCACTTAGAGCCAAAAGAGGGATGTCAGACACAGGAGAGCTCAGACACAGGAGAGCGTCCATTAGGTTGTGGGTGTGAGGAGACTGTAATTCACACTTTGAGAGACTATTGTAGAGCAAGAGAAGTGTGGAGAGAATTTATTAATTCCAACGCATATACTGCTTTTTTTCTCTTTTGATTTTCAGGACTGGCTTAAATGTAATTCCTTTAATCATCCTGGGAGGAAAAGATTCTCGCGATGGCCTTAGACAAAAATCTTTGCACATGTTTGATGGACAATTTGGAAGACAAGATGTACATAGATCTTCGATTCCAAAAGTGCCTCTACTCGGGAAATCTTCCATCAATGTATGTTTCACCTTACTGAGGATATTGTAGGGAGGCAACTTATACACAAAGTGTATCTTTCACTAAGACATGTTTGGTTGTAGCTGCAGAGATACTGGCAATCCAAACGCTGAAGATATTATGTCACCTTAATTTGAAGGAGATTAAAATATACTCGGATTCATTGGAAGCAATTAATATCCTTTTAAGGGATAGTGGTAATGCCTTTACGGGGGATTATAAAGGAGACAAGACACCTATATGGTGATTGGAACGTGGAATTAATTCACACTAATAGAGAGACATTGAAATGTTCTGACTTACTATCAAAAGATGCTCATGCTAGCAGCAGGCACACTCAACTCTTAGCTGAGGTCCCAAGGTTTTGTTGGGATAGTTTTTTGAAGGATAAATCTTTTGCAGAGGAGATTCCAGCTCCTCTTGGTAGCTAGACTACTTATGTTTCAAGCTTGAAAGCTTGCCTCTTGTAATATTAAGGCGATAACAGTCAGTTAAGATCATATAGTATGGATTGTCAAAGGTTGTCAGTGTCATGTTGATTTTTTTAGAGGAACAGTTTCCTCACCACATGACTCATTGGGGAAAGCTAGGGATTGTCATGGGTTAAGGACTTGTGCAAAAGGTGCTATGCTTTTTATTTCAGGAGTTGGATGGGTAGGAGGTTGATCAAATCACTAAGCATGTTTAGTTTAGTTTTTTTTTTCCTTTTTGTTTCATCAGGTTACATATACGTATAAATATACTTGTACATGTAATTGATTAATAAGAAATCAAGTTTTCCTCTCAATCTAGACTTGACCATCTTCTATTATCTTGCGGACAACAACATGCACATGTAGATACACATGCGCACGCAAACTAATACACATACAGATGATTGTTCGTGCACATAATTCACATATGGAGAGTGAACTTTGAAGTAACGGTAAATGTTGCTGCTATATGACTAAGAGGTCTCAAGTTCAAATCTTAAAAATGCCTCTCCGCTTACGATGGTAACGTTGCGTACCCCTGACCCTCCCCAAATTTCACCTAGCGGGAAATTTGTGCACTAGGTTGCCCTTTTTACATTTTGTTCTTAAAAAGTAATATAAGGCTGGTCCAAAAGAGAAAAAGGAAAATATAAGGTGTGAAGATGGAACACATTAGCTCAATTTTATCGGCAGAAATTGCCATAGTATATATGCTCATCTGCAACTCTTAACACGTCTAAATATTCAAAGCTCAATCTTGTATTTCTAGTGGCCTATGAGCGACAAGCATGATAGAAGCTTAAGTTTAAGACCACAAATGAAGAAAATGTGAGAATTATGTTCACAATCTATTCACTTAGTTTGGTTCTTTATAAAATTATTATTTTGAACATAAACTGGTCCAAGTTAAGTGGAAAACGTTGGGTTTTTACGGAAAATGACCGGGTCAACAATTCGGCCTAAAACAGCGGTCCGATTATCTTAGATATCCTATAAGGATAACATTTATCAACTTCTAGCACTATAACAGGCATTTTAGGTACAAATTACCATTTTGGTTTTGAGTTGACCCCTAATCTTCCAAAATTTTGCCATAAACTCAAAGTTCTCCCATTGGTTCATGCATTTTATAAGGATTAACTCATGATTAATTAGACTTTTATAATGCATCTTATATCCTTCTTAATTAAGTTGTCATTAATCCCGATTAGGGGTTGTTACATTGATCGAGAATTATTTTGTTAGTTTTTTTTCCTTAAAAAAATTCTGAACTTCAGTCGAAAGAGAGTGTTAGTGGTAGCTCCATCCATGGTGGTGAGTTTCATACCTTTCGACTTCAAGAGAGCTCGCAATTTGTTGGAATCGCAAAAGGCAAACCCAGGAAAGTTGGCGGGCACTAGGAACACGCTCTTTCTCCACCGACTCTCGATTGGAAGGGACAGTTTGAATGTCAACAATGAGAACAGAGCGAGTGGAGCCGTTGGATTTGTCGCCAAGAAGGTCATGGTTTGTAGCTCGCTACTTGTTCGACCATTCCTGGAACTCACGGTTTTGGGGTCGAGACATAGAAGGAGAAGGAGGGGAGAGAGAGAGATGTGAAGAGTCGATTGAAGGTGAGAGAAAGAGTGAAGGCACAGTACTTTACGTTTTTGTTTTATAAAAGAATGACAGGGTCTTCATCATCATCATCATCATGTCAAATTATTTTTAGAAAACATTAAGTAAACAAATTGATCAAGACAAATATGCCACCAGCAAGAAAAAGGATTCTTCTACAAAGGAAATGCTGCCATTATTTTTTCTTTTTAGTTACATTAGAAGAATTTAAACCCTAGTCACTACCAATGATATCCTTGCAAGTTTCCTGCAATTAATTGGTTTTTTATTTTTTTTATTGTTAATTTAATGAAGTTGAAGAAAGAGTTGGTTTAAGTTGAGTGGGTATTTATGATTGAAGATAAAAAAAGAGTTGGTTTAGGTTGAGTGGGTTGGAAACTTAGCTGTGTCTTGGTTTAGCTTCCGTTTGACTTTGATTTGACTCACTAACCCTTAACCCAGTACCTTTACCAATTTAGTAGCCGGTTCGGGTTTCAGAACATTAAAAATATTAGATACACAATTCATGCCTTCAATATAGAAAAAGTTAAAAAATAAATTTATAAAATACTATTATAATTGTGTTGGAAATTATGCCCTAGGGGCAAGTCATTGTACTTTAAACGTTTATGTTATTTAAAGTATTTCTCCGTTTAGTTATCATATCATTTGCATGTTTATAGTGATAACTGTATCCTTGGATGTATCTATAGATTATTCTAAATGTCCCTGATCGGTCATCTAAGCGGGGGCGAAGATGAAATAAGACCGGTATGACTTTGATGAGTATGGATATACAAATCAAAGTCATAGACACTTGTAAGAGTACAAGGTGCTGGACCAACCCACTATGAGAAAGCTGCATGGATTAAGTCATAAGCTTTTCTCATGTATAACCACGTCACAATGCCCTTTGACCTGAGATCATCATGGATTCCTACATGATGAGTCGCTGATCTTTGACTTAGTCAAACGTCACCTTTGACTGGGTGATGATAAATGCTTGGATCTAGTTCAGTGGTTTTCATGCAGAGGAATGTGAATGGTCAAGATGGAATTTGTCCCTCACATTTTTAGAGAGATAATACTAGGCCCATCGATGAATGAGTCTGAGAAATGTATGGCCATACTACGATGAAAAGGAGTTTCCATTTCAATTGTTAGACTACTCAAGAATCGAGAAAGTAATGGTCAAGAACAGGAAGTTGACATTATCCATGTCTCATCCTTGACTAAATTATCGAGTGACAAAAGGGACGTGACATGGTTGTATGATAGGTTGTACCGTATCATCGATCCCCATATGAATTGGGTAATCGCAATGTCTTGTTAGAGGCCTCTTGCGACTTGTGGGCTAGTACAGTATTGGCTCGCTGCCAATCTCATATACGCTTGCAGGGTCGCTCACAAGAATAGCCAAACACGAGCAATAGTGTCAGATTCATTGAATCTTAGATATGTCTAAAATTTAATGAATACTGTATTTAATCTAGGATATATATATAAACTATTATTAAATTCGAAGATAATATAATAATATTATTTAATAGAGATTATAATATTATTATGTAATATTTGTTTTTGTGTTTAATTTATTTGATAAATTAAATATTTAAAAACAAATAGAGATATTGTATCTCGATTTATTTTTTGAATAAAGATATCATATATCGATTTAATTGAATTAAGATATAATATCTCGATTTAATTAAATAGATAGATATCATATATTAGATTTAATTTATAGAGATAAATTAAATCGGCGAGGCTTTTAATTCGGATTAAATAAATAGATTAGATTAGATCTATTGGATAGATATAATTAATATATTATTTTAATCTAAATTCAAATTTCAAGATTAATAAGGATTAATTTTGAATATATAATACGTCTATCGAGTTTTGAAAAACCTACATGACATTTTGCAAGACGTATTAGAAAAGCCGCGAGAAACCCTAGAGAGAAAAGGAGAGACGCGAAAATACTGAAAGCACTAGCACGATGCCGTCGATGTTGGAGGCTGTTTGTGTGGATACGGGTAGAGGGAGTGGATTCGCAGAGTCGGCTCCTGTTTGATCGAACAAGATCGTACGGCATTCGAGACACACATGAGATCGAATTGAACGAGATGCTCACGAGTTCGCATAGGTACAATTTCTATCGAACCCGGTTTAAACGCCGTTGATAGATCCTCTCCTATGGGATTTGTAAAATTTTAATGGATGAAATCCTTCCGCTGTGTATACGGATCCCAACAAATTGTTATATAAAATATTCATTATGAAGAGAGATGATATTTTGAGGAAAAAAAATGAGAAAAAAAGGTTATGAGAGTTTTATCTCCCATGGTTTTGTAACTTGGATTTAGTCTGTGAAATGTAATTTAGGTAAAATGGAGAGAGAGATAGAGAGGGAATAGTAGCTCCCATTTCTAAAAATGTGGGTCCCACACCTTGTGTATCCTTTTGCATAGTATCTACTCCCCTGACCTTTAATGTATGACTTAATTGGAGAGTTGATATTGGTCTTAAATGTAAGATTTATTTTACGTATTCATCATTTTTTTTTACCCAAATTAAACTTATTCAATTCATATTCCTTCAACAATAATAAACTAGGAGAAAGAGGGAGAGAATTAATGAAGATTATTAGGATGTTTTATCGAGGAAACATGTTATATTAACTAACTTGACTAATTTTAACAATATTATCAAATAAGTTAATTGGTCTTACATTAAGATCAAACGAGTTTTGTGTGTGTTATACCTCTAGTATGTCTCCAATGTTGAGAATGAACGCATTAGGTAGGGGCCTAACAGGCATCCTCATGCCATCTTTTCTAATATGAAGGGTTTCCACTTCATTAAGTCATTGAAGAATGGTGAAACCCACAACATCAAGATGAGGTGAGAGGCCAATGACTTTGTGAGGTTGAGGACATGAAGGGTAATAGTTCATCCTCATTGATTGCATTCCTACTTCAAATAACCCTCTCATTTCCATGACTTCCATCTTCAGGGCCTTTTCCATTTGTTCCATAATAGCCATTGCTAGATTGTTCACCTCTCTTGAGTATAGTTCTATATATCCTTATATTTCAAAACATTATTCAAAGATCAAATCAAGTAGGCGATAAGAAATATATGTAAATTATCCATTATCTTTTTGAGAAGGAAATGAGATAAAGCATGGATTTATGCCCTTTACCTAAGCATGCATGATAATTAAAATATGCCGCATTTGTTCAAAGCTTGAACCGAGCCATACATGCATACTTTTCAGCTTGTGAATAGTAGCTTCCAATATAGTAACTATTACAGAAGAAGAGATACAACGACTAAAAGCCTTATCCATTAGATGTGGTCGGCTATAGGAATCACAAATTTACTTTATTGAGTGCTCTATCCGTTTTTCTTTACCCCTTTTTAGATGACTGCATATTGTTTGATGTACTTTATTCATTGGCTTGTCCATATGCAAAGAAATGTGTGAGAAGTGACTAAATTATATATTTTAACCCCATTAACGTTAAAACAAATTTTTGAAGTAAATCTATTTTTTCTATATATATATATATATATGAAACTTGAAAGGAAGAGGGAGGTTAGGGAATAAGTGAGGCTTTCTCAAATGGAACGGACGTGTGACCATGAAGAAGAGGTCACCCCAATCAAGCTTCGATCCTCACTCATAACAAAGGCTTGTCCAAATCCTTCCATATCTCCTTCTCTTTGCCAAAACTTTGACATTCCCATATTGTAGAATTCATGTGTCTCCTTCTTCATCTTCTTCACCAACCATGACCCCACTCCATGATTCACCAACTACAATTATTTCAAATCTTCAGTCGAATGCTCTGTTCATTTTTATTAATTAACAAAAGATGAGGATAGAGTTGGAGAAAGATAAAAACAGAGCCCCTGGCGAAAGCCCCAGCGTTTGCAAGCAAGATGAAGCTTAGCCAATTCTTTAGAATCAGTGATTAATCTATGCATACCAATTACTTGGATTTCTGGCAAATCATTTCACTCTAAGACAATAATTTGTTGTTGTTGATCGGGACGAACATATCATGCGGAATCTCGGTAAACCTCTTCTTTTTCTAACTCTTGAACGATGGAACAAGCGAGACTTCCACTTTGGCCTCACATCTTCTTCCATGGCCTTCCCACGACATCTCTCACTTACCCTTGAGATAGCCTTCTTTCTCTCAATACGTAATAACTACATGTACCGATTTATGTTACATGAGTTTGAGGTTAAGTTATAGTCATAATCTATGCATCCATTTTTTTTTTAAATTCTAAAAAAGAGAGTAGGTGAGTTAGGTCCAGCCGTCTTGAGGTCTTATCAACGTTAGTGCATACCTCTGGAGTCTGGACTCGAAGAAAATTTAAAGATGTACTTATAAATTACCTATCAACAAGATTCTCACATCGAAAAATGACGTTAAAAAAACATTTTAGTGACTTGTCTATATGTTTAGGAGGGGCCAGATTTGGGTTAATTATTTTTCTTGGATTAGTTGCGCGTCTTGTGTTGTAAGTGGAAATAAACAATTGTATTGCTATTGGAGATTGACAGAGATTTGTTGTGATCTCCCAAAATACCAGATTAGAAAAAGATTTGTAGTATAATGTAACCTGAGTCGTTTCTCTCAAGGAATTTGCGGTGGGTTTAAATCGGCAAATGAAACATAATAATAACAAATTGGGGGTTTTTGATTTAAACAGATTGAAAACGAAATTAAACTAAACAGAACGAAATATGCAGATGCAGAAACAGAAACAGATTAAAACGATTAAAAACAGTTAACCCAGAATTGGGATTCCATAACCTTCATCGGACAAACCGATAATAACCAAACTCGTGATTGATTCTGAACGAACCGAGATCTCTGCGTTCGTCCAGATATTCCCTCGACTAGACGATCGTGTAGCATTTGATCAAACACGTGGCGAGCTTGCTGTACGATCGTACAACGCTCTCTCAGAACCCGGTCCGACCTATGTCCTTGGGATATCAATCTAGGTATTAAATCTAATACCTAATCCGCAATTATAATCGGATCCGATTAAAATAAACGAGACGATTCAGATTATCGAATGAAGCGCATGTCCTCTGGATTTTTGGAACCCTCAATCCATAGGTTAACCACGAAACTTAGCCGAGCATGGCTAAGCAAAATGCGAAAGAAAAGATGAAAAACGCGAAGAACACGAAGAACATGAAGAACACTTGAGAGAATTTCAAAACTCCTATTTTGATCCACCAAAGTCTAAAAACGTGAATGAGAATATGTTTGTGGCTGCTGCCACACTTAACCTAAAATGGAAAAACGAAAAATGGGGCTCCAATCCAATTCGGGCCCAAAACGAGAAAATAAAAAAAGGGCTTTAATTACAAATTCAAGCCCAATTAAAATTCCGACTTCGGCTCCAAAATCGACCGCCCTCTTGTCCGAATTATCCTTCATGTCTTCATAAGAATTGTAGCTCTTTGAATCATCTGAAATATGAAAAAAAAATGAGGCAAATCCGATGTCTGGTTCAAGAGTTATGGTAGGAATAGTGAAGAAATATAAAACTGGAATTTTATTATTAAAAATGGCTAAAATATAATAAAAGGCCCAAAGCCCAAATAAGTATAAAAGCCATTATTTATTAACTAAAGAGTCCTAAATTATTAATCAATAGATAAAAAGAAGTGTATGAAATATTCAATTATCAAATTCCCCCACACTTATCGTTTTGCACTCCTAAGCAAAATTCAGAGAAAAAGAACTAAAGGAGGAACTCTTCTTTTCTAACAATCGCTAACAATACAAAAATTGAACAAGGGACACAAAGCTCCAAAAGACCAATCAATCAAGACCAAAATCCCTTCATCTCAAATTACAATTCATGGTAATCTCAATCAATGATGCTAATCACAAAAGATGGTCTCTCAAACGATGCGCTCAATCAATCAATCTCTCAAGTGTTTAAGGTAAATAAGTGTATCGCTCAAATTCTACTCAAGAAAATTGTTCTACCATAAGCTTGCTCAATTTCTACGTCTCCACTACTCATAACACATGCATGCATAAATCAAGAGAGCTTATTATTAAAGGTTGTAATGGGGTTAGGGTGAAGGTAGGTAATATAGTATGGAATGAGAGGCTAAGCACCAAAGAAATTAAAAAAAAGCGATTAACACAATCATTCTCTATGTTTGAAAACTTTTATTTTACTCATATATCTCCTTTCTTTCTATGTATTTTTTTCTTTCTTTCTTTCCTTCTTTTCTTTTCTTTTTCTGCTTTTCTTTCTTTTGTTTTTCTGCTTTTCTTTCTTTTTATTTTTGTTTTGTTTTTTTTGAAGAACTATATACATAATCACAATGACAAAATCAAATATCTCCTCCCACACTTAAAGCGTTGCACTCCTGAGCAACCCCCACACTTAAACACAAAACCAAGGTGAAACCAATGCTCAATAAATTTCCAAGGTGCGGAATAAAATGGTTTTACGCTTAGGCTTGTAATGTGACTTAGAAACGAATGAGTCGAAAAGGCACAAATGGGCTAGCAAAGGAAACATAATGCAAGGGAAAGCTATTTGGCCAAAGTGGGGAAAATAAAAGAAAGAAAACAAGCTTCCATCATATTTATGCATGTAGGTGACAAATGTAGTTTCAAAAAGAAAAGGAGCAAGTTCTAGAGAACACAAATCAGGAGCAGATGCACACATGAAAGAAAGAATGGGAAAAATGAATTCCATTCAAGCAGGCCCAAAACCTCACAAGGTCAATACCAACTTAGGCAATCAACTACCAAGACATGCAATCGAAGAGTCAGGAATTGCAGACCAAAAAGAATGATCCATTAAAACCAAAATGTCCAAGTTCATAATATGCGGCAATCATAGAAAGAGAGGCGTATTTATTTTCAAAAAAAAAACAAAGTAGAAAAAGGAAAACAAATAAAAGAGATAGAGGGAGAAGAAAGAAGAATACTCCCCAAGGGTTTAAGGAGGATAAGTGGCATCAATGAGGAGAATCTACGCTTCCTCGGTCGCTCTTTGGGATCCCTCATGAAATTGCTTGAGGCGGTGCCCATTGACCTTAAAGGTTCTCCCTGTGGGTGGATCACATAGCTCAACAGCACCAAATGGAAATATGTTAGTGATCTCAAAAGGGCCATCCCATTTAGATCGAAGCTTACCAGGCATAAACTTCGGACGGGAGTTAAACGGGAAGAACTTTACGGCCCACGAGAAAATTCTTTCCTCGGAATATGCTTATCATGGAATGCCTTAGTCTTTTCCTTGTACAACCTTGAACTCTCATAGGCATCCAATCTAAGCTCTTCCAACTCTTGCAAGCTGGCTTCCGTTCCGTCCCGAGACTTAGCCAAATCCATGTTACACTACTTAATGGCCCAATAGGCTTGATGCTCTAACTCAATAGGAAGATGTCATGCCTTACCAAAGACAAGGCGATAAGGAGACATCCCAATCGGAGTCTTGTAGGCGGTGCAATATGCCCACAAAGCATCCTCTAATCGCTTACTCCAATCTTTCCGGGTAGAGTTAACGGTCTTGAAGGATTTGCTTAATCTCTCTATTTGAGACTTCGAACTTGACCATTGGTCCGAGGATGGTATCTTTGTGGAGACCTTGTGAAGCACTCCATACTTGCGTAACAAGGCACACATGCTTCGGTTGCAAAAATGGGAGCCACTGGTCACCGATAATAGCTCTAGGAATGCCAAACACCGAGAAAATGTTAGACCTAACAAAATCCACCACCACGGAAAGAATCATTAGTCCGAGTGGCTTTCGCCTCAACACATTTTGAGACATAATCAACGGCCCGGCGGTATGTAAGTATAACCATATGAAGCGGGAAATGGACCCATAAAATCAATACCCCAAACATCAAAGATCTCACAAAACAATATAGGGTTAAGGGCATCTCATGCCTACACGAAATACTCCGCGCTCTCACGACGGTTATCACATGACTTACAAAACATATGGGAATCATGAAACAAGGAAGGCCAAAACAATCCACTATCTAACACTTTCCTAGCAGTTCTTTGGGGTCCAAAGTGACCACCACGAGCGAAGCATGAGCAAAATGCAATATAGAGTGAAACTCATGATCAGGCACACATCTCCTAACTATTTGGTCACTACAAAATTTCCACAGATAAGGGTCATCCCAAACATAATATTTAGACTCACTCTTTAATTTAAGGTTTGGGCCCTCATAGAATCTTCAGGCAAAACACCAGCTACCAAGTAGTTAACCAGATCAGCATACCATGGAAGCTTAGCTTGCATTTGTAGAAGTTTGCTCATCGGGAAAATCATCCCGAATAGAAGAGGGGTGAGAGGAAGAATGGGTGATACGACTCGAGTGGTCGGCCTACCCGGTTTGTGCTCAAAACACGTCTCGAATCTCAACATCAAACTCTTGGAGCAATAGCATCCACCGGATAAGTCGTGGCTTAGCATCTGCCTTTTTCAAAAGGAACTTTAAAGTAGCATGGTCAGAGAAAACAATTACTCTACTAGCTAGCAGATATGACCTAAACTTATCAAAAGCAAATACAATAGCCAACAACTTCTTTTCGGTAGTGGTGTAATTAGATTAGGCAGGATCCAAAGTCTTAGAGGCATATGCAATCACATGAGATGCTCTATCGACCCGTTGTGCCAAGATAGCACCCACCGCATAGTTGGAAGCATCACACATCAACTCAAAGGGATGCACCAATCGTGGGTGGATCGGCTGGGGTTGTAGTCAGGCAACGCTTCAAATGGTCGAAGGCCGCCTTGCAAGCATCATCAAATACAAAGTCAGTGTCCTTATGCAGAAGGTTGGACAAGGGTCGGGCAGTCTTGCTGAAATCCCTAATGAAACGCCGATAGAAACCGCATGACCAAGCAAAGAGCGAACTTCCCGCATACGAGATACGGGGTAAGGCAAAGCAGTAATCACATCTATCTTAGCAGGGTCTACCTCAATCCCTTTCCTAGACACTATGTGTCCCAAGACTATACCTGACTCAACCATAAAATGACACTTCTCATAATTCAGCACAAGATTAGACTCAATGCACCTATGCAAAACTCTAGACAAATTAGCTAAGCATGCATCAAAATTAGACCCATATACGGTGAAATCATCCATAAAGACCTCCATGCGGTCCTCTAGAAACTCGAGAAAATGCTTACCATACAACGGCGAAAGGTGCCAGGTGCGTTGCAGAGGCCAAAAGGCATCCTTCGATAGGCATATGTTCCAAAGCGGCATGTGAAGGTCGTCTTCTTCTGATCCTCAGGAGCAATATGGATTTGGAAGTATCCGAAGTAGCCATCTAGGAAGCAGTAATGAGACTTGCCAGCCAATCGCTCTAACATATGATCAATGAAAGGTAAGGGGTAATGATCCTTGCAAGTGGCTTGGTTGAGTCTCCTATAGTCAATGCAAACTCTCCAACTATTCTGAACTCGAGTAGGAATGAGCTCATTCTTTTGATTGTAGAAGCTTACTGACCTCATTCTTCACCACATCAAGGATAAGAGGATTAAGGCGTCTCTGAGGTTGCCTCACCGGCTTAGAGTCCTCTTCCAACAGAATTCGATGCATGCATATGGAAGGGCGATGCCAACTATGTCGCCAATGTCCATCCAATGGCTTTCTTGTTCGCCCTCAATAAGCTTAGCGGCTTCTCTTCTTGATCGGCATAAGGTTATTTGCCACAATGATCGCAATTTGTTCATCCACCTCCGAAATGCATATTTCAAGTGATCGGAAGGGATTTCAACTCAAGTTTGGGTGGTTGCTCAATAGATGGGAGAAGCTTGGGTGGTTGTTGCAACAACTCTGATGTCATCACATTGGAAATGCCTGAAACCACATTCAACGAAGCAGAAGAACTATGTCTACACAGCTCAATGTTAACATCAGAATTCATCTCATCAAAATCAGAGTTAAGTTCATCAAAATCAAAATCAGGATGCACATCAGGATCATGATGAAGCTCAAACTCAGAATTAATATCAGAATCCACAAGTAATGCAGAATCACCCAACAAGTCAGAATCACCAAATAATGGAGCATTAACCAAATGAGTGCAAATAGAGCACCATTCATTATCAATACATGCACAAATGGCAGAATTACTCTCAGATGAAAAATCAGGATAATCAGCACACCAATCAGCAAGAACATCATCCACAAGATCATCAATTACATCAATACGTAAAACAGAATCTGTTCCCTAGGATGTTTCATGGCATCAAAGATATTAAAATTCACGAAATATCACCAAACTCCATGGAAAGAGTACCGAATACACATCTATCTTAGTCCTAGCTGTTTTCATGAAAGGCCTCCCTAGAATGATTGGTGATCTACTGATAGAAGACTCATCCTCCATATCTAATATGTAAAAATCAGCAGGGAATATCAATTCATTGACTTTGATTAATACATCTTCAACTAAACCAGAAGGATGGGCATTGCTCCTATTAGCTAATTGAACAATAACACCAGTTGGATGCAAGGGACCAAGACCAAGAGATCTATAGATAGATGCAGGCATGACATTTATAGAAGCACCTAAATCTAGCATGCAATCATTGAATTTGTAATTACCAATAAGGCAAGGGATAGAAAACATCCCCGGATCCTTGCACTTGCGAGGCATGGTAGGTTGGATGAGGGCGATACATTCGGTTCAAACTCACTCGTTCATTCCCTTCGCCTCTTGTTGGTGCATAACTCCTTCGAAACTTGGCATATTTAGGAATTTGTTTGATCGCATCTAAGAGATGAATGTTGATCTCTACTCTTCCGAATGTCTCAAGTATATCCTTCTCTTGTGCTTTGTCGCCAACTTCTTGGATCGAATGGCTCTACGAGGGAAAGGAAGAGGAATGGGAATGTCTTCCTCTTCACCTTGCCGCATTGCTTTGTTTGTTTTTAGAGTCAATCTTCACATTTTATGACTCTCTTTTCGATGGAAGTCACATCTACAGGGTTTAGGTTCCTCCAATTGCTTGCCGGATCGAAGGGAGATAGCACTCACATTCCCTTTAGGATTAGGAATTGTTTGTTAAGGGAGAGTGTTGGATCCACGGGGGGTTGAAAGCTGATTCGGTGATGTTGCCAATTGGCAAATTTGTGTTTGCAAACTCTGAATGGAAGTTTCAGTTTGCTGTTGGAATTGTATAGAGTTTGTGGCAAATTGCTTCATCATATCTTCAAGTGAGGAACCACCACCACTCCGGGTACTAGCTCTTTGTTGTGCCGCCCTTTGTGGAGGTGCACATATGGTCAGTGAGGAGGTGGTCGGCAAAGGAGGTGCAGACCGCCGTTGGAAATTTTGTGGTATGTACTATCTCTCGTTGGTAATTCCCAGTCCGCGATATTGGTTACTCGATTCGATTCCGGTTCCAACGAAAATTGGGGTGATTTCTCCATCCGGATTGTAAGTATTAGAATAAGCAATATTCTCTCGGTATTGTGGCTTTCCGAAAAAACACCCACCGCTGCGCCTACCGACCGTGGTCTTGATAAGCGGGATCATGCAAAGTAGGGCAAGAATCAATAGAATGACAAGGGTCGAAACGGAACCCACGAGTACCCAATCGGGGGGGAAGATTGTATGTCCGGGTCACGCCAACCGCCTCACAAGGGAAGTCAGATCATCAAGTCTATTCTCCAATCTCTGAGAATTGTACTGGACCGGAGGTGTTTGAATATGGTAAACAGGAGTACCATTGGCCCTGGTGCCAAATTGCTGAGAATTAGCAGCCGCCATAGTAGATATCAACTCTCAGGCCTCTTCAGGTGTCTTGCCATCTAAAGCTCCACCACTGGATGCATCCACGAAGCTTTTATCCATCGGTAACAAACCGGAATAGAAATATGTAATTAGGAGTTGGTCTGAAATCTGGTGGTGCGGACAGCTTGCACACAATCGCTTGAACCTCTTCCAATACTCATACATGGTCTCCCCATTGATTTGTTTAACACTAGTGATCTCCTTCTGAATAGCAATGGCTTTTGAGGAAGGAAAGAACCTCACTAGGAATAACTTCTGCATATCATCCCAACTCCCAGCCGGATGTCGGTTGCAAATTGTATAGCCAATCCTTAGCCATGCCATCTAGGGAAAATGGAAAAGCTCGACTTAATGTGGTCCTCATCAATTACTTGAGGTTTCATTGTCTTTGCATACCATATGGAACTCCTTGAGATGCTGTGAGGACATTCACTGCAAGACTATGAAACTTGGGCAACAAATGGATAAGACCAGATTTTAATTCAAAGTTAGCAAGCAAGTTCGGGATATTGAATACACAAATTCGATTGCCCACGCAGGGGTAGCTAATTCTTTCAAAGTGGGACGAGCTACTTGCTCTTCTGCCATAATTTCTGAGTTAGCAAAATTGCTACTAGAATCAGTGAAAACAACAAGACTATCAGAAGTACTATCAGAGTCAAGATCAACAGAATGGACATAATCAGACTCAAGTTCAATGTCAAATTCAGTATCAATCCCACGACTTAGCCTAACAACTCTTCTAGCAGTAAGAATTGTTCTTTCTATTTTAGGATCAAATGGCAACAAGTCTTCTGGATTAATAGTACTCCTAGTACTAATGTAGCATGAACACAAGGCAGAATTTGCAGAAAATCAGAATTACGAAAATGCCACCAGAAAGTCAGAATTACGAAAATGCCACTAAGAGTGGTAAAAAGTAAGAAACACTAAGATGACACACAAACAAAAACACAAAAAGCTAAAACCTATGTTGGAATTTGACCAAAACAAGTCCAAAACAGCATCAAATGATTTTTAAAATTTATGGGACTTGGACAGGGCAACTCCTAGACCATTGGGGAACCCAAAAATGAAATAAAAAAACTTCAAAAAAAAATGAAAAAGTGGTCTAAACGATGGAATTTGGAAAAACTAAGCATACCACATGGAAAATCTAAGATTTTCGATGTGCCCAATGAGATAGACCATTTTCTATCACCATGCAAAATTTCAGACCATTCGGAGATACTCCAAAAAAATTGACCTAGTAGAAATCACAAAATAGAAACTTAAAACAGCGAAAAAGTGGTCTAAACGTTGGAATTTGAGGAAAATAGGGAAGACCTCACTCCTAAAAAAGTGATTCTTGTTTAAAATGCCCAATTCTGGTGAATAAGACCTGGTTTGAGTGATCGGATCAGAAAAATTTTACGTCGATCCCGAACCACCGAAAACTACCGTCGCTTAATGAAACCGATGCGAATTCCCCGGCGCGCCATATTTTGACGGAGATTTTCCGTGATCTCCCAAAATACCATATTAGAAAAAGGTTTGCAAGTATAATGTAACCTGGGTCGTTTCTCTCAAGGAATTTGTAGTGGGTTTAAATCAGCAACAGCGAAACAGAATAATAACAAATTGGGGGGTTTTGATTTAAACAGATTGAAAATGAAATTAAACTAAACAGAACGAAATATGCAGATGTAGAAACAGATTAAAACAGTTAACCCAGAATTGAGATTCCATAACCTTCATCAGACAAACAGATAATAACCAAACTCGTGATTGATTCTGGACGAACCGAGATCTCTGCGTTCGTCTAGATATTCCCTCGACTAGACGATCATCTAGCATTTAATCGAACACGTGGCGAGCTCGCTGTACGATCGCACAACGCTCTCTCAGAACCCGGTCCGACCTATGTCCTTGGGATATCAATCTAGGTATTAAATCTAATACCTAATCCGCAATTATAATCGGATCGATTAAAATAAACGAGAGACGATTCCAGATTACCGAATGAAGCGCATGTCCTCTCGGATTTTTGGAACCCTCAATCCATAGGTTAACCACGAAACTTAGCCGAGCATGGCTAAGCAAAACGCGAAGAAAAGATGAAAAACGCGAAGAACACGAAGAACATGAAGAACACTTGAGAGAATTTGAAAACTCCTATTTTGATCCACCAAAGTCTAAAAACGTGAATGAGAATATGTTTGTGGCTGCTGCCACACTTAACCTAAAATGGAAAAACGAAAATGGGGCTCCAATCCAATTCAGGCCCAAAACAGAAAATAAAAAAAAACGGGCTTTAATTACAAATTCAAGCCCAATTAAAATTCCGACTTTGTCTCCAAAATCGACCGCCCTCTTGTCCGAATTTGCCCTTCATGTCTTCATAATAATTGTAGCTCTACGAATCATCGAAATATGAAACAAAAATGAGGTAAATCCGATATACGGTTCAAGAGTTATGGTAGGAGTAGTGAAGCAATATAAAACTGGAATTTTATTATTAAAAATGGCTAAAATATAATAAAAGGCCCAAAGCCCAAATAAGTATAAAAGCCATTATTTATTAACTGAAGAGTCCTAAATTATTAATCAAGAGATAAAAAGAAGTGTATGAAATATTCAATTATCAGAGATCTGCCAATCACCGAAAATGACTCATTGGGCGTTCCCACGTTGTTGTCTGGCAATACCATAATAATATTAATTTCTGTTTGGCATCGGCGGCTTTTTATTTTTTATTTTTCTCTTTTTTAGACAAGGAAGAATGAGAAGTAGTGACAAAGGAGAGGAGGGGAAAAAGAAAGGAGAGAAAGAGCTCTCTACGGGCATAAGAGCTAACTGGGAGATTGAATTTTATACAAAATATAATATTTCAATCTTTTTTATTTCATATATTCTGTAATGGATATAGCTCGTTCAACAATTAAAGGGATTCGAGTGATAAAAAGCTGCCAAGCAGATCATATATTATTGAAATTCTCACTGGAAAATTGACAAATTGCAGCGATTACAAATGAAAGGTTCAACACAACCAACGTAACAAAAAAGCAGAAAAGGTAATGACAGACGAGAAAGGGAATCCACACTGAAGAGAGAGAAGATCATTCATATATTCCACACCCAATAACCGTTGTCTTGTCCTCTCATATAGAGTTAGCGTCCTCCAATTCTCGAAGCTTCCTAGAGGGCTTTCTTATGCGTTTGCTACGCCTTGGCCCAATCTCTCCTTCGTTCTGATCACTTTCATTAGTGCAAAAAAGGGCTTAAAGACCGCCTCATTCAGAGCGGACATTGGAAGCACCGGTCTTAAAGGTATGACCGATGGCAGTTTTGTAAATAAAAGGAACTTCTTATGTATGACCGGTGGCAGTTTTGTAAATATAAATAACTTCTTATACCGGATCATTTTTTCATCGGTCTTAAATATATTATTAAGACCCGTTCAAAACAAGGCCGGTCTTAAAAATGTTATTAAAAAATATTCAAATATCAATTACTTTATGGAGAAATCTCACACAACCGGACTAATATTTTATGCGGGCCAAAAGAATAAAGAAAAATTTAAATATAAAGGTAATAAAGTTTTAAAACCGAATGTAAATAATCACCGATCTTAAAAGTTATTCTTTTAAGATTTGGACATAAAATGCGCGTATAAAATATAGAAAAATAGTTCGGATAAAAAATTAATTACTTTTAAGCTGGAATTTGTAGTATGCCAGGTCTTGAATGTTAATTATTAAGACCGTCTCTTTTTATGTCCGGTCTTAAAAATGAACCGCCAAATATACATTTCTTCACGCGTAAGCTTTTGTTACTATCATCGAAGAGCCTCATTTACGTTGCGAAACCCTTTCCGTTGCATTACCTCTCTTCCCTGTCTCGAAAATGAACGGTGAAAACGATTCTACTCTGTTCGGAACGCCATTCTCGCTTTGGCGGGTGTGAGTACGAACGAACCGTCTTCATCCGTCAATGAGCCTCGAAATCGCCGTGCACGTCGTGGTAGAAGAGGAACACGAATGCAGGATGTAACCCTAAGTCGGACTTTTGGGTCAAAGCTGGAGATTCAGTTTAATGAAAAGTTTCAACCTTTCGGTCCCATGAAATCCAAATATAATAGTTTTGTTCGCTATCAAACACGTAGCCATGTTAGCATCTTGATAGATGAGTGGAAAAGTGTGGACGATTCTAAAGTAAAGGATCCTATTTGGGACACTATCCAGCTTACCTACACTGTCCTCGATTGTCCGGAAGTTGAAAGAGAAGACATTGTCTTATTGTCTTTGATCGGTGGAGGAAGTTTAAGACCTTTCTAGCTAACACCTATATTTTTGCCGAGGTTCTGCCTCAAGAAAAACCTTGGGATAAGTACCCATATATTGATGAACAAACTTGGCAACAATTTGTTCAGCTGCGGACCACTCCTGAAGCTCTGGTGAGTTTATATTTAGTTTAGTTTGCCTTTTTGTGTGCTTATTAACTTTGTGCGGATATTTGAATGTTATTGTGTTCATCTAATCCTTTTAGTTAAATGGTTTGGTTTGTGAATAGAAGTATACATTTCCGCCTTTGTCAATGCAAGTCGATATGTAGACCATGATAAAAAAATTAAGTAAATTAAGGAAATAATGATGGCATAAGAGTCAAGTCTCAATTATATAGTCTTAGTTCGTTATAGTAGGCGGTTGTTAGACGTTGGTGTTATGATGTTAGTATGTTAAGCGTGTAATGGTTTGGTGCAAGCTATTATGAGTCAAGCCTCTAACTATATGTAAGAGGTTAGTCTAATATGTGTGGGAACCAGTTATGATGAATGAATTAATTGACTGAGTTGGCAGCATTTCTGCAACTCCCTTTCCTCTGTTTATCCCAATTTCTTCTACAATTCTACATCTTTCTTAAATAAAATGTTGAAACTTGATGAAGTGAATTTGACTAATGTTTGACCTTCATATGAAGTAGAAGTGTTTTAATTTCGTTAGACATCAATGACTCGGAATTCATAAGTAATAGTTTTTTTTTCATTTCGATTCATAGATAAGAAGGGCAAAAGCACGGGAGCTAGGGAGAAAGAATGATTGCCGCATAGGGCTTCTCGCGGCGGATATGAAATGGCCGAAAAAGAATTGATGGCGGCCAAGCGGAAGAGATTGGATGATGAAGCTGAATCCAATCCTTCGCCCGTAGTTGATCGCCCATCTCCTATACGTCGCGAGGAGTTGTGGTGGCATATTCGGCAAAAGCCAGCGGCGCCTACACGAGTGAACAAACTCGTGTAGTTGTTGAAAGAATTGTAAGTATCGTTAATGTTATTTTTTAGTTACTAAACATGTTTCATTACTAAGCTTCTCGTTATACGTATCTTACAGGAAGATCTTAAAAATAAAGAAGCAGAGGGATCTTTCGTGTCGAACGGGAGGAATGATGTTCGGCCGTTGTGACTGGAAAACCGGATCACGCGGGGCGTGTATGTCCAAATGCAACAAACAAAGTATGATTACCCGGGAGGAGATGGAACAGACGCTGGCCAAAATAAATGAGGAAGCGCGGTCAAAGCGGCTCAAGAAGCTTCATTGACCGCAAAGTTGATCGCACGGTTTCAATCCCGGTGAGCAAGATGGAGGAGGAAATGAATCAATTGAAGATGCTTTTGAGCTCTCGTCCGAGACCGGTGTTCCGTCACACATTCACTGCGGTTATGCGGCGAGCACTAGGGGGAGCTGCATTGTTGACAATGAGCCGATCGAGCAACCTCCCCTCAAGTTCCATCCCCTCATCAAGCCGCATCCCTCCTCCTCAAGTTCCATCCCCTACTTGCTCATTTGATTGCCAGGCAAAAAATAACTAACTTGGCAAACAATAATTATTTTATCGATAAATCGTGGCTGTCCAAGAAGTAGTAGGCGTCCTCATCCCGAAGATGTCTACCTTGACAAAATAGATGTAATGTCCCGCCGATTCCGGACGGGAGATTAGTAATGCAATCATTCAACTATTTATGAAGTAAGTATCGATTCTATATATGAGTACATAATTTAAATGCATCGTTTAGACACACATACATATATACTAATTCCTTGATCGATGTCATTATTGTAGGTTCTTGCATCAAGAATTGGTTGAACAGGGCACAATCAATGATTTTGGATTCTTGTGCCCTGTCTATGCAAGTACAACAGAGAAGGACTTGAGACAAGAATACATGTCAAATAGGGTGTGTGAAGTGATAAGAAAGGTTTACGTGTTTCCATACTTCCACGGGTATATACATATCACAATTCTTGTATGCAATTAACTTAATATAATTCGCTACATATAATACCGCTTTGTGAATTTTCAGCCGCCACTAGCGGTTGGTCCTCATGTGCATGGAGGATCATAAAGTTATCTTCTTATGCTCCACTCACAATAACCCGAGATACTATAATGACGGAGACCGTCAACAAGTAAGCATGCATGTCATTGAAATTCTCTTGTCGAAATCTCTCGTAATGGTTTCGGTGAATTATTGATAAATTTGTGATTTTGATAATAGTGCCATGATGACCTACCAAGTCGGGGTAAGACAAAAGCGTGGGAAAGAGGCCACTATTAAACCTTTGTGGTACACCCCGAGAGGTTAGCACATATTTTAATTTGGACACGAAACACGCCTTGAGAACTTGGTCGATAACATATATATATATATATGCTATATATTTCTTGTCACTTATCCTATATTATTTCTTGTTCGTTTTAGACCCATCGGCAACCAAAAGAATCCAACTTATGTGGCACGTATGTCATGAAACACATGTATGATGTTATCATCGAGCGAGGAAAGAAAAAATTGTTAGCAAAGGTAAATGTAATTGATGTTATTACATATATTATGTCGAATTCGGTTTCGGCTTAATGAAATATGCACACAAGTTGATTCAGTTTAGCTGTCTTTGATGTTACAAATGTTTAGAGGTTCTGGTCCCTGTCCTGATAATGAAGTGGAGCACATACGCAATGTGTTTTGTGAATATATGTATCGCCTTATTAATTCTTAAATGTGGATGTAAATATATGTTGTAGCAAAAATAATTTTACGTAAATTTGTTTATTTTTTCGAACAAGTCATTCATTTGTAAATAAACATACATTTGTGTATTTCAAGAATAAATTTGTTTATTCATTCTAGATATTTATGCTTGAAATTTGTGTTACGGGATGTTATAAATGAGAAAGTCTTTGTTCATAAAAATATGGCGAGACCTTTAGGACCGCATAGTTATTAAACACAACGGTGCTTTAAGTCTTCATTAATTTAAAAAACATTATGGGTATACTTTTAGGACCGGACGTAATTATTTGCCCGGTCTTAAAAATGAGCTAGACTTTTGGGACCGCATCTTTATTATACGGCCGGTCCTAAAAGTCTACGTTTATATTAATAAAAAAATTATGGCTATACTTTTAGGACCAGACATAATTATTGGTCCGATCTTAAAAGTCTTCTAAAAATTCGCTAGACTTTTAGGACCTTGTTATTATATTCCGTCCGGTCCTAAAAGTCTACGTTTTATTATTTCAAAAATGTAAAGACTTTTAAGACCGTAGTTTTGTTATATATCCGCTCCTAAAAGTTAAGTCATAAAAATATTTTTTTAAAAAAGGATTGTGTATATATATTTGTTTCCTCTTAATAGTTTTTGACTCGGTTTTCAGACAACCGAGGTTCTGGCGTTCTGCTCAACCGAGGTTTTGACGGTCCAACCTTGACAAGAATAGTCATTTGGTTTGTTTTTATTCGAATAAGGTAAACGATCTTTTTTTTGTTTTTTTTTTGTTTTTTGTATGTTCTTAACTGTATTGTGAGAATTTTTAATGTTGATTTACGCAACGACAATGTTTTGTTTGTTTCCTTTTTTTGTCGGAAAAAGAAAGAAGATAATGAAAAGGACATGGCGATCGAATATGGAAACAAAAAGATCTTTAATTTATATTTTTTTACTGTTGCCCCGTGAGGAGAGGAGCCAGCGACGAAGGATACGCACAACAACAACAACAAAAAACAGAAAAAAAAACATGAAATATCTACTCCCCCCATCGTTGTCGGAGGGAGGGAGTCGTCGGAGGGGTCGGACATGTCGTTATCTGAAGGATGGTACTCAATGTCATGGGCATCGAGTACCGCCTGCGGCTTTGTGTTGACGGCGTGATAGACTGAAACAAGCGGCCGCACCGTCGGTCTATATGATCGAGGCGGGCCGGGATGTCTTTGGATCATCAGGTAGATTGTCGGTTCCGGAGGCAACGGAGGAGGAGGACCTCGTGGTGGTGGAGCAGCCATTGTTGTGGATGTTTCAGAAGTGATGGGGAAGAATGTGATGGAAGTAAAGTAACATCTGGTTTAAATAGAGAACCCTGCCCAAACAATTTGAAACGCTGGAAACAATAACGAGGAGACGCATAGTTCCGCAGAATACGAGGAGACGCCTAGTTGGGAAGTTTATCTAGAAGTCGAAGCGATTCTGAAATTCATTTGAACAGAGAACCTTTAAGACCAGATATTGTAAAAGATCCGTTCTTAATAAAATTAAATTGATTTTTAGGACCGGATATAAGACAAAATGTCGATCTTAAAAGTAATTGAATTGATTGAAATATAAATAATAGACTTTTAGGACTGGATATATTTAAAAAGGTCGGTCTTAAATTCAATGGAATTGAAAAAAATTTAATTATGAATTTTAGACTCGCATATTTATTAACTCCACATACATCTCGTCCTTATTAAACTCATCACAATCTCGTAACTCCACACTACGCGGCTCTCGCCTAATTTGCTCAAACCATGGTTAGATACAAGAGAACCGCTCATAGGGGTACTCTTACTCGTGATGCTCATGCATTCCATAGATCGTTATACAGTGCGCCTCCTCCATCAAGGGTGCGTTCTATTGTGACAGAGGAGTCTCGGGTCGTTGGACCCATTGTTATTTTGGATGATGAAGAGGTTCCTGCTCCCCCTCTCCAACAAGTTGGCCCCAGCGCGCCTACCGACCCCTTTCCTCTCGTCTCTCTGCGATTTATTGCGGTGATGCGATTAAGGCGCGGAACTTGCGATATCCGGCAGGAATTTAATGCTTTTCACGCCGATATCGACAAGGATGTTTAGTCGATCAGATTCTTGTTTTTTATAATTTTCTGCTTGTTTTTTGTGTGTGTACGTGTATATATATATATTCTCCAGTAATGTATGAAGCATTAAGAACTAAGCTTGGAATTTTCCTTTAATTTTCATCTTTTTAAAAAAAAACAAATGAGGACTTTTAAGACCGGATGTTTAATAAAACTCCGGTCTTAAAATTAAATGAATAATAACATATTAGGTCCGTCCATTTGTAAATAAACGGTCTTAATAAAAGTTGCGACCGCCAAGCTTGTGTCTTTTTTTTGTTCATATTCTCAATTTTTCCTTTAATTTTTTTTCATTGAGTTGCTGCTACGCTCGCTCAAGCTAATCATCTTTTTGTTTAAAAAAATAATGAGGACTCTTAGGACCAGATATTAATAAAACTCCGGTCTTAAAAGTAATTTTCCGGTTTTAAAAATGTAATTATATATTTAGGACCGTCTACTTTATAAATAACCGGTCTTAATAAAATCCAAAATATACTAAAACACAACTCTTTCGCGGAATAACAAATTTCCCTCTCAAAACTTCTCTCGTCGCGCCGATAGTGATTTCTCAGGTTCTGTCTCCAGTTTGTTTGTGTTGCTTCGTCGTTTGCTTCGCGTTGCTCTCTCGACAATCGCTTTATGTTTCCTTAGTTAAACGTCTATCAACCAAGCTGTAAGAGGTGTTTCGGTTAAATAACTTTATAGTTTTCTGGGTTTAACGAAATCGATGAAATGTTCTAGTGGGTTTCTCTGTTGTTAATGAATATTGTATTTTGAATATTATATTTGCGCTTTTGACCTACCCAACTGACCAACAAATGTTTTTAGGTTACTCTTGTTTGCAACATCAACGTTCGTGGCGGGAGAAGAAAGACTCTGCAAACCATTTGAATTTATATGCTACAGGTGAGTCCACATTTAATTTCACGCGATGCATTTAATTTCCTCGTCATGCTTTAATTTTTCTTCTTTGATTCACTGTGTTATTTATGACCAAAAGTGTTTCTTCGTTATGCATTTAATGGGAAAGTTTCTTCGTTGAGCATAAATATGAATTTGGTGTTTCCTTATTTTGTATCTGTGTCATAAATAGGAATTCTAGTATGGATCACGGTTGGATAAATGCGTTACGGATGAGTATTGAATATCAGAATGGGGCGAGGGAATTTATAGAATTTGCTAAACAAAATGCCCATGACTATAGTGGGAAGTTTTATTGCCCTTGTGTAAAATGTTTGAATGAGAGGCGACTAAGTCCTGAAGTTATCTATACACATTTAATTTGTGAAGGGTTTTGTAAGACTTATACAGTATGGTTATGGCATGGTGAAAAAGTACCAAGTGGGTCTCAACATGAGGAAGTGGCCTTTGATGATAATGACATGGATATGGATGATCACATAGAGGACATTATTCGTGATGTAGGAGAAGAGGCTTTTCATCAATCACATGCATATGGTAATATGTGCAGTGATGCAGAGACCCCGCTATACCCTGGTTGTAAAAAAATATCAATTGTTGAACGCTGTATTGAAATTGGTAAACTTGAAGGCACGTCATGGATAGAGCGACAAGAGTTTTTCTGAAATGCTTGAGGCTTTTAAGGACATGCTTCCGGATGATAATGTGATGCCGCATCGATACTATGATGCCAAGAAAATATTCTGTCCACTAGGGATGGAGTACAAAAAGATCCATGCATGCCCGAATGATTGCGTATTGTATAGAAAAGAGTTTGAAGAGAAGCAGAATTGTCCGATATGTGAAACACCAAGGTACAAGTCAAACAAGGGGCCTGCAATAGTGTTGTGGTATCTTCCAATCATACCAAGGTTCAAGCGGTTGTTTACGAATGAAAATGATGCAGAGAATTTGAGGTGGCATGCGGATGAGAGAATTTCTGATGGAAAGCTTCGACATCTGGTCGATTCTTCTCAATGGAAGAAAATCAATCATTTATTTCCAAACTTCGGCGAAGAACCTAGGAACCTTAGGCTTGCCCTTAGCACGGATGGCATGAATCCATATGGAAGCCTCAGCATACATAGTTCATGGCACGTGCTCCTTATTATTTACAACTTATCTCCAATGTTATGCATGAAACGAAAGTACATCATGTTGTCTATGTTGATTTCGAGACCAAAACAACCCAGAAATGACATTGATGTTTACCTTGAGCCCTTGATCGAAGACTTGAAGGAGTTGTGGGAAGAAGGTGTCGATGTTTTTGACTCTTTCAAGAAGGATGTGTTTAAATTGCGAGCCATGATATTTTGTACTATAAACGACTTCCCAGCATATGGGAACTTGTCAGGGTATAGTGTAAAAGGCCATAAAGCATGTCCGGTTTGTGAAGAAGGCACATGCTACCATCAACTTCAACATGGAAGAAAGACGGTTTATCTTGGACATAGGAGATTTCTTCGAAGAGACCACCCATATCGTCGATTAAAGAAAGCCTTTTTTGGTGGCCGGGAGTAAGAAGATGCTCCGGTGGCATTGGCGGGGAGCAAGTTTATGAAAAGGTGAAACATATCGGTGTCATCTTCGGTAAGACGCAAAGAGTAGAAAAGAAACAAATATATGGAAAAAGATATATGTATTCTTCGATCTTCCATATTGGCGCAATCTTGATGTGAGACACTGTATTGATGTCATGCACGTAGAGAAAAATGTATGTGATAGTATTGTTGGCACGCTTCTAAACATACAAGGTAGTTCCAAGGATGGTGTGAAGGCAAGATTGAATTTGCAAGTAATGGGAATACGCGAAGACTTACATCCAAGGCCATACGGGAAGAGAACTTATTGTCCCCCGGCTTCTCATACTTTGTCTAAGGATGAGAAACGAAGTTTTTGTGAGTGTTTACATGGCACAAAAGTTCCCTCGGGGTATTCTTCAAATTTTAAGAGGCTTGTATCGATGAAGGACTTGAAATTAGTTGGCCAAAAGTCTCATGATTGTCATGTCTTGATGCTGTGAGCTACTCCCAGTAGTTATTCGAGGCATCGCCGAATATGATCTTCGGGTCGTTTTGACTAGACTTTGTGTCTTCTTCAATGCGGTTTGTAGTAAAGTTTTCGAGATTGAAAAGTTGGATGAATTGGAGAATGAAGGATATCTTATCTTGTGCCACCTTGAGAAGCTTTGTGTTCCTACCTTTTTTGACATCATGGTTCATCTAATTGTTCATCTAGTGAGGGAGATAAAGTTGTGCGGACCTATCCATTTACGGTGGATGTACCCAATTGAAAGATCTATGAAATTCCTAAAAGGGTATGTGAAGAACGCATACCAGTCAGAAGCATCAATTGTTCAGAAATATGTTTATGAAGAAGCCATGGAATTTTGTCAAAATTATTTGGCCAAAGTAAGACATATTGGGCTTCCAAAACGTCAACATGCTGAAGGGGGTAGACGAGGGGCTTCGGTAAAGAGTGTGGATCGATGAATTGTCACAAGTCCACTTATACATCTTGAATAATGTTGATGAAGTTCAAGCCAAAGCATAGCTGCTCATAAAGAAGTAAGGAAGGAAAATCATCGAATGACCGAACAAAGGTTGATTAGGGAGCATAACGAGAACTTTTGCAAACTGGTTCAAACAAAAGGTCGAGGAGATGAATGTGTTTCTAATACAATTAAATGGTTAGCTTTGTGGTCCGAGGTTGATGTCATAAGTTGGAATTCGTATGTGATCAATGGTTATACATTTTACACGAAGTCCCTAGATGATAGGAGCACCGTCCGAACGGTGGTGTTATGTTAGAGGTTGAATCTATGCACTTCTCCAGTTCGAAAGACAAGAGGCCTTTATTGGCAGTAATGCCATATTATGGGGTTATTGAAGAGATTTGGGAGGTAGACTATGTTAAAATTAGATTTCCCATTTTCAAATGCAAGTGGGTTAATGTCAATAATGGTGTTCAGATCGATCGGCTAGGATTTACATTAGTCGATGTCAACGGTAGATGTTTTGGTGATGAACCTTTTATTATGGCGAGACCCGGGCGAAACAAGTGTTCTATATCACCGATCAAGAAAATAAAATGTGGTGCAGCGTAGCTCTCCAAGGTAAAAGGGTCATTGATATTGATGAGGAAAGTCATTCAAATTATGGTCTTCCCGAAAGTACTCCTTTTTCAAGGGGTCTACCGGAAATATTGAACGAAGAAGATGAAGCGAGATAATGAACCGGCATAAGAAATGATCATCAAGAAGGGATATGGGAGGATATCGCTTTATAAAAGAGTCAATATAATTCATATATAAGGTAATGTTCATATGCAAACTTCTTTGCAAACTTTAAGGTTTAACTATATATATTATATATTCCTTCGATCTATGTTCTTAAACATTATTGTCACTGACTACGAAGTTTGTTCTTGTTCTATTTTTGTGGGGATCGGATCCTAAGGGGCATGTTATAAAAGAGGATGTTACGTTGTTGGGTGGGAATCAGATGAAGGCATGGTGAATATTCCATTGGGAATGTATTTGTAACTTATTGTATATTATGCATTGTAACTAACTTATTCCATTGGGCATGTATGTTGTATTTGTCACAGACTCATGGTGAATATTATTTGTAATTTTTTCCCAATTCAATTTATTCATAATTTGTTCAAAGCTTGTACTTATAGATTCGACTTTTATGTGCTGGATTGGTTGGTGGATTTGTGAATGAATATATATATATATGATCGGGAAGAGCGAACGAGGGATAAAATACGGGAAAATTTAGACCGGTAATAAATAGGCCGCTCTTATATGTTCAACTTTTAAGACCGGAGGTATCCATATATCCGGTCTTAAAGGTCATGTGTACATATTTGATATTAAGCCGGTCTTAAAAGTTTGTCTTTTAAGACCGGTGTGTTTATAAGTCCGGTCTTAAAATTCAATTTTAAGACCGGAGAATTTATTGTCCGTCTTGAAAGTCGGTCTTTTAAGACCGTGTATAATTAGTCGTCAGGTCCTAGAAGCCGATATTTTTCAGACCGACTTTATAATTGTCCGGTCTTATAAATTTGATCTTTTAAGAGCGGCTGATATTTTCCCCGGTCTTAAAAGACAAACTTTATAGTGACCTTTATAGTGAACGCAAGTCGAGCTTTGAGTAGAACGCAGAACCATGTAATTCATCCAAAAGCTTGTCCACAGTGGGCATCGGGAAGGCATCCTTTATAGTGACCGTATTGAGAGCTCTGTAATCAATACAAAAACGCCAAGTACCATCTTTTTTTTTTACTAACAACACAGGGGCTGAGAAGGGGCTTGAGCTAGGTTGAATCAAGCCATCATTAAGTAATTCCGACACTAATCGTTCAATCTTTGTCTTCCGACTGAAGGGATAGCGGTACGGGCGAACTGTAACCGGACCTTGCTGAGGCTGAAGCTCAATGCGATGTTCATGGTCACGGCTAGGAGGTAAGCCATCGGGATGATCAAAAACAGAGGCATGTGTGTGTATAATGGCAACCAAGTCAGAAGTCATATCGGTTGGCAAACTTGCCAATGGTGAAATAGGATCGATAATATCCAATAAGTAACAATTGGCGATGGCATTCGTGTGTTGCAGACGCAACAGATGATGAAAATTTGCCGGGTCAGCGGAGGTACCACGATACCCTTTCAGTGTAACAAACTGTCCATTCTCCAAAAACCTCACCGTGGAAGTACTGTAGTCAGCGACATGGGGGCAAAATGTTTCAAGCCAAGCAGCACCAATAACCATATCCATCGAAGCAATGGGAAGAAGGAACATATTTAAATGGAGTGTATTACAACAAATCTGAACTGGAACTAAGGTCACTAATTCATTGCTGCGTAGGGTCTGCCTGGTACCACTAAGAACGCGAATATCTACCATGTGTTCTATCGGTAACCGTAAGTGATGCACAATGCGTAGATGTATAAAGTTGTCCGAACTGCCTCCATCCAGCAGGACTTGTACCTGTGTACCCAGAACGTCTCCCTTGAAACGGATTGTGGCTGCACCAAGTGTACCCCGAAATACATGCAGAGAAAGATGGTGTAGTGTAGTAGTAGTGGACTCGTCCTCAGGCGAAGGAACAGAGTCGTCGGGTGGCTCGTCATCAACGCAGAGTAACATGAGCTGTTTGTTTGGGCACCTGTGGGCCAGAGAGAACTTAGCATCACAAGTATAACAGAGCCCTTTCTCATGGCGAATATGCATCTCAGCGGCCGTCATCTTTTGTATCGGAGGAAGCTTAGGTGTCGGTAATAACAGAGGTAAATTCGTCTTACCTCCTCCAGACATCGTGACTGATGAAGCAGGAACAGAGTGTAACGGAGTTGACAGTGGCTTTGGTGAAAAAGATGGGTAATTGGTCGCTTTGCCTGCTAAGGCTGTCAGTACGATGTTTTCTGCAAAAAGGCATGCTACGGCCATGGCACTAAGTACCGACGTAGGATGTTGTACCACGACGTCGCGTTTAAGATCCAGGTTAAGACCCCCCAAGTAACAGCCAAGTAGCGCCGTCTCGGGTACGTCCTCTGTCCTATTAGCTAGAGCCAAGAACTTGGTGTTGTATTCCGCTAAGACACCGCCCACACTCGACTGAGTGAGCTTAAACAGGGAAGAGCGGGCACAATCGAACTGCGAAGGACCATAATGTACTTCGATAGCCTTGGTGAGAGCGAGCCACGTGGGTACGCGTTGTGCCTTGTCAAGCATCTGGAACCATGGTAAAACGTCACCATCGAAATGAACAGAGGCGATGATCAAACGCAGATGATCGGCAATCTCATAGTATTTGAAATATTGCTCGACCTTGAACAACCAACTTAATGCGTCAGTGCCATCAAAACGTGGGAACTCCATTTTTAACAGAGCGAGGTGCGAGAGGAGTAGCAACTGGGATCCGATACCCCGACGGCGTAGTGGAGGAGGAGCTGTCGTGACTCACCGTGGGAAGAGTGTCCAAACGCTTAGAGATATCCGACATGGCTCCCGTCATGAATTTCAAGACAGAGTCGAGCTTGTCGAAACGCTGGTCCATTTGGGCCAAACGGAGCTGAACGTCCTCGATGGAGTCGGAGTTGTGCTTCAGGTCGGTTTGAAGTTCCTTCAGGCGAGTGTTTTCTGCCATGACAGGAAGCTCGATGAAGGCACCAAAATGTAATGGATATAGCTCGTTCAAAAATTAAAGGGATTCGAGTGATAAAAAGCGCGCCAAGCAGATCATATATTACCGAAATTTCTCCTTTGGAAAATTGACAGATTGCAACGATTACAAATGAAAGGTTCAACACAACCAACGTAACAGAAAAGCAGAAAAGGTAATGACAGATGAGAGAGGGAATCCACACTGAAGAGAGAGAAGATCATTCATATATTCCACACCCAATAACCGTTGTCTTGTCCTCTCATATAGAGTTAGCGTCCTCCAATTCTCGAAGCTTCCGGGAGGGCTTTCTTAAGCGTTTGCTACGCCTTGGCCCAATCTCTCCTTCATTCTGATCACTTTGGCCCATTGCATTTGGGTCCGTGACATATTCATCTCTTTTTCTTAACTAATTTAACTTATAAAACTGATACACACAGTTATGCAAAAATATTTTATTGAGATCATGTTACATTTATTCAAATTAATTATTTTATTTCATTTTCTGAATCTACTTAAATTAGTTAATTAAATAGCTTTTATATTAGGAAGTAGGGACTAGATGGAGTGCGTGCTAAATTAATTTACTGGGTTGCCCTTTGTTAAATTTTGTTTTCAAACGGGAAAATAAGGCTAGGCAAAAACAAAAAAAGGAAAAATAAGGAGTAAAGATGGAACTTATTGGCTCAATTTTATGGGCAGAAATTGTCATAGTATATCTGTTCATCAGCAACTCTTAACACATCTGAATATTCAAAGCCCATTCTTGTATTTCTAGTATCCTATGAGCCACAAGCATGACATCAGCTTAATTTAAAACCACATATGAAGAAACTGTGAGAATTGTGTTCACAATCTATTCACTCAGTTTTCTCTTCATTTTCATTGCATTGTTGTATCCTCATGGCCTCTAGATAAGATTTTCCCTGGAGTTCACGGCTAAACAGGCCTCTGAAGTATTCTTCCACTCCAATTCTTTTGAACTTTGGTGGAGTATGGTCAGTGACCAAGCTTGGTGAAGGACCTATTTCTGTACCAAATGTTGGACTGTGAAATGTTGCAATGGAGAGTCTTTCTTTCTCAGAGTTCACTGTTGCTCGGTGTTCAACACTTCGGTATGTCCCATTAGTTATGATCTGCCATGTAAAATATGAAGAAAAGGGTCAAAGAATTCATGTGGGTATGAGACACACATAGAAAACATGGAAATACTTTTAATTTAGTATTAAACTCTCCTCACTTTGGTGATCTGAAAGTTTGATTCTCATCATCTCTTTTTCGAGTGTAATTTTAATACTAGTTGTACAAATGGCTCTGTAACATGGATTTAGTATGTGAAATGCGCTTAAGGTAAGATGGAGAGAGAGAGATAGAGGGAATAGAAGGTCCCATTCTTGAAAATATGGGTCCTACTCCCTGTTTATCCTCTAGCATGGTTTCTAATTCCCAAGTCTTTAATGAAAAAACTAATTGGAGAATTGATATTGATTCTAAATGTAAGACATATTTTACATATTTATTAATTTTTCTCAAATTAGATTTATTGATATTCCCTCAACAATAATTAAGTAGAAGAGGGAGGAAGAGAATTAAAAAAGATGATTAGCGTATTTAAGGAAAAACTTGACATATTAACTAAATTAGCAAACTTCCTTAAATTAATCAAATTAGTTAATTAAGTCTTACATTAAGGATCATATGAGTATTTTCTATGTTGTACCTCTAATATGTCTCCAATGTTGACGATGAATGCATTAGGGACAGGCCTAATAGTTATCCACATGCCATCTTTTCTAATCTGAAGGCCTTCCACTTCATTGAGTTGCAGAAGAATAGTGAGACCTACAGAATCAGAATGGGGTGTGAGACCAATGACTTTGTGTGGCTGAGGGCATGGTGGGTAATAGTTCATCCTCATTGCTTGCCTTCCTTCTTTAAATAACTCTCTCATTTCCATGCTTTCCATCTTCAGGGCTTTTTCCATTTGTTCCACAATAGCCATTGCGAGGTTGTTCAGCTCAACTGAGTATAGTTCTATAGTTTCCCTGTATTTCAAAACATGATTTATCATCAAATCAAGCAGCTTATAGGGAACACATGTAAATTATCTATTCGGCATGTAAAATCTTTATGAGAAGGAAATAGCATTAGAAATGACTTTTATGTCTTTGCACCTAACCGTGCATGTTAACTAGAATTGGTCTTCTGTATTTGCACCAAGCTTGAAACAAGTCATATTGTTCACCGCCTGTGACATGTGTGGCTTCCAATGTAATAACTAATAGAGAAGAAGAGATACAACGACAAAAAGCCTTATTCCACCAATTAAGTAGGGTCAGCAACATGAATTTCATGATGCCATGTGCTCTTTCCATAACTAAATCTTTGGATAGATTATTAGTCAAAAGATTGCACTCAATAATTTTGATAGTGTTCTTTTTAGTCTTCTTCTACCTCTTTTCAAAAAACTTTATATTGTTTAACTAGCCTCCTCTCCGGCACATCCATATGAAAAGAAACATGAGCAGAATTAAGTAAGTTAGATATTTTAAAGTAATTCATTAACTAATGAAATAATTACGACAATGAAGCGTATAGACCAAAATACCTCTTTAACCTAAAAACAAATTTTTGAATTAGTACCTTCGGTATTGAATATAAAAGCCAATTGACTTAATCATAATATTTGTTATATACCATTCTATTACATATCAATTTATAAGTCAGATAAATTAATTTGAAGAAAAACGATAAATATAAATACTTTAATATAATTTATTTAAATTCTTTAATATCTCCACACACAACAAGTCAACTTGCTCTTATAATGAAAGGGAGTAAATCAATTTTGTTTCCTATGAACAAATATGCATATATCTATCTAGAGATAGAGAGAGAGAGATGGAACCTGAAAGGAAGAGGGAGGTGAGGGAGCAAGTGAGGCTTCCTCAAATGGACTGGACGTGTGACCATGAAGAAGAGGTCACCCCAATCAAGCTTTTGATCCTCATTCACAACAAAGGCTTGTCCAAATCCCTCAATGTCTCCTTCTCTCTGCCAAAACTTATTCTTCTCTGACATTCCCATATTGAAGAATTCCTCTGTCTCCTTCTTCACCTTCTCCACCAACCATGACCCCACCCCATGATTCACCAACTACGCCAATTATTTCAATATTCAATTATCAAATACTCTGTTCCTTTTGTTCTTTGATTTATTCATTAACAAAATATGAGGATGGAAATAGAGATAGAGAAAAAGAGATCACCTGAAAGAATCCCCAGTGTTTGCAAGCAAGGTGAAACTTAGCCAGTTCATCAGAATCAGTGATCAAACTCGCATATCTATCACTGGGATTTTCGGCAAATCATCAGATTCTGAAACAGTAATCCATTGCTTGTTGATCGGGACGAACATATCTGTGCGGAATCTCAATGATCTCCTTCTTTGCTAACTCTTGAACTGATGGAACAAGCAGAGACTTCCATTTTGGCCTCACAGCTTCTTCAATGGCTTCCCCTGACATCTCTCACCTACCCTGGCAGCCTTCTTTCTCTCTCAGTCTCAGCCTTCTTTCTTGAGAATCCCTCTGTTCCTATCAAACAATTTCAGTCTATCTCTTTATAATCATGACCAGATCTACAGCCTTACATTTCAAGAGGCGGGGTCTCAATATTTTATTTCAATCTCGTGAACGTCACGATTGGTTTGCCGGCAAAAAAAAAATTGATTGTTTTGAGAAATAAAACACTGTTATAAATATATTATTATGTGGATGTCCATTGCATAGTAACTATTGAAGGTCTATAAATAGAGGCCTTATGTAAACATTAAGAATACACTTGAATGAGAATTTCTCTCTCCTCTCTCTAGAACTTCTCTTGTTCTTGTTATCTTTTCCTTTAGTTTTATAATACGTTATCAGCACGAAGCTCTCTTCTGAGTTGATCATCACCACCACCAGTTAGATTTAGAAATTTTCTAGAACAAATCGAATTTCTCAGTTCTGGTTCGAGCATTTCTTTTGGTGGATGGACCCGATTTAAAAATCGAGCTTGGGTACCGATTTTTCTGCAACCTTCACTAGCTCCTCATATACTGGAACCTTACCCTGATTGAACCCGTTCATCACCGTTTCCAAACCATCCTCACCCAAGACCTCATCGACGAGCTCGTCCTCGTCGACGCCAAAGCAGATAAACTTCGCGGCAAGATACTGGAGGTCGCGTTTCTCTGTATCGTCATGGCCGGGGCACATCAGCGAGTCATTGCTGAACTTGCTGCAGAGGGATGAAGGGGCCGGGGGAGATAGATCGGAACACGTTTGTGGTGTGGAAGCATGTGCCGAAAATTATGAAGAGATAGGAGGGGATACAGTAGCCAAAATATTTGACTACACTTTGTGATAAGTTGCAGCTCAGGTACGTTTTCTATAATATTCATATAGCAGCTTAACTTTTCAATCAGTGAGACCAATATGCACATACATTCATGTTTCCATAAGCCACCGCAATATAATATTAAAATGCATGATTTCAACATAATTTCAACATAATAAGATTTCGTCGGATTTGGTGCGGATTTTAAAATATTTTATTGTTATTACTATTTTATATATTTTATTAATATTATTATTATTTGTATATTTTATAATTATTATTACTATTTACATATTATATTTAGACGGAAGTCGGGAGAGTTGGTTTTGAATAATTGCGGCCCCATATGTTTTATTTTATTATTACTATTTATATATTTTATTAATATTAATATTATTTGCTTATTTTATTATTATTATTACTATTTATATATTTTATTAATATTAATATTATTTGCTTATTTTATTATTATTATTACTATTTGTATATTTTATTGTTATTACTATTTGCATAGTAATTACCATTAGACAATTACTATTCACACGGTAATTACTATTGATGCAAGTAAATTATAATGGTAATTATTATTTTACCATTTGCATAGTAATTACTATTTATATGGTAATTACTATTAGTGCATTAATTTACAGTAGTATTTGTTGTTTTACCTTTACTATAGTTATTATTATGAATTTAATGCATATGATTATTATGTATGAATATTAGAATAATGAGATATGAGAAAAGTAAATAAAAGAGCACCTTATTATTAGAAAATGTATGCTTTTGTAAACTAGAAGTTTACAACTTTTAATATAGGGATTGTAAATACAAACTAGAAGTTTGTCAATACAAATTTAATATTTGTCAATAAAAGGGCAATGAACTACGAGAATTAATAAACCCAGAAGGTAATGCAATGATTAATTTGTTGTCATTTTGTCCTCATATTTCATAAATTAATTGCTATGAGAATCATATGTGAGATTCTAAATCTGTGTGATTCTACATTATTTTGATTATGAATATCTTCATATATGGTGGACTGCGTATTTAGTAATGTAATATTATATGTTTACTCCTGAAGACTAAACATAAATTTTTCGAAAATGCTTATATGACTCACACTTGAGGGGGAGATTGTTAGAAAACAAGTGTGAGTTAGAATACAAGTGTGAGAAAATGTTTGATTTCTTATATACTTCTCACATTACCTAATAGATCTCCCAAAATGGATGTCATAGTATTAGAAAAATTTATTATTGATTGAAATATATGTTACAGTAAACAAGAAGTTTACTGATTTAAATTAATTGTTGGCATGACTTGTATGATTATCCAAGTCATATATACATAATGCAAATAAGATTATGTATTGACATCCATTGAAGAACTAGAAGATTCTTCATGAATAATCAACATATTGTCTATGTGTTATATGATGCTTGTTCTCATTGATTATGATTAGTAATGGATCTCAGTATATCTGGAAATATATCAAACAGATCTTTATGGGCCCATTGAAATAACATGTAAACCATAGATGCATCTATAAGATGGTTACATGTGAGATTATTTGCTTGCAACATGATGTTTGCGAAATAATTGCAACATGAAGTTTGCAAAAGAGATTGCAATATGAAGTTTGAAATAATGTTTGATGTTTGAATAAATTAAGCGCGCAATTTTCCAGATGATATGATTTAAGAATCATAATTAAAGCCTCCATAAATAAGCTGGATGAAAGCTTATGAGAACAAAATTTTATGTTGATATGTTTGATATTATATAGCAGCATTTATATAAGCCAACAAAATTCTCCCGGTAAAAATGGCTTTTGGTCAGAAGCCAGACAAATTTTCATCTTAAAATGGTTGAATGTGCAATGATTATTAACCCACCACAATGCACATAGATGGATATAGAAAGATATTTGAGATAAATGTTGTATAAGTACCTTCTATTTCTTGTTTGTCTCTATATGAAATGAGAAAGATGTTTCTAAAGGAAACAAATGGATTTAGGAGACTTATGCGCATGATTAGTCAATTGTCGTTTGACATTGTTTTTACCATGAGGGGGAGAAATTGGATAGCTGGAAAAGACAATATATGGAATGCATTATAGTAAAGTATATATCCTCGAATAATGTTGTATGAACCGAAGTTCATCGATTATGCATTCATGAATTATTTGCCGGATAATATTATCGACTCAAATGAGATTTATTAAATCTCATACTCAGTGAAAATGTTCCAATCGTATGAATATGAATGTGGCATGCTCGAAGCATGAGAAATTATTTGATTCCAATTATAAATGTTATGGATAAATTGGAGCAATAATTATGATGATCATATTAAGGAGGTAGATACTCCGAAGAGTATCGAGACATAACTAATTGTAAAAACCTCAAGAGAGGTTCGTGTACGAATTATATTGATAAGTTATGTCGAATTGGAAAAATAGAACCGAAAAGATAAAGTTGTCGACAACAATTTTGATGAAGATATCACGTGATCAAATGAGGATAATTAAGAAATGTTAGTTGCTCCAGAAGAGCTATTTCCTGAAAAGTTATTATCTCCAGTAGAGATATCTCCGGAAGAGAATGTTGTAGTCCCAGAAGAGACTAAGATACATGAAAAAATGTGAAAATAATGAGATCTCAATAAACTGTGAATATTATCCGATGGGATCAAAAGAAAGTCAACGTTGACGATATCTTTGCTTATGATATAGCATATGATATAATGAATGATAATGATGATCATAAGACAAAATTAATAAGAATGTGCCAGAAGCACATGTCCCAGAAGGACGTAAGGTGTCAGAAGCACATGTCCCAGAAAGACGTAAGATGCCAGAAGCACATGTCCTTGAAGGATTTAAAATGCTAGAAGCATATATCCCTGAAGGAATTAGAGTGCAGGAAGCACAAGTCCATGAAGGATTCAAGATGTTAAAAGCATCAAATTCAAGTTCTCGAGAACATTATCAATAAGTTCATATATGGCCAGAAGTCTAAATAAGTTCATATATGGCTCGAAGCCTAAATATTTATTGAAAGAATGATATCAATGCATATTTATGAATAGATCTCGAAGTATCTGATATTTATGTGATTATTTAGTGTTTATGTTATTATCCATTATGCTTTTATTGGCAAACTTAGAATTTGCAGGTATACAATGGACAAATGAATGATAAGAATGAATATTTTTATTGTTCCATAGTGAACAATACAATATTCGACTACTGAAAGAAAGAACTTGAAAAGAAGATGAAGAAGAACTACATGGTCCAGAAGTACCATAAAGCATGGATGTATCTTGATTATCAGTAAAATATAGTTATTCATCTTTACAAAGTTATTGTATGTAATGTTGCCATCAGGGGGAGAAAAATCTGATGTAATGAAGAGGGGGAGTCGATACACACTGTACTCTTTTTCCCTTATCTAGGTTTTGTCCCACTGGGTTTTCCTAGAAAGGTTTTTAATGAGGCAGCATTAAGAAGTGTATCAATGGATATTGTACTCTTTTCTTTGGCTAGGTTTTATCCCACTGGGTTTTCCTAGTTAAAGTTTTTAATGAGGCACATTCATAATGGACATCCAAGGGGGAGTGTTATAAATATATTATTATGTGGATGTCCATTGCATAGTAACTATTGAAGGTCTATAAATAGAGGCCTTATGTAAACATTAAGAATACACTTGAATGAGAATTTCTCTCTCCTCTCTCTAGAACTTCTCTTGTTCTTGTTATCTTTTCCTTTAGTTTTATAACAAACACATTATTTTTTCACAAGAAGGCACCTTTACTTAGCATTTCTTTAAAAGGATAAATAAGCGTAATCTTTGACTAACTACTATAATGCCTAAGCATTTATTCATTAATGGAAAAATTGCAACTAGGTCCCAATTAATAGACTTAATGACAACTAAGTTCTTTGAAATTATCAAATTACAGTGAAGTTTCAAAAATCCTGTGTGCTATTCATTCAAAACGTGAAATTATTGTACTTTCACATTTGAAATCAATAGCACCTAGGCCCTTTGAAACTTCACTATAATTTAATGATTTCAAGGAACCTAGTTACAATTAAGTCTGTTAATTGAGACTTAGTTGCAATTTTTCCATTATTAATGCCTTTGGAATAAAAATACATTAGTGAATTATCTTTGTTAGAACTATTAATGCGATAATAGTTAGTTAGGATAATATAGTAGTCATTGCAGCTCATAGACAGTCTGGTGCTGTACAGTATGGATTGTCATAGGTTAAGGACTTGTGTGAAAGATGCGGTGCTTTTTATGTCAGAAGTTGGATGGTAGGAGGTTGATTAAATCACTAAGCAGGTTTATGTTTTTTTTCCCCTTCTATTTTTCCTTTTTGGCTCTTCAGGTTACGTACGGTACTTGAATAGATGTACATGTGATTGATTAATAAGAAGTCAATTGTTCCTCTCAATATTGACTTGATGATCTTCCATTATCTAGAGGACAACAGCATGCATACATAGTAATACACGCGCATGCATACAATACGGATGATTGTGCACACAAATTCACTTATAGAGAGCGAGCCTTGTAGCACAATAAAGGATTCCATCATATGATTAAAAGGTCACAAATTCAAATCCTAGAAACAGTCTTCTTTTTAGAGGAGTAATGTTACATACATGTAACGAGCCTCATATCTCATCTGATAAGAGTCTTATGCACTAGATTTCCCTTTATACATTTTGTTCTGAAAGGGGAAAATAAGACTAGGCAAAAACAAAAAATAAAGGGAAAAATAAGGAGTGAAGATGGAACATTTTAGCTCAATTTTATTGGCAGAAATGTCTTGGTGTATTTGCTCATCTGCTACTATTAGCACATCTTAATATTCAAAGCCCATTCTTGTATTTCTAGTATCCTTTAAGCCACAAGCATGACAAAAGGGAGAAGTCTGTTCACAATCTATTCACTCAGTTTTTTTTCTTCATTTTCATTGCATTGTTGTATCCTCATGGCATCTAGATAGGATTTTTCGTGGAGTTCACGGCTAAAATAAGCCTCTGAAGTATTCTTCTACTCCAATTCTTTTGAACTTTGGTGGAGTATGGTCAGTAATCAAGCTTGGTAAAGGACCTATCTCTGTACCAAATCTTGGACTGTGAAATGTTGCAATTGAGAGTCTTTCTTTCTCAGAGTTCACTGTTGCTCGGTGCTCAACACTTCGGTATGTCCCATTGGTTATGATCTACCATGTAAAATATATATGCAGAAAAATAAAAAAGAATTTTAAGGGTATGATACACGTTGAAAATATGGCAAAAATTACCCTCTTCAATTTGGTGATCTAAATTTTGACTGTCACTATCCCTTTTTCTTGTGTAATTTTAATTATAGTCATAGATGGCTCTGTAACATAGATTTAATCTCTGTGAAATGCACTTTAGGTAAAAATGGAGAGAGAGAGAGATAGAGAGGGAAATGAAGGCCCCATTTTTTGAAAATGTGGGTCCCACTCCGTGCTTATCTTTCTGAATAGTATCTATTCCTCTGATCCTTAAAATAGAAGTTAATTAGTAAGTTTATATTAGTCCTAAATATAGGACAATTTTTCATGTATTTATCTTCTTTGTTTTTCAAATTTAGTCTTATTAATATTCCCTTAACAATAATCAAGTAGGAAAGAGAGAGAGAGAATTAAGAAATATGATTAAGGTGTTGTAGAAAAAAAACATGTCTTGTTAACTAAATTAACTTTCTTAATCTAATCAGATTTATTAATTAGGTCCTACATTAAAGGACTATATGAGTATTTTCTATATTATACCTCTAATATGTCTCCAATGTTGAAAATGAACGCATTAGGGAGAGGCCTAACAGGTATCCATATGCCGTCTTTTCTAATCTGAAGGCCTTCCACTTCATTGAGCTGCAGAAGAATGGTGAAACCCACAACATCAGAATGGGGTGCAAGACCAATGACCTTTTGAGGCTGAGGACATGGTGGGTAATTGTTCATCCTCATTGATTGCATCCCTTCTTCAAACAATTCTCTTATTTCCATGTCTTCTATCTTCAGGGCTTCTTCCATTTGTTCCAAAATGGCCATTGCTAGGTTTTTCACCTCAGCTGAGTATAGTTCTATGGTTTCCCTGTATTTCAAAACATGATTCAGCATCAAATCAAGTAGCTTATAAAGATTACACGTAAATTATTTATTATCTTTATAAGAAGGAAATAACTTTTATATCTTTAAACCTAAGCATGAATGAGAGTTAGAATAATAGGTCTTGTGCATTTGCAAAAAGCTTGAACTGAGGCATACTGTTGGTTTTTTGGATAGATTGTTAATCAAGAGTTTTCTCTCAATAAGTGTAGTGAGTGTTCTCTTTTTCTTTTTGTTTATCTCCTTTTAAAGGACTCTATATTGTTTCATTTACGCCCCTCACCAATGCATACATATGGAAAGAAACATGTGAGGAGAATTAGGTGACAAATTTATATATTTTATATACTTCAAAGTAATTTTGGTAATTGCTAAGCTAATTACCATAGTGAAGCATATTACAAATAATGAAGAAACTAACAAATTTAAATAGGAAACAACATAAAATAAAAACGAAATTTTATACCCGAATAACCAGCTAATAATATATTCTTCTTTTACTTATGATAAATCAAAATGCAACTTTTCACATTTCTCTTGGAAAGAAATTAGAAAAATGATAAAACCTATAGGCTAATGCCATAAATTCTATATCCAAAAGTCATATTTTGATTGCGCATACCAAAAATACCCTATTAAACCTAAAACAAATTTTTGAAGTAAATTAATTTTTAGAGAGAGAGAGAGAGAGATGAAACCTGAAAGGAAGAGGGAGTTGAGGGAACAAGTGAGGCTTCCTCAAATGGACTGGACGTGTGACCATGAAGAAGAGGTCACCCCAATCAAGCTTTTGATCCTCATTCACAACAAATGCTTGTCCAAATCCTTCCATGTCTCCTTCTCTTTGCCAAAACTTATTCTTCTCTGACATTTCCAGGTTGAAGAATTCCCGTCTCCTTCTTCAACTTCTCCACCAACCATGATTGACCAACTACACCAATTATTTCGAATCTTCAGTCAAATTCTCTTTTCATTTTGTTCTTCATTGATTCATTAATTAACAAAAGATGAGGATAGAGAAAAAGAGAGAACCTGGAAAAATCCCCAGTGTTTACAAGCAAGGTGAAGCTTAGCCAATTCTTCAGAATCAGTGGTAAATCTTTGCATATCCATCACTGGGATTTTTGGTAAAGCATCTGACTCTGAAACAATAGTTTCTTGTTGTTGATCAGGACGAACATATCTGTCAGGAATCTCAGTGATCTCTTTCTTTGCTAACTCTTGAACTGATGGAACAAGTAGAGAATTCCATTTTGGCTTCACAGTTTCTTCCATGGCCCTCCCAAATTAAACATCTCTCACCTAATCTTGAGGCAGCCTTCTTTCTCTCAAAAATAATAACTACTTGTTGACCTTTATACTACATGAGTTTTAGGTTGAGTTCCAGTTTTAAGACATATGCATACATTTTTTTTTTATTCAAAATGAATTAGGTGAGTTAGGTTATGCTCTTGAGGGCCTCACTGGAATTTGGTGTACGGGCTCTAAACTCAAAAAGCACTAAAAAAAGTGTTTATAAATTACTCATCAACAAAGTGTTCACATGTTTAAACTTATAAAACTTATAATATTGTGGGTTGTGACTTATTAAACAAGTCCTTACCAATTAGATAACTTTTGTTGACTATAGACATATTGTCTAGATATGTGTGACTTTGACCTCTCGTATATTGAGAGTCCCATTGTTCCTATCAAATAATAGGAACGTTATGTGTGACTTTGACCACTAGGCTCTTGTGGGTCCCACTGTTCATATCAAATAATAGGAACAATTATGTGTGACTTTGACCTCTAGCATCTTGAGCTCCCACTGTTCCTAGATATGTGTGACTTTGACTCTACCCTTAGGAGAGCCTTCTTTTTTCTCAATACTGATTACTACATGTATGCCTTTAAAAAAACAAAAAAAAAAAAAGCTAGAGCCCATTAATAACCCAAAAGAGCATTTACAACATGAAAAACTACAACCTACTATCCTTCACCAACTACGTACTGTTACTTGGTATGAAGGTGGTAGGTGATTAAGGAGACAAAAATTTCCTACAATGTTATGAGTTAGCTTAGCAAAATGATCCGCTAAACTATTATATTCCTTAGGAATATGACTAATTAAAACTTGACAGTTCTTTGATAACCACAACCTAGCATAAACTATAATGTCCCTAAAGGGTGAGAATGATCACAACCCCTAGTCAAAACATTAACAGCTTCATCACAACTTGATAGTACAAAAATATTTTTGTATTCTTTATTCCAACATATCTGATGAAGCCCTACGGTGACTGCAATGATTTCTGCTATTGCTCAAAGGAATGTTGTGAGTTTACACATGAATTTGCATATCCATCATCTAACGTCTCGATGACTTCCCATTTTTTAGTAGATTTGAGGTATATTTTGATATATTTGGGAAGTCATTAATCCTAATTTAAAGAGATTTTATTGAGATTTTAAGAGAAATCAATTTGGATCATTATTTGGGGATTTCAATTTAAAATAAAAGTTTGAGTTTAGGAAATAAATAATAGTAATGAGTAGTTTAAAAATAAAAATCAGTTATTATTATTATTATTATTATTAATTCCTCTTTTTGTTTGCATAGCCACATACGGAACCTTTTGGCAATTGATTTGGATTGAATTAATAGATGGGCACTATTTGGACTTTGGAAAAAGAAAGAAGATGCTGTTGGAAACGCACAGATACACAATTGAAGAGGAATTAATAGACAAGTGGGCCCCCCAATTGAATGAAATAAAAGACCTAAAAGAAAGCAAAAGAGGGACGCACCGTTTTAACAAAAGGAATTGAAGACCTAAATTCAATATAGAAGACGCTGTGCAACGGATTGAGGGGCGACATTTTTTTTCATTCTCGCGGAAGGAACAAAGCACGACTGGAGAGAAAAGAAAACAGAGCGCAGCGACACAGACCTTTGATCTTCTTCTTCTTCTCTCGCCGGCGGCTTCCCTCTCCACCACGGTCGCCGGCAAGCTTCGTCTTCACAACCACAGGGCCAAGTTTCAGCAACGAGAAAGAGGAACCAGAGGCTCAAATATTGGTGTTATTTGCTTTATCTTTACTCATTTGCCTTTGAATTCTAATATGGCTTGAACTCTGAATTTTGTGTTGTTGTGATGTTGATTTAAGCCATGTGTGGCTAGTTTGTCTTGCAACCTAGAGTAGCTATGAACTTATAAGAGGAATAGACTTTTGTTTTTATTATTTAGTTATAATTAATATTAATTTTGGTTACCTAATTTGGTTTAGATTTATCTATTTAGTGTCGATCATCATTTTGAATATGAATTTGAGAATTAGAATTTACCTTGACGAAGGGGATTTTAATTAGGCTCTTAGATTAAGTAATATGGGATTAAATTACGATTTAATTTGCGATTAGGATAGACATATACTAATAATAGCCCCATATAATTGTTGAGGAGTGTGTTCGAGATTTATTGCTTCTCTTGAGTAATTATGTTAGACATAACTAATTTTACTCAAGAGGGTTGTAAGTGGAATGATGATGCACTTATAACTATTTATACTCGAGATTAACAAAATTGCTATTAAGGCTAATTAATTTAGTGAAAACAAAGTTTATGAAACTAATAAGGGATTAGTGACTACGGGTTCGCATTTAATATTTGTGGTAGTTTGCTTATTTTGATTTTCTTTTCCTTTAATTAAATTCAATTTGGTTTGCTCAACTTAATTGAAAGTGTAAAATTAATCTAATCGAAGTTTGTGATCTGAAAGTCGTGTGAACGATATCTTTCTTATCACTTTATTACTTTGTACGACCCGTATCTTTGCGGAGTTTATAGGCTTAAAGTTTTCCCCTATCAGTCTCCTTTAATAGCGCCTCTACAACCGCTTCTCCCTGACTCCAAACTTGAAGCATCCACCTTAAGAATGATAAATCCTTTGTAACCTTCCTGGTATTGCGAGTTTTATCTTGAGTTATAGTAATTATAATCTACGTATAAATATTTTTTATTTTAAAAAAATTAGGTGAGTTGGGTCCTACCATCTTGAGCACTACTACAAAATATGGATGCTACTACCCTAAAAGACGTCCTTTTTTTAAAAAAGAAAGTAAAAAGTGAAGGCGGTGGCATTGTTGTAATTATTTACTTGAGTTTGAGACTTTAGACATCCTAAATATTAATTTAAGACGTCAAAATATTATTTTGGGCATCTGAAATACATTCAAGACGCCTAAAATCGGTATTTTTGGATATTTGGGAAATTTTTGTGATATTTGGGAATTTTTGGCATCCCGAAATACATTCAGACGCCTAAAATTTTTTTGACGCGTGGCACTGAAATTTTTTTGGCGTCCCGAATGTATTTCAAGACGCCTAAAATCAACATTTTTGACACAATTTAGAATATTAGGAGAATTTTTTTTTTTCAAATCAACAAAATCGAAACTTTTTAATCAAATCAAATAAATTAAAAATAATACTAATCAAATCAAAAAATTTTACTAATCAAATCAAAGAAATTGAAAATAATCAAATCAAATCAAAAAATCGAAAATAATATTAATTAAATCAAAGAAATCGAAATTTTTACTAATTAAATCAAAGAAATTAAAAATAATACTAATCAAATCAAAAAAAATTGAAACTTTTACTAATAATCAAATCAAAGAAATTGAAAATAATCAAATCAAATCAAAGAAATCGAAAACTTTTAAAACTAATCAAATCAAAGAAAATAAAAATAATCAAATCAAATCAAAGAAATCAAAAATTTTACTAATCAAATCAAAGAAATTAAAAATAATACTAATCAAATCAAAGAAATTGAAAATAATACTAATCAAATCAAAGAAATCAAAAATATATATTTAAGATGCCTAAAAAGGGAAATTGTGGCGACTTGAGATAAATTCAAGTCGCCAATTTGAGAATTTTGGCGACCTGAATTTAATTTAGGTCGCCAAAAGGGTAATTGTGGCGACCTGAAATAAATTCAGGTTGCCAATTTGAGAATTTTGGCAACCTGAATTTAATTTAGGTCGCCAATTGTACCAATTTTGAAATTTTGGCGCCTTGAATATTAATTCAGGTCGCCAAAATTCACTACCATAAGACGGATCGACACAATACCTTTCGTCATTTCCCTCTCTCGAAATCGCACACACTTCTCTCTCCGCCTCCTTCCCCAAGTCCGTCGTCTCTCATACTCCTCGGCGATCTCTCTAACTCCGCCTCCTTCCTGAAACCCAAAACCAAGCTCGTTGGTGCCGACGTCAAAACACAACCGGATCCAGGTACGTCGGTCTCTGGGTTGTGCAGATCGACAGATCTGGGTTGAGAATGAATCTTTTGAGATCGGGTTGCGGATCGATGTCGATCTCTTCCTGGAGGTTCAAATGAATACGAAATTTGAATTGATTATGAATCTAGATCTTTGTTTTTTTTGGGTTGAATCTGCTAATGACATTTGGAATGTGCTATCGATGGATGTATTGTCTTGTAAAATTTGATTTTGAATATATGATTGTAGATCTTTTTTTGTTTTGTTGGAACCGTTAATGACTTTTGAATATGCTATCGACTGATTTGCTTGGTTTTTTCCATGCTTACCACTATTCCTCCGTCTTCTGAGGTTGCTCCTCCTTCTGGAAGTATTTCTGGAATTTGAATGTTGATTTGTTGATCTGCTCTTCTTCCGCGGCCACCCCGAATTGGGGGTTTTTTTTTTCAAAAAAAAAAATGCATTGCGGCGTCCTGAATAAATTTCAAGACGCCTTATGTAAGGCGGCCTGAATTTAGTTCAGGACGCCTTGCATAAGGCGTCCTGAAATTTATTCAGGAAGCCTTACATAATTTTTTTTAACTACCCCTCACGAGACGTCCCTCGAAAAAAGGACGTTAATTGGGTCAAATTTAGGACGTTTTTGATGTTTTTTGTAGTAGTGGGGGCTTCATCAGGATACGTGTATGTCTTTAGGTTTAAAATGTACTTAAAGAAGCGTTTACATATTATTCACTAATAAAGTTGTCACGTTAGTGTGCCATTTGAACTTATAACCACGATTATTAAACCCGGATCGAACCGGCCGGTTCGGACCGAAAACCGCGAACCGACCGATTGTGAAACCTGTAATACCCGAAAATTTTAAATATTATATTCTGATAAAAAATATCTACTAAAAATAGGAAAGTATGTTGTCTCTAAATTGTGTAACATATTTGTTTTAAATTCTTGGGCAATTTTTCTTTGAATTTTAATAAATCAAAGTTTAATTCTCTAATGTTATTTAGGGATCATAGAATATCTTATAATTTTCATGTTAGGACATAGTTCATATTTAATCATGAAGGGCCATAAAATGTAATAAAAACACTTAAGTAAATTAAAGTAAATTAGCAAAAGGTAATGAGTAAATTAGGTTGAATTAATTAAGATCAATTGTATAATCCTTCATTTTAATTAGAGATAATTAAATACATCAATAGAGGGCTGATTTAAATAGAAAATTAAGGGCCAAAGATAAAGGATTAAAGCTTATCTATTAGAGCACTAATGACCATAATCAATTAACAAAGCAACCTTACTTTAGCACTTTGATTAAATAAGATATAATCATTTGTTTAGTATAATAATCAACTAATTGAATATGCCCCAAAAGTCAAAGAATGTGGCGCTGCACATGCTTCTGTTCAATAGAATGATTAAATCCAATTAGGTGATTTAACTATTGGCTATTTTGCTATAAAAAGGGAATAAGAAAAAGAAAAAGAAAAAGAACAAAACACACGCACACACGTTAAATGGCATGTCGGCATGAATATGTTGATGGATAAAAATACACATTAATGGATTAATAGAGTTGTGATGTCGGCCAGCTTGTGTTAGGAATTCTTTTTCTTTTCATAAATTGAATAACACAATATATTTGAAAATTAAAAACACAATAAATGGGATGATTGGCTGAGGCATGTCGACCAAGGCTTGGAAGGCAAGGATTAAGTTTCAAAAAGTGTTCTTTCCATCCAAAGGTCAAGATAAAACTTGAACAAATTGATTTCCATTTGTGTCTCCAATTTTCTCCTATAAATAGGAGGCTTGGGATCACTTCATTTTCACACCAAAATCAAGTAACAATCTGAATATAGAGAGAAGTGAGAGCGAGTGAGGAGTATCTTGAAGGAGTTCAAGCAATAGCAAGGTAAATTCTTAGAATTTTAGCTTTTAAATTCATAGATAGATTTTATGCTTTGATCTTAAATTCCTAGAAGCAATTTTATTTTCATGTTTTTATGGTTAAAATTAGCTTTATTTCGAAAAAATAATGAGGGAAGTCATAGAGCAAAATTTCTGAAAGAGAAACATCAAAGTAACAAAGTTTAGGCGAAATTTTATCGGTTGGGCGATTTCTGAAGTTAGCTTTGTAAAAGCCTTAATTCTATGGGAAGGTGAAGTCGTTTTAATCTGAATTTTTTTATGGTTAAATTAGACACCTAGACCTTTCTAAATATGCTTAGAACATGTTATTTTGAATTTTGTACACGGAGATAAAAATTCCCAAAGTATGGCTACGTTTTATGGGAAAATCCTGGACAGATCTTTGGAAATTGAAAACTGAGAATAATATAACGAATCTGGATAAATACCAGTATTTTTAATCAAAATGATACATCCTAAATATTCCAAGGAATTTTACGGATCTTCATTTTGATTTTTGTAGATTTAATTATGATTTTTCAAAGTTGATCAAAATTCTGCCCAAGAAAATCATCATATGCGTTTTTTATAAAATGTAAGAGCAAAATAGTAATATCAAAACTATTAGGGGTAAAAAGGTCAGTAGTGACCAAAATATATATTAAGATATTATTTGTGAGGAAATAATACGGAAATACTGATATAGGATATCCGAGAATTATCGGGGGACGTACCGACAGACAAACATACCGCTAAAACGAACGAAGGTACGGACGCGTATTATAACCTTAGCTCTTATGCTCAGTGTATTCTTATATGTGGTAGATGCGTTCATAGAGTCATAGACAGGACTTTGTCTTGAATATGCACCGTGACTAGGACTTGGTCTTAGATCACCTATACATTCAGCTTTACACGGGATATAGTCTTGATATTACCGTTGAGTTTTCCTAGCGCTGAGGACACGAGTGTATATCGTGGCATTGGTTGTTGCAAACATGGATAGACTTTACATGTGCTGTGTGCTATGTACTTTTTTGCTGTTATGACCTTATATTTGCTGTGTGCTATATATGGTTAATGCTGTAATGATATGAACATCTATGAGACATATATTGTTTTACTTGAGTATGAGGTTAACCGTTACCTGAGGTCCGATGTGCATTGGACCTCAGCTCTTACCATGGCTTCAGGGTCTGGAGGACCAAGAACAGAAGACAAGGGTAAGCAGACAGCATAAGGACCAGCCAAAAATATAGTTTTAATTTTGGGATGTATAAATTTTGAATTACGGATCAATGTAACAGTGCTATAACCTAACAGATACACCATGGATTATATCTTTTTAATGTTTATCAGTTACTCACTATTTGCTCTGATGCTCTACTTTGATGAAAAATACGGTATTTTTCTTTTGAAAAATGGGGTGTTACAAAACCGGTCCAGAAAACCATAGAAACCGGGGTCATTGGCCACCTAGTATTAAAAAAAAATTAACAGTGGAAGAGAGGGGTTTGAGAACAGATCAGAGAGGAGACACGAGAAACAGAGCGGCGGACAGCGACCTCCACTCCACCTTCGCCGTCTACTTCCTTCCTCGCCGGCGACCTTTGCTTCACCATCACCACAAATCTTCGTCGCCAACGAGCTCCACCCTCACCACCACAGAAACTGTCGCCAACCAAAAGAAACACCTTGAACGATTTAGGCTCTAATCCGACCACGTTTAGGGTGTAAGGTTGTGGAGAAGCCATAGTTGAACGCCTAAATGTGAGAGAGAGAGAAAAGAGAGAAGCTTTGGGAAAGGGAAAGGGGGAAGGAGGTGACTGGAAAGACGATAGTTGAGTACATGAGAGCAATAGAGGTGCGGTATAAAGCCACTGACCTTTAGAAGAGGCACAACTATCAACCTAATAATATCCTAAATGAATAGTCATATTTGTCCCTAGGCATAGGAAGACATATAAGGATGTGAGGGCGGAAAGAGTAATTTCACAAGAAACAATTAACAATCCAAAGTTGGGAAGTGGAGATGGTCTGTAGCTCGAAACTGGTGACTGGAATTTAATGTCGATTTGACAAATATGAGGTGATTGTCTGTAGCTCGAAAATGGTGACTGATTACTCTCTTTGATCTAGTATAGTCATATATCTTTTTGACCAGAGGGTAGTAGGGAAAATTATTTTATTTATAATTTTATATTAATAAGTTTGAAATCTTTACTTTTTCACCGGTTTGATCCGGTTTAGGCTCGGTTAACCGGTTTAACTATTGATCCAAGACTTGGCCAGGTTATGGCCAAGTCCGGTTTTTAATAACCTTCCTTATAACATTGTAGGTTGTGAGACAAAATCCTTATCATTTGGATAACCTTTATCCGCTATCTATGTAGACATATAGTCTAGATATGTGTAACTTTGACCTCTACCCTCTTGAGGGTCCCACTATTACTATCAAATAATTTCAGTTTCTTTATAAACATGTGGAAAGATAATCTCAGGAATTATATCCCGAGATTTTAGGGATTAGTTGTAGATATTAATTTCAAATTTGGTATTTCAAATTTTATATTATTTTTTCCCCATAATCTTCGGTTATAGATATTCGTCCGTTCTTCCTCTTGGTCAATCCACCTAAGGTTTATATATGATTATAACGCATGACTGAGTAAAATGCATCGAAGTGTAATCTCCTTTTATTGTCACGCTCGGTGTGTATGGTAGCGCTTTCGAAATAAGTTTTTTTTTTTTTTTTTTTTTTTAGATTTATGTTCCCAAAAATAAAAAATAAATAAGAATTGTGTTTGGTAAATATGTTTTTTTTTTTTTTTGGTTGTCGGGATGAATTGGTTTATTTTTTGTGTTAGGGAATTAAAAAAAAAAAAAAAGAAACAAAATTTCTGCTTCTCAATTCCGCACAAAATCAGAATCACTTTTCTCTTAGGGGGGAAAACCAAACTCCTTCCTCCCTCGACCTTGAAGCTTCGAAATTTCATTTTCCATCTTTCTCACCACTATTGCTGCGAAATTTCAAATCGAACTACTTTTTTCTGCAATTTTAATTCCTTGTGCCTTACAATTTTCCCTTATCGTCCATACCTCTCACGCTTTTCTTCTCTGGCGCAGATAACGGTTCAATTAAGATCCGTTCGAGATTTGCTGGTCCAGATCTGCCGATAACGTCTCCTCCATTGCTAGAAGCTTCTCTTTCGTCTTTCTCGTCTTTGCTGCATAAGATCTGTGCTTCAACTTTTTATTTTTTTTTTCCTTACTTTTCAAGAGGACCTGATTGAAATGCTCTGGATTTGGTGTGAGGGAGAAGATGAACTCTATCGGAAAAGTACAAGTCATGAATTGATTATGGGTTTCAACTCTTCGGAGTCTCCAACAATCCCCGATTTGTCTTCTTCTTTCCGTATCTGTCTCCACATACTTTGTCGTCCTCATCGAGGCTTCATAACTCCCACAAATTTCTTTGTTTTCTTCTCTTATTTTTCATCTCCATCATGAGACGTTTCGTTGGACTTACCCAGAATGAACATGTTATTTGATAATCTAGCTCCCAATTTTGAATTTTTTTTGGAACCTTTTGATATGTGTAATGGATTCCGCTAATTTCGAATTGCTATTTTTCCCATTAGTTACTTGCATTTATTTGGCTCTGTCATCTGTTAAATTTTGATACATTGACACGTTCAGTGATTTTTTTAGTGATTAGATTAGCATATTACTAGAGTTGCTCCATTTGAGCTTCATAATTTAGCTACTGGGAGAATATTTTTCAAGTACTTTTGGATTGATGAGAAACCACTGTTCCGTCCCACAATTTTGAGTTTCGGAGTAAAAATAAAATGAGTTAACAAACGTAATTCTGATTCTTTGAGTAAAAATAAAATGAGTTAACAAACGTAATTCTGATTATCAGAACTCTTCCAAAGCACAGAATCAGAAAAAATTGTTTCATTTCAGAAACAGTGATAGAGAACAAAATGGTTGCCATGTATACCCTTAAACATCACCAGATTCCAGAGTCTCAAGTGTAGCCTTTCCGCTAAACCTTAAAAAATACTTTATTTTTATATTGATTGATGGATCGGATAGGTAAAAAAGATGAGCCCAATAGACAAAGGCCCCCTTTTTGTTGTTGAAAGGCCCATTTTATTGGCCTAACTATTAAAACTCAAAAGATGTTTAAGAGATTGGCCCAACGAGGAATGACACGGTTGGCTAAAGCACAAGCTTTCATCTTAAAAGGGGGAGGTTTAATACTTGACTGTCGATGTGAGGGCTTCGTTGGTGGACGATCTATAAGTATCTCTATAAATACTCTTTGAGCCTAGAGACGTATCCTGACCCTAGTGGGTATCGGTGTCTTCCCCACTAAACTTTTATCCATAAATCAAAAAGAGAGATTGGCCCAAACATTTGAAGGGACTTGAAACTGATGGACTGAGAGTTCGTTAATTTGGTGCATGGATTCGGCCTTCATTTTATTTTATTTTTTTGGTGATAGCTTTTCACTTTTATATGCAAGTGATCCTTCATTTTATATGCCTCAAATTTTGTAAATATTATAATTATGTTTGGAAAAAAAAATCAATATTTTAATGTTCTGAATACAAATCAAATTTCTGGCAAAAAAAGAGAATACAAATATCAAATTAACGAATGATTTGTACCTACTTATATTGCACTATTAAAGTATAAAAAAAAGTTTTAATAAATACAATTGACCCCCTCTAAACTCTTTTTACTTTTTTTTTTTGCTCAAAACTAAACTCTTTTACCCAGTGATAGTTCTTCATTTCTTTTCCAAAATGCATACAATATCATTATGGTAATGACTTTAATTTTCGTTCAATATATAGATTAAGAATAAACACTTCTTACATTCAAATTATACCAAATTTGAAAATGTCTTGAATCTTCGCTCAAAGGTAAAAAAATACAAATTCTTTATTAAATATAAAAAAGTTGACTAAAAATTTTAGAAAAATTGAATTTATGGAGAAAATCCTCTTGTTATTAGTTAAAAATAATCATCGCTTATGTAAAGGAAACTCTAAGCTGCTTACGAGCTCTACCTTTCTCTGACTAATGCTAGATTTATCATAATTGACAATAAGTTTTTTTTTTTTAACTTTAAAATTAAAAATAAAAATTGGGCCCACTACAGATTTTTTCCCTGAAAACTAAAATATTGACAATATATTTTTTGTTGTTGGAAAGTTTCATATTTATACTGATAATCCTCTTCTCATTAGTTAATCCATCATTTCGTTAGTATTAATTCCTGACATGAAAAGGGGTTACTTAGACATAACATTTATAATTTATGAGATTTTCTTGGCCAGATTTATTATGAGACTTTAATTCATTTACATTTATCATGTATTGTTTGGATAAGTTTATCTCCAAAACGATTTCATTTCACATTGATTTATGCTTCTAACTTAGGAAAAATAAATTTCAAGCATAGCTACCCACCATTAAGAATATTAGGCGTAATAATAGCTGGAAGCTCCAATTAATGAAATTAATGTTTTGAAAGACCTAATTCTAACCAATAAATTTAGGGTTTAATGTTTTCGCTTTTTTTGCGAAACATTTTTTTTTCCGTCACACTCACATAAAGTTAGTAGGTCCCATTGTAAAGAGAAATTAGAGAAAATATTAGTAGGACCCACTCACTTTTATGTGAGTGTGACAGAAAAAATGTTTCGCGGAAGTTAGTAAACATTACACCTATAAACTTTTTTTTTTGATATAAAAAGGTTTTGGAGGGATTCGACATCGCTCCCCATTACACTTACGCGGGACTTACGAGATCGCCTACCAAAGGAGTCACGACGGCAGGGGATCGAACCCACCCCAAGGGCCTAAAAGTATCCCTTAAATGCCAACTCACATTGGCTACACCTATAAACTTAATTGGATCTTGAACATTATTTTCTAGAAGGGTACAACTTATTTCAAACCTTCTAGAGAGAGACTTAGATTTTGTCTTTGGATAAATCCTATTTGAGTATGATAAGTAGTGTGTGGTAGTCCTAAATATAAAACCCCAATCGACTTTATCTTCCAAATCTAAATTTTTTCTCAAAGTATTCTTTTTAATTAATTGCACATATTAAGGAGTTTCTATCTCATGATTGTCATGATGAAATATGATATTCTTGGAAACCCAACCTATATTTGTTATATATAACTAACTAACTAATTTTCTTAATTTACTTAAATTAGTCAACTAACTCTTATATTAAATACTCCATTAGTCCCTATATATAAGGTCATTTCACCAGAATCACAAAAGTAATTAAAATTAGTTAAGAGTAATAAATATATAATTTTTTTTCCTTCCAAAAATGCTAATATTTATGAATGAGTAAGAGATATAGTAATAATGAGAAAATGATAAAAGAGCATGTATGGTATGAGAAAGAGAGTAATTAATGTAGTATGATTTTAATTGAGAGAAAATGATAAAACCGTATTTATTATTGAGACAAACTCAAAATGAATCTTATATAAAGGGAAAAGTCTATTGCAAAAGTGATATTATATATAGGGACTTAGAAAGTACCCGAGATAGTATGTAATTAATTTACTTTTATAATTGTGTTATCAAACTATGACTATTGATTGCACATATTAATTAAGGGGTTTCTATCAAGAAGTACTTCATGCGAATGATTAAATATAATATTTTAGGAAAACAAACACACATTTTTTTAACAAATAACTAACTTAATAAAAAAATTTAATATTCAAAAATTATTTATGTAACTCAAACATGTTACTCTTCAAAAGTTTTAGTAGATTCACTATTCCTATCCACTTTTATGGAGAGTTTGATTTCAAAGTTGATGGAATATTATATAGAGGTTCTAAGACACCCTTGTGGGCGTGTGAGAGTGAGATGTGTGGATTTGCATGCTACTTTCAAAGTTTGGCATTGCATTGAAGCATCAAGCCTGTATTTGAATGGTAAAGATTACAATGAAAATTTTAAGAGAAATAATTATCAAGTCCTAAAGAATGAATATAGTCCCAAAACATCTCAACAAGTGAGCCGCATGGATTTCTTGTTATTTCCTATATCTAAATTATCATTACATGTTGCTCACTAATTGTTACACTTTCTAGTGATTACATTCATTTCTTAAGACTTCATAGAAATTTTCCAAAATTTTGAAAGTTGACTTTAGGTATATTGAAGTTTGGTCAGGTGTTCGTTTAGGAAGTACAAAAAAATGCCTTTTAAGCACTTTTCTGAATGTTAAAATAAAATTCTTCTTACATACTTATTTTAAATACAGTAAAATCACTCCTAAGAAGTAAGAAGTTAAAATAAACCGTCACTAAATAGTTTTGAACCAACTAGCTAGTATAGATATATATTTGTGCATTCTTTCCTTATTCCTTAGCTATCTAATCTATTTTCACCACCACCGACAACAACTAATCTACTACTACATGCAACAACAAAGTAATATATATATGTATATATATGTATATATACACATATTTATATAGAGAGAGGTATGTGTGTGTGTGTGTGTATGTATTTTCTTTCATCCTCTTATCCCCCAATTGTTTCACAATTATTGTAACGATAATGCGCTCAGAAAATAAAGGGGTGGAGGAAAACCACCCACGTACAGTTACCAGATAGTTTCATTCCGAAACAAAAAGTGCCACAATCAAACTCGAAAGTAGAATATGTTGAAATTTGAGGGAAAACTTCTCAAATATTATTATAAATCTGGAATAAAGTGAATATATGAGCCTTTGTATAAGTAAACCTAAAGATCTAATTTAATCTAATCAAATAAAAAAAAATCAAAATCAAAATAACTAAGATATAATATCCTAAGAAATAAAATTTATATATAATCATAAGATTTAATAAACATTAAAGAATCAAATAAAACCTAATAGTAAAATAGTAAAAATCTAAAATATCTTGAAATAATATCCAACACTCCCCTTGTTTCAAAGGGCACAAAATTTGTCCTTTCTTTTTTGAGACTTCAAACTTACTCTTCAAAATCTTCCATGCCTCTATAGAAGTCGCTTGTAAGTTATAACCTTTAGTGATAATCTCTTTAATTTGAGTGGTCTTTTGGCTAAGAAAGCTCCCTTATAAATAGGAGGTTATTGGTTTAATCATGCTTGCAACTTCAAGCCCTTAGTGTTGACCCCTTTAATTCAAAGGAAAAAATGCTGGCATTTTGCGAACTTGAGCTCGCAGGCCAGCTAGCGCACCTTTTTTTTTTTTTTTTTTTTTTTTTAAAAAAAATATCAAGTTTTGAATTTAAAATTTAATTATCAAGTTCAATAGGATAAATTCAAGTTTCTTCTACATTTTCATAAAATTATATAATTAAATTAACTCCAAAACTTGTAAATTAAATATACACATATTAGCAATTTTACATAATTATTCTATCAATATAAAAATGATAAATCAAACATGAAGTCAAATTCCTTAATTACATAAAATGAGGCTATATATTTAAATTAAGTACAAAAAAATGACTAGCTATTAGTTCTTTAGTTGATTTTTTCAATCTACTTTCATTAATTTGGAAGTTAAGAGCTTCTACGACGTGCCCTCACATGTTATAGTTCAAAGTTTTAACTTCTGAGAGTTCATTCACTTGTATATCTTTTTTTTTTTTTTTTCTTCAGAGTTTGATTTCAAAGTTGTGGGAGTCTTGAGAGTGAATTATTCTAAAATCTAAACACCTTTTGGGGGTGAGAGAAGGGAAGATTTGCAAACCAAGTTTGAAGTTTGGGATTATCTTAATTTAGACGTAGTTTATTTGAATCTTGTAGTTATTATAATGAAAATTTCTAAAGCTAATTTTACGTGTTGTACGTAGGTTAAATAGTTTTGAACGAACCAATATAATTTCTCTTCTTTATTCATTCCTTTTTTTTTTTCTGTCTCATATATTTCATCTACTCTTGGTTATTTTTCTAGTTCTTATGGTTTGTTTTATTTCTGTACACATTTTGCAAGTTTTCAATCCAACTCCCATTTTGAATGATCAGCCATCCTTTCATTTTTATCTAAATATTAAAATATAACCATGATAAAAGAAATTAAATAAACAGCCAATACTATATATAGTCTGTCATTGATCATAAAAGGCACTTGGGAGCTTTATTTAGTACATGCAATAATAAGGTACATGATATATATTTCTTTCATCTTCTTATATGTAAGCCTTATGCCATTTTAAACAAACCGAAGAGCAAGAGGACCACCACCCTGCGGAGGAAACTGAAGAACAAGAGGATTATTACCCTCCAGAGCCACCAGAATCCTGCCATTCCCAAGTAATTGACAAAAAACGCCACAGTTCAGCCTACAATTAGGACACACTTGTGTTGGACAATATTGCATATTATAGATTCCTCCGAACCTTGTTGGCACAATCCTGAAATAGTTACTATAATCACCAACTCGAAAGGTATTGCCTATCTGAATAAGCCTTCTTCGCGCATGGTCGGGTTAGAATCGCCTCCCATCCATTGCGTTGATTGACCGCATAGCGTGGTGGTGGCGGCGAACGTACCCTCATGTCGTGGTTCACCCTCACAAAGTTGTTTTCGACATACAGCAAGAGGGTCACCGGTGTGCCTAGGTCGCTTCGCCCTAAGTTGGTGTTGACCTGGCCAACATAGAGAGGACAAGAGAGGTTGAGGATGAATGGATGATGATAGCGAAGCGGCCGCCGAAGTTTGTTTCAGCGGGCTGGATGTAATACTCGACTCCGCTTTCAACAGGGTCGCCGTTGGTATCGAGCACGGAGGCGTTTTGAAATTGGGATAGTGCTGACGTGGCCATCATGAGAAACCATAATGCGAGGCAATTGAGGACTGAAAACTTGAAGTAGCCAACCACTACAAAAAAAACGGTTTTTGCGACGGATTTTTTCCGTCACAACAACAAATTTTTCCGTCGCAAATTGATTTTGCGACGGATTATGTCCGTCGCAAAAAACAAGTGGCAATTGTGACGGATTTTAATTTTCCATCGCAATTTGTGACAGATTTTGAAATCGATCGCAAAAGTTCCAATTTGCGACGGATAAAAAAATCCGTCGCAAAATTTCAAAATTTGTGATGGATTCAAATCCGTCGCAAATTCAAAATTTTGCGACGGATCATATTCGTCGCAAATTTCGAAATGTTGCGCGGATTTTAATCCGTCACAAATTTTGAATTTGCGACAGATTTGAATCGTCGCAATTGTGACGGAGATTCTAATCCGTCGCAATTGCGACAGAATAACTATCCGTCGCAAATTTCATTTTTTTAAATTTTCTTTCTTTATTTTATTATGATTTAATTTTTTGTTTTAAAGTTATATTCTTTTCCATTATTTTTTTTTAAAAAAATTGAAATTTATTTATTCTATTTTTAAATTGTTTTAAAAATTATATAATAAAATATATTTAAAAAAAATGGTGTATAACATAAAAACTGATTTTTCATAACAATCATAAAGAGTCATAGAAAAGACAATATAAATAGTATTCCAAAGAACATGTACTAAAAAAGTAGTCAAACAATGAGATTGTGATCATCATCATCGTATCGCGGGATCACCACCGGGAGCCGGCTCCGGACCCTTGTTTTTCATTAGGGACATGATTTGAAGTTGCATCTGCCTAACCATCTCGCATGTCTCGTGGAGCTCATTTGTTGTCTCCATTTGTTGTTGCCTTGTCTCGCTCAGCTCAGCTGCTTGCTCCTCCACCAACGCCTTCATCTTCTTCATCTCATCTGCAAAAACATTAGGAAATATAATAATCTTTTTTGTACTTCATTTAAATGGACCAGAGAATGAAAATGTAACAATCAATATCAAATGTATCACGTTTACCTACGAAACACCTTCGGTCTTGCCGGATGTGGAGCGCTCTGTTTGCCTAAGTCGGTACGCGAGAGGCACCGTACCGAAGACTACGCCTTTGTTGTTAAATCCACTGCGGCTGAAAGAATAGACTCTCGTTATCGGACCGAGAGGATGCGTGGCGGTCCCAGCTCTGCGAGTCTCTCTCCGTGTCGCCTCGATAGGTGTCCTACAAACGAAAAAATACATTACAAATAAGCCATGTGAAATGAAATAAACATGTTGGTGTCCGAAACAAAGAATAAATGCAATATAAATTTCTCACCGTGACTTGCCGAGACACGGTGTTAATCCGGCGCCTCTCACTCCCTTCGATTGCTTTGGGTATGAGTCCGCTCAAAGGCGGTCCACTCAACATCTTCTCGGAGGAACTTCCCCAGAACAAAGTGCTCGCAAACACAAAGTATGACCGTTAATAAATTGTTTCAAAGTACAAAATATTGAATACTTTAATAGAAAAAAACGTGTACTCACAACTTTCTGTTTATGCTCACTCTGTGGAATGGAGCGCCAGCATATGAAGGTCCTTCCCGCTTGGCCCTATTTTCCTTATTTTTCTGACTTCTATTATTAAATTTCTCATCGACGGCCCAATTTTGAAGTAATTGGCCTGCCACCTCAGGGTCAATCCAATCTTGCTTGCCCATACCCTTTCTCAATTTATAATACCTCTCAGTCAACCACCGGCTTCCCTTATGGTTATAAGCTTTTTTCAGATTTTGACGATGTTCAGGTAACGTCATAAACTTATCTTGAAAATCAATGATGAACAATTAGTGCTCCAAATTTTAAAAATACTTAATCAGTTTGTATGAAATTAATAACTATAAAACACTTAACTTACCAAAAACTCCTTGAACCAAGCGTCCCGATTCTCCTTAGGAATGTCTGTCCACGTAGCCCAAGGCTGATTGAAATTACGGAATATTTGGGTTGAGATGACACTAGCCACCTGATTATAAGGCACAAATCTGAAGATAAAGGATATGATGCAAATATGAGCATACAAACTAAAGGTAAAAAATCGTAGAATTATTAGTAACTTAACATGACTCACTCCTCGGTGCCTTCAGGACGGATCCAAAGCTTCCCTGTCGCAGGATCTTTCTCTCCACATATTGGTGTATCAGAGGAACTACCTCCTTCGTCGACCTGGCTATGAGGCGACAAAATGTGTTGAAGGAAGGAATGTGAACTATTGAAGATGTTTGTACATAGATGGTAAAAGAAAACTAAACATATGTAAATCAATCAGAAATGGTTAAGTAAACCTGGTGTCCCCCTTGTTGTGGATCAGTGGAGGAAGACGGAGACGTTGACGTATAAAGCGATGGTGAAGTGGACAAATAAACCGACGGTGAAGTTGACATCTCATGTGGCGAAACCTCGGGGAAGTGCCTCTCCCCCGCCTACAAAGGGAGCGAGATGGCGTTGCCCTACCCCCTACGATAGGACGGGTCGGGCTCGACCACCACCACGTCCATGATCTCGAACGACCTCCGAGGATGCTCCATCTACGCACACTTACAAACATTATGTCAAAATATATATAAAAATAAGATATTTACTTGAATTATTTGTGATAGTAGCGCGATTACGGATTATGCGGTATATGAGATCGTCATAAACAAAGCACTAACACAAATCAATCGACGATTCCTGTTCTTCGACATCTTCTTGCACGCCTTCCTCACGGAGTCTCATAGTCGTCGAACTCGAGATTCACTATCGAGTAAATCAGTTAATGTCTCGTCGTCGATTCGTCATCGTCAACTTGGATTGGAACCAACTCAAGTCTGCAGCAGAATCGAACAGATTGCTTGGTACATCGTCATCGGTAATGTTTACGGGCAGTACATGTTCCACATCAGCTTGGAACGGTTCCTTCATGCCATCATTTTCTTCTGACTCTTTCGACTTAGGTATAATATTATGTGCTTTGGTTTTGATAACTCCCACCCACCCTTGGCGAGATGTGGGGTATAATGTATAGTAAACTGTTTTCGCACTTTGTTGAGCAAGGATGAATGGGTCATAACCAACCGTATATCTCCTTGTCCGGTGAATCTCAATATTCCCATGTTTGTCCACTTTTGTCCCACGCGAACTGTTATCAAACCACTCACATTTAAACAAGTGTCACCACCTTGTCCCACGGGTAACTCAGCTGAATTATGTCAATTAACTTCCCGTAGTAGTCACCCTCCACCCCGTCAACTTGGTCACCTCGACAACATACACCGTAATTGCAACATAGTGTACTGCGTTAACAAACGAGTTGAAAACCGATACCCATTGATTACATATTTTTTACACCGGGTAACACTAATTGCAGCTCCGTAAGATAAACTCCACGCAACTTCATTAGGATCTGATGGGTTTTCCACGAAGTAGGATCGAAACCATTTTGTAAACTCAGAGTTCGTGAATTCATCAACTTGGGAATCCGACATTGAAGGATTTACCGATCGGACCCAATTAGAGAAGTAATTGTAAAAAAACAAAATGAAGTTAATACTTTAATACTTACCGTAACAGTTAAAAGAAAAGAAATCTTACTTTAAGTACTGGGCGACCTCTTCACAATTGTTTAGAATGTACCACCACTACTAGAAAAATGTAAAATAGTGGCGGATTTTGCTACGGAAACAATTCCGTAGCAATGGGGACGGATTTTGCTACGGATTTTAAGATCCGTAGCAAAAAAGGAAAAACAACAACGGATTAAATAATCCGTCGCTATTCGGACGAAATTAGCGACGGATCACGATCCGTCGCAATATGGCCTCGAAGGCCGCCGTTTTGCGACGGATCAGCGATCCGTCGCAAATAAGTGCGACGGATCATTGATCCGTCACAAAATGGCGGCCAATAGGCCGCCATTCGAGACAAAGTGCGACGGATCAGTGATCCGTCGCAAAGAATTGCGACGGATCACGATCCGTCGCAAAACGGGCGCCAAAAGGCGCCCGTTTTGAGGCCCAATTGCGACGGATCAGTGGATCCGTCGCAAATGTTCGAGCCATTTTTGCGACGGATATCGGATCCGTCGCAACCGGGGGAGGTCTCATTTTATGAGACCTCCCTTCGTCTTCCTCCCCACGTCCGACCCTCAGCGTCCGACCCTCCCCCACCGTCCCTCTCCCCGCTCCGACCCCCCCTCCCCCTGTGTCCGACCCTCCCCCACCGTCCCCCGCTCCAGGCCCCCTCCCCCGCTCCGACCCTCCCCCCCACCGTCCCCTCCCCCCACGTCCGCCCCTCCCCCCACCGTCCCCTCTCCCGCTCCGCCCCCCCCCTCACCGTCCCCTGCTCCGAGGCCCCGGGTCGGACCCCCCTTGCTCCGGCCCCTCCCCACGGTCGGCCCCTCCCGCTCAGCTCTCTCCTCCACCAGCTCCTCCCCCTGCGTCCCCTAGCTCCTCCACGACTCTCGGCTCGTTGTCCTCTTCTCCGATCCGGTCACCGTCGGGTTGGTGCGATGTATTTTTTTTACTATATGGATATATCTATGTTATATTTTCTTTATGTCATAATTTAAATATGCATGTTAGTAGAAAATAATTCTTCTTTTGTATTTTAGTTTTTCCTTAGCTATTAATTACATAATGATCTTGATAGTTTATGAATTTGAATTATGCTTATTGTTAGTAGGAGATTCCATGTTTTTTTTTTTAATTGGGTTTAGTGATTTTTATTAATAATATATATTTTTTTAATCTTGTATTATTTTTGGGACGAAATGTGTATGTTAGTAGAAGATAAATCTTAATTTTTGTTTTGTATATTAGTGGAATTTACTATTTGATTTGGGCTATTATAAAAATGAGTGTTAGTAATTTGTTTAAAAAATATTCCATTAAAATTTTTTATTTGAATCTATCTTTAACAAGTTATACAATAAATTTGATTAAGTGTTAAACAATCTCTTTGATCTAGCCCATATATGTTAGAAACTCCAAAATACTTAGTATTCTATTCTTTGTTTTCCCCTCCACATGCATGTCCCATGTTCGGTGTCTATCCTCATTCTCTGGTTGCTTATTTGGAATATGTTCTTTGTTCAATGCATGTGTTTGTTTTTCAGTTTCTTGATTAAGTGGCAATTGGTAGGCATAAGAGGTGACTTATATATATTTGTGGTATGTTGAGAAGTTAATTAGGGTAGTAACTTGAACTAGCTAGGAAGTATGGAAGGCAACCATGATAGAAGTTGGATGTACAATCGTCTAAGCGATAGAAGACAAGTAACAACAAACATTCTTCGCGGGTTTGGAAGAGTTCGTCAATTTGCTTTGGCGAATTCAAATAATTCAAGAATGGAGATCAGGTGTCCGTGTGCCAAATGTAAGTGTTTAAGATTTACGAGACGGAGACGGTCGGAATTCATTTGTGTCAAAAGGGATTCATTAGAGATTATGAATGTTGGGAATTTCATGGCGAAGTCCGACGGACACCGAGTGGTTATTACGGGGACAATAGTCATCGAGAAAACCTTAATCAATATGAGCGAGTTGGTTATGGATGCCGCGGGACCGTCGATCGGCCAATATTTTGATCCGTTACTCATGCTTTGAACCGTCATACATGGGAGAGGAGACCGGTACCCATCCTCAACCATCAAACATGGGTGATGACCCTCATCCGGAAGCCGCTAGGTTCTATAAAATGCTTCAAGAAGCACGGCGTCCGTTATGGGAAGGTTGCAAACACTTTGAAAATAGTGAATATTCATCGCTATCGGCTACCCTAGCAACACTAAGCTTGAAGACCGATCACCATATGAGTGAGAGGAATTACAACGAAATGATGCGAGATCATGAGTAAGGTTGTTCCCAAAGACAATAATTTGCCGAAGGACTTTTACCAAGCCAAAAAAAAGGTGAAAGAGCTTGGGCTTGGATGTGAAAAAATCCATTCCGCCCGGAGGATGTATGTTGTATTACAAGGATGATCTTGGTGACAAATTGCAAATTCTGTGGACATGACGAGATATAGAGTTGTGGGGAAAGGAAGGAAAAAGACCCGTCATGCAATAAGCAAGATGTGGTACTTTCCTCGGTGCCCGGACTTACGAGATTGTATGCATCCGAACAAACAACGCTCACGTGAGATGGCACCGGGAGCATCGTAGGGATGAGAACTTTGTGACGCATCCATCGATGCCGAAGCTTGGCGTAAATTTGACGAGGCGAATCCTTTCTTTGCTATGGATCCCCGTAATGTTCGTCTTGGTCTATGTTCGGATGGGTTCGCTCCTTTCAACAATACGGGCGGGAATTATTCTGTTGGCCGGTCATTGTGACTCCGTACAACCTCCCACCTTCTATGTGCATGAGAAGAGAGTTTTTCTTCCTTAACGCGTTAATCCCCGGGCCGTCGAACCCAAAAAAGAAGATAGATGTGTACCTCGGGCCTTTGATAGACGAGTTGAAAATGTTGTGGAGTGAAGGTGTTCTTACGTATGATATATCATTAAGTCGAATTTCACCATGCGGGCCGCCTTAATGTGGACGATAAATGATTTCCCGCATATGGGATGTTGAGTGGCCGGCAAACGTCGGGAAAGCTCGCATGCCCGGTATGTCTTGAACAGAACATGGGTTTTAGCTTGGAACACGGTCGCAAAGTCGGTTGGTTTTGAGCACCGACGATTCCTACCCCGATCATCCGTTTAGGAGAAATAGAAAAGACTTCACGCGGAAGGTTGTCGAACGAGCAGATCCACCTCGTCGTTTAAGTGGACAAGAAATATGGGACGGGGGTCGGGCACATTCCGAGTGTCGAAGAGGGGCTGCTTCAAGCGAACCCGAGGGGTACGACATTGATCATCATTGGAACAAACGCGGTATCTTCTCGGGGAACTACCATATTGGAAAGATCAATTGTTAAGACACAACCTCGATGTCATGCATATTGAGAGGAATGTGTTTTGCAATATTCTGTACACCGTGATGGACACCAAGGGCAAGACGAAAGACACGGTCAACGCAAGATTGGACGTTGAAGCGATTTGTAGAAGGCCACGCTTTGCATTTGGTGGACGGTGGCACTTTGGGACAATTTCCAAACCCGGAGCGTCGTACACATTCAATAAAGAGCAGAATTTAGAGATGTTGCAATGGGTTAGAGATCTGAAACTCCCGAAGGTTATGCGTCAAAGCTGGAAAAGATGTGTCGACATGCACGAGGTGAAGTTGAGCAAGATGAAGAGTCATGATTGTCATGTGTTTTTCCAGAGATTGTTGCCGTGGGCCTTCAAAGCACTACCGAAGCATGTATGGTCTACTCTAACGGAGTTGTCCATGTTCTTTAGAGAAATTTGTGCTTCAGAGCTTAATGTTGAAAAGTTACGACACACGGAGGCGAGCATGCCCATAACGCTATGCAAGTTAGAAATGGTGTTTCCTCCTAGCTTGTTTGACTCAATGGAACATTTGCCCGTTCACTTGGCCTACGAAGCAAAGGTAGGAGGCCCGCAACAAGTATAGATGGATGTATCCGTTTGAGAGGTAATATATATATTGATTTGTATTTCGTTATTAATTGACCGACATGGTACTTTAGCTCGAGATATTCCATTGTAGGTTTTTACGCACACTTAAGCACAAGATCAAAAATACAAGGTACGTTGAAGGATCTATCGCTGAAGCTTATCTAGTCGAAGAGGCCGCAAAATTTGCGTCATACTATTATCCCCCGAAATGATGTCAATTTGGAGAGGGTACCCCGTAACGATGATGCGGTGATACGAGGGATCAAAAATCAATATTTAATATTCCGGGCGAGTCGTGGGAAAACGTTGGAAGTCAACTCTTGACGGAAGAGATAAGCGAGTTGCGAGTGGTACATTCTAAACAAGCGTGAAGAGGCTGCAAAGTACCTAGAGTAAGTTTTTTTTTGTTTACCCTTACGGTAAGTATTAAAGTATTAACTTAAGTTTTTTGTGTTACAGTTACTTCTCTAATTGGGTCCGATCGGGAAATCATTCAATGTCGGTGTCCCAAGTTGATCAATTCACTACTTCTGAGTTTCCAAAATGGTTTCGATCATATTTCTTGGAAAATCCATCAGATCCCAATGAAGTTGCGTGGAGTTTATCTTATGGAGTTGCAATGACAGTTACCGATGCAACAAATATATAATCAATGGGTATCGATTTGCAAGCTGTTGACGCGAACGTTGTGTACACTATGTTGCAATTACGGTGTATGTTGTCGAGGTGACCAAGTTGACGGGGTGGAGACCGACTACTACGGGAAGTTACTTGAGATAATTCAGCTGAGTTACCGGTGGGACAAGGTGGTGACCCTTTTTAAGTGTGAGTGGTTTGATAACGGTCCGCGTGGGACAAAAGTGGACAAACATGGAAATATTGAGATCCATTTGGACAAGGAGATATTCGGTGGGTTATGACCCATTCATCCTTGCTCAACAGCGGAACAAGTTTACTATACACCATACCCTACATCTCGCCAAGGGTGGACGGGAGTTATTAAAACCAAAGCACGAAATATTATACCAAAGTCGAAAGAGCGGGAATCAAATGACGGTATGGTGAACCTTTCCAAGCGATGTGGAACATGTGCGCCCATAAACATCTTCGATGACGAAGTACCAAGCAATCTCTTTGATTCTCGTGCGGAGTTAGAGTTGATTCCTATACAAATTGACGATGAGAAATCAGACGATGAGGATGAGGCGAAATGAGCTTCTCGATAGTGAATGCGAGTTCGACGACTATGAGAGTTCGAGATGAAGACATGCAAGTAGATGTCGATGAACAGGAATCGTCCGGTTGATTTGTGTTAGTTCTTTGTTTATGACGATATGTTATACTACATACTTTGTTTCTTTGCTACTGTCATATTAACTAATTTTTTTTTATATATATATTTTGCCATGATGTCTATAAGTGTTCAGAGATGGAGCATCCAGGAGGACGTTCAGGTAGTGGACGTGGCAGTGGTCGAGCCCGACCCCGTACTATAAGAGGGGGTAGGCGACGCCAACCGCTCCATATGGAGCGAGAGGGCTCGCCTCTTCTCCGGAGGTGCCACTATTTGATTTTTCGTCGTCACCATCGGGATATTTGTCATCTTCACCGTCACTTTATACATCGTCGTCACCGGCGGCTACCCCGATGCACGGCAAAGGGGACAACGGGTTTACTTTACCGTTTCGATTGATTTACATATGTTTAGTTTCTTGAAACCATCTATGTACAAAAATCTTCAATATTTCACATTTCTTCCTTAGCACACTTCGTCGCCTCGAGCCACGTCGGGGAAGCGGGTAGTTCCTCCGATACACCTATCACGGGGCTCAAGAGATCCGAGACGGGGTTTCTTTGGATCTGCACTAAAGGCAACGAGTACGTCATGCGAAGTTACCGTAATGTTACAATTCTCTTTTGAGATTGGTTTGTATGCTAATATTTGCACGATAATCTCTCGTTTTCATATTTGTGCCACGATAATCCGGTGGCGACTTTCATGTCGACCCAAATATTCCGTAACTACACTCAAGCTTGGACCGCGTGGACGGAGATTCCTACGAGCAACGAGATATGTGGTTCACGAGTTCTTGGTAAGTTATTTGTTTTATGCGTGTTAATTAAGTACTTTTAAAATTTGGAGCACTAATTGTTCGTTATTGATTTTCGGAAAAGCATATGACATTGCTCGAGCATCATGAAAATCGAAAAAAGCTTTTAACCACAAGGGCGCGTCTTTGGTGCGTCGAAAGCTCTATTCATTGAGAAGGTCGAGAGGCAAGGATTGGCTTCCACGGGACACTAAAGATGAATTATTTGGCACTTGGGAAAACAATGAAAAGTTTAAGGCCATAAGTGCGAAAAATAAGGAAAATAGGGCCAAAATGGCGGGGACCGTCATATGCGGGGGCTCCATATCTATTACCGAGCATCGACGCAAAGTTGTAAGTACACGTTATTTTCTATTTACGTATTGAATATTTTGTACTTTGAAGTAATTAATTAATGTCATCATTTGCGTTTGCGGGGAAGAGTCGGGGAAGCTCCACCTGGATCGGTTGAGTGAGTTACCTTTCGGCGGACCCATTCCCGATCGAAGGGAGTGAGAGGCGATGGATTAACCCAAAGGCGAAACAAATAGCGGTGAGACATTTATTGCCTTTATTACTTGTTTTATGCACGTTATTTTCTTATTTGTTATGTATTTGTTTGCTTGTAGGAAAACTTTGAGAGGCTGTCGCGGGAGAGAGCCTCGCGGCGTGAGATCGACCCCTCATCCTCTATATCCGATAACGAGAGTCTCTTCTTTGAGGCTGCGGCGGATTTGACAAGAAAGGAGGGTCTTTGGATACGGTGAGTCCGCCATTTGAAGCAATCAAAGCGCCTCTCATCTGGCACTGCAGGGGTTCCTTTAGGTAAACATAATACATTTGATATTGATAATTTTCATTCTCTTGTCCATTCAAATGAAGTACAAATAATAAATGTACTAATCAATTTTGTAGATGAAATTTGAAGAGGATGAAGTCGTTGGTGGAGGAGCAAGCAACACAGATGACCCAGGAACGAGAGATGATGAGCCCGGCGGGCGACTCAGAAACGAGAGATGATGAGGCGCGAGATGCTTATGGAACAACAACGAGATGAAGCGGCGTTGCGGCGAGAACGGGAGATGATGAGACGGGAGATGAATCGGCGGGCGGAGATGATGAAGGAGATGCGGCTTCAAATGATGTCCCTTTCCGAAAGACGGAGGTTTCGGTCCGGGCCGACTCGGTGATGATGACCATGCTTGGTGATGATGATGATCACAATCTTTCTTTGTTTAGCCTACTTTTTTGTATTTGTTTGTTGCTACGGATTATATATATATATATATATTGTGTTTTCACTATGTAAACTCTTTTTTATCGTTAATATATTCATGGTACATTATTTTACTATTTGTATTCAATTTTTCTATTAAATTTTTTTAAAAATATAAATAAAGAAATAAAAATTTGCTACCGTAAAATAATTCAAAAATTTGCTACGGAAAATAAATCCGTAGCAAATTCTTGAATTTTTGAAATTTGCTACGGATTTTAAATCCGTAGCAAAATTTCAAATTTGCTACGGATTGTTTCCGTAGCAAATTGCTACGGAAAACATCCGTAGCAAATTGCTACGGATTATATAATCCGTAGCAAAGCCGTCGCAATTACGACGGAGTTTCTCAAATCCGTCGCAATTGCGACGCCATATTTTGCTACGGACAAAATCCGTAGCAAAAACGTTTTGCTACGGATTTTTGGGTTTTTGCTACGGATTTTTTCCGTAGCAAAATCTGAAATTTCTAGTAGTGCACTCAGCTACTCGCTTATCTCTTCCTTCAAGAGTTGACCTCCAACGTTTTCCCACGACTCGGCCGGAAAATTAAATATTGATTTACGTTCGCTCGTATTACCGCCATCATCGTTGCGAGGTACCCCTCTCCATCTTGATATCATTTCAGGGGGATAATAGTATGACGCGAATTTTGTGGCCTCTTCGACTAGATACGCTTCAGCGATAGATCCTTCAATGTACCTTGAATTTTTGATTTTGTGCTTAAGAGTGCGTAAAAACCTACAATGGACAGGGTATTTATAGACTAAAGTGCGCGAAAGAAATAACAACACGAAAGAAATATATATTACCTCTCAAACGGATACATCCACCTATATTGTTGAGGACCTCCTACCTTTGCTTCGTAGGCCAAGTGAACAGACAAATGTTCCATTGAGTCAAACATGCTAGGGGGAAACATCATCTCTAACTTGCATAGGGTTATTGGCATGCTCGCCTCCAGGTGCCGTAACTTTTCAACATTCAGCTCAGAAGCAAAAATTTCTCTAAAGAACATGGAAAATTCTGTTAGAATAGACCATATATGCTTCGGTAGTGCTCTGAAGGCCCACGGCAACAATCTCTGGAAAAAAACATGACAATCATGACTCTTCATCCCAGATAACTTCGCCTCGTGCATCTTGACACATCTTTTCAAGTTTGACGTATAACCATCCGGGAGTTTCATATCTTTAACCCATTGCAACAATTCTAAATTATGCTGTTTGTTTAATGTGTACAGTGCTCTAGGTTTGGAAGTCCGTCCCTTGCCATGCTCCACCAAATGCAAAGCAGGCCTTCTACAAATCGCTTCTATGTCTCGTCTTGCGTTGATTGTGTCCTTCGTCTTGCCTTTGGTGTCCATCACGGTGTGCAGAATATTGCAAAACACATTGCTCTCAATATGCATGACATCAAGGTTGTGTCTTAACAATTGATCTTTCCAATAGGGTAGTTCCCAGAAGATGCTACGTTTGTTCCAATGATGATCAACGCCATATCCCTCAGGTGCGTTGGAAGCAGCCCCCTCTTTGACACTTTGAATATACTTGACCCTGTCCCATATTTCTTCGCCACTTAAACGATGAGGTTGATCTTCTTGTTTGACAACATTCCACGTGAAGTCTTTTCTATTTCTCCTAAACGGATGATCAGGGGGTAGGAATCGCCGGTGCCTGTCAAACCAACAGACTTTGTGACTGTGTTCCAAGCTAAAACCCATGTTCTGTTCAAGACATACCGGGCATGCAAGCTTTCCCGACATTTGCCATCCACTCAACATCCCATATGCAGGGAAATCATTTATCGTCCACATTAAGGTAGCACGCATTGTGAAATTCTGGTTCAATGATATATCATACGTTAGAACCCCCTCACTCCACAACATCTTCAACTCGTTTATCAAAGGCCTGAGGTACACGTCTATCTTCTTTTTTGGGTTGGATGGCCCAGGGATTAAGGCGTTAAGAGATAAAAACTCTCTTCACATGCACATAGATGGTGGGAGATTGTACGGTGTCACAATGACAGGCCAACAAGAATAATTGTTGCCCGTATTGCTGAAAGGAGCGAACCCATCCGAACATAGACCAAGACAGACATTACGGGGATCCATGCAAAGAAAGGATTCGCCTCGTCAAATTTACGCCAAGCTTCGGCATCGGATGAATGCGTCACAAAGTTTTCATCTCTATGATGCTCCCGGTGCCATCTCATGTGAGCAGCTGTTTGTTCTTATGCATACAATCTCTGAAGTCTGGGCACCAGAGGAAAGTACCACATTTTGCTTAATACTTGACGGGTCATTTTCCTTCCTTTCCCCACAACTTTATATATCTGTCATGTCCACAGAATTTACAATTGGTCGGTTCAAGCATCTTCCTTGTAATACAACATACATCCTCTCGGGGGCAAAGCAATGGATTTTTTCACATCCAAGCCCAAGTTCTTTCACTTTTTTTTTTCTTGGTAAAAATCCTTCGGCAAATTATTGTCTTTGGGAACAACTTTACTTATGATCTGCATCATTTCGTTGTAATTCCTCTCACTCATATGATGATCAGTCTTCAAGCTTAGTGTTGCTAGGGTAGCTGATAGCGATGAATATTCACTACTTTCAAAGTGTTCGCAACCTTCCCATAGAGGACATTGCGCTTCTTGAAGCATTTTATAGAACCTATCGGCTTCCGGATGAGGATCCTCTCCTATGTATGATGGTTGAGTATGTGTACCGGTTTCCTCTTCCATGTATGACGGTTCACCATGTGTAACGAGATCAAAATATCTGTCGATGGACGGTCCCGCGGCATCCATAACCAACTGCTCATATCGATAAAGGTTTTCTCGATGACTACTGTCCCCGTAATAACCACTCGGTGTCTGTCGGACTTCGCCATGAAATTCCCAACATTCATAATCCTTCATGAATCCATTTTGACACAAATGAATTTTGACCTTGCCTGAATCTTTAAATCTTAAACACCTACATTTGACATACGGACACCTAATCGCCCTACTTGAATTATTTGAATGCGCCAAAGCAAATTTGATGAACTCTTTCAAACCCGCCAAGAATGCTTGATTTAGTTGTCTTCCATCGTTAGACGATTGTACATCCAACTCCTATCATGATTGCCTTCCATACTTCCCGGCTAGTTCAGTTACTAAGCTAATTAACATCTCAACATGCCACAAATATATATAAGTGGCCAATACAACTGGCCACTTATGCCAACCAATTGCAACTTAATCAAGGAAGTAAAAAACAAACACATGCATTGAACAAAGAACAGATCCCAGCAAGCAACCAGAGAATGAGGATAGCATACCAGAACATGGGGACATGCTTGTGGAGGGGCAAACAAAGAATAGAAAACTACAAGTATTTTGGAGTTTCTAACATATAAAGATTATCTAAGACTTAATCAAATTTATATAATCTGCAAAATCAACTTTATCTTTTGTATTTATAATTACCTATTTATCTAAATAGTATTTATAATTTTGAAATTTACCTATTTAACAATTTACAAATGAAGTTAATAAAAAAACCATTGATTTGAAATTTTAATGTGCAATTGGTATTTTTTTCTTATGTATACTTTTTTTAGTCATATTTATAACATATTTTTAAAAAGAATATTTAGCTGAATAATTGACACATCATTTTTCATTTTTACGCCTTCTAATGTTTATTGCTATTTTTACACCTACTAATAAGGGATTGTGCTTATTAAAGTATTTAAATCCAAACTAAGAGCACACACACAGAGAGACAAAAATGATACAAGCATTGAAGAAAACATTCTTATTTTGGTGTTAATTACAACCGTAAAACACATATCATACGTTAATTTAACAATACTAATAAAAGAAAGTGGTGGTGCTAAAACTACCTTGGTGAGCCTATCAATCGATGTGCAGACTTAACAATGAGTAGTGTATCATCTTGAGCACAAAATTAAATATCGTATGAACTAAGTATTGTAAATTAAAGACCACAATCACAATTATGTACCTGAACAAAACTAGGCATAATTTACAATCACCAAACATATACAGAATTTTTCATAACAATTTCCCCTGTAGCCTTCACCGAATGAATTAGTACCCAAAATTGATTTGAAAAATCAAAATTAATCATCTATACATTGAAATAATATTTATTCTGCTCCTCTAAATACTTAGTAGATATTCATTATCAACCAAATTATAACCTAAATAAACAATAATGTTAAATTATAACCTACTTATTCATGAGTAATAAATATGACTAATTTTTTCAATTTTTATCTATACTAATTTCTATAACAAATAATGTAAATAATGTGGTGAAAAAAAAGGAAGGGAGCTTTACCCAATGGGTGGTGACGCAAAGTGAAGTGGGGAGGGGGGATGAGACGGGTGGGTCGCGGCGAAAGGGAGAGCGGAGGCGAAGCGGAGTAGTCTTGGGGGAGAGGGGAGTTAGGGGCGGGGTGGGGTGGGGGGGAGCTGGGGCGGGGTGGGCTAGAGGGAGGAGGGGGAGGGCTAGCTAAGAGATGGGGGCGCGAGCGGGGGGACGAAGGGGCGGACCCGGGGGGCCGATAGGGTCAAGGCGGCGGCGAGGAGCCGAGGGCCGGCGGGTAGGAGCAGCTTTCGGGCAAGTCGGCGCGAGTGACGAGGGGGAGGAAGACCTAATTAATGGAAAAGGTTTTCCGTCGTAAAAAGCAAAAGACTTTTAGCGACGGATAGATAATCCGTCGCTAAAAGAAAAACACGGCAGCCTTTTTGGCCGCCGTTAGCGCAGATGAGAAATCCATATTGTTTTTTGCAAAAAGAAAAACACCGGCGGCCTTTTTGGTGCCGGTTAGCGACGGATACTAAATCCGTCGTTGTTTTTAAAAAGAAACATTGGCGGCCTTTTTGGCCGCCGATTAGCGACGGATACTAAATTCGTCGCTGTTCTTTGCGACGGATTAGCATCCGTCGCAAAAAGAAAAACACTGGCGGCCTTTTGGCCGCCGATTAGCGGCGATTTAATACGAAATCATCACATTTTTTGTGACGGATTCGCATCCGTAGCAAAAAAAAAAAACTCGGCGTCCTTTTTGGCCGCCGATTAAACGGATACAAAATCCATCGTTTGTTTTTTGCAACCGATAAGTTTTCCGTCGCAAATTTGCGACGGATTTTTTGTATCCGTCGCAAATTTCATTGTTTTGCGACGGAATTGTAATTCCGTCATAAATTGACGTGAATTTGCGACGGACAAATTTCCGTCGCTATTTTATTTTTTTCTAGTAGTGAACTTCTTCATATTGATTCTTCTTATATAAAGGGTTTTGATTATGGATCTGTGTGTGATTATTGTGTTTAGTGGAGAAGGGATAAGGTATTTATTACGACATGGATAGGGTTTGCTTGTGATTAATTAGTCGTATATATAAACATACATATCACACTTTAATTTGACTTTTAAACTGAAAAGCATAGTTTTTTTTTTTGTCCTGGAAAACTCAAATTTTTGACAAATTTAGGGTTTTCTAAGATTAATTTCCACATTTTAATTTATACTTTAGATCTTAATAGAGTTATTCATTGAGTATTTTTTACTTCAAAAAATAAAAATAGCGGTGCATAGTTTAAGTGTAGACTAGCTTTTTTTGGCCATGAGTGTGTAGACTAGCCATAATTGGGATGAGTATTATTTTGAGCTTGTGAATTACTATAATATCATTGTTACCATTCTTTGTGGTGAATAAGGCAATTTTAGGAAATATTACCACATTTTCATGATAAATAATATTAGGGTAAAGGTGCAAAAAGACATATGTTTTTTACCCTTAAGAGCGCCCAACACTAAATACTTTTTTTAGGTGCAAAACTACACATGAACTTTTAAAAGTGGGGCAAAAATACCATCATCGTCAGATTGATTTAACAGAGGTTACTTTTTGTGGTGGGTCCCACACTTATTTTCATTAAAATACCAAAATGCCCCTAATTAAAAAAAACACACACACACACAAAATCCCCTCCCCCTTCCTTCCAGCTCGATCTGATCTCAGTTATCAACACAAAAACCCCTCCCCCTTCCTTCCAAGCTTGATCTGATCTCAGATTTGAGATCTCTCCTCCTCCCAACCTTGATTTGCTTCGTCGAGCCCTCCTTCTCTTTCCCCTCCATCAACCTCACCACCACTGGAATCTTCGGTGTCGCCTCCTCCACCGTCCACTCCTAACACTCCATTGAGTCCGCCAATTCGCAGCTCGCCGCCTCCTCCGTCGGGCTCAAATCCGCCTTCAACTCCGAATCGAAGTCCGCCACCACCATCGTCAAAATCGTTGCCGCCGTCTTCATCATCGTCCTCATGGAGTGGTAAATCAACTTCTTCCTTAAAGACAAGAGACCACCCCCCCTCTCTTTGATTTCTTAGCTCGTGTCCACTCCTCACAAGTAAAGAAGGTTTGGAATCGATTGTAGACCCGGACTTCTTTTCTTTTCCTTTTGATAGTCTCGCAAAAGTTGCAGCTATTGCTTCAATCTGTGTTCAACTAGAGGCATCGCACAAACCTTTCATGGGTGATCTTGTTTAGACCTTTCAATTAGTATGTAAATAGTGCGATGAAACAAAAGAATTGGGATCATTATTATTCTTTTTCCTATTTCCGATATGAATGTTGCCAATGCAATCCAGGCTACTTATATTTCAGTTAGATCCGCTTGGATTCGATGGAGGGATTTTCATTTTATTGCCCATTCGTCTGAAAGATCAAATGCTTTGTTAAGAATAGATAGTCCTTGTATTAGATCTTTCCGCTCAGCTATTTTCCTAACTGAATGAGTTAGCATGGAGTATGATACAGAGAGAGAGGTCTACCTACTACTATTTGATATTTTGATTCATGATTTGCTTCAAAAAAAAAATTGGTGCTTAGTCATTGATTTTTTTGTTTACCTGCTCTACTCACACCTCGCATCAGTGCTCCATGATTTGCTTTGTCTTGGTTGAATGGGGGTTGGAGACAACAATGGCTTGCATCTGCTGCTCCCTCTCGATTTTTTTTTCAGGGTTGGGGTGTTTTCAGAAGTTTACATTTTATTTAATAGACATTAGATGAGGCTAACGGATCTGGGAATTTTGATATGATTTGATAAGTTCATGGGTATTTTTGCCCTTCTAGAAAACACATGGCACTGGGTGCACTTTGACTAAAATCTCATGAGTAATTTTGCATCTTTACCCATGATATTATAATAGAAGGTTATACTTACTGGGATATTTATATTATAAGCACATTGCTTTATAATTAGTACTAACTCATAGGACACCTATTAAATTTCCCTTTGATGATGATGCATTCATTTGGATTTTGTTATTAGTTTTGGCATGTCATTAATTAATTAATGCCCAAATCGGATTCACAGACCAAATATGCATCTTTACTAAGACAATACGCTCTTAAAAATTCAATTATTTAATTTCAACATCCTTCCTATAAATTTAAAATCATGGTGGCATTTCATCAAGCACTAATTTCATTCACTTAACTTTGCTATTTATATCAGAACAGAATTACTCAAGTAGGGTAAGGCGTTCATTAGATTCTTTTGAGTCTCGAGTTTTAGTCCCACAGGAGAATAGTCAGTTGTTCGAATACCTAATAATAGGATATAGAAAAAGCGTTAAATACCTATTGGTAGGATAAAAAAATTGCTGGCTATTCCTGAGATACTTTTTTTAACCTTTGATTATATATTACTATTAGTGTAAAAAAACTGATAACTATTATCAGATTGGTATACACAAACACATATATATTGCCTCCTCCATTTTACCCACCGACTCCACCATTGTAAATTAATGTTATTAGTTATTTATTTGAATTTAAATTTAAATTTTGTCCGACATGTGTTACTATTACTCAACCTTTTTTTATAATCATTAAAACATAACATTTTTTTCAAAAAAAAATAAATTCAATCTGGCAGGCAAACAATTTGAAATATTTCCCTACCAGATTTTATTGAGGTACATTAAAGTGTTAACACATTTTTTGATTGCTCACGATCAATTGGATGTTCAAATTTAATTTGCATCTTATAGTTAATACGATTGTCTCATTTATCATAAAGCCTTAATGATCAGTTGATGCCTTTCCATCATATTTAATGCAATTATTTGCCAAATTTGGTTGATGTTTGAAATTAAACATAAATAGTTCTTATTTTATTAATGCAACTAAATAATTAATAAATTGATTATTTTTCCTTTCTTACAATTAATATGTAGTTTCCTCAGTACTATCATCGATGCAATATAAAAAAGGGATATTTCAATAACATTATTAAAGACTCATCATAACTATTTTTGTTCTTTATAGCTTCCTCTTACTAAAAGTCATCATCTCTATTCCCTCACTAGCTATCTTCATTGTCACTATTTTGTTGTTCTTTATATAATTTGGGCATTTCCACAAATGCAACATAATCAATTTGGAAATACACTAGCTACATTAATCTTCAATCTCAAATGAATACAATGAATGACATTTCTTTGAGCTAATTTGGCAAAAAGTGACAACAGTATTTCAAAAGAAAGTCAACAAGAATAGAATGAACCACGACACTCCGACACTGATTGCTTAGATACTTGGCAATAAGGTTGTCAAACTCGCAAGCTTAAGTAAACTCATGACAAGAATGCAAACTCGGATAGGGAACTCAAATCGGACACTCGTAAAAGTTTACTTTTATTATTAAATATGTGTTATAAGTATATAATAAAAATATAAAAATGACACTAATTTAATTAAATATATTATAAATATGAATAATTGAAATTAAATATATCAATATTTATAAGTTATCATATCCAAAAAGAAATTTCTATGAAGTTCATATATAAAGTCACTAAATATAATTAAAATGAATAAGCTAACACAAGTTTAAGATTAAGTTGAGACAACTTTATAAAGTAGAAATGGAAAAACAGAAAACTTAATATGTAAACTCGCGAGTTTAACCAAGTTTAAGTACAAACATATACTATTTTATAAGCTAGAAATATAAAATCGGCAAACTCAAAGAATCAACTTATAAGTTTGACAATAATACTTAGCAATAAGGTTTTTAAAAAGTATCGATAATGTTGATAGTATAAAAAAGAATAGAAGATTAAAAGATTTTGGGGTAGAAAGCCAACCAAAACTCACTATTTTTAAATAACAAATTAAATTAGCGAGTGACAAATCCCTCGTTAAATTACGATTTTTTTTTTTTTTGAGCGTTCGCTATTACAGAATTAGGCTTGACGCTTCATGATTAATTATTAATTCAACAGAAAAAGAAACTTTAGGTATTTATCTGAAACAGGGCTGGAGGACGGATGTCTGTTTGGAATACCGATAGGAAAAGTGGCTTATTTGTAATCTGACTTATACAAAAATAAGATTAGGTAAAAGTTAGATTGCATAATGCGATTTATGTTTAGATTGACAATAGCATAAGTGGTTTTTCTAAAATTGAAACTTATTTGGATTGGCGGTAGAGTATAAGTGGCTTTTGTAATAATTTTAATAGGAAAAAAAAAATTATAAAAAATAAAAATAGTTTATTTATTTTAAAAAAAAATCTGAAAAATATTAATATATATGTTATGGACTCAAATACCTAGAGTTAGAGCAAATGGAGATCACCAATGTTGCGGTAAAAGAGAGAAGGAAGAGTCCACCTTCGAAAGGGAAGGAACAACCTTGAAGTCAAAAGCAAGATTTCCGCGGAAGGAAACTGGACAATAAGTCTCGGGGTGGCAAGTATGAAGGAAAGTATGAGAAGTATACTCACTTAAACGTTTTACGATCTCAAGTTTGGAGGGAGATAGCATTAACCGAGATGAAAAAAGTTGACCGACCTCGACCACCTCACAACAAGGCAGTCTTAGATCAATCCCGGTTCGTGAATTTCATGACGGACCGGGACACACTACGGATCAATCGGGATCTTAGAGATGCGATAGAAAAGTTTGTCGAGAGAAGGAAAAGCGTGGCGGTATGTGATAAAAACCCAGGGGCGGAAGAATAACAAGCGGCAGCAAGGAAGTCGTAGTAAGAGCCCGGGTCCTAGGAAGAAAAGGAGAGATGAAAAACAGAAGAAACCGGATGGTCAGGATGATGAATTTCCTAAACCCGAGTTTGACTGTAATGTTAGTAGCGGAGCACTTGGAGGAGGGGAGACACGATAAGCCAGAGAAAGAGGTACTTAAGAGAGGTCCTTTCAATAAGGGACCAGTCGAAGTTTAAGGAAGATCCTAGCAAGCCGAAACCTCCTCTCCTATGCTTTACTAAGGAAGATTTGAAGGACGTAGTCCCGGGTCATGAATTGACGGCTTGGTGATTACGGGCACCCTGGTGAATTGCCAGGTTAAGAAGATCTTCGTAGATGCTGGAAGCTCCGCAAACATTTTCCTCTAGGATGCTTTCAAAAGGATGAACCTGGATCAAGAGGATTTGAAGCTGTGCAAAACAACCCTCAAAGGTTTTAACGGAGAAGACACTTGTCCTAAAGGGTATATCGATCTCAGATTAACCCTGGGAACGAAGGAAGCCTTCAAGTTAGAACGGGTAAGGTTCATTGTTGCTGACTTCCCATCCACGTACAACATAATTTTGGGAAGGCCAATTATTCACAACTGCGATATGTTGGTATCTACCAAGCATCAGAAGCTGAAGATGGTAAGTAACAAGAACGAAGTTGTTACTATCAGAGGAGATTAGAAAGAATGCCAGTAAAGTTACTTTGTGACGGTCAAAGAAGGTAAAGGCGGCCCTTCCTCTTTGCCCTGGATCCGAAAAAGAGAAAGGAGTGCGTGCAGGGGTAAAGCAAGGCCAAAAAGCAAACCAGTAAATATGGTTGAGCTAGATATGCGAGAAGACGCCGAGATCTTGATGTTTTATAGCTTACGCAGCAACGCTGTTTCCAAGTCATATGAGCAAGAAGTCCATGAGATGTTCTTAGGTGCTTTTGGTGGTCTAGGTGTTGCTGGTTTATCCTCTTCATTTCTGACATTTGTGCTGCCAACCACTTTGGAAGATTTTCTTGCTCTTGGCCTTTGTTCTGCTAACGGTTATCTAGATCTTTCAAATTGGAACAGTGGCGTTTTGGGGTTATAATTTTGCTTGTGAGTGATGAATCATCAAACTCCTGAAGATTTTCGCCAAGTTTCCATTACCAGAATGCGATGAAACTGAGTTCAGCATATTCCTATTAAACCTTTCTCTTGCATTTGGTACTATCCTTGCAAGCATTTCTTTTCACTCCATATCTGGTCTTTAGAAGACGCTCACCGTGTTTGGAAAAACGGACGCCAGAGCTCCGATTATTATTTTCCAGTTGCCCACCTCTACACTTTGATGAAAGAATGTTGTTCATGCTATTATGCTATGTTTTGTAGCTTGAAAGTTGCTGAATGGAAGATTGATGCTTTATAGCTAAAGCAGCAGCGCTGTTTCCAAGTCATATGAGCAAGAAGTCTGTGAGATGTTCTTAGGTGCTTTTGGTGGTCTAGGTGTTGCTGGTTTATCCTCTTCATTTCTGACATCTGTGCTGCCAACCACTTTGGAAGATTTTCTTGCTCTTGGCCTTTGTTCTGCTAACGGATATCTATATCTTTCAAATTGGAACAGTGGCATTTTGGGGTTATAATTTTGCTTGTGAGTGATGAATCATCAAACTCCTGAAGATTTTAGCCAAGTTGCCATTACCAGAATGCGATGAAAGTGAGTTCAACATATTCCCATAAACCTTTCTCTTGCATTTGTTGCTATCCTTGCAAGCATTTCTTTTCACTCCATATCTGGTCTCTAGAAGACTCTCACCGTGTTTGGAAAACCAGACGCCAGAGCTCCGATTATTATTTTCCGGTAGCCCACCTCTACACTTTGATTAAAGAATCTTGTTGATGCTGTTATGCTATGTTTTATAGCTTGAAAGTTGCTGAATGGAAGATTGATGTTATATATATTAATATATATGAGAAAGTGAAATAAATGGAGGCATGTAACAACTGGCTCTTCTGATCTATGATTGGTCCATGCCCCCAGATTTATGGCTATCCACAAATGAGTCGAGGCCTCCAACTCGATCATGTGTTCTATCAATTATAATAGTAGCCATTCGAATGTTGTATAACATCAATGGTCTTGGATTCTTGGAAAAGAGTCTGTCTAATAATGTTTCTACTTTGCACAAGTCTAAAGGAAAAGGTGCATGTGATTCAAATTTTAATCAAGAGGATGCTTCCAAGCCTTTACATCAGCTTCGTTCCTTTTACACTGGGCTTCCCCAAAACTATGAGCATGCAAAGGAGTTGCAAACATATCTCAAATGTTGTGAGGATTTTGTGTTTGTTGGACTGGAGTCACCTTCTGAATATTATGAAGAGAAGAGGACGATGGAAATCTTGTGGAATTATTATCAAAATTTCTCTCAAAATGAAAAGGATTCATGTGAGCCAAAGGTGTCATCTAATTCCTGTTTGAACCAAAATAAGCTTGAAGAGGACAAACAATCTCTTGTTCTTGAGACTCATATATTGTCGTCTCTGGCTGCTTCTGTTCAAGATCATGTGTCCAAGGCTAAAATAGAAGAAGTTGATGACAAATACTAGGATGAAGCTTTCAACAACATTTTTCAAATTTAGAAGCATCCAACATTTAACTTGTAGTTCCATATGAAGCTGCAATACAGCTTCTGAGATACATTCAAGAAAATAATCACTACTAGAAAAGAGTCAATTTGCGACGGAAATTTTTCCGTCGCAAATTTGGCGCTATTTGCGACGAAAATAAAAATCCATCGCAAAACGGGAAAAATTTGTGACGGAAATAAAAATCCGTCACAAAAAGGAAAAAAAATTGAGATAATTTGCGACAGACCAGGAGTCCGTCGCAAATCTCATTGGGGTTTGTGACGGACTCGTGGTCCGTCACAAAAAGACGAACCCAAGGGTCGGCCAAAGTGCAACGGACCCGAGGTCCGTCGCACGGTTGCGACAAACCATGAGTCCGTCGCAAAAAGGCGGACCCAAAGGTCCGCCAAATTGCGACGGACTCATGGTCCGTTGCAAAAAAGCGGACCAAAGGGTCCGCCAAAGTGCGACGGACTCGAGGTCTGTCGCAAAAAGGCGGACCCAAAGGTCTGCCTAATTGCGACGAACTCATGGTCCGTCGCAAAAAGGCGGACCAAAGGGTTCACCAAATTTTGACAGACTCAAGGTCCGTCACACGATTTGCGACAGACCTCGAGTCCATCGCAAAAAGGCATACCCAAAGGTCCGCCAAATTGCGACAGACACGAGGTTTGTCGCAAGTTTTGCCACAGATCGTTGGATCCGTCGCAAAAAACCCAGTTTGCGACGATCGCAAATCCTTATTTAATCCGCCCCCCTCGCGGTCACACTCCTCCGCGATTTTCTCTTCCTCTCCCCCTCGCTCTCCCTCCTGTCCGACCTCCTCCCCCTGCCCTTCACCGCCGGTGTTCGCCCCTCCGCCTCCTTTACTGTCCGACGTCCTCCCCCTGCCCGTCGCCGCTAAAGCTCGCCCCTCCACCGTCCGACCTCCTTCCCTCTGCTCGTCTCAGGTCCATCCTCCACCGTCTCGCCCTCCAGTTCATTTCTCCAGCTTCTTCACCGTCTTCAATCAGGTATGTTTGTATTTTTTTCCTTTTTTTGCTTTTTTTTTGGGATGTGGTTCCATTTACATGACATTTCTTTGAATCAACTATGTCAATATTATTCTTTCTAGCAATGAAGGCTTTAATGTTTTACAGTCATATATGTATGAGTATGTGTATTATGTAAATTGGTATGATGAAAATATAACGTATTCATATATAATAGGAACTAGGAAGTTAACTATTTGATGTTGGATTACATAAGAGAAAGTGCAAAATTTTGCATATGCTTAAAGTTATAAAGCAAAGAATTAAGATGTAGTTGTTGTGGATATTCATTAGTGTATGTAGATTAAAAGGTGGTTGATGTTGATTGTAAGATTACTTTTTAAGATAATGCTTAGTTTGTTGGGATCTTACAAAAATTGTTATGATACTGTATTAGTTGGTAATGATACATAAATCTATAAATATGATAGCGTTGAAATGAGAAAAATAATTTGTTAAAAGTGATATTGAGGGATAAGAGGATTAATTAATTAACGTAAAGTAGGAAGAAGATGCGAGTTTAGGGAATAATGAAAATTGTATGTAATATAAAAATTAGTTAAATAAGCTAGTTTAGTTAGTCTTATAAAAATGACTGTTAAATATTTTAACAAAATATGTTATTTAAATTTTTGATTTGAAACTATCTTTAATAAGTTATACAATAAAGATGGATAATTTGGAAAACTAAATTATGAATACTGTTTAGATAAATAGGTAATTATAAATACAAAAGATAAAGTTGATTTTGCATATTATATAAACTTGATTAAGTCTTATATATTATTGTCTTAAATAATCTTTTTGATTTAGCCCATATATGTTATAAACTCCAAAATACTTATAGTGTCTTATTCTTTGTTAGCCCCCTCCACATGCATGTCCCCATGTTCTGGTATGCTATCCTCAATCTCTGGTTGCTTGCTGGGATCTGTTATTTGTTCAATACATGTGTTTGTTTCTCACTTTCTTGATTAAGTGGCAATTGGTTGGCAAAAGTGTCCAGTTGTATTGGCCACTTATAGTTGTGGCATGTTGAGATGTTAATTTGGTTAGTAACCGAACTAGCTAGGAAGTATGGAAGGCAATCGTGATAGGAGTTAGATGTACAATCGTCTAACTGAGAGAAGAGAACTAACTCAAGCATTCTTGGCGGGTTTGGAAGAGTTCATCCAATTTGCTTTGGCGAGTTCAACTAATTCAAGTACCTGGATCAGTTGTCCGTGTGTCAAATGTAGGTGTTTAAAATTTAAAGATCAGAACATGGTTAGAATCCATTTGTGTAAAAAGGGATTCATGAAGGATTATGAATGTTGGGAATGTCATGGCAAAGTTCGACAAACACCTAGTGGTTATTATGGGGACAGTAGTCATCGAGGCAACCTTAGTCAATATGAGCAGTTGGTTATGGATGTCGCAGAACCATCGATCGGCCAATATTTTGATCCCATTACTCATGTTGAACCGTCATACATGGGAAAGGAGACCGGTACACATACTCAACCATCATACATGGGAGAGGATCCTAATCCGGAAGCCGATAGGTTCTATAAAATGCTTCAAGATGTGCAACGTCCATTATGGGATGGTTGCGAACACATTGAAAATAGTGAATATTCATTGCTACCGGCTACCCTAGCAACACTAAGCTTGAAGACTGATCACCATATGAGTGAGAGGAATTACAACGAAATAATGCAGATTATGAGTAAGGTTGTTCCCAAAGACAATAATTTGTCGAAGGATTTTTACCAAGCAAAAAAAATGTCATGAAAGTGGAGCTAAATACCCAAGAGGGGGGGTGAATTGGGTATGTTTAAAAAAAATTTGAAACTTGCTCTGTTTTTTAAAGATAAAACAGAGATAAACAGATAGGAGAGTAGAGAAGCAAGACACAAGAATTTATACTGGTTCGGTCCAACCACTGACCTACGTCCAATCCCCAGCCACACTGGGATTTCCACTATATCAAAAGATTACACACTGTACTCAAGAGTAATTCTCTCACTAGAACTTACTCCCCTTACAAGCCGTAATCTATGAACCCAATCACCAAGTCCCCGACTTGTGATTCTTTGCAATAAATGATTTCTGAGATATAAACTCTCTCTAAGAGTAGATATTGATAAACACTGAAGCTTTGAATGTCAAAAGACACAATACAAGTGGCGAAGGTAGTTGAAGAACTTTGAATGCTATGCATTTTCAGCAGGTGTGTTAGTTGAGAAGACTTGAATGCAGCTCTATTTATACCAAGAGAGCATTAAGTGACTGTTGTAATCTTCAATATAACCGTTGCCTTCATTAGACAAGGTTCTGGTTTAGTTTTGGTCTTCTTCTCTCTCTAATCTCCACTTAATCCAGCTGTGCAGAAGTTCAGAGTTGACTCTCTGCAAATTAATCCGTTGGAGTAGCTGCTACTTGATATGGAAGGCAGTCATTAATCCTTTGTAGGCGTGTGCAGAAGGATTACCCAAAAGTATGCAACTTTCTGGGTTTTGCATTTAATGTTTTGACATCACTTTTGCTTTAGCTTTAAACCTTCAATAAACATTCTCTAATTCATCTGAAACTCACTAAAAAAGTGGTTAAACATATCTAGGAACATTAGAGATTAATCATTGGAAGTATTAAGATCAAACAAGAAGACATTGCAAATTCGCGATTTGAAATTCCAAAGACGCGTTGAAACCTCGAGGTTTGTTCTTCAAACCTCGAGTTTTGGATGTAGCAAGTGAAAGAGATTTAAGTCCAAAACATCAAACTTGGAGGTTTCGAACCAAAAACTGAAGGTTTTTAATACAGCAAAGAGCGACACCCTTTTCGTTTGGCAAATCTTGAGGTTTTACCGAAACCTCGAGGTTTCACTTTGATTGTGAAACTTTACAAAATCGCGCCAAGAGCAAACCCGGAGGTTTTCTAGAAACGGAGGTTTTTCAAAATCGTGAAAAGTCGTTTGATCTCTGGATGCCAAAACCTGGAGGTTTTGTATCAAAACTCGAGGTTTCTCTTAATTTTGGAAAACTTTGAGAAAACTTCATTTAGCTCAAACCGGGAGGTTTCTCATGAAACCGGAGGTTTTGAAAAACCGGCCAAAACATGAGTTTTCTTAGGTAGGTCAAAACACAGGAGGTTTATTCACAAACCTTGAGGTTTCACAAAACTTGTGAAACCCGGGATTTTCATGTTAAAACGAAACCTTGAGGTTTTAGACAAAAAGCTGGAGGTTTTCAAGAGTTCAAAACTTAGGAGACTCTCGTAAGTCAAAACCTCGAGGTTTGAACAAGTAACCTCGAGTTTTTCATTTTCCAGAAAATTGATGAGAAGTCTCTGAATGAAAAAACCTTGAGGTTTCTGTGAAAACCTTGAGGTTTCTGTGCAAACCTCGAGGTTTCGTGCAAACCTCGAGTTTTGCTCTTACGGTGAGTTTTACACATTAGAGAGCAAAACTTCATGCTTTGTTTACAATTATTGGAGATCATCAAAACCCTTAGAGAACTAACAGGTCAAAGAGCTCAGGCTTAGATGTGAAAAAATTCAATGCCGCCCTTGAGGACTTATGTTGTATTACAAGGATGATGCTGAGCTGACCAATTGTAAATTTTGTGGACATGACAGATACAAAGTTGTGAGGAATGGAAGGAAAATGACCCATCAAGCATTAAGCAAGATGTGGTACTTTCCTCTCATGCCAAGACTTCAGAGATTGTATTCATCAGAACAAACAACTGCTCAAATGAGATGGCACCGGGAGCATCACATGGATGAAAAATTTGTGACGCATCCATCCGATGTCGAAGCTTGTCGTAAATTTGACGAGGCGAATCCTTTGTTTGGTATGGACCCCCGTAATGTCCGTCTTGGTCTATGTTCGGATGGGTTCGCTCCTTTCAACAATACGGGCAGGAATTATTCCTGTTGGCCTGTCATTGTAACTCCGTACAACCTCCCACCTTCTATGTACATAAGAAGAGAGTTTTTGTTCCTTAACGCTTGATCCCTGGGCCATCCAACCTAAAAAAGAAGATAGATGTATACCTCAGACCTTTGATAGACGAGTTGAAGGTGTTGTGGAGTGAAGGGGTTCTTATGTATGATGTATCATTGAGCCAGAATTTCACCCTGCAGGGCTACCTTAATGTGGATGATAAATGATTTCCCTGCGTATGGGATGTTGAGTGGCTGGTAAACGTCGGGGAAGCTTGCATGCCCGGTATGTCTTGAACAGAACATGGGTTTTAGCTTGGAATACAGTCGCAAGGTCTGTTGGTTTGACAGACACCGGAAATTCCTGCCCCGCGATCATCCGCTTAGGAGAAATATAAAAGACTTCACGCGGAATGTGGTCGAACGAGCAAATTAACATCATCGTTTAAGTGGCCAAGAAATATGGGACAGGGTCAAGTACATTCAAAGTGTCAAAGAGGGGGCTGCTTCCAGCGAACCTGAGGGATATGACGTTGATCATCATTGGAACAAACACAACATCTTCTGGGAACTACCATATTGGAAAGATCAATTGTTAAGACACAACCTTGATGTCATGCATATTGAGAGGAATGTGTTTTGTAATATTCTGTACACCATGATGGACACCAAGGGCAAGACGAAGGACACAGTCAACGCAAGATGGGACATAGAAGCGATTTGTAGAAGGCCTGCTTTGCATTTGGTGGAGAATGCCACTGGACGGACTTCCAAACCTAGAGCGTCGTACACATTCAACAAATAGCAGAATTTAAAATTGTTGCAATGGGTTAAAGATCTGAAACTCCCAGACGGTTATGCATCAAACTTGGCAAGATGTGTCGACATGCACGAGGCGAAGTTATTCGGGATGAAGAGTCATGATTGTCATGTTTTTTTCCAGAGATTGTTGTCGTGGGCCCTCAAAGCACTACCGAAGCATATATGGTCTATTCTAACGGAATTTTCCATGTTCTTTAGAGAAATTTGTGCTTTTAAGCTTAATGTTGAAAAGTTACAACACCTGGAGGTGAGCATGTCAATAACGCTATGCAAGTTAGAGATGGTGTTTCCTCTTAACTTGTTTGACTCAATGGAACATTTTTCTGTTCACTTGGCCTACGAAGCAAAGGTAGGAGGTCCGCAACAACTAATCCGTTTGAGAGGTAATATATACAAGATCATATAAATACCATCTGATTGTCCATTGCAAGTTTTTACGCACACTTAAGTACAAGATCAAAAATCCAAGGTACGTTGAAGGATCTATCGCTGAAGCGTATCTAGTCGAAGAGACCACAAAATTTGCATCATAATATTATCCCCCTGAAATGATATAAAGATGGAGAGGGGTACCTCACAACGATGATGGCGGTGATATAAGCGATCAAAAATCAATATTTAATTTTCCAAGTCGAGTCATGGGAAAACATTGGAGGTCAACTCTAGAAGGATGAGATAAGCGAGTAGCGGAGTGGTACATTCTAAACAATTGTGAAGAGGCCGCCCAGTACTTAAAGTAAGATTTCTTTTCTTTTTACTGTTATGGTAAGTATTAAAGCATTAACTTCATTTTTTTGTTACAGTACTTCTCTAATTGGGTCCGATCGACAAATCCTTCAATGTCGGATTCCGAAGTTGATCATTTCACAAACTCTAAGTTTCCTCAATGGTTTCGATCCTACTTCATGCAAAATCCATCAGATCCCAATGAAGTTGCGTGGATTTTATCTTATGGAGATGCAATAGTTGTTACCTGGTGCTTAAAATATGTAATCAATGGGTATCAGTTTTCAACTGTTGAAGCGAACGCAAATACACTATGTTGCAATTACGGTGTATGTTGTTGAGGTGGCCAAGTTGACGGGGTAGAGGGCAACTACTACGGGAAGTTAATTGACATGATTCAGCTGAGTTACTCGTGGGACAAGGTGGTGACTCTTTTTAAATGTGAGTGGTTTGATAACAGTCCGCATAGGACAAAAGTGGACAAATATGGAAATGTTGAGATCCACTGGACAAGGAAATATATGGTTGGTTATGACTTATTCATCCTTGCTCAACAGGCGGAACAAGTTTACTATACATTGTACCCCACATCCCGCCAAGGGTGGAGGGAAGTTATCAAAACCAAAGCACGAAATATTATACCCAAGTCGAAAGAGTCGGAAACAAATGACAGTATGACTAAACCATTCTAAGCTTATGTGGAACATGTGCTGCCCGTAAACATTGCCGAGGACGAGTACCCAATAATATGTTTGATTCTACTGCGGAGTTAGAGTTGATTCCTATCCAAATTGACGATGAGGTAGAAGAGATTTACTCTGATAGTGAATTTGAGTTCGACGACTATGAGACTCCAGAGGAAGGTGTGCAAGCAGAGGCCGAAGAACAGGAATCATCCAGTTGATTTGTGTTAGTTCTTTATTTATGATGATCTGTTATACTAGATACTCTGTTACTTCACCAATGTCATATTAAGTAAATTTCTTATATTTATATATATTTTGACATAATGTTTATAAGTGTTCAGAGATGGAGCATCCAGGAGGGCGTTCAGGTAGTGAACGTAGTAGTGGTCGAGCCCGGCCCCATCCTATCAGGGGGTAGGGCATCGCCATCTGCCCCCTCTGTAGGCAGAGGGCTCAGCGCTTCCCCAGAGCTGCCGCCACTTGATATGTTATCTTCACAGTCGATTTATTTGTCATCTTCACCGTCACTTTATATGTCATCGTCACCGTCTACTACCGACTCTTTTATGGGCGATACACATATGCCAGGAACTTCCATTGATCCACAGCAAGAGGCAGAGCAGGTTTACTTTACGATTTCTGATTGATTTACATATGTTTAGTTTTCTTTAAGCATCTATGTACAAACATCTTCAATAGTTCACATTCCTTCCTTCAGCACACTGCGTCGCCTCAGAGCCAGGTCGGGGAAGAAGGTAGTTCTTCCGATACACCAATCTGGGGCACAAGAGATCATGCGACAGGGACGCTTTGGATCCGTCCTGTCGGTACCACCGAGTAAGTCATGTAAAGTTACCAGTAATGTTACGATTTTCTACCTTTAGTTTGTATGCTAATATTTGTGTCATGTCCTCTGTCTTCATATTTGACCCTTATAATCAGATGATGGATTTCATCTCGAACCAAATATTCTGTAATTTCAATCAGCCTTGGGGCAGATGGACAGAGATTCCTAAGGGGGATCGGGATTCTTGGTTCACTGAGTTCTTGGTAAGTTATGTGTTTTATGGTTATTAATTTCTTATCCAAATGCAAACTGATTAACTACTTTTAAAATTTGGAGCACTAATTGTTCGTTATTGATTTTCAGCGTGAGTTTATGACGTTGCCTGAACATCGTGAAAATTTGAAAAAAGCTTTTAACCACAAAGGAGGCCGATGGTTGTCTGAGAAGTTTTATAAATTGAGAAACAGTAAAGGCAAGCAAGATTGGATTCAACTTGAGACTGCAGACCAATTACTTCAAAAATGGGCTGCCGATGAGAGATTTCATCATAGAAGTCAAAAAATAAGCAAAATAGGGCCAAAATGGATGGACCTTCATATACTGGTGGCTCCATTCCAATTAGTGAGCATAAACGAAAAATTGTGAGTACACGTTATTTTCTATTTAAGTATTCAATATTTTGTACTTTAAAGCAATCAATTAACAGTCATTATTTGTGTTTGCGAGGCGGTGTGCGGGGAAAGTTCGCAAAATCGATTGATTGACGCCTTTAAAGCGGACCCATTCCCAGCAATCTAAAGGGAGTGAGAGGTGCTGGATTAACGCCAAGGCGCAACAAGTAGCGATGAGACATTTATTGCATTTATTCTTTGCTTCAGACACCAACATATTTATTTCATTTCACATGGCTTATTTGTGATGTATTTTTGTGCTTGTAGGAAACCTATCAGAAGCTGACGCAGGAGAGAGACTCGCAGAGTGAGACCAACCTCGCATCCTCTCAGTCCGATAACGAGAGTCTATTCATTCAGGCTGCAAGCGGATTGAACAACAAAGGCAGAATCTTCGGGTACGATGCCTCTACTAGCTGACTGAGGCAAACGAAGCGTTCCTCATCCAACAACAAATATGTTTCTACAGGTAAACGTAATACATTTGATAATGATTGTTACATTTTCATTCCTTGGTCCATTTAAATGATATACAAAAAATAAACATACTTCCTAATGTTTTTGCAGATGAGATGAAGAAGATGAAGGCGTTGGTGCAGGAGCAAGCAGCTGAGCTGAGCCAGACAAAGCACCTCTGGAGTCAAATAGCAAATGAGCTTAGCGAGACACGACAGCAGATGACTTAGCAAGCAAATGAGCTACATCAGACACAGGAGATGATGAGGCAGATGCAGATTCAACTCCTGTCCCTAATGAGAGGCAAGGGTACGGGGTCGGCTCCTGGTGATGATGACTATGCTGGTGATGATGACCATACTGGTGATGATGATGATGATGATCACAATGCTACTGTTTAGACTACTTTTTAGTACATGTTCTTTACAACATTTATATTTTGTTTAGACTACTATTTATATTTTGTTTTCTCTATGTAAACTATTTATGATTGTTATTATATATTTTTATGGTATACGACTTTGTTTTTAATTCATTTTTATATTTAATTTAAAAAACAAAAAAAAATTACTTTTTTAAAAAAATTCCTTCACTTTTTTTTAAAAAAAAATGATTACATTTGCGACTTTAAATTGGATCCGTCGCAAATTTCGTAAATTGGGATGAAAAAGTTTTGTCCCAAATTCCGAAATTTGCGACGGATCCATTTCCTTCGCAAATTTTCATAATTTGCGACGGAATGTTTTTCCGTCGCAAATTCTGAAATTTGCGACGTAAATTAAATCTGTCGTAAATTCTGATATTTGCGATGAAAATTTGATTTTCCATCACAATTGTGACGAGGATCTTAGCGACGGACGAAATCCGTCTCAAACAAAATTTGCAACAGAAAACCCAGTTTTGCGACGGATTTTTTCCGTCGCAAAATCTGACTTTTTTTGTAGTGAATAATGATCTTGAGGAATTATACAGAGCTTTAAAGGAAGAAAACCTCTCGTGCAAATCCAAAAACATCAGCTGGAAAATTTTCAGAATGAGGTGACAGAGAGGGCAATGCTACTTGAGCTAGGCTAGAATTCTACTATGACTGAGATCGTTGAAATAGCGCGAAAGTTTGGATGAATTAGTTGGAGAAAATTTTTCTTCATCCACCTCTACCGATTCATGAGTGTGGACATCAACCAGGTTTGCGGTTTCATTAACGCGGCCATTGCAGTGATTGCAGATCTTCGGAAGAAACTTGAAACTACTTATGCAGAACAAGGAACAGTGAGCACTACATATGAAAAATGAGTACAAGATACTACAACAATCTTTGCCAAGCCAATAGCTCTTACTAGTTTTGTGGTGCAGTATATATGAACGGTTAGTTTCGAGAAATTTCATTTTGATCCTTAACCTATCTTATCATAAATTTCAATTGCTTGTTATGATGCGTCTAACCCATCAAAGCATGGATTGGAAGAAAATGTGCATGTGCACTTAATCGTAGCCGGCTTAGATGGTTCATCTCGGCTGGCAGAGTTCATTTATAAGAACCCCCGTCAAGACCCAGGTGGAGTTTAGAACTCGGGCAAAGAAATATCTGGAACTAGAGCAGATGGAAGAATATACAGTTAAATCTGTGTTCCATGTTAAGTTTGGAACCCGGTAAAACTGAAAGTAAATTCCAGTTAAATCTGTGTTCCATGTTAAGTTTAGAACCCCGGATAAACTGAATTAAAGACAGTTAAATCCGTGTTCCATGTTAAGCTTGGAACCCAGACAAACTGAGTTGAAGACAATTAAACCCGTGTTCCATGTTAAGCTTGGAACCCAGATAAACCAAGTTGAAGACAGTCAAATCCATGTTCCATTATAAGTTTGAAACCTAGATAAATTGAGTTGAAGACAGTTAAATCCGTGTTCCATATTAAGTTTGGAACCCGGTAAAACTGAAAGTAAATTACAGTTAAATCAGTGTTCCATGTTAAGTTTAGAACCGGATAAACTGAATGTAATCTAGTTAAATTCGTGTTTCATGTTAAGTTTAGAACCCGGATAAACTGAGTAAATTACAATTAAATCTGCATTCCATGTTCAATTTGGAGCCCAGATAAATGAAAGTACAATATAGTTAAATTCGCGTTCCATGTTAAGTTTGGGACCCAAATAAACTGAGAGTACAATACAGTTAAATCCGTGTTCCATGTTAAGTTTGAAACCCAGATAAACTAAAAGTACAGTACAATTTTCAGATAAAGCGAAGGTATAACAATTAGCCTTCGTTGTTGTGATGCATCAAAATTTAATTATGGGGTAATGAGGCGAACTATCATACTGACCCTGATCAGGTCAAAATGTTTAAAATATTGGTACTGAGTTTGAACATGTGACCAATTGCCCTTACTCCGGTTCGAATTCTGGTTGATTATACCAGAATGTAATGCGAAGATCTAATCAAAGATCTTAGCAAATTTGACACCTGGTTTTTAATACCAAATGAATATTCAAGCAGATTCTGCGTCATATAATTTTAAACTTTGGCCTAGTCATTGCATAGAACTCTGAATATATGTTTGAGTTCATATAATTAACTTATTGTTGAAATGAAGATAAAACTCGGACATAAAATCCAAGTTAAATAGTCAATACACCCCGGCAACTCAGAGACCTTGACTGCTAGGCTAGGGTGAAACAAGTATACAGCTATAAAGCTGTCAGCGATATAAGCAAATGGAGTTTGTTTCTTTTCATGACAACCCAGATTAGGGGAAACCTGTTGTTAAAACATACAACTCGGAAACTCGGATGTTTGATGCAAAAGATATCCTAATTCGGATGAAAAGGAATTGACAATTCCAATCGAATTAACCCGGATTACAGATCTGGGGGCAAGTCACGAAATAAATGAATCTGAAGTTCGTTAAAATTCAAATAGAAGTTGAATAACTCGGAAATGAGATCAGGGTTAAACAATCAATGCACTCCGACAGCCCAGAGACCTGGACTACCAGGCTAGGCAACTATTATGGACTCAAATATGAGGCTCATTAAATATATGACCCAACAAAGGGCAATCTACGTGATACAGATAAGGGGCACATTACTTGGGCTTGGAGGCACAGAGGCATATAAGTTCAAACCCTAACCCTAAGGTACACTCTATAAATAAGAGGTAAACCCTAAAGATATGGACATTCATTCTATCTCATTTAATATTCAGTCGTCACTGTGCACACACACCACCCCCTTTTTGGCTAACGCCTATACATGCACAATGATCCATTATTTTCTTTGGTATCTGCCTCATAGATATCTCGGAGAGTCACCTAATCCAATATCAATACACTAGTCCTTGGGGCTAGACATCTATTGGTCTTATACAAAACAATATAAGATATTGGAGATCTCTGCACGGTGTTGTGATCTGGTTGGCGGCATGCTTCGTCAACTTTGAGACCCCACATGGCTCCCCAAACTTCAGCACTAAAACAACTCCCTCGACCCATGTTAGATAAAAAGCCCCCCAACACCTCCCCTCTACTAGTTTGAAGGACACCAACAAAGGTCGAAGCATTGTCGATCTGGCTGGTGGCATGCTCCGTCGACTGTTACAGTAATTACCAGGTAAAAAGGGAACGAATGGTGGAACAAATCCATAGGGCAGACGAAGAAGGGCACCAGAGACAATGAAGGAGAGATTCGGGAGAAAAAAGCGGCTTTTCAAATCGTGAAAAGCTAAAAAAAATTGGCTTAAAGAAAAAAAGTTTTTTTTTTCCTTGTAAGCCCATTAGACAAAACATTGAACCAAAAACCAATCCCACTTTTGGCCCTTCAATCATGCGTTTTAAGGTTATAAAATTCATCCCAATCACACTTAAATATTTGACGGTTAATTATGTTAACCGTTAAATATGGAGAACATATTTAACTGTTACTTGCAAACTAATTAAGGTCAAAGTTTGGGATTTTGTACTAAGGTATTTAGAGTTGATTTGAATTTTGAAGAATATAATAAAAATTATAAGAGTTGATCCTACAGGACTACTGGACTAGGTATAGGTGTATTCATGTTTTATTTCTTCTCTTTCTTATCTTGTTCATCCACCCTGTTTGATTATCTTTGATTTTCTTGTTCTTATTTTAATTCATTGTGTTCCTATGCTTGCAAAAAATAAAAAATTGGAGCACCGAATTTATTCTTTCTTAGATGATCACTCACTCTTTCACTTTTATTTAAGCATTAAAATATAGGGAAAATTAATTAGGAAAAAGTTTTCTATTGAAAATTTTATTGGCTAAAATATCATAATACTGATACCATTCTTTGCTTACAAAATTACAAAATACCAGTACTTTTCTGTATATTAAAATTTATCAAATCCTCTCATTAATAAAATTTTCAATATAATTGGGGACAATTCCCCCAAAGTTCCCTAAAATTATAATCATAAACTATCACTACTATATCATTGTTCATAAAAGAGGCTTGTGGAAGTTTTTTTTTTTTTTTTTGGTTAGCTTAGGCATTTTTATTTGTAATTGACAATTAGTGTTGGGATTTAAAAGGGATAACAAAAACGTAAAGTGAGGTTTGTTAAAATGAGGATGTATGAAAATTATGTATGGTCATATAAGAAAAGATAAGATTTATAATGAATATGTACTTGAAAGAGTTTGAGTGATGTTGGTTAAAGAGGAAATGGTAAAAAAAAAAAAAAAAAAAAAAAAAAAAGTTTGGGATGATTTGGACATGTACAAAGAATTAAAGGTCTGAATGCACTGGTTATGAGATTAGATCGAGCAGTGCAGAATACTCTAAAAAGGGATAGATGAAGGCAAAAAAGAAAATTCGATGAAGTTATTGAGCGGCACATTTTGGTTACAAAATTTTGCCATTGATGGCTTCATGCGCTCTATGTAGCCGACCTCTCCTAATAGAATAAAGCTTGTTGTTGATAGACATGAGTAACCGAGTTAATATAAAATCTACCTACACTACAAACTATCGGAGGTAGGATTTCACTATTACACTGATAACCCAAGTATTTAACTTTTTGATTCACAAAAGTATAATTACAATTTGTTGGTTATGCGCTCACAAACACAACAAAAAGAACATTGTCATCAAGAGCGCCTAGAATCCTCTGATTCTCACATGATCCCCCAACAGTGTGCCACAATCAAACCTACAATTGGGACATACATCGTATCACTTTTTTTGGTAAAATACTGGGCTCATGTATAGCCCAATTCAATTTTTCAAAAATCATTGGGCCGAGACAGCCCAACCATATTGCTATATTGATATTCACTCTGCCCTTCTTTGATCATATCGTCTTCAGCAACCATCCAGTCTTCCATGAGAGAGGCTTCAAGGAAACCTCAGCATTCAGCAAGAAGGCCATTAGGGTTAGTTTCCAGAGAGCAATTAAGTACTACTCACTCGTATCCTAATTATAAGACTAAATTGACTTTTTTTATAGAGATTAAGAAAGCTAATTAAATTACTCTACAGTTTTTTTTTTCCTCCAAACTAATTAGTTTAACTAATAAACTAATATATAATTTAAAAATACATAACATATGATATGATTAAATAACTTATTTAACTTCCCTAATTTTTCCAAACAAAGTAAACCAATCTTGTAATTATGACCAGAGTTAGTATTAGTTTTTTCTTTTTATCAGCTGACAGCGTAATATAATATATTACCATGGATGAACATATTTTAAATAAACTACTAGTACTACATCCGATCCATAAGACTTAATTGACTAATTTGAGTATATTAAAGAAATTAAATAGATACTTGATTACATTATATGTTGCATGATCTTTCCAAAATACTTATGTATATAATAGATTATATATTAGTTTCTAAGTTAGTCAGACAAATTAATTTAAAAAATTATAAATATAAGTATTTGTGTGTAACAATAAAAGACACATGATATCTTATTTCATCCTCTTATTCTACTACTCCCTCTAGTCTTTAATATAAGACATCTTTACCTAATTTTTAATTAGATTAAGAAAGTTAGTTAAGTTAGTCAATATGATATGTATTTTCTAAAACACTATAATCATTTTCCCTAATTCTGTCATTCCTTCTCCTCCTTAATTATTATTGAAAGGATATCAATAGAGATAAATTAGGAAAAAATTGATAAAAATAAAACTTCTGTCTTATATTTAAGAATAATATCAACTATTTAAATATATCTTATATTAATCACTGTATTAGGATCAATCAATAGCCCCCAATCATATTCCCTAATAACAACGAGATCAATAATCCAAATATTAAACAACTCGATTCATAAACTATAATTATGATGACGATTATGCCCTCCTTACAAACACAACAGGAAGAGCATTACAATCCAAAGCCTCTAGAGTCGTTCCATTTTTACGTAATGCACCAATAGTCCCACAATCAAACCTACAAGTAGGACACACTTCTTTAGGACACCATCGAATATTATAAATTCCTTTCGACTGTGTCCCCACAATCCTAAAATAGTTACTATAATCACCATCACCATTGGTAACACCTGTCACAATACGTCTTCTTCCATTCTTGATGTCCCGCTCGCCGACTTTTTCCATTTTGTTGACTGAACGCATGTCGATGTGGCCGAGAACGCCACCTTGAAGTCCCTGTTCTCCCTCACGATGTTGTCTTCTCCGGCGTACAATATGAAGAACACGGGCAGTCCTTCCCCTACATCGTTGTTTAGCTGGCTGTCGTAGAGAGGGCAAGTGCTTTTGTGGCTGATGAGACTGAAGCGGCCGCCAGAGTCGGGTATGGCCGGCTTGATGTAGTACTCAGCATCGCGTTGAAGAGGATGGCGGTCTGTGTCCAGCACGAGGTAGTTGTATTCGGATTGGGATAGGGCTGACATGGCCTTCATCATGACGATGAGAGGCACAGGAAGGCATAGAACTGAACTTGAATCCAACTCCTTCATATTACAAAGGGTTTAATTGGTTAATCGTTGTGTGTGTGATTGTTTTTTGTGGAGTAGAAAGGGTAAGGTATTTATAGGGATGGATTGGGTTTTGGATATACTCTTTCGTGCATATGTGGTACCCTTAGCTTTGTGGTTGATTTGCTTACATTACATGGCCATGCATGATTATTTTAATATGTGGTTCATTGAATTGTTTCAGTTCATTGGTTCTTTTGCATCGAATTGTGTGTGTTCATTGGATGTGATCAATTGGTCATTAAATTGTTTGGTTTAGGTATTGTATGTGATCATTTGTCATTTGTGTGTGTTCGTTGGATGTGGTTTGAGCAAATCTCGTGGCTCTGCACCACGCTGATTGGTCCAAGTAATTTGTTTACTTGGCTAATCTACGTGCTTATGAGGCACCCATGGTGATCTGCTTACATGGCTATGGTTATCTTAGCATGTGCTTATGTGGCGCCGTCGGTGCTTGATGATTGCAAAGGGGACTTAAATCCCTGAAACGGCAATTGATGGCGGACAAAGAAGGTCATGTTGCTGAAGGGTGGCTGACGGTGTTGCTTATTGGACGGCGTCTATGACCGATTCTGATGGTCTCAATTATATTCAATAACACTAGTGGCTGGGCTGATTCTGATGTTCTAGGTTCAATACTAGGCATTGGTGGGTACAATATAATTGAAACTTTTTAACGAATAAGTTATTTTCTTTTTTATGACTACGAGTATCTTTGTATTAGAGGTAATCCTGTTAAAGATATACTCTAATACTAAGTATCAGCACCTCTCACAATGAAAATTTAAAGTCACTACGTTGTGAAGGACTAGCTCCTCTTTTCTTTGTCGCTGTTGTTATGGTTTGTTGTAATTACCATGAATGATCTTCCATCATTGGTCTATAATTATTTCTATCATGATGGATATGCAATTACTATAACGGGCTTAGGCACTTTATTCTACCATATTTATTTGTTTTATTAGGTAATTTGAATATTTTATGTCATGTGATAATATTAAAAAATTATTTTGAAAATTAAGGTGTTATATATATCCTCCCCCTTCTCAGAACTCCCTTATCGGTGCAAAATAGGACCAAGTTTCCCTGCCTATCCTTTGAATAGGCAGGTGGAGCTTGGCTCCTCTAGACCAATCAGATTTGATCTGGATGGTCTAGACCTTATTATTTTTATTTGGATATTTTTAAATTAAAAAAATCATTTTTATAAAAAAAATTAGTTAAAAGATTATCTTTATTTTAGATTCTCTACCTATTAAAATAATTATTTTTTAAAACATAAAAATAAAAATAAGATCTGGATAGTTCGATTTTATCCAGGACGTTCTGGGGGAGCGAAGCTCCCCCTGCTTATCCAAAAGATATAGGCATGGAAGCTGGATCCGTGCAAAATACTTCATCGGTCAATTACGCGTCTCTTTTTCTTCACCAGTGCTCATGATCTTTGATGAGCGCCAAAATTTGAGGCATTTAAATTTAATTTAGATGGTGCAGATTTAATTTTTAAAATTCTTATATTTTTTTTAAAAAAAATAATTTAATGTGTACAGAATTTAAAAAGATGTTTATATTATATTGATATTCACTCTGCCCTTCTTGATCCTATCGCCTTCAGCAACCATCCAATCTTCCTTGTGTGAGAGGCTTCAAGGAAACTTCACTAGATAAGCCTTGCCCCTCAACTCCTTCCTAACCTTCTTCCTCCGAGTTACGGGGTCCTCCTCCACCTGCACCGTGTAATTCCGGCCTATGGGCATTAGGATTTGAGTTTTCTGGCGAGAGCATCTCCACAGGGCAATTAAGTACTATCACTTTTTCTTTTTTATCCGACAGCATTATTATAGATATTTTTTAAAAAAAAAAAGTCACATTTTTATACTAGTACGAAATTTTATCTAACCATTATATTATATGATGACGATTATGCCCTCCTTACAAACACAACAGGAAGAGCATTACCATCCAAAGCCTCTAGAGTCGTTCCATTTTCACGTAATCCACCAATAGTCCCACAATCAAACCTACAAGTAGGACACACTTCTGTAGGACACCATCGAATATTATAAATTCCTTTCGACTGTGTCCCCACAATCCTAAAATAGTTACTATAATCACCATCACCATTGGTACCACCTGTCACAATAAGTCTTCTTCCACTCCTGATGTCCCTCTCGCCGACTTTCCATTTTGTTGATTGAATGCATGTCGATGTGGCCGAGAACGCCACCTTGAAGTCCCTGCTCTCCCTCACGATGTTGTCTTCTCCGGCGTACAATGTGAAGAACACCGGCAGGCCTTCCCCTACGTCGTTGTTTAGCTGGCCAACGTAGAGAGGATAAGGACTGCTGTGGCTGATGAGACTGAAGCGGCCGCCGGAGTCGGGTATGGCCGGCTTGATGTAGTACTCAGCATCGGGTTGAAGCGGTCTGTGTCCAGCACGAGGTAGTTGTAATCGGATTGGGAAAGGGCTGACATGGCCTTCATCATGACGATGAGAAGCACAGGAAGGCAGAGGACTGAACTTGAAGCCAACTCCTTCATATTACAAAGGGTTTAATTGGTTAATCGTTGTTTGTGTGATTGTGTTTTGTGGAGAAGAAAGGGTAAGGTATTTATAGGGACGGATAGGGTTTTGGATATACTCTTACGTGCATATGTGACACCCTTAGCTTTGTGATCGATTTGCTTACATGGCCATGCATGATTATTTTAATATGTGGTTCATTGAATTGTTTCAGTTCATTGGTTCTTTTGTATCGAATTGTGTGTGTTCATTGGATGTGATCGATTGGTCATTAAATTGTTTAATTTGGTTTAGGTATTGTATGTGATCATTTGTCATTTGTGTGTGTTCGTTGGATGTGGTTTGAGCAAATCTCGTGGCTCTGCACCACGTTGATTGGTCCAAGTAATTTGTTTACTTGGCTTATCTACGTGCTTATGTGGCACCCATGGTGATCTGCTTACATGGCGATGGTTATCTTAGCATGTGCTTATGTGGCGCCGTCGGTGCTTGATGATTGCAAAGGGGACTTAAATCCCTAAAACGGCAATTGATGGCGGACAAAGAAGGTCATGTTGCTGAAGGGTGGCTGACGGTGTTGCTTATCGGAGGGCGTCTATGACCGATTCTGATGTTCCTAATTATATTCATTAACACTGGTAGCTGGGCTGATTCTGACGTTCTTATATTCAATACGAGGCACTGGTGGGTACAATATATAATTGAAACTTCTAGACGAATAAGTTATTTTCAATTTTTTTTATGATTACATGTATCTTTCTATTAGAGGTAATCCTGTTAAAGACATAGTCTAATACTAAATACCAGCACCTTTTCCATCGAGAATTTAAACATGGGGTCACTAAAATATTGTGAAGCACTAATCCCTTTTTTCTTTGTAGCTGTTGTTATGGTTTGTTGTACGTAATTACCTTGAATGATCTTCCATCATTGGTCTATAATTATTTCTATAATGATGGAGGGCTTAAGCACTTTATTCTACCATATTTCTTTGTTTTATTAGGTAATTTGAATATTTTATATCATGCGATAATATTAAAAAATTATATTTTGAAAATTAAGGTGTTATATATGTGTTATATCCTCCCTATATTGGCTTCTCAGAACTCCCTCACCGATTGGTCAATTACGCGTCTCTATTTCTTTATTTCCTTATGACAAAAGTGGAAATTATTAATTTTTACTACTATCATTTCTACTAGCTACGCCCCATATTTGCAGTCGCAAAAACGTACTTTTACCATTCACCGTATATATTGTTTCATACCAGTCCCAGGCTCCCAGCATCTCCCTCGTTCAACATATCCATGATTTTTCGGTTTCAGTATCAGTGCTCATGATCCTTTATGAGCACCAAATTTCAGGCGTTTAAATTTAATTTAGATGGTGCAGATTTAACTTTTTTAAATTCTTATATTTTTTAAAAAAACATTAATTTAATGTGTACAGAATTTAAAAAGATGTTTATATTATATTGATATTCACTCTGCCCTTCTTGATCCTATCGCCTTCGAATTCAGCAACCATCCAATCTTCCATGTGTGAGAGGCTTCAAGGAAACCTCACCAGATAAGTCTTGCCCCTCAACTCCTTCCTAACCCTTCTTCCTCTGAGTTACAGCGTCCTCCTCCACCTCCACCTCCACCGTGTAATTCCGGCCTATGGGCATTAGATTTGAGTTTTCAGGCGAGAGCATCTCCAGAGGGAAATTAAGTTCTATCACTTTTTCTTTTTTATCCGACAGCATTATTATAGATAAAAAAGTCACATTTTTATACTTCTACGAAATTTTATCTAACCATTATAATAAATGGTGATGAATTTTTTTAAAAATAAACTACCATTACTGTATATCATTGATTACGAAAGACAATTTGACGCTTTATTATTAAATATCCCAATAAAACACATGATATCTTCATTTCATCCTCTTATTCCACTAGTTAGGATGAATCAATAGCCCCCAATTATTCCTTATTAACAACAACAACAACTATAGTCAAAGTATTAAACAACTTAATTCAGAAACTACAAAGCCCTCCTCTCAAACACGACAGGAAGAACATTACCATCCAAAGCCTCCAGAATCTTCCCATTTTCAAGTAATCCACCAATAGTCCCACAATCAAACCTACAAGTAGGACACACTTCTGTAGGACACCATTGAATATTATAGATTCCTTCGGACTGTGTCTGCACAATCCTAAAATAGCTACTATAATCACGATCACCATTGGTACCACCAGTCACAATAAGTCTTCTTCCACTCGTCGTGTCCCTCTCGCCGACCTTCCATTCTGTTGATTGAACGCATATCGATCCAGCCGAGAACGCCACCTTGAAGTCCCTGTTAACCTTCACAACATTGTCTTCTCCAGCGTACGGCGAGAAGAACACCGGAAGGCCTTCCCCCAAGTCGGTGTTTTCCTGGCCGACGTAGAGAGGGCAGGGGTCGCTGCGGCTGACGAGAGTGAAGCGACCACCGGAGTCGGTTATGGCCGGCTTGATGTAATACTCAGCGTCGCGTTGAAGGGGACGGCCGTTTGTGTCGAGCACGGAGGCATTGTCGTCGGATTGAGATAGGGTTGACGTGGCCATCATCATGACGATGAGAAGCCATGCAAGGGATAGGACTGAACTTGAAGCCAACTTCATCATATTGATTTCTTAAACAAAAGCCAAAAGGGTATTTTAATCGGCGTGTGTGTGATTGTGTTTCGAGGAGAAGAGAGGATAAGGTATTTATAGGGAGGGACAAAAAAATGGATAGGGTTGGAAGATAACGAGGTTGATGAGTTACGTTAAAGTCCAAAATGTACAAATATATTACTTGTACGTATCTTTGATATTAATTGAGAAATGGACGAATTTTTTCCCTGCCGTGTGTACGTTATTATTCCTATTACGTACACCTTTGACTTTGAATGGAAATCCTAAGTTTAAATTTTTGTAAAGAAAAACGGAACACAATCTTTTGCCAAATTTATAGTTTTCGCTTCTAGATTACTTTCAAGATGTTAGTTTATGGTTTAGATAATGTAGAGTTGTTTACTCTTTTTTGTATAGAAATATAAGAGGGCATTTTTAAAAAAAAAAACAGATAATGGAAAGTTTAACGGTTTAAGTAGGCTTTAATGGGATGAATATTTCAATCTCTCTTCTTTTTGCAAACTATGTATTAATATATTACACAATTTATTTTTGTAATCATTACACACACATACACTTATATATAGTTGAATAGTATAAGGTTAGAGATTTTGAAATATTTAAAACAATTTTACTCCTATCCACAACTGCATTATGCAAGTACTGAATAAAAATTCTTACACTCATTTTAACATAATTTTCATTGATAACAGGAAAATCCTACGCATTATTTTATGTCTTTCTAGTTAAATTAAGATTACTTAATATTTTTTAAAATAATTCAATTAATTAACTAGTTGTTTATAATTTTTTTAACTCAAGAAATATTTTCATTTTTATTTTGATATTAAAATCGTATTTTTCAAATAAAACTATAAATCATACATTAAAGAATTTCTTTTTTTCTAGTGCAAGAAAAAAAAAACCACAGATAATATCCATTATGTTTCCATTATCAATAGGTAACAATAAGTATTTTTTTTTTTACTTAGATCATAAAAAAAAAATCAAAAAATTATTTTTAATATTTTTTTCATTTTTCCATAAAAAGAACCTGCCAACCCCAAAATTAAAAATTATAGTAGTAGTAATATAAACCCCATTTTTCAGGTTTCTTTCAATTAATTATACAAGGCAAATCATATATGTTTCGTTACAAACTTAGTTCTTGCCCTTGATACACGCCAATAAAAAGAGTTGAAAATACTATGAGAAAAATTGGATGCGTGTTTGGAGATACAAAAATTTAATTTCAATAGAGTTTTAGATAAACATAAGACTTTTCCATTTGCCTTAATATATGAATGAACACACACACACACACACACACACACACACACACACTCATATTGCTTGAACTCTTGAAGCATTTTGTCTTTGCACATTTCCTCCAAATTCCTGAGGCGCGTGGTTTGAAAATTTATGCGACGTTGATGTTCAAACTTCAAAGCCATGAAGCTTCCTTTTCATAAGTTAAAATTTTTTAAATAGGTTTGGTTTTTTTATAAGTTATACTTTGTATATGTATAAACTTTTAATGCATTTTCCCCATGTTTGCATTTAATTGCTTATATGTCTCTGGATTATATTTTCCACACATTCTCTTATATATATTTTTCATTCACTCAACATCTCTATCATTAAGGGTGTGTACATTTATTTTCTTTAATTCGTTTTAACCTACTTTTTAATCTATGTAATTCAGTTATTTGTAAGAGGAAATTTCATTAAATAAGTATAAGATCAAATTTATTTCAATCAAGGACCAAAACATTCTGAAATTTCAATGCAGGACCAAAGACCAAAATAAAAATAAATTTTGTAGGTAAAAAGACAATAATATCCCTTGCTTTATTCTTTTTTAAAATAAATATTTGATCGTCGTCGGAGCTCCAGTGACCGGTCACCGTGGTTGTCGAAGCTCTGGCGCCGGCCAAACGGAGCTTCGACTACTGAAAATTAATGTGTTATTCATAGGAGGATTTCACTTGTTCATGATTGCCATCGAAACTCTGGAGACAATCAAACCTTTTAAAAAAAGAAAAAAAGAAAAAAAAGCATTATTATCTTTTTACCTACAAAACTTATTTTCATTTTGGTCTTTAATCCTGCAGTGAAATTTGATAATGTTTTGGTCTTTGACCGAAATAAATTTGGTCATGTGGTCCTTTAATAAAATTCTCCCTATTTATAATATGTAAGAAAGAAGACTAAAATATTAATCTCAACTATTCAGCAATGATTATTCTCTCTAAATAATCATTGCCTGAATATTAATCTCCAAAATTAGGCATAAATAATGATACCTCGATTTCAACAAAAATAATATTATTTCCAACTAAAATATTCTTTTCTCAACTAAAATTTCAAAATGTCTCAGTATTTTTTGCGTCCAAAATATACTTGCATGATCCCAAAAAATATTGTCAAGAGCATGATCCAAGAATCTTCCACATGTGTCAAAAATAAAAGGGAAAATCACTTTCAAGGCCCAAGTTTTTGAAGAAAAAAACCCTTAATTCGTTGTTTGCAAAATCATAAACACGTTTAGAAAGGCCCGGGACCTTTGGGATTTTCAATCTTGCGTGAGTTGTTAAGGGAGGGGCTAATATAGTTGTTAACGGGGTTTGATATAGTTGTTAATGTGGTGATTTAGTTGTTAGAAAATTGTTGTTAATGGGCCTGATTTAGTTGTTAATGACCTACCTATTAACAATTTTTTATATCAAAATAAATAAATAAACACGTTTAGATTACGTTTCAAAATCCTAAAGGATTGTTCGATTAAGAAGGCCTTTTTGAGTTTTTTTCTCCAAAAAGGGGCATCCAGGGGTCTAAAATGATTTTCCCAAAATAAAATGTCAATGTGGCCCATGAACTTTATCAAGCCCAAGTTTAATTGTTGGAATCGTAATCTTATTATTCGTTGTTTGCAATAATCATAAACACGTTTAGATTATGTTTCAAAAGTACAAGCTAACCATTTTTCCTTCTTACAAAAATTGACTCTATTATTATCAGTGGTGGAATCAAGAATTTTAATGACGGGGTAAAAATAAAAATCTATCACAAAATAGCATCACTTGCATTGGATTTGGGAGATCCTAATCCACCAAGAATAAACTATGTATATTCTAACAAATTACTCCATATCCATAATATAAGACATATTAAGGAGATGATTTTTGTCCTAAATGTAAAACATAGTTTTCTTATTCGTTAACATTAATCAATGAAGATAGTGAATATCAAATTTAGGGAAGATGATGTTTAGGGTGTTTTAGAAAATACATGTCAAATTAACTTACTCAACTAACTTCCTTAATTTATCTAAATTAGGTAAATATGTCTTATATTTAGAATCGGAGGAGTATTAATTAGATTTTTAAATACAAATAATGAAACACAATAGAATCAAATAAGCTTAGCTTATTAAACTTGTATATACATGTAGATATTTCCTTATATTTTGTTAATGTACAACAATTTCAAATTCAAAAGTTAAGGGCCAAACACAAGCGATTATATGAAACTACTATATATTGAGATAAAAGGATAAGCAAGTTATACATAATAAGTTTCTTTTGCTTGATTTATTTTATGTGTAGTTAAAATATTAAAATAAGCCGTAGACAAAGAAAAATATCTCTTTATATATATATATATATATATATATATATATATATATTATATATAAATATATATATTTCAAAAAAAAAAAAAAGAGGGGCGGGGGCCACCCCTAGCCCCCCTCTAAATCCGCCTATGATTATTATGGGTCTAAGCTTAACTATTGATCTCGTCCTAGATATGCAACTATAATAATTATTCAAAAATAGCAAAGTTTTCCTATTGTAAGCCTACATTCCTACAAATTGGACTAACTAATTGCCATAAGCATTTAAGGGTAAACATAGGCTAGATTTGGCTAGGCTTTACCTAAATAGGCTCTAGCCTGCAACAAAGATTTAAAATTTGAGGTTGGGCCTAACGTTTAAGGTTATATATAGGTTTTTTAAGGCTCAAATCTAGGCTTTCAAAAGACCTAACAAGACTTGAAGCTTTTTTAAAGGCTTATAGTTGACTTAAAAGCATGTGCCTCCAAATTTATATATTTCCCTTGAAGCCTATTTACAAGCCTACATCACGTCTTAAAAATATATGTTCCATTCTCGTCGTAATATGAGGGTTTAGTAAGAAAAAGAAAATAATACCTAGAGATAGTAGTTGTTCGGATAATTGACTAATGACCTATATTTTCTAAAATAAACTTACAGTAATTATTATATTTTAGCAAACAAAACAAAGGTGAGGTTGCATTGTCATCTTAAGCAATTGAAAAGTAGAAATGTAGGGGTGAATGATTGATGAATGTAAGGGTTGAGACTTGAATGTGTGTGAACGAAGATGGGTTCTGAAATTTAGAAGTAACGCTAAGTTGATAATTTTATAAATAATTATTTAGATTATATTATATATAATTATATAGTAATATAAATTTTAAAAATTAAATATGTCAAGCATGTAGGCTAAGTCTTATGGAAAAAAAAAAACTGTTTTTTTTTTCCCACAAAAATAGGCCTAATAATAAGGTTGAGTTTGAACCTGACCCTTGATTTTTTGCTTGCAGAACCTTATCTATTTATTAAATAGACTATGCTAAATTTTATATAGGTTAGGTTGTAAGTCCTTGTTATAAGCCTAGCTTATTTCAGTAGCCTACCGTAGAGAAATCAAAAAATAATAAAGATGGATGCCAAGAATACACGGGCGGAACTAGGTTAGGTTGTAACTTGTAAGTCCTTGTTATGTGTGAAATACTTGCAAAAACTCTCGTAATAAAAGTCTCTTTTTGTGGCCAAAAACTTGTAAATGCATCATCAACTTGTACCTACTAAATGCGCAAGTGGGCTAAGAAGGGTAATAAAAAGTTTCTTTTTTTCTTTGTCACCATCCACCAACCTTAGGACAAGAAGGTTCATATAATAAAGGAGGAGAAGTTTAAGAGAGAGAGAGAGAAGAATGAGAATCAAGATGAGAAAGACGGTGAAAAATGGTGACGGCAGTGTCACAAATATATCAGGTATGTATTATATTTTAAATATTTTTATTTATAATATAATATTTTTATTTTCACCTCATCATTAAAATTTATGGGAAAATTCATATGGGGCCTTTTTAACAGAAAAAACCCAAAAAATGTCTAAAGATTCTGAAAATCCGAGAAAATGCTCTGATATAATTTCATTAAAACTTTAGTTGTTAACGGGGCTGATATAGTTATTAACGGGACTGATATAGATGTTAACGGGTAGGTCAGTACCATTAACAATAATATCCTAACAACTAAATCAGTACCGATTAACAAATATATCAACCCCGTTAACAACTAACGTTTTAATGAAATTATACCTAAGGCCTTTTCTAAAATTTACAGAATCTTTAGGTCTTTTTTAGGTTTTTTTCTATTAAAAGGGCCCAATTTTCCCAAAATTCATATAGGGCCACTATAAGAATACAATTGCAAGCATACGTATGACCTCCTGTCATTCTGTCAATTGTCATTATCAGTTTAATTTTTTTCGCCAGAATTAGTTTAAATTAATAATGAATAATACAAGAAGCAGTCTGTGACTATTATATAGCATTATCATGCATGTGACCAATGGCGGACCAGCTATTAGAGAAGGGGGCACCCCCCCCCCCCCAAATCATTTTTTAATTTTTCTTCTTCCTCGTTTTTAAAAGCGATTGAAATTCCTTCTTTACCCACTATGATCCTTCATATTTTGATTGGAATGATTTTGCCATCCTTAAATATTCTTCGACACGTATATTGTTTTTGATCCGATTTTTGAATTTGCAAGGAATATTTGAAAAGAAAACACATATTGTGTATCATTTGGTTTATTTACTTGTAAAGTTAAGATTAACTTTTCGTAGCAACACGTGGAAAGAAAGCATTTTCATTATAAATACAAATTAATAAGGATAGGAGATGAATGGTTGAATGATTGTCTAGCGCTTATATTGAAAAAGATGTATTTGATAAAGCATTGATAATGAGACAATTATGATATAATTCCAAAAAATTAGGCCTAGAAGAATGACATTGTAATTATTTTTATTGTAATAATATCTTATTTTTTCCCTTTATATTCTTTTTTCGCCATTTAAAATTTTAGTTTAAAAAAAATTAATAATGAATAATACAAGAAGCAGTCTGTGACTATTATATAAGCATTATCATGCATGTGACACAACCCATTACCAAATTATTATTTTTGATTTGACAGCATGATTATAAATAATAAACTGTCCCTACAATATCATATTGATCATAAACGGGAGCACAGTGATGAGCGTAACTGTTCATCGTCAATCTATACGGTTAAATTGATTTTGTACAGTTCAATTTTAATTTAACTTAATTTTTATATTTTTTTAAAAAAATGATATATGCAATATCTAAAATAAATATAATCTTATAACTATAACCTTTCAAAAAAATGAATTTATCATTTAAAAAATCATAAATTAAATATTTAAAATTTGGATCATACAAATTAAATTTAAACGATTAACATCTCATTACAGTAATAAGAAATTAAGTATTCATCACTGTTATAAACACCAAATCGGGACCTAAATAAAAAATTAAGATAATTGGAATATGCAACAATAAAAAGACATTATGACGTATTTCTTTCATCATCCTCTTGTTATTAAATTTATATGATACTAGTACACCGATGAACCAATAATACCCCCATTACTCTACAAATGACGATGATGCCCTCCTCACAAACTCAACAGGAAGAACATTACCATCTAAAGCCTCCAGAATCTTTCCATTCTTACGTAATTGACCAATAGTCCCACAATGAAAAAACTTACATTGAGGACATACTTCTGTAGGACACCATCGAATATTATAGATTCCTCCGAATTGTGTCTTCACAATCCTAAAAAAGTTACCATAATCAAGACGACTCAGAGCCCTACCAATCACTATAAGTCTTCTTTCACTCTTGGTGTCATTCTCGCCCACCTTCCACAGTGTTGGTTGAGCGCTTGTTGAGACTGCGGGGAACGCCACCCTGAAGTCGATGTTCACCTTTACAACTTTGCCTACTCCGGCGTGCGGTATGAAGGTCACCGGCAGGCCTTCGCCGATGTCAGTGTTCAGCTGGCCAACGTAGGGAGGACCAGATGAGTCGTTGCGGCTGATGAGAGTGAAGCGGCCGCCGGAGTCTGTTATGGCCGGCTGGATGTAGTACTCAACACCGTATTGAAGGGGACGGCGGTTTGTGTCCACCACTTCGTCGGACTGAGATAGGGCTGACGTGGCCATCATCATGATGATGAGAAGCCATGCAAGGCATGGGACTGACGATGAACTTGAAGCTAACTTCATTTTAGGGTTTGGTTATGGATATGTTGGATTTGATTGTGTGGTTTGTGGAGAAGAAAAGGATAAGGTATTTATAGGGATGAAAGTAACGATATTGATGAAGTAAAGTCCAAAATATGCCAATAATTTACTTGTATGCGTGTCTTTATTAAATTTGTTTGATATTAATTATTTTTAGGATTTTTAAAAAATAAAGGGAAAGGGACAAATTTTCAATGCCGTGGGCGGCTTTTGTGTGATGATAATATAATTATGGAAAGTCATTGTCACGGTTCTGACTTTTGAATACAAAACCGACAAAGTTTTAAGGGAAAATCTCCCTCAAGGCCCAAATTAACAATATTATCAAAAAAGGTCAAAAAAAAAAAAAAAAAAAAAAAAAGTCAAATGTCATAAAAAGGCTATTATTTCAAAAAAAAAAAAACGTTGTCTTGATATAGTTGTTAGGATATTATTGCTAACGTCTACTGATTTAGTTGTTAATGTTATCCTGATATAGTTGTTAACGTTTATAGAATAATACCAGAAAAAGTCCTGGAACCTTTTTTGACATGTGACTTTTTTGGGCAATTTTTGGTTTTTTAAACCCTGAGATGGATTCTCCCAAATTTTAACTTGTGTCTTGGCGGGACGGGCTTTCACTAGTCTCTTGGGTCAAAATCTAACCGTTTAGACTAGATTTAGACTGTCTAATTTTATTTTTTTTAAAAAAAAAAATCGATCTTGTTATAAAACCGAAGAAAATGTATAGAAAAGTAGAGAGAAGTGGAGAGAAATTCTAGAGATGGAGGAATTCTCATTTCAAGTAACTCCCGAATGTTTACACAAGCACTCTCATTTATAGACCTTGAGGGTTCTTATCAAATGACATCCACATAATACATATATTTATAACACTCCCCCTTGGATGTCCATTATGAATATGCCTCATTAAAAACTTTAACTAGGAAAACCCGGTGGAATAAAAACTAAATTTAAAGAAAAGAGTACATTATTCATCGATACACTTTCTAATGTTGCTCATTAAAAACCTTTCTAGGAAAACCCATGGGACAAAACCTAGATAAGGGAAAAAAAGTACAACGTGTATCGACACTCCCTCTTAATTACATCGATTTTCTAATCTTTGCCTCATTAAAAACCTTTCTAGGAAAACCCAGTGGGACAAAACCTAGATAAGGGAAAAAGAGTGCAGCATACATCAACTTGCCTTTCTAAATTACATCATATTTACTCCCCCTGATGACTACATTACTACCACTGTCTTTTGTGTTGGTGAAGAATTATCTCATGTTAATAAACATGATATTGCCTTCTTCAACTTCTTTGCTTGAGGTCGAAATTGTTCTTTATCCGCAAATAATTTAAGTATATAATGGATATGACTTATCTATATAAAATCAATTTAGGACCTTCTTTTGTATAAACAAAAGATCTCATTCTTTAGGTATTAAATCTGTAATCTAATACAAAATTTCTTTCTTCTCAAGTCTTTTATTTCAAATTCAATATTTAAATAATTAATTGCCTTATTGAAGCTTTTCAGCGTTTCAATAATGTTGATATCATCAACATAAATTGCAATTAAAACATTCACTTCTAGAACTTTTCATAAAGATGCATGGGCATATTGATTTACATTCTTTATACCCCTTCTTTCAACATATATTTCTTGAGAAGATTATACCACTGTGCCCTAATTGATTTAAGTCATACAAAGCTTCCCCTTTATTGTTTTCAATAACTTGAATTAAATGCTTTTGATTAGCATTCTAAATCCTTCAGGGACTCGTGCTTCTAGCACAATAAATCATTTGATGCATTTTGGCACCATAAGTCTTTTGGAGACATGTGCTTCTCGCACCTTAAATCTTTTCGGGACATGTGCTCCCAAAGACCTTAAGTCCTTTTCTACCACCTTAAGTCCTTTAAGGACATGTGCTACTAGCACTTTTGATTCTTTGAAGATTCTTACGTAATCTTCATAATTTATTAAGCCTTATGAATAGGCTATATAACAATATCAACATAGACGCATAATCTTTCTTTCATAAATTGCCAGATTAATAAAATATTGTATCCACCGCAAAATCACATCATAATCATATTTAACCTTGTGATAATGTTTATTTTCATATAAACATTCAGATATCCCAATTTGGACTTCTGGTCCATAACTATCATAATATGATTATATTGGCGTCTTTTCAATTTCACTTAACCTTTTGGCCAATTATCTTTATGTCAACTTCTTGTGACATATCTTTATATAATATCCTCATTTGATCACGTGATATCATCTTTCAAAATTGTTGTCGATAATTTCATCTTTTCGGTTCCATTTTTCCAATTCGACATAACTTATCAATATCAATATTATTCGGTACATTCGAACCTCTCTTTGAGGTTTTTGCAATTAGTTATGTCTCGATACTTCTTCAAGTATCTACCTCCTTAATATGATCATCATAATTATTACTCCAATTTATCCATAACATTTATAATTGGAACCGAATAATTTCTCATGCTTCGGGCATGCCACATTCATATTTATACTGATTGGAGCATTTTCAGCTGGAGTATGAGATTCCATAAATCTCATTTAGGTCGAGTAATATAATCGGCAAATAATTCATGAATACATAATCGATGAACTTCTCGGTTCATACTACTTATTCGAGGATATATACAATGCTATAATGCATCTCATGTATTCACTTTTCCAGCTATCCAATTTCTCCCCTCATGGTAAGAAAACAATGTCAAACGACAATTGACTAATTATGCAAAGTATAAATCTCCTACATCCATTTGTTTCCTTTAGAAACATCTTGCATTTCATATAGAGACAAACAAGAAATAGAAGGTACTTATACAACATTTATCTAAAATTTCTTTCTATATCCATCTATGTGCATTGTGGTGGGTTTATAATCATTGCACATTCAACCATTTTAAGATGGAAATTGTTTGGCTCCCGACCAAAAACCAATTATCACAGGGAGAATTTTGTTGGCTTATATAAATGCTGCTATATAATATCAAATATACCAACATAAAATTTTGTTCTCATAAGCTTTCATCCACTTATTTATGGAGGCTTTAATTATGATTCTTAAATCATATAATCTGGAAAATTGTGCGCTTAATTTATTCAAACATCAAACATTATTGCAAACTTCATATTGCAATCTCTTTTGCAAACTTCATGTTGCAATTATTTCTGCAAATTTCATGTTGCAAGCAAATAATATCACATGTAACCATCTTATAGATGCATCTATCAAATTTCTCATATCATTGTATGGTTTACATGCTATTTCAATGGGCCCATATAAATCTGTTTGATATATTTCCAGAGATTCATTATTACCAATTATGACCTATGACATTTTCATAGTCATTTATATTTGAGAACAACTGACTATTTATGAAGAATTTTCGATTCTTCAATGGATGTCAATACAAATTCTTATTTGTATTATATATGACTTGGATGATCAAACAAGTCATGCCAACAATAAATATGTTTTGATCAGTAAACTTTTCGTTCTTCGTAACATATATCTCATCTTAGTAAACTTCTTGTTTACTGTAACATATGGTTAAATATTTTTCTATATGATATCTATTTTTGTAGATATCTTTGAAACTCAACAAGTTTCATTTATACTTGGTAGAATAAAATGCATATTCAATGCATAATGTTGTTTCTTCAAGAAACAATACATTAGCTCTTCAAGGGGGAGCCTTAAAACAAATTTATACTCATATAGCTCTTCCAGAACCTCAAATTAATACTACCAAATGTAATATGAACATTGATCTTTCAAATTAAGTTGGTAACTATGCTAATGAGTCTCCAAGACTATTAGCCTTTAGAATTATTACTCATGTGGCATAATTTCTATGCAAAATATTTGTCTTTAAGACAATAACTTAAAACTCTTTGTATCATTCAATATTTGATACATATACTTTCGTGGTCTTTATATAATAATTTATAAAAATTTTCTTGCCATGCCATTTCTTTAAACTAATATTGTTCTTTTATAAAAGAACAATTATAGAAATTGATAAACTTCTTAAACATCAAATAATAAGTTTATGGCAATAAAAATGATAAAATTTCTTGTCATAAAATCACAATATTATGACTACTTCTTGCCATAAAGCCATAATATTATGGTTAGTTGATATTTTTGAATGGCAGGTAGCCATAATATTATGGCTTTATGGCAAGAAGTAGTCATAATATTGTGACTACTTCTTGCCATAAAGCCATAATATTATGGCTACACCGCCATTCAAAAATATCAACTTTTTTTTTTTTTTTTTCGTGAATAGTAGATACTATTCATAAATAACAATAAAATAATATAAAAACATGTACCAAATTTTTCTCCCCCTTCACCTAACTTCACGTGGGTGAGAAATTTGTCCGGAGAAAATTACAAAAGATGACCCCAAAATTCATAATGGTATTTTAGTAAATTACTAAATAATACCTTGAAATATTAAAACTAAAAATAGGTCCACATTTCCAAAAATCAACACCTCATACTATTAAAATTAATTTTGAGGCTTATAATACTTATCTTATCGATAATTTATATTAAATATTTGACATTTTAACAAATATATTATGGCATATAATAAATACAAAATTAATGACCCTTGCCACCACAACAATAACATGAATTTCTATCATGTTTATTATACCCAATATTTCATTAGTGGTTCTTATCAATAATCTTTTCTCACACGGTGAGAATTTGAACCATCATAATTATAACCATATCCACATGTAAACAAATTTACACACATATCCACAACCACAATTAAATTTATTCATTACTACATTCACTTACGGGAATGGAATCGAGCTGTTAGAGGAAATTCACGATCCTTAAAACAAAAACTCATTTTGTTTTGTTTGATCATATAAATACAAGAAATTAATTCAAAATATTTCTTGATTCCTTCACAATATTGCTACTTCAGGAGCAAATTGAATATTCCCATTTATAATAAATTTTTAGAAGAACAACCATCTTCTGGTGGTCATACATTCCCATTAATTTGTTCTAAAGAACAAAAGAATCTATTAATGCCAAATATATAATTTTGAGACTTTCATACAAATGATACCATACAAAAATTATGGATCAGGCCATGTCTCATAACTCCAGACAAATTTATTTCTTTGCTTCAGGCCAATATGTCTCACAAAGATCGGCCAAATTATCATTTGGCTTTCGTGCCAAATTATGCCTCCTCTTGGCTTCTTGCCAATTTATGCCTTCTTTGGCTAAATTATGCCTCTTCTAGGCTACTTGCCACTTTATATCTTCATTTGGCTTCTGGCCAATTTTTGTCATATATCTCAATGTCATTTTTCTCTTCAAGAGAAATTAAATCAAAATGGCTTCCAACTGTTTATCTTCAGGATAAACAAAGGTTTCTGGCTATTATATATGACGTCTGATCATATAATAAGAAATATAATAATAATAAAAAATGACAAATAATAAATAAAACATAAACAATAAATGTTATGTTAGAAACAATAACATAAATGTTATGTTAGCAAACATAAAAGTAAATGTTATGTTAGTTAACATAAAAGTAAATGTTATGTTAGCAAACATAAAAGTAAATGTTATGTTAGCAAACATAAAAATAAATGTTATGTTAGCAAACATAAATGTAAATGTTATGTTAGTTAACATAAAAGTAAATGTTAAATATTAAATCTAGACTTCCGGTTAGGAGGTTTAACCCCAAGTAGGTGTCGAAATTAATAATAATTATAAAATATAAATAAATAAACATAAATAAATGCTAACATAAAAATAAATACTTAAATATAAATATGTTAGCAATAATAAAAATAAAATGCTGAATATAAATATATTAGCAAAAGCATTAAATAAAATAAAATATTATATTAAAACAATAAATATATTAACAACAATAAAAGTAAAATATTAAAACGTAAATTTAAATAATAAAAATATCAAAAAAAAAATCATGAATAGTATTTTACTATTCATAATAATAAAATATACAAATAGTAAATTTTCTAAAAATCTCGCCGATAGTTTTTTTTTGGAATTTACTATTCAAATAGTAATTATAATAATAAAATATTAAAAACATATGGGACCCGCAATTTTTTTTTCACTTCGTCTTCCTCCTCCGCGTCTCGCAACCTTCGATTCTTCATCCTTTTTCATTCACAACATCATATATCATAAATCAACCATCTAAACTTTATAGAAAACATACCTGTGTGAAAAGAAATCATTTTCACCGATCCAAAATCAATCTTTCAGCTTGAAACGCCTCCTTTTGAGCAATTTGAAATCTTCTCTCGCCATGAAGGTGAACGATTTACGCGGTGATGATGGTTAACACAAGAAGGAGGCTCAGTTGATTAGAGCCTCGTGCTGATAACGTGTTATAAAACTGAAGAAAATGTATAGAAAAGTAGAGAGAAGTCAGAGAGAAATTCTAGAGAGATGGAGGAATTCTCATTTCAAGTAACTCCTGAATGTTTACACAAGATCTCTATTTATAGACCTTCAAGGGTTACTATGCAATGGACATCCACATAATACATATATTTATAACAAGTACCCGTTTATGGTTTAGACAAATTTTCGTTTCTAGATTAATTTCAAGATGTTAGTTTATGGTTTAATAATGTAGAGTTGTTTACTCTTTTTGGTTTGAACTATAAGAGCGCATTTTTTTTATAAAAAAAAATACAGTGGAAAGTTTAACGGTTTAAGTAGCCTTAATTGGGATGAATATTTTAAGGGATAAGAGTCTTAAATGTCATGGAAGTTTTCACTATGGAGCACCAGTAAGACGAAAGTTTTTTTTGGACCAAAACTACCACGGAAGTTCACAAAACGTAGCAATTTTGCCCCTCAGTTAATTTTGACCATTAAGTTTAACTTGGTGCACACGTGGCATGCCACCTCATCACATGTGGCATGCCACCTCATCACCATATTTTCACTAAGGAGCAATTTTGCCTCAGAAGTTTTCTCTAAGGAGCAATTTTTGCCCCGGAAGTTTTCACTAATGAGCAATTTTGCCCTGGAAGTTTACAAAATACAGCAATTTTTCCCTTCTATCCCCAATATTAGATTTGACTATTAAATCAGTTAAAGACCACACATGCCATGCCTTGAAAAAGTCGAACTTGGAGTCAGAGAATGAGATCCTTGAGATGTTGAGCTCAAGGCAATCAGAATTTATGAAGCCGAACTGGTCAAAGGGACTGAAAAGTCTGTCATAAAACCCAGAGGAAGCATCACTTATGATCTAAGCAAACGAAACGCAAAACGAGAAATGAATTGTCCCAAAAATTGGTCGTATTCGCAAAATGAGACCAAATTGATTGTGGGACAAGGTGGATGGCCTAGATCGGTCTATACAAAGGAAAATAGTATCACTATTGATTTGTGTTTGCGAACCAATTTTTGGAACAATTCATTTTCGTTTTGCGTTTCATTTACTTAGATCATAAGTGATGCTTCCTCCGGATTTTTGCGGCACCTTTCGGTCCCTTTGATCGCCCGACTTAATAAATTCCGGCCGCCTTGAGCTCAATATCTCAAGGATCTCATTCTCTCGACTCCAAGTTCGACCTTTTTCAAGGCATGGAACGTGGTGGTCTTTGACTGATTTAATAGTCAAATTTAATATTGGGGGACAGAAGGGAAAAATTGATGTGTTTTGTAAACTTCCGGGGCAAAATTGCTCCTTAGTGAAAATCGTGTGATGAGGTGGCATGCCACGTGTGCACTCAGTTAAACTTAACGGTCAAAATTAACAGAAGGGCAAAATTGCTACGTTTTGTGAACTTCCGTGGCATTTTTTGTCCAAAAAAAACTTCCGTCTTACCAGTGCTCCATAGTGAAAACTTTTATGGCATTTAAGACCCTTATCCCAATATTTTAATCTCTCTTTTTTTGTTGTTGCAAACTATGTATTAATATATTACACAATTTATTTTTGTAATAATTATAAATAGAAATATAAAATGTAATTTAAATGTTAAATATATTGTATGAAATATACTGTATTGTAATAAATTGTAATAGGAATATATTAATTATATTATATAATATAATATATTTCTACACACACATACACATATATAGTTGAATATGAGGTTAGAGATTTTGAAACTTTTAAAACTATTTTACTCATATCTACAACTGCATTATACAAGTACTGAAATAAAAAGTCCATTTAACATAATTTTTATTAATAACAGGAGAATCCTATGCATTATTCTATGTCTTTCTAGCTAAATTAAGATTACTTAAAATTGTTTAAAAAAATTTAATTAATTGACTAGTTCTTTAATATGTTTTAACTCAAGAAATATTTTTATTTTGATATTAAAATCGTATTTTTCAAATAAAACTATAAATCAGACATTAAAGAATTTCTTTTTTTCTAGTGCAAGAAAAAAACCACAGATAATATCCATTATGTTTCCATTATCAATAGTTAACGAGAAGTTTTTTTTTTTTTTTTTACGTAGATACGAAACAAAACAAAAATTCATAAAATTATTTTAATTTTTCCATAAAAGAACCTGCCAACCCAAAATTTAAAATTATAGTAGTAGTAGTAATATAAACCAATTTTTCAGGCTTATTTCTATTAAATATACAAGGTAAATTATATATCTTTTGTTACAAACTTACAACATTTGAAAAGCAGTCTCAACTCTCATAATTCATAATTGAGAACATGTTGATAGATAGCTGGTTCACATGTGCATTTTGTGAGCGATTTGATTCCCGGTGATATATATAAGATCTTGTTGAGAGAGGGAAAACTCACGTATCTGATATATTCCCTTGGTGCACGCCAATAAAAACAGTTGAAAATACTATGAGAAAAATTGCATGCGTGTTTGGAGAAACAAACATTTAATTTCAATAGACTTTTAGATAAACTCAAGACTTTTCCACTTTCATTAATATGTGAATGAAACCCTGGGTCAGCTTGATACAAAATATATAAACACACAAACTCATATAATTTAATTTAATTTGTTCGTCGCCGGAGTTCCGGCGACTAGTCACCGTGGCCGTCAAAGCTCCGGCGCCAGCAAACAGAGTTTTGATCACCAAAAAATAATGTGTTATTTATAGGAGAATTCCACTTGTTCATAATTGTTGTCAGAGCTCTGGAGACAAAAATAAAACAATGAGCATTATTGTCTTTTTACCTATGAAACTTATTTTCATTTTGATCCTTGACCCTAAGTACAGTGAAATTTAATAAAGTGCTTCCGTCAATTTCATAAACGAAGTTTTCTCCAAAAGATCGTGGACTTCTGTTTTTTTCTCCAAATTCACATATATTTACTTCCATTATTTGATTATCTACTCTGCTTCTTGTGATTGAGTGAAATGTAACTACATAATTAATCAAAATTCTCTTTTACGTACCCGATCAGGATAACTAGTGTATATATATAAAAAAAAATTGTGTATAAATAATCATTGCCTAAATATTAATCTCCAAAATTAGGCATAAATAATGACACTCGATTTCAACCATAATAATTTTATTTCCAACACATAACTCAAATTGTCAAAAATAGTTAGTTTTTTATAAAGCTATTGCTAAAATAATTTTGGAAAAATCATTGTCGGTACCAAGGTACAGAATTAATCACAAAAAGTCCCATAACAAATTCTTCTCACAAAAAAGCCCCTAATCCCATACCAATTTCCCCTCACAAAAACGCCCGTAGGGACTTTTTCATGATTAATTGCTTAATTCCTCTCACAAAAAAGTCTTGATGTCAAAATAGCTTTTAATGTTACCAAAATGGCTTTATTAGTTGTTAAAATGTCCCTATAAAAATCTCATTGTGAAAATGGCTTCTAATGTTGTCGAAATGGCTTTGCATGTTGCCAAAAATTCTCCAAATTTTTCTTTTAGCGTGTAGAATTTTAGAAACCTGGACAATTTTTGGCAACATGAAAAGTCATTTTCACAACGAAATTTCCATGGGGACATTTTAACAACTAATAAAGTCATTTTGACAACATGAAAAGTCATTTTGACAACGAAACTTTTTTGTGAGAGAAATTCCATAACTTATTCACAATTAATCATAAAAAAATCTCTATGCGGGGAATTTAGAATTTGGTGTGAGACTTTTTGTGATTAATTTCGTGCCTTAGATCTCGACAGTGATTTTCCCAATAATTTTTCTCAAATAAAATTTCAAAATGTCTCATTAGTATTTCTTGCGTCCAAAATATACTTGCATGATCGAAAAAAAAATTGTCAAGCTGATGATCCAAGAAGTCTTCCACATGAGTAAAAAATTAAAATGTCAATGTGGCCCATGAACTTTATCAAGCCTAAGTCTAATTGTTGGAATCGTAATCTTATTATTCGCTGTTTGCAATAATCATAAACACGTTTAGATTACATTTCAAAAATACTTTTAACACAAGTTGACCATTTTCACTTGTTACAAAAATTGACTCCATTATTATAAATCAAAGCTTAATTACTGGTCTTGTGTTCAAACCTTAGGTATGCAACCACAATTATCACTCAAAAGTAGCAAAGTTCTCCTATTGTAAACATACATTCTCACAAACTAGACTAGTTAATTGCTAGTAACGCAGAGTAAAAATAGGCTACGCTTAGTTAGACTTTACCTAAATAGGCTCAGGCAAGCAACAAATATTTAAAGATTGAGCTTGAGTCTAAGCCTGTATATAGGTTTTTTTTTTTTTTTTTTTTTATGTCCAAGTCTGGGCTTTCAAAAGGCCTACATTTTAAATAGACTTAAAAACATATACCTCCAAATTTATATACTACATTTTAAGCTAATTTACAAGCCTACATTACATCTTAAAAGCCTATCTCATCATAATATAAGGGTTTAGTAAGGAAAAGAAAATGCCTAGTAGTGACAATAATTGTTCAAGCAGTTATGAATAAGAAAAATGTATAATTTATTGACTAATGACATATATTTTCTAAAATAAACTTATAGTAACTATTATATTTTAGCAAACAATGCAAATCAAAGGAGAGTGAGAGAAGTATTGTTGCTATCTTAAGTGATCGAAGAGAAGAGAGGTAGAGGTAATGATTGATGAATACAAGGGTTGAGTGCTCTAAATGAGATGAGGTATAAAATTTATAAGGTTAAGTTGATAATTTTATAAATAATTATTTAGTTTATATTATATATAATCTAATAGTATAAATTTTAAAAAATAAATATGTCGGGTCTGTAGGCTAAGCCTTATGAAAATAAGCATAGTCTTTTTATCATAGTCTAGACTTAAGTTTAAACCTGATCCATTTTTTTTATCTAAATAGACTTAATTTGAACCTAGACTTAAGTTTAAACCTGATCCATTTATTAAATAGGCTAAGCTAAATCTTATTCAGGTTAAAGGTCCTATTAAGAGCCTAGCTTATTTCGGTAGCCCTGGATAATCTAGATAAATCAAGAAATAATAAAGCTGGATGCCAAGAGGTTATTATTCAAATGACACCTCACACACACGTGTCTGTATGACAAAAATGGCATCCGCGTGGGTCCCAGTGTTTTAAATTGTTGAAAAAATATATGAAAAAGCTAAATAAAAAATGGCATGTGTGATTCCAAACATTGTTTGGTGGAGAAATTTGCCCTCAAATTGCAAGCATACGTATACCTATCTGCCATTCTGTCAATTGTCATTATCAGTTTTTTTTTTTTTTTTTTTTTGGGCCTGAATTAGTTTAAGTTAATAATGAAAATAGAAGAAGCAGTCTGTTACGATTAATTATAGCATTATCATGCATGACACAACCCCTTACCAAATTATTATTTTTGATTTGACAGCATGATTATAAATAATAAACTGTCACTAGAATATCATATTGATCATAAATGGGAGAACAATAATGGGGATAAATCATAAATGTGTTCATCACCAATCTACATGGTTAAATTAATTTTGGACCGCTCAGCTTTGATTTAACTTAATTTTTATATATTAAATAAATTTTTATTTTAATATATGTAAAATTTAAAATAAATATAATCTTATAACTATCACCTCTCATAAAAATAAATTTATTATTTAAAATCATAAATTAAATATTTAAAATTTAAATAATTCCGATTAAATGTAAAAGGTTGACGAGATAAGAAATTAGGTGCTCGTGACTGTGATGGATATCAAATGAGGACCCTAAATCATAAATTAAGATAATTGGAATATGCAACAAGGAAAAGACATTATGACGTATGTCTTTAATCATCCTCTTATTATTATATTTATATGCTACTGGTATAAGGATGAACCAATAATACCTCCAATTATTCCACAAATGACGATGATGCACTCCTCACAAAGACAACAGGAAGAACATTACCATCCAAAGCCTCCAAAATCTTCCCATTCTCACGTAATCCACCAATAGTCCCACAAATGAACCTACAAGTAGGACACACTTGTGTAGGACACCATCTAATATTATAGATACGAGACTGACTGGTAGGGCTCGGAGTCTTCACAATCCTAAAATAGTTACTATAATCACGTCGACTCCGAGCCATACCAGTCACTATAAGTCTTCTTCCACTTTTGGTGTCATTCTCGCCCACCTTCCACAGTGTTGTTTGAATGCATGTTGTGAAGGCGGAGAACTGCACCCTGAAGTCGGTGTTCACCTTCACGACTTTTCCTTCTACGGCCTGCGGCATGAAGATCACCGGCAGGCCTTCACCTACATCGGTGTTCAGCTGGCCGACGTAGAGAGGGCAGGAGTCGTTGCGGTCGATGAGGGTGAAGCGGCCGCCGAAGTCGGTTATGGCCGGCTTGATGTAGTACTCAACTCCGTATTGAAGGGGACGGCGGTTCGTGTCCACCACTTCGTCGGACTGGGATAGGGCTGACGGGGCCATCATCATGATGATGAGAAGCCATGCAAGGCCTGGGACTGATGAACTTGAAGCTAACTTCATTTTAGGGTTTGGTTATGGATAAGTTGGATTTGATTGTGTGGTTTGTGGAGAAGAAAAGGATAAAGTATTTATAGGGATGAAAGTAGCGATATTGATGAAGTAAAGTCCAAAATATCCAAATAATTTACTTGTATGCGTGTCTTTATTAAGAGTTGTTTGATATTAGTTATTATTAGGATTTTTTTAAGAATAAAGGGAAAGGGACAAATTTTCAATGCCGTGGGCGGCTTTTGTGTGATGATAATATAATTATAGAAAATCATTCAATGTCACAGTTCTGACTTTTGAATGCAAAACCGACAAAGTTTTAACTTGTGTGTTGGCAAATTCAACCTCACCTTGAGGTCGGAGTTATAAGGCCGTGTTTGGTAAGATATGATAGAGAAAACATGTAAGAAAAAACCATAATCTGATCGATTGTGATTCGAACATGCTAGAGTTGAATTAATGATTTGAATTGTGACTCAGGTTATTGGGTACAAATCCTAATTCTTAATAACTTAAATTACATACTCCTATTCATTTTATAGGTGACTTCTAAAGGTTTTTTTTTTTTTTTTTTAGTCTTTAATATAAGTCATTTAGAGAATTATTAATACTTATTTCTAATTTATTTTTAGGATTTAAAAAACAATAAAAAATTATTTAAAAATTTTATTACTATATTATATTATAATATAATATAATATAATATTGTATTGTATTTTATTATAATAATATAAGGGGGACAGCACGTGGGCTGCCCACTTATTTATTTGTTTGAGATGAAGACTCCAACCACTTCCAATCCTTTATTTAAACACACCCACACGGCTAGTAAGAAGTGAGAGTCAAAGAGAAGAGGGTGAGGAAGGAGGAGAGGAAAAGAGAAGAGGTGGAGACTATTTTAAAGTATGTTATTTATCTTATAATATCATTTAGGTAACTAAACTAACTTCTTTTCAATAAACTTCCTTGATGAAAGTTATTTTAAATATTTTTCTTTTTCTAATGAGGGTAACATTGTGTTGAATAGTGAAAATGTTGGAGTTATAATTTTGAGAGGGTTTTGAGTTTTGGCAATAGGTGGCTATATATATGTAGATGATGATTAATAGTAAATTTTAATTGGTTTAAATTTGTTGGGTTGTTTGTTGTTAGAATTTTAGAATTAATTTTCTATTTAAAAAGTTTAGGATTTATATCCTATAGGAAGTTTTTACCGACTAAATGTTGTATAAATAATTTATTTGGGTTAATGAAGATATTATTGAAATGTTAATCGGTTTAGTGTTGAAATTTGAAGGACTAATCTGTCATTTGAAATTCATGGGACTAAACTGTCATTTTCAGTTTTTTTTCTTATAATAATATATTATTATTAAAATTTGTATATTTTGAATTATATGAAATTATAAGTTATGATTTTGATTATGTGGAGTTTTGAAGAGTTATTAATGGTTAATAAATTAATTGTAGTAGATTGATTTTTAGCGTGTGTTTGACCTTTTGGATTAGGGGAGTGTGATAATAATTGACTTTCACGAGAGGTAACTATTTTTCACTTGTTATGTGTATTGGTATGTTTTTTGTGAGTATTTTGTGAAATGATTATGATATTTTAATACAAATTGCCTTGTGGGACCTTATGATTTGAATTGTAAAATATATACATACATTTATATATATGTATAAGAATTGGGAATTGAGATATTGTGGCATTTATATGAGAATGATTTAAATAACATGATATGAACTTGAAAAATTCTCGTTGAGCTATTTTTTGTAATAATTATGGTAATGGTTGAATTGGGAATAGATGGAGTAGTTTATTTTACCACATGGTGTAGCCTCCATTGGTGCACGATGGTTGGCTTTCTATCGTCCTACTGGTTCAATGAGGGACTGCCCCACTGTTTCAATGAGGGCTTGCGACACTCCACTAGTTCAATGAGGGGAAAAGACCTACAGTCTGGATATGTGCTCTAAGGATTTTGGTCGGTCCTCATCACATGACCAGTGAGCTTTTGAGTAGCTAGTAATATGGATAGTAACTTAGCCCATGGGTCTAGTTGGCGAAAATAAGGCAGTTCGGTTGGATTGAAGGGAGGCGGCTTGGGAATTGTGGTAGGGAAACTGTGATACATAATTTATGATACATAATTCATGATATGAAATTTGTGATGTGGATATTAGTGAATTATATTTGTAATACCTTGTTATATATACTGTTCCACTTGACACCTCACGAGCACATAGTAGTATTTGTAATGAGTTGGATTGATGGTTACCAACATTTTTCAAGTGATAGTTCCCGTGCAAGTCCATCAGGGAAGACTTTGGAAGCTTAGGCTACTTCTGCTGACAGTAGTGCTTCCATCTTTTTGGTCTATGTTAGGTTATTTTATATTGCCATGTTAGGGCTCATTTTGCATACTATGGTTTATAGTTTGATAATTTGATAAATGATAAAAGCATTATTAAGTTAATGATCAAACCCTTAATTAGTTATTATGTTAAGTAAAATGGAGGATGTTACAAATTGGCATCAGAGCACATGATTCTGATAATAGTCTTGCATACACCATATAGTGGCAATATATAATATTTACATACCTTCCCTATTTAGTGTTTCTGTTGTGTTGTCTTACCACTCACTTATTATGGAAGGTTTCATCATTAGGTGGGGAAAATGATGGACAAATGAAGGATTCACTCCGTCGATAATCAACCTCCATATGCTCCTGTGCCACCGATGTCTCAAGAGAATGAGGCTCTTTTACATCGATTCAAAGATACATTAATGACTGTCATGGATGCAAGGTTTTGACAATTTGAGGAGGATTTTTGAAAGAAGATAAGAGAGGAAGGAGGTATCCCCACGCTAAAGAATCATGATATCCCTGAGCCTAGTATAGAGGTATCACAAAGAGCTGAGCCAAGAGGCTTAATTGATCATGGAAAACCGTGAAGAGGAATGGGGGTAAAGCATCATCACAAACTAATCCTGAAGACCTAGCTATCAACAAGGTTTGGAAGGATGTCCATCATTACAATCCTGAGAAGTTTTATGGAAATTTGGATCCTCTGAAGGCTGAGGCTTGGGTTGAGGGTTTGGAAACTATTTTTCAAGCTGTGGTTTGTAATGAGTATTAGAAATCCAGGGTGGCCATTATACTGCAAAAGGATCATGCCCAGAGATGGTGGCAGAGCACAGGTGATTTGGATGACTTGAGAATAACTTGGAGAGAGTTCAGGACAAAGTTTTTCGATCATTACTTCCCTCCAACATTGAGACATGAGAAGGAGACAGCATTCTATGCCCTTCGATAGGATGACAAGCATGAGGACGAGTTTATTACTACTTTCATTGACTTGTCCAGATATGTGACCTACTTGCAATAGAAAGATGACCTAGAATGGAAATCTCGTTAACTGATTATAAAGGCTAAGCCAGATTTAAAGCCTTCTGTGTATATGCATGCTATCAAAAGTTTTTAGGACACTTGCACCAATTTGAGGATAGCTACGCGCATGAATCGCGAAATTGTTGATGCTAGACCCTGGGACAATCAGGGTAAGTTCTCCACTTTTATCAAACTTGTGAATGGAATAGCCAAGCCATCTGGGTTCAATTCTAGAAGTGCAGGGATCTTTAGTAGGAAGAGTCAGGGAAGAAGAGTGGATTTCAATATAGTTATTTTCAAAAGAAATAGGTTTAGAGGAGCCATGTTGAAGGAAGCCAGCAATCTCCCCGTGAAATGCCTAAGTCTGCCCTAAGTGTTTTTTGTCCTTGCCTGAAGTGTGGGAAAGCTCATACTGGCCAATGTTGGGAGTGTTATAAGTGTCATAAGTTTGGCCACATCGCGCGCTATTGTCTAGAGACGCAACAGCAGCAAACCAACTAAAGTGATCGTCCCACTATTCCTGGTAAAGTGTATGCCATGACTCAGGAGGAGGCTGGAGCATCTCCTAATGTTATCAGAGGTATTGTTTCTCTTCAAGGTCATGACATTTTTGCATTGTTTGACTTTGGTGCTACACATTCTTTCATATCTTTTGATTCTGCTAAAAAGTATGATTTTTCTATATCTGTTCTACCATATGATATGAGAATCTCTACCCCTACTTGGGGCTATTGTAATGACTGCATATGCTTGTGTGGGTATTACCCTTCGATTTGAAAACCGAGATTCTATTGTGGATTTAGTATGCCTACCACTAAAAGGCATTGATCTTATTGTCGTTATAGATTGGCTAGTGGATAATGATGTCGTACTCCATTGTAAGAAAAAAGTGGCAACTTATTCCCTGAATGCCGCATCTATAGAAACTCTTATAGTTTCTATGTTGTTGTCAACGGCTCAAGTGGATAAGTGTATTCGAAAGGGTTGTCAAGCCTATATAGTTATATTCTTTGTTAGTGTGGATAAGGAAGTTGGGATTGATCATATTGATGTGGTAAGAGAATATCCCGAGGTTTTTCTTGAAGAGGTATATGGACTACCTCCAGAGAGAGGTGGAATTTTCAATTGAGTTGGTACCTGGAACAACTCCAGTTTCAAAGGCTCAGTATCGAATGGCTCTAGCAAAGTTGGTTGAGCTCAAGAAGCAAATAGAAGAGTTGCTTAAGAAGGGATTCATTCGACCCAGTGTGTCTCCATAGGGATCTCCAGTGCTCTTTGTGAAGAAGAAAGATGGCAGTATGAGATTATTTATTGATTATCAGCAATTGAACAAGGTAACATCAAGAACAAGTATCGTTGCTCAAGATTGATGATTTGTTAGATCAATTAGTTGGATCATCGGTGTTCTCCAAGATTGATTTGCGTTCGGGGCATCATCAGTTGAGAGTCCGAGCAGAGGATATCTCTAAGACTGCATTCCGAACAAGATATGGGCACTACAACTTCCTAGTGATGCCTTTCGGACTGACTAATGCTCCTCCTGTCTTTATGGATTATATGAATAGAATTTTTCAGTCGTACATAGATTAGTTCATTGTGGTGTTTATTGATGACATCTTGATCTACTCCAAGAATGAAGTAGAGCATAGAGATCATCTTCATATTGCATTATGAGTGTTAAGGGATCATCAATTGCATGCCAAGCTATCTAAGTGTGAATTTTGGCTCAAGGAGGTGAAGGTCCTAGGTTATGTGGTATCCGTATAGGGAGTAGTTGTTGACCCAAGTAAAGTGGATGCAGTGTTGCAGTGGGAATCCCCAAAGTCTTTGATGGAAGTAAGAAGTTTTGTGGGATTAGCTGGTTATTGCAGAAGGTTCATCAAAGGGTTCTCCCAGATCGCGATGTTGTTGACCAAGTTGACCAAGAAGGATCGACCGTTACTTTGGACCGATCAATGTGAGGCAGCCTTTCAAGAGTTAAAGATCATACTAACTACTGCTCCGGTGCTCACATTGCCTGATCCTATCCGTCCATATGTTTTGTACACAGATGCATCTTTATAGGGGTGATGTTATTTTAAAAACCGCAATCTCCAAAATTGCATGTTTAGATTAGCTTTTGAGAATAACTCACGATTTATGAGGTAAGTATGTGAGAAGAGTTTTATCTCAGGTTGTGAAAAAATGCTTATGAAACCATAGTTTTGTGGTTTGCCAAACATGTCATAAAATATGCCTATAGTTTCATAGGCTAAGTTCATTTTTACCTTGGAAGTTGTCACAAATCTCAATTCCGCCTCATAAATCTTTAAATCATAGTAATTTCACCCCATCCATTATCTAGGTTAAGTTTAATTGTTAGTTGATCAAATATCTTGAGATGGTAGGTTGATGTGTAAATTTACACTGAAATTTTTTACTCATGAGCAATATTGCCCCAAAAACAATTTGGGTTCAATATTGTCGTAGAAATTTTCAAATTGTAGAAATGTCGCCCTAAACATTATAAAGATTGAGTTTGACTAATAATTGACCAGATATGCTAAGTTGGCAGAGTAAACGTCATTGAAGAAGAAGTTGTAGATGGAGGAGGACCTCGTATTCGCTAGAGAAAATGAAGAAAATGATTCCATCATTTAGATGTGGTGCATTTTCATACTTATAAATCTAACTTGGAAAAAAATGAAGTGGATGACACATGGACTAGCTAGATAAGCTTATTTGGCCAACTAATGGCTAAACTTAACTTGGATAATAACCAAGGTGATATTGCTACGATTTAAAAACTTTCGGACTAGCATAGCTCTTGAGTGAAAACTTCCGAGACAACGTTGCACTTAAACCCAGGACAAAAATGACGTGGACATGGATCTGCCAACTCAGAATATTTAGTCAACCAACAGTCAAATTTACCTTGAATAATGGTTGGAGCAAAATTGTTATAATCTAGAAACTTCTAAGATGACATTGCTTCAAAAAGAAAAAAAAAAAAAAATAAAATATGGGGCAAAATTGAGATTTTGTAACAACTTCCAAAGAAAAAATGGATCTTAACCTGTTGTTTTAATGTATACTCTCTTGATTTTATTTATGTCACACCCCAAAAATTGAAATGTGATCTGTTTAGAATATGAGAAAACACATATCCCCTTTAGCCTTGCTTATGTATAAAATTCTTCATTCATATCTAATGATATACTTACAATACAAAATATAAAGTGTTATACATTTGACATTAACAAGAGTCACTGACAAACTATAGTAGTTTTGGTAGAACCTCCCCTACAATTGGGACCTCCCAAAAGTTCTACAATGGCGTGTTCAACAACAATCCCATAAAAGGATCAATGATCGATATTAACAAATATACAACATATATGACAAAGACGATGAGTCTAAATATAGTTTACATAGAGTACCATAAGAAGATTTATGAAAAATAATACATAAGTTTGAGCTTTATATTGAGACAAGGATCTTTCAGGACAACGCTTCAACTCCAAGGAGTACAGGTTCAGCTACAATATCTGAGCTTAAAATATTTTCCGATCAATAATGTCTCAATTTAAAATTAACGGAATAATAATGAAACAGTTATAAATGTAACTTAATAGCACGAACATATACCATATAAATCAAATAATTCCATGCAAATATTTAAGATAACGAGGTTGATGAGTTACGTTAAAGTCCAAAATGTACAAATATATTACTTGCACGTAACTTTGATATTAATTGAGAAATGGACGAATTTGTGCATGCCGTGTGTACATTAATTATTACTATTCCTAAAAAAAAAAAAAAAAAAAACTATTCCACCTTTGACTTTGAATGAAAATCCTAAGTTTTAATTTTTGTCGAGAAAAACGGAACACAATATTTTGACAAATTTAGGGTTTTCTTTCTAGATTAATTTCAAGATGTTAGTTTATGGTTTAGATAATGTACATTACTCTTTTTTGTATAGAACGATAAGAGGGCATTTTTTTTTTAAAAAAGAAAAAAAAAAAAAAAAAGAAACAGATAGTGGAAAGTTTAACGGTTTAAGTAGCCTTAATTGGGATGAATATTTTAATCTCTCTTTTTTGTTGTTGCAAACTTTGTATTAATATATTACACAATTTATTTTTTTAATAATTATAAATAGAAATAAAAATGTAATTAAAATGTTAAATATATTGTATTAAATATGAATTGTAATAAATTGTAATAGGAATATATTAATTATATTATTATTTATTAGATTACATAGTATATATTTCCACACACACATACACAATTACACATATATAGTTGAATATGAGGTTAGAGATTTTGAAATATTTAAAACTATTTTACTCCTATCTACAACTGCATTATACAAGTAGTGAATAAAAAGTCTTACACTCATTTTAATATAATTTTCATTGATAACAGGAAAATCCTATGCATTATTCTATGTCTTTCTAGTTAAATTAAGATTACTTAATATTGTTTAAAAAAATAAATAAATTGACTAGTTGTTTAATATGTTTTAACTCAAGAAATATTTTAATTTTAATTTTGATATTAAAATCGTATTTTTCAAATAAAACTATAAATCATACATTAAAGATTTTTTTCTAGTGCAAGAAAAAAACCACAAATAATATCCATTATGTTTCCATTATCAATAGTTAACAATAAGTTTTTTTTTTTTTTACTTAGATACAAAACAAAACAAAAATTCATAAAATTATTTTTAATATTTTTTTTTCTTTTTTCCATAAAAGAACCTGCGAACCCAAAATTAAAAATTATAGTAGTAGTAATATAAACCCCATTTTTCAGGCTTATTTCTATTAAATATACAAGGAAAATCATATATCTTTTGTTACAAACTTACAATATTTGAAAAGCAGTCTCAACTCTCATAATTCATAATTGAGAACATGTTGAGGCATAAGCCAGCCCCGTAGCTTGTAAAAAGATTGAAAATAACCCATAAACTCCGACACAGTTGGTATATAGCTGGTTCACTGGTGCATTTTGCCAGCCACATTTGGTGCATTATATCTTGTTGAGAGAGGAAAAACGCACTTACGTGATATATCTACAGCTGGAAAGAAACTAGTTCTTCCCCTTGGTGCACGCCAATAAAAAGAGTTGAAAATACTATGAGAAATATTGCATGCGTGTTTGGAGAAACAAAAAATTAATTTCAATAAACTTTTAGATAAACTTAAGACTTTTCATTTCCCTTAATATATGAATGAAACCCTAGGTCAACTTGATACAAAATATATAAATACATACACTCATATAATTTAATTTTAATTTGACCTTCAAAACTCCGGCGCCGGTTAGACAAAGTTCCAATCATCGAAAATTAATGTGTTATTCATAGGAGAATTCCACTTGTTCATGATTGTTGCCAAGAGCTTTGAAGACAATCAAACCTTTTTTTTTAACAAAAAAAAAAGAGCATTATTGTCTTTTTACCTATAAAATTTATTTTTATTTTGATCCTTGATCTTGCAATGAAATTTGATAATGTTTTGGTCTTTGACCGAAATAAATTTGGTTATGTGGTATTTTAATGAAATTTTCCCTATTTGTAATATGTAAAAAAGAAGAGAGACTTGAGCAAAAAATAAAAGAGAGAGAGAGAGAGAGAGAGAGAGAAACTTGATACTTAATATTTGCATTTTTGTTTAAAAAAATATAATATTTGCATTTATTAGAATGCCAATGTTTCCTTATATATATATATATATAACTTGATTCGGGAGAATGAGATTTAACTCTAAAAAATGAATTGATAAGAGTTAGGTACTTAGGTTCTTTAAATTTGTCTAAAAATAAGGAGTTGAAAATATTGATCCAAGCATTTATAAATTCATAACCAAAATTTCCAGTGTAAATGATTAAAATGACGATGATATAGTGCTTCCGTCAATTTCATAGCCATAGTTTTCTCCAAAAGATCGTGGACTTCTGTTTTTTTCTCCAAATTCAGTTATATTTACTTCCCATTATTTGATTGTCTATATTAATCAAAATTCTCTTTTGCGTACCCGATCAGGATAACTAGTGTACATTAAAAAAATTGAGTCTAAATAATCATTGCCTAAATATTAATCTCCAAAATTAGGCATAAACAATGACACCTCGATCAGGCCAACAAATATTTAAAGATTGAACTTGGGGCCTAAGCATGTATATAGGGTTTTCTAGCCCAAGTCTAGGCCTTCTTAAGGGTTGAAACTTTTTTAAAGACCTAGATTTTAAATTTGCCTCCAAATTTATATATCACTCTGATTTAATTTATAAGTCTCTTTTGATGAAAAAATTTTTGTTTATTTATAAGTCTTCTTTCATGTAATAAATGAGATTGTGATAATTTTTACCTATATTAATTGTACCAACGAAAATAGAGAGAGAAAAAAAAGAGTTGAAAAATACACATTCATAAGTGAGGACAAATTTAAAAGTTTGCCCCATAATCATGAAGCTAACTACCTCTCCTTGGTATGTGTCATTTAGTTAAAATGGACATATAAATAAGATCAGAGTGGTACCCTTCATGTCTATTTACAAACCTATGTTACGTCTTAAAAGCCTATGATCCATTCTCATCGTAATATAAGTGTTTAGTAATGCCTAGTGACAATAATTGTTCAAGCAATTACGAATTAGAAAAACACATTTTCTATTGACTAATTACATATATTTTCTAAAATAAACTTACAGTAACTATTATATTTAAGCAAACAACGCAAATTAGGGGAGAATGGGTGAGCTAACATTGTCATCTTAAGCATCAAAGAGAAGAGAGGTAGGAGGAATGATTGGTGAATGCAAAGGTTGAGTGCGTGTGAATAAAGATAAGGTGTGAAATTTAGAAGTAAGGATAAGTTGATAATTTCATAAAGAATTATTTAGATTATATTATGTATAATTATATAATAGTATAAATTTTAAAAGAAATATTTCAGATCTGTAAGCTAAACCTTATGAAAATAGGTTTGGTCTTTTTTGCCATCAAATAGGCCTAACATGTTTATTTAAGTAAACTTAAGTTTAAACTTGATCCATTTATGACATGGATTGGGGTCAGGTTTCTTTACTATTATTTTTTTTATCATCCTTCATAATTAATCTTTAAATCATATATATTTTACAATCTAAAAATTCATAATACTACTTTAATTTTTTTCTCAATTTTTCAAACAAATGGCCCAGTTCATAAAGATAATGAAAAAAATAGATTATTGAGAGAGTTTACTTCGAGTAGAGGGCACTAAACTTTATATAGATGAGGTTGTAGGTCCTTCTTAGGAGCCTAACTTATTTCCGTAGCCCTGGATACTGTAGATAAATCAAAAAATAATAAAGCTGAGCTAAGAGGTTATTATTCAAATGACACCTCACACGTGTCTGTAGGACGAAAATGGCATCCGTGTGGGTCCCAGGGTTTTTAAATTGTGAAAATACCTCTTAGTCCCAAGACACCAACAAAATTCCAAAAAAGTCCCATAAAAAATTTGGATATCAGAAAACTCACCAAAAGTTATTAATTGCACTGATAGAGTCAAACATTGTTTGCCGGAGAAATAACCAAAATTTTGGATTAATTTGCCCTCAAATGGCAAGCATACGTATATATACCTACCCGTCACTCTGTCAATTGTCATTATCAGTTTACTTTTTTTTTTTCTTGCTAGAATTAGTTTAAGATATGGGAAAATTCCAAATAAATACCATTTGAATTTACAAAACCCCCAGAAGTCTGTCGAATTTGTAAAAAGATTAAGAGTACCAGGGGACCTATGAGGGATATGCAAATTCGGGTGAAATTATCTTTTTGCCCTTACTTTTAAATAAATAAATAAAAATATAAATGCCCTCACCGGAGCACATGGTACGGCCGGCCACGGAGGACCACCGCGGGGGTTTTTTTTTGGGGGGTTTTTTTTTGGAGGGGGTGGGGTGTTTTTGGAAAAAACAAAACAATATATACAGGTTAAGCTACTTGGTTCCTTCATTATATATATACATTAACAAATATATATAATCTTTTTAACATTTTTTCAATTGTATTTTACCATTTCACAAACGCAAATTATCATTCTGCAAACGCGAATTACCATTCCACAAACGCGAATTACCATTGTTTTTCCAGGGTTCCTTTTTTTACTCTTTGATGTATGTTTTTTAAAACAAACAAAAATGCACTTTTACCATTCCACAAACGCAAAATATTATTTCACAAACGCGAATTATCATTCCACAAACGCCAATTATCATTGTTTTTCCAGGATTCCCTTTTTTACTCTTTGATGTATGTTTTTTAAAACAAAAAAAAATGCACTTTTACCATTCCACAAACGCAAATTACCATTCCGCAAACGCAAATTACCATTCCACAAACGCCAATTACCATTGTTTTTCCAGGGTTCCTTTTTTTACTCTTTTGATGTATGTTTTTTAAAACAAAAAAAATGCAATTTTACCATTCCACAATGGTAATTGGCGTTTGCGGAATGGTAATTCGCGTTTGTGGAATGGTAAAAGTGCATTTTTTTCCAAAACATATTGTTTTTTTTTTTCCCAAAAACACCCCACCCCCACTCCCAAACCCCCCCCCACCCCCACCGATGGCCGCCGGCCCTCCGGCGTCCGGCCGCCGGTGGTCCTCCGTGAGGGCATTTATATTTTTTTTGATTTATTTAAAAGTAAGGGCAGAAAGGTAATTTCACCCGAATTTGCATATCCCTCATAGGTCCTTGATACCTCTCAGTCTTTTTACAAATTCGACAGACTTCTGGGAGTTTTACAAATTCAAATGGTATTTATTTAGAATTTTCCCTTAAGATAATAATGAATAATACAAGAAGCAGTCTGATACTATTAATTAAGCATTATCATGCATGACACAACTTATTGCTAAATTAAATTTTTGATTTGACAGTATGATTATAAATAATAAATTAACTGTCACTACAATATCGATCATAAATGGGAGAACAGTGATGAGCTTAAGTCGTGCACCACTAATCTACATTGTTAAATTAATTTTGTAAGGTAGCTTTAATTTAACATGTGTTTTATATTTTAAATAAATTTTAATCCTAAACTATGTAAAATTTAAAATAAAAATAATTTTATAACTACCACTTCTTACAAAAATGAATTTATTATTTAATAATCATAAATTAAATATTTAAAATTTGTATAATTCAAATTAAATTTAAACACTTGAGGTCTATCATAGTGATAAGAAATTAGATGTTGGCCACTATATATGGTGAACACTGAATGGGTACCTAAATCATAAATTAAGATAAATGGAATATGCAACAATAAAAAGACATTATGACGTGTTTATTCCATCATCCTCTTATTATTATATTTATATGCTACTAGTATAAGGATGAACCAATAATTCCCCCAATTATTCCACTAATGACGATGATGCCCTCCTCACAAACACAACAGGAAGAACATTACCATCCAAAGCCTCCAGAATCTTTCCATTCTCACGTAATCCACCAATAGTCCCACAAATGAACCTACAAGTAGGACACACTTGTGTAGGACACCATCTAATATTATAGATTCCTCCGGATTGTGTCTTCACGATCCTAAAAAAGTTACTATAATCACGACGACTCAGAGCCCTACCAGTCACTATAAGTCTTCTTCCACTCTTGGTGTCATTCTCGCCCACCTTCCACAGTGTTGTTTGAGCGCAAGTTGAGACAGCGGAGAATGCCACCCTGAAGTCGGTGTTCACCTTCACGACTTTTCCTTCTCCGGCTTGCGGCATGAAGGTCACCGGCAGGCCTTCGCCTATGTCGGTGTTCAACTGGCCAACGTTGAGAGGACAGGATGAGTCGTTGCGGCTGATGAGAGTGAAGCGGCCGCCGGAGTCGGTTATGGCCGGCTTGATGTAGTACTCCACACAGTATTGAAGGGGACGGCGATTTGTGTCCACCACTTCGTCGGACTGGGATAGGGCTGACGTGGCCATCATCATGATGATGAGAAGCCATGCAAGGCATGGGACTGATGAGCTTGAAGCTAACTTCATTTTAGGGTTTGGTTATGGATATGTTGGATTTTATTTGTGTGGTTTGTGGAGAAGAAAAGGATAAGGTATTTATAGGGATGAAAGTAACGATAATGATGAAGAAAAGTCAACAATATACAAATAATTTATTTGTAAACGTGTATTTATTAAGAGTTGTTTGATATTAATTATTATTAGGATTATTTAAAAAAAAATAAAGGGAAAGGGAAAAAATTTCAATGACGTGTGCGGCTTTTGGTTGATGATAATTATGGATAGCCATTCAAGCTCACAGTTCTGACTTTTGAATGCAAAACCGACAAAGTCGTAACTTGTGTCACGGCAACTTCAATCTCAACTTGATGACTAACTTATAAGGCCGTGTTTGGTAAGATATGATAGAGAAAGCTTGTAAGAAAAAACCATAATCTGGTTGATTGTGAGTCGAACATGCTAGAATTGAATTAATGATTTGAATTGTGAATAGGGTTATTGAGTATAAATCCTATTCCTTTTATAGGTGCCTTCTAAAAGGCTTTTTTTAACCTTTAATATAAGTCATTTAGAGAATCATTAATACTTATTTATCATTTCTATTCATGTAAATGTGGCTGCACTTGTTTTTCTCTATCATTCAACATTACATTAACAGGGGTAAAGTTATAAAATTTTATCAATTTAAGATATATTTAATAAGTTAATTTTAATTCTTTGATGCTAGGAATTAGTTGAAAGTGTTATATATTAAGGATAAGGGAAGTATTATAGAGTACTCCACATTTAATTTAAAGTCATTTTTTAATCAAAGTTTGACCCTATATTGAATATGTGTTGAATATTTAATTGTTGATAATTTAGATGATCAAATGTCTTATTATAATCATGAATATGATTACTTTAAAATCATTCATAATAGAAAAAAGAGAGGAGGCTGAGAGAAAGGAGATTGAAAGGGAGGGGAAAGGGAGGGGAAAGAACTTGATTCTAATTAATTCCATTTTCATTCTTCAAGCTTTATCTGCCAAACAAAGCCTAAAACGTTTGGATCAAAGAAAAGGTGGGAATGGAAATGAAAAGAATGGAATGAAAAATATTTTCTCTCGATGCGTTTGTTTCGTAATGGAAAAGAAAATAGATTGATAGCAAAAAAATTGTTTGGTTGAAAGAAAATAAGGTAGGAAAATGACGCAAAATATCATTTTACCCTTGAATATAAATTATTATTTGAAACCACACAACACCAACCCGTTTTCGCTAATCACAACTTAAGCATTTGTTAATCAACTGAAAATCACTCCAAAAGATTATTAGAAATAATATAAATGAGTTTGAGTGAAATTAAATAAGAATAGATAATAATCTAGAGTGATTAAGATAGAGATTAAAGTTACAGCAAAGTTTAAGAGTATTTAAAAGATGACCCATGATGATTACCGATGGTTTCTAGAATTTGCAAGAACTTACTTGGGTAGCTTAAAGAATTACTTGAGTAATATCTTATATTTTCATGATAAAGAATACTTTGGAAAGATATTACTTGAGTGATGATATGTGTTTACTTGAGTAATACCAAGTTTTCCAAGAAATAGAAGCGTTAGAAGCTGTTTTACGAAATTACTTGCGAAGCCAATGGAGCTTACTCAAGTAATTTCGAAAGTAATATCATGTTGTTCAAGAAACAGAACCATTGGAAGCAATCTCACGAAATTACTTGCAAGGTTTATAAGGCTTACTCAAGTAACGGCTGAAAGTAATTAAATTACTTGCGGAGCAGGAAAATGTTACTTGAGTAAAGTATGAAAGTAATATCGAAAAGAATAGGACACGGCTGAGAGAACGATATTACTTGCGAAGTTCAAAATGCATTACTCAAGTAACTTTCGAAAGTAATGTCGAACAACACAAATTACTTGCGAAGAAGAAATAGCTTACTTGAGTAAAGACGCAAGTAATGTCGAGAGGCTCTGAGAAGCATGAGTTGATTCAACGTTACTTCCTGAGCATATAAAGTCTTACTCAAGTAACGCCTAAAAGTAATAAAGTTACTTGCAGAGAAAAACTTCATTACTTGAGTAATCTCGAAAGTAATTTTTGAGTAAAACCAAATGGGTCCATATTACTTGCACATCAAAATATATTACTCGAGTAACTCTGGAAAGTAATGTCGAATGAAATAATTACTTGCGAAGACAAAGGGCCTTACTCAAGTAACCATAGAAAGTAGCTAAATTACTTGCAAGGAAAATGAGCATTACTCAAGTAACATCAAAAGTAATTTTGGACAAACACTTTAAAAGCAACATCTTTCAAATTTACTCGCAGAGCAAATGAACATAACTTGAGTAACCATTGAAAGTAATATTGACTTAGCTAAATTACTTGCGGAACAATACCCATTACGAGTGTCAAAATTACTTGAGCAACGGACCTATTTACTCGAGTAAATTTGCACAGGCAATTTTAAAACAGGATAGGCACATCCGACGCTACTTCGGGAAAACATCATCCACTCCTATTGTGTTGATCCAGTAATCACACTCGGCATATGGGTCTTGATGGAAGTTGAAATGTAAAAATTGGTTCTCATTTCGGTAATTATATGGATGCACCTGCCAGTGTTGAAAATATTAGTGCACTTAAATTATTTATAGGAAATAACAGTTATGAAATTAAAGGCTGAAATATGCAAAGCCCTCAAAACACACCCATAAAGAACACTTTGCAAATCTCACTGTGGATGCAGTAATGAGACTAAAGGTAAAATGTTGATTTGTTTTCATTCTGTAACTTGTTTGTAGATGCTAAGGTAGAAGTAACTCTTAATTTCCAGGTCTCAGAGACCGTCTTTGTAGTTGGGTGTATTTCTAAGTTTTCATGTGTTACGTGGAGGGGCTCTAGGCACTTATATTGCAAGCAACGAGGAAAATATTTTATTTGGAACCTTTGGTAAATAGTTGTATTCTTCTGTGTAAGAGATGTATAATCTTGTTATATCAACTGTGACTCTAAAATGCATCTTGCTGATTTTTAAGAAGCAAAAATCTGTTTGTCTTTGGCTGTAGGCACTAAGGGGTGCTGGTATATTTTGACGCAATATTCCCATTCAATTAATTAACAGGCAATCAGGTCCGTCGTTACTCGGGTAATGTCGAAGCGAATGAAATTCCGAAAACAACGCTGCAAGTAAGATTTATATTACTTGAGTAATTTCTTCTTCTGTTAACCTCTGGTTTTACTCAAGTGAACAGAGCATCCTGTAAAAGCACTTTCTAGATACTCTGATGTTTAAGTCAGTAATTATAACTCAATTAAATCGTAAAAATAAGTTGTGAGAAGAATTAGTTACTCACAAGTAACGTCGCAAGAAAGTAATAAGGAAATGAAGTAGATTATGGTTACTCAAGTATGTTCAAAGAATACTTGAATTCCTTTAATTGAGGGGCAAATGGACTTTAGTCCATTTTCGAAGCGCTGAAAAATGGTTTCCCACCATTTTTTGTGGGAAGCCATTTTCATTTAAACGTGGGAAAATGAAGCGCGGCGGGAAAATTTGAACCAAACGGCCGCCGCCACTGGAAAATTCCAATTTTTCTTTTCCCTCCCCCGATTTTCTTCCATCCAAACGGGGCCTAAAACTCAATAGAGTTTGTGCAATGTTGGGCCTGTTAAAGCATGGTCAATTTTATAACTATTTATATCTTGAATATGCGATAGAAGAGGTTTGAAGATCTTAATTTTTTTAAATGTTGATAATAAATTAACTGACACAACACAAAATGTTATTATATTTACCCATAACTCTTCATCAACTTATTATAGTTACCATGTAAATTTTAATAGGGGTGATGTTATTTTAAAAACTACAATCTACAATCTTAGTCTCACATGGATACACTTGTAGTTTTATAGGCTAAGTCCATTTTTGTCTTAGAAGTTGTCACAAATCTTAATTTTGCCTTATAAGTTTTCAAATCGAAGTAATTTCTTCTCATCCATTATTTAGGTTAAGTTTAACCATTAGTTAACAAAAAATGTTGAGCTGGTAGATTGACATGCCATCCACGTCATTTTTGTTTAAGTGCAAATTTACTCTAAAAGTTTTGACTTAAAAGCAATATTGCCACACAAAAAATTTAAGTTCAATATTGTCCTAAAATTAAGTTTCCAAATTGTAGCAATGTCGTCTTGAAACATTATAAAGATTAAATTTGACTATTATTTGACCAAATATATTATGTTGGTAGCATGAACGAGATTTCTTTAGTATGAGATATAATATATTACATTTGGTCTTTATTATAAAGCACTAAATAACAAGTGTATTTGATCATTTTTATAAGGTATTTGCTTGTTTCAAAATAGCATTAAATTTTTTTTTTCCATGTATGCCTATAATTAATAAGGGTAGTTGGTGAGAGTAATAATTAATATGATATTAGAGTTTAGTACAATTAGTAGGAGTCGTATTGAAAATTACTTAAATTTCAAAACAAAATTAATAACTTTAACTATTTTTATTGATTTGTGATAATGTTATTTGGTGCCTTCTAATAAGAATTAAAGGAAGTATAGTATTAAGTGCCTGTTTGACCAAATTTTATTTTTAGCTTATTTTCTCTTTATAAGTATAAGATATGCCAAACGGAATTTTACAAAAGCTCTTATAATTATAAGAACTTATTTTATAATGAAGAAAAAAAAACTTAAAAATAAGCTCCTCATATAGGAGCTTTTTTGTAAGCTCTTTTTAAAAAAAAAAGAAAAAGAAAAAAAAAGAACCCGTAATCTATCATTGGTCTACACACAATTTATTATTTTTATAGTAGTATATCCAATGTAATTATTTTATTCATTTTCCTCGTTTCAAAAGTATAATACGGGTTCAAAAAATGTGATATTAAAAGTTTGCATATTTTATATTTTTACAAGTAAACGAAAACGTAATAACATTTTTAAAAAAATTTGTCGAATTTAAATATTTTTTCCGAGATAAAATTATATATGGAATAAATGAAAATTAGTCTCGTAGTATGGTTTTAATATAATTTATTTTAATTTGTATTTGAAAATTTTAAAGTAAAAATAATTTAATTTCTACAAATTTTAAAATTTATATAATTATTTTCTTATTGAGCAAGGTAAATATTTGTCGTTGGCTTATACTACCTCCAATTCTTAATACGTGATATGAAGCCATTTTCATTCATCAAGCAGGAGAAAATTTTTATTAGAAAAAGTGCTTATGACAAAAATTTTGTCAAACAACTTATTTTTAATTTCAGTTTGTAAGTTAAAAAATTTATATAATCATCAAACAACTTTTAGCTTTTTTTTAGCTTTAGCTTAAAAGTAGCTTTTAATTTTAAAATAAGAGGATCAAAATGGGCTCTAAATAAACTCTGTCAGTATGTTGGATGAGAATTATAAATAGAACTGGAGGGCAACAAATAAACTTTGTTAGTATGTTGGATGAAAATACCCAATGAAAATTTCATGTTTTGAAAAGAAAAGGGGGTTTGGGCAAAAAAAAAGGGGGGGGGGGTTGGAGGGGGACTACTTTTTCAGGAGACCTTTTTAATGATAAACTTGAAATTTGGGCATTTACACTAGTGATAGAAAATATATTTAAACAAAGTTAATAAATTTTGAATATTCTCTTAATTATGATGAAAATGTTAAAAGGAGCTCATAATAATTAGAACTTATTATTGTACTGTGCTAATTTATTATAACACCTTTCAATAATTAGTACTTGGTCTTTAATATAAAAGTCAATTGACTTTTTTTAGAAAGATTAAATAAGCTAATTAAATCACATTAAAGTATTCATAATTATCGTTTTCTTTCAAATTAATTTACTTAACTTATAAACTGATGTATAATCTAATAATATACAATATATATTATGATTAACTAGTCTATTTAGCTAGTTTCTTTAATCTTATAAAAAAGTTAACGAACTCTTATATTAGGTATCAGGGTAGTACATTCGTTCCATAAAATCTCGGTAATTTTCACTTAAAAATATACATGCGGCCTTGACTTTTAAAAAACTTTGAAGTCTTGAGCATTGGGATCAACTGGTGAAAATTTGTTAGTTTATGGTATGCTCTGTAGATTTGAAAGTGCAATTCCCCAAAAATATAATATAATGCGGACAAACTTGAGAATTTATGAATGCAAATAATAATATTATATGAACATGACATTGGCATAGCTTTTGTAACATCCCATTTGAAAACGGCGGAATTTTTTTTTTTTTTTAAAACGTTTCCAAATATTTCAAGCAGAGTAGTCAGAGTAGAGCATTGGAGCGAGTGAGTAACCGATTCATAACAAACATCAACCATAGTGTAATATTGTATAAATTACAATAGTCCTAAGGTTTAGGAATGAAATAGCGGGATGATGAATAACGGAATAACCGAAAACGATAAGATAGAAATAGTCTTCCGCACGTCTATTCCGGGCACTTGCCTCGATCCCGAACCGTGGTCCTCCCGACACTGAAGCTACAAATGAGATTCAATTCACCATATTGAATCTCGGGTAACGTTAACCTCATACCCAAACAATACAATATACGACAAATGATATTTCTAGAGCTAATACCCAAGTATATCATAAGCATACAAACGATGCATGATCATTATGCCGACAAACATAAGCACAAAGCAATATGTAAAGCCCCATAAGGTAAACAATAACAGACTGCACTATTCACCGGTCCACGATAATTACTCGTGTCCTCGCCGCTAGGAAAACAAAACGGTGTTACCAAAACTATAACCCGTATAAGCGTCGTTCGTATAACGGTCTACGAACATATCATTGACATATAAGTATTTAAGATGTACAAGATTAGTGTTACAAGACGCGTCCGTACCTTCGTTGGCAACGTTAGGTACTACGGCGGAAGACGTACTTTCACGGAAGAACGTGAACTTCAAACGGTTCGTTGGGCGGCGTAACGGCGGCAAATCGAGATTCGATATCCTATAAGAATAATATCACCTTTATTAGCGATTTGACACTATAACTGGCTTTTTAGGTAAAAATTACCATTTTGCCCTTCTACCCTTAATCGGCGGGATTTCACCAAAGACTTCGTTACTCTAGCAAATTTTCTTCCCGAAATTTTGCCGAACTTCGACGCAACTATGATTTTCGAAAATAATGACTAAAATAGCCCTCCCATATGATACCCAAATCATACTTGAAATTTAAAGGCTATTCTAACAAATTCTACCCTTACTTTTAAAAAGAAGCGCTAAAGTTCTAACTTTTCTACGACTCGACCCCTACTATGTTTTTACCTCTTTAGGCACATTTTTCAATGCAATGAGGCCTAAAAACAAGCATAGGAATCTTATCACCTACTTCCTAAATCTAACTAACAATTCTACTAACTACCGAACTAAAGACTTAAAAGCTAATGGCCAAAAGACTTACCCGTTGAAGAATTCTGCAGAGCTTTTCCCGTAGCTTATCTCTCTACTTTCTCTCTCAAGAAATTCGGTCAAGACAAGAAAGAAATGGTGTGAGGATTTCTCAAGGAGCATGCCTCCTATTTATAGACTTTGGTTAAGGCTTTGTTTGGAATTCCAAATTGTAAAGAACCCATTAATGCAACTTGAACACAAAGTCACAAACTCCACCTCACCCCCCTTGGTCGACATCTTTGGGCTGTTTGGCAGCCAAGGATTGGCCAAGAAGTGATGACTCACCTCACTTTATGGCGGTCAGTAGTATTTCTCGATCGGTACCCGATTCGCGTAATTTCGGAGAAATCTCAAAATTCTAGATTTAGAACTTTGAAGACCTTCTCTTTCTCATCAATAATATCTATTATAACTTGAATTTTGACTTTAGACGGGGTTCCAACTGTCCCGTGAAGTTTCTCGAAAACGTGTCCGTACGCGTCCGGTGTCGAAATCGGTTTCGGAATCATCAAGCTCTAGATAATAAGTCACTGATTCCAAATGTATTATTATAATTATAAACTCATCCCTAGATGTTGAGTTATAATTTATTTCCTTATTTTCCCAAAATGTGACTAACAAGATTTTCCCTATTTCGTCTTATTAGGACAATGTGCTACGGGTTTCGAATTGACTTAGGAAGAGGTCACTTGAAGGTAAAAACTCACTGATCAATATTTTACCTTGACTTTGGAATTCCTATTCCTGGTTCCCTAGATAGGATCTGTTTCCTAAATATAAGATTACTATTCATGCTTTTTAATTATATTTTATAATAATAAAAAATTTGCAAAATATCAAGATATTAAATTTTGCTTCTTATCCTCAAATTCTTTGGCCAATTTTCGGCAGCCTTCTTTCTTTTTTTTTTTTTTTGTAAATGTTTTTCAAGAATTAATTAATTACTTAATTCAATTTTTATTAAAAATTCTACAAAATTCCCTAATTGGTCCATTCTTGTATTTAGGTTTAAAAATACCTAAACTCAACTATTTTTCTCAAAACTTTCCAATTTAATTAGTAAATACATTTTATTAATATTCAACTAATTTCCACTAATTTTAGAGCTTCACATAATTATTCTTGAAATTTCCTTTGCTTATGCTTAAGTAATTAGCTATTAATTACTTAATTACTCTTTTAACCATAGTTGGTATTTTTCTTAATTAGAATGCTTCATTACCTTCATATTCTTGTATTAACATTAGCATTTCCATGCCTCTTGCATTGTTTCATAATTACAAGGGTATTTTGGTCATTTTATTACTTTATGAGCATCCTTTCTCACTTTCCCAAGTTTGTAATTTATTTAATTTCTGTAATTAGAGATAATATACTCTCTTAATTCAACTGGTCATTTTACCGACTTTTAGGATTTTTCATGAATTTTCTAAGTTAATTACCCTTTGCGGGGGCATTTTGGTCATTTTGGCACTTTGACCCTTAAACTCCCTAATTTCTTGCAGAAATTCTACCTAGAAAATAGACTATAATTACCCAAGAATGGAGATTGCAATTTCACTTATCGAAATATCCAACTTTTATTTATAATATTCCGATAAATATCCGGGTATTACAGCTTTCTTATTCAGTACTAAATCAAATAAATAAATAAGGATGAAGGTGTAAAAATATCTATATACTTTTTCCAAAAGTGTGTGCATCACTATAAACCTTATTTAGATATAAAAGTGATTATAAATTGGAAAGAAGGAAGAAAAATACTCATAAACACCCGTTATTTTTTGTTGAGTAGGCTTTTACATGATTATTTTAGAGAAAGCTGCAAACTCTCTCTCTACCCTCTCCAACCTCCCTCAGCAAGTCCCCCAATTTCTCTTTGAGATGGTTAGTGTAACACCCCGTTTTCGTAAACGTTTTCTTGCCGTTTTTAATCAGAGTTGAGCAGTCAGAAATTTCTTTCGATTTAAAATGGAAACAGAGTCACTGAATAACATTCATAATAATATGTCTGGTAGTCATAAGTACATTCATCTGATGTTTCTCAAAAATAAACTACTAATTTATTCCTCCGTTGGCTTCTCTATGTCGGCTCCTTACCCCTTTCTCCGATCCGAACTCCTCGGGATCCTGAAGCTACATCAACAGCTGAGATCCAATGCCCATTGGATCTCAGGTAACGGTTAACCTCATGCTTATGTAAATAGTATATGCATGACAGATATCCACAACATTTAACAGTATAAAACACATCTCCACATAGCAGGCAATAACATTACACAGCCCCTGCAGTATGTATGTTACCCCCAGTCTGCACACTCTCTGGTGCCACGATAGCATGTCGTGTCCATAGCGCTAGGAAAACTATTAAAACGGTGTTAACAATACCATAACCCGTGTACTCATAACTCCACCATTTTCAAACCAACAAAATCTCAGTATATGAACACAGCAAACATTTATAGCATACAACAAGCATCAGATTAAGGTTACAATATGCGTCCGTACCTTTTTAGCGGTATAACGGAACTTTTACGGAAAAACGTGAAATTCAACAGCGGGAAAAACAGCGGGACGACGGCGGTACGACGGCGGCTCGATTATCTCAGATATCCTATAATGATAGTGTTTATCAACATTTGGCATCAAAACAGGCATTCTAAGCGAAAATTACTATTTTGCCCCTAGTTAGGCCAATCGGCGGAATTTCGCCAAAGCTTCGCTGTTTCTGCTCTATTTCTCCGAAATTTTGCCAGATCTCTTTTCCAAAAATATTTCTAACATAAATATCATATATACTCATAAAATATGATATCTAAAACTACTCGAAAGATTTACGTAAATTCTAGCATTTCTACTCTATCTACTGAAAGAACTACCGAAGCTTAAGACTAGGGACCGAGAAACTTACTCCGGCTTGCTAGAACTTCCAAGAGCTCCTCCTTCTCTCTACTCTCTCTCTATATTTCGAATTCTAGGTGAGAAATGAAGTGAAGAGGGCTTGGCTATTTATAGGAGAAGGAAGGGACAAGGTGGGAATTTCTTCATTTGTCTTCAGATCGGATTCCAATCGTCGGATCGCACTTGGGACACACGGACTGATCCTGTCCCTCCACCTATGTGCCGACCTCTCCCCCCCTTGTGACATCATCTTTGATGATGTCATAACTAGCGACTCACCGATATCGTTCCTCGATCGGTGCTCGAATCGCGTAATCTTGCCGAAACTCAAAATTCGACAACGGTGTTTGAAGGTTTAAACTTCCTCATTCACAATATCTTGGTTAAATTAATTTTTAATCCCATTCAGGGTATTCCGTTCTTCGGCTGAACATTTCGGGCCGGATGCGGTCGATTGCATGAAACGACTTCGATAGCCGTGTTTTACGGACAATAATTCACGGGTTCGAAATATGTCCTGTTGTAAGAAATCTTAATCCTGGTTTGTCACAACACTCAAGTTTACCACGGGTTCACTTTTTACTATCTTTCTATTCTCATAAATACTCGGTCTCTTATTTGCTCTGTTGGTTTGAGATCGGCGGAGATAGTCCACTCCGAGGTAGAATTTCATTTGGTTTATAAGAAGTCCGGATGTTTCGACTTCAACCCTACATCTCGAGTAGGATTTAATTTCTATCCGTTCTCGAATGTCCTATTTGCTCTTTTACGGATATATTATTATTTAATTCAAATATCTAGATATTTATTTAAAATGTCTTAAACCCTTTTCACACTAAAGCATAAATTCTTATTTATTTAATATATAAATTTCGCCCCCCTAATTAATATTTAATTTATTTGTTAATTAAATTACATATGACTTAATCCTAATAATTAGCCAATAATTACTTAATTAGTCATTTACTAATTGTTAATAATTTTGTTAATTAGGATAAATTATTATCTCACAACTATTTGACTTACATTGGTATTTTATATCTCATGTAAAATGTTAAAAATATTGGGGCCATAAAGTGCTTTTAATATTATTTTATTTATGCTCTATATATTTTCAGGGAAATAATCCCAAAAATTCCTAAAATTAAAGATAACATACTTCCTAAGTTTTTGTTAATATTTGTTATCATATTGGATTTATCATAATATTTTAGCGCCATTTTCTCGCCTTATAAAATACATTTTTCATTGATCTTAGCTCTTTTTCTTTTCTAATTTTCATAGAAATTTCCCTAAGTAATAAGGTAATTTTGACCCTTTATTGAAAGTTTGAAACCACATATTCACCTTTAACACTTTAAGGAATATTTATTTATAATTAATAGTCATCCGGGTATTGAATATCCGGGTATTACAGTTAGGGGAGTGGATTCTCTCATAATCTCTCCTCTCAATATCCTTCAGTATCAGTGCATCTTGACCGTTCAATATTTGATCCAAACGTTCAGAGAAAACCACGTCATCTACTTTTTAAAATTTCACTTACCTCGTGACGAGGTAATTTGAAAAAGATAATATGATTCTTTCGGACGCTTCGAATGGATCGAGAGGAGGGATTTTAAGAGAATCCAAATCCGATGGTTTTCTTACCTCTTGCGACAGAAGACTTGAATTTTTTGTCATTATTTGAGATTGTTCTCATAAATTTAGCTGGTGATAGAATTATCTAAGAGTTGTTTAGGTTTGATATCTTTAGATAAATTATATCTTTTGGGACTTAATGCTTAAAAATGTATTTACATATTACCCTCTAGTCACTAACAAAGACCTCATGTTGACAGTAATTAATATTTAAATTTATAACTTTGTAAGTTATTATTCAAATATTTGAAGTAACATTTTTTAAAGAAAAGTGTGTAATTTCGTCGATGATGCTTGTATAGTGACTTTTTCTTTTGTCTTTTTTTTGTTTTTTGTTTTTTTATATTAGATATAGGTATCATGCTACTGAAAATAATCATTTTCTAGATAGTATTAGGTACTTATCCAATCCTAAATATACAACATAATTAATTTTTTTTGGAGAGATTAAAGAAACTAAGTAAGTTCTTAATTATATCATATGTTGTGTATAATTAGATTATATATTAATTTATAAGTTAAGTAAAATAATATGAAGAAAAAACGATAAATATAAACCGTAATTTAATTAGCTTTATTAATATTTTCAAAAAATTAATTATATCTGTACAACTATTAAATATAAGCACCTCTTACAATAAAAATGCGAACTTTATTTATTTATTTTTGGTTGCCCATCCGGTATCCAGAGCTTCATCCTGACTAATCGAGATCCAACCTAGGTCACACAATTTGTGGTGGGTGAGTCTCCCAATGGACTCTTTTACAGTTACAAAACTCGAATTCGTCGAACTTTATTTCCTTATTTCGTCATGTTATAAATAACTAGCCGTTAGAAGCAACCCCATCGGTGGTGACTTTTTTTTTTTTTTTTTTTTTTTGAGGGCAGAGTAGAGTCATGTTGCTGTAAAGTTTAAACGAAGCTTCTTTTTTTACCCAAAAAAAAATGTAGGATGTTTCATGGACACGACATCAACCCAATCCAATGTGCTAAAAATATATAGGAAAAATTACGTGTAGGTCCAAAAAAAAAAATTACAAAAAATTCCTTAAAATCACCAAATTACACAAAAGTCCTAAATAACTTTTTTGATATTATTTGTATAGAAAAAAATCTAGGTTTTTAAATGTTGTAAATATAGCTTTTTCTATTATAAATGACCAAATTTTAAATTTTGTTGTAAATATAACATTTATAACATTTTCGGTTGTAAATATAATTTTTTTATTTGTAAATGACATTTCTACGTTCAAAATCCGGTTGTTTAAATATTATTGTAAATATAGTTTTTTCTGTTGTAAATAACTATATTTTAAATTTTGTTGTAAATATAACATTTCATGTTATAAATATAGCCTTTTTTTTTAATTGTAAATAACATTTCTACATTCAAAATCTAGATGTTTAAATGTTGTAAATATGATTTTTTCTGTTGTAAATGACCAAATTTTAAATTTTGTTGTAAATATAACATTTCCCGTTGTAAATCTAAACTTTTTTCTGTTGTTAATACAAATAATACTCAGATTCTAGCTTCTAGACTTCTAGTCATCTAGAGAGAGAAAGGAAAAAAAAAAAAAATCAACCCCTCCCTCTGCTACTCCTATGTATTGGACCTGTTCATACTTAAGTAACTCCTTTTAAAGAGATGGATTGCATATGCTTGCCTCATATACCGTTTTATGTTTGATTGTGCCCCACTAAATGGACTAAGCCCTAATCCATCAAAGGTGGACTAAGTATAACCCAACATGATAAAATCAGGCAATTCAACCACGATATTAGCATTTTGACAAGCTTTAAAGATAAAGTTAAATTCTTGTACATCAATGAACACAACAGCTTGCAGTGTCAAAATTAATCTCTGAAATGTAAACCAAATGGTTAATGTTCATTCAACTAAAATATAAGTCACATTGAGATCAAGTCAAGCTACTAGCCAGACTTTATTTAATAACTACTACACAGTCCCATAAAAAAGAAACAGTGCTAAAACTTACATGTCAAAGAAGTCTCTTTGTCTATCTCTTTACTAAGTTGTGCAGTCATTGCAGAGAATCATTGTTCACAATAGATAGCTCATCTAGAACTACAAGATCAAATGAAACTTGAAATCTGAAGCAACCAAATAAGAAATTCGTGTCAGAAAGCCAAGACAAGTAAAGAACAGTCAGGTTTGTGGACACCAACGAGCACCATTCAAATCGGTACTGTACCACGGGACTTGCACGTGACTAGTAATAGGCTACTCGTTTACTTCAGCAACGATTCTGTATTTCCCAGATAGCTGTTGCTGCAAATAAAATCAGAATCATTTATAGATAAAAGAAATCACGTGGATTCACTATTAATAACGCAAATGAAAGGAAAGTAAATATATCTTTGACTAGTGTTGTTCTATGAACATCTTGATTTAGATCCTGTTGTCATCATGATATTTTTTTAGTAATCTAATTTCATATTTCTTTCCATCTTCAACCAGAACTTTCATTTAGGTCCAAATGACAAAAAGAAAGGCAGATTTTTTTAAACTCACAACTCTTTCAATTGGTATTTGGTTGATTACTTTGAATCACTGAATACGTCAGATAGATATAAACACACTAAACTTATGTAAGATGTTAAACTTAATCACTTTAGGAAATCTCAGCTTATTGTTTCCAACTAAACTCGGTATGAATCAATGATATCATTCATATAAATTATATCGAAGTGAATGGATTGTCAAATTTGACTTAATTTTGAAGAAATAGTATCATATAAACACAAACCTAAATCATTTAGAAAATAATAGACAAACTATCTGACCAGATCCAAACTTAGCACAACAAAATCATATCCTAGCTTAACAGAAGAAACATAAAGCTTCCTTAAGAAGATGTACCTTTTTCCATAACTCAGTGTGGCTTTTGCAGAAACCAGCGACGATGGTGGCATTCTTCTTCCCTTCACGATACTCAATGCTAAGATCCTCTTTCAACCCACAAGTGACATGAAATGCCAAAGGACACTTAATCTCTGAACACACAATGGCACAGCCACTTGAAGATTCACAAATATAACACTTCTCAGACCACCTCTTCTTGGGAATCATTGAGCAATCAATCCCTTCTCTTCCTTCTGGGTCCTTAAAAAACACCTCAGGGACTAAAAGTGCACACACAATATGGGCCCACCGTTCATCTACAGTGGGTTTCATAGCCCCTTGCTTTGTAGAACAGAGGCAACAAGAAATGTTGTTTTCATCATCTTTCTTAGTTTGAGAAGACGAAGAAACTCTGCATTTTTCACAGAACCAATCACCTTCTGGTATTCCTTTTACAAGCGGATTTCCATAGCACGAGGCATGAACCATTAGATCACACCCATCACAGAGAACAATTGGATCTGATGGATCCCCATCGGTGCTTTGACATACAGCACACACAATCCCATCCTCATCAACATCTTCAATATTTTCATTTTCATTTTCAACATCGAGGGAATTTGCTACAAGTGGAATCTCGGAATTACTGGAATCTTCAATATTTTCATTTTCATTTTCAACATCGAGGGAATTTGCTACAAGTGGAATCTCGGAATTACTGGGTTCATCATTTACTGATTTTACTTCTTCCTCAAGTGATGGTTTGTATTCAACATTGAGGTCAATAGAAGAAACACCGATATCGGAAGCAAAATCAGGTTGAAGAGCCCATACCCGTTTCTTGGCCGGTAACGAATAAGTGTTGACGGAGACTGAAACTGGCGAATCAGAAAGAAATATTGAATCCCGAGATTCCTTACGCTTCTTTGCCGGTAAGGTTGAGCAGGAATCGCCGGCGCGTTCATCGTGAGTTTTGTTATTGTGATGTGGCTGTTGATTCTGGAGCTCTTGTTGCTGTTGGATGAGTCTGAATCTCTTGAGGGGAGGTAAGCCATGATAATCGGGATCCATGTTTTGGGGTTTCTGGGTTTGTTTGTGGGGTTTGACTGGAAATTCAAAAGGAAGGAAGGGCAAGGTAAGATTGAAAGGAAGAGAAAGACAGGAAATAGAGGTTTGGAAATTGAGAGGGAGCGAAAAGAGTGAAATTTTCGTTTTGGGTTTTTTGGAATTTGAAGTTTGAACAGAGCGGTGAAGCCAATTGGAATAAGAAAATTGAAGCTTTTGAATATGGCGGGAGACCAAAAATATTGTGCTCTGCTGCGTTGAGAAAAAACCGCGTTTTGTTTGATTTGGCACTAAAAATCATTGTTTTGAAATCCAGCCGGAATGGAAACCGTTAAATTGGTCAGTAAACCATTTTGGTTTGGCCATCAACGGGTTCTAGTTTTTTTTTTTAAATCGATTTTTTTAAAAAAAAAAATCTTTAAAATTTATTATTAATTATTCTAAAATCTTCAATTTTTTTTTTGTTTTTTTGAGTTTAGTTCGGTTTCAATCTGATCAACTTGACTCAATACCTTACCGGTCTAGTGACTGGTCTGCATTTCATAAACTTGCTAAAAAATGATTAAACAGCCAAAAGAATGAAAGATCATGGTTCAAGCATTTTTATATTCTCCTTCTACTCCCTCAAAGTTTATTAATTTCTAATTTAATTAATTTTTACTATTTACTGATAAAGATAGTTAAAATATTAAATTTATCATAAAATTCAATTGATTTTTAATATTATCATTTTTAAAAATTATTATTTTTTAAACTTATATAGTCTAATCTAACAAGTAAATTATACATATGGGAAAAAATTACATTTTGTTGTAAATTTTATATTTGTTAATAATATAATTAACCATTAATAATTCCTTAGATACTACAGCACCACAGCACCAGCAGCAACAACCGAGTCTTGTTCCACCAGAATGTTATTTCTTTAGATAAATTAACATTTTTTAATTATATTGCTTAACCACGCCAAATTAAAATATGTTCTGTCCTTTCACCCAAAAAAATTATCTGTCCAAAAGAAAACCGTGATAATATGATATTATCTGTCCAAAAAAAAATTATTTCAACAGTCATTCAATTTCAATAACTTTATAAATTTGTGTTTGAAATTTGAAATCATGTAAAATCCTTGTTTCATTTATTATTTATTTATTTAAGCATTTAAGACTACATCTTTTATGCAGGAGTCACATGGACCAGTGTTAAAATAATGCTTGAACAGACAAATCTCTTGTGCTCACTGAGTCACTGCCTCCCCAGGAATCGTTGTATAATTTAATTAATAACCTACTTGTTAATTTTATTTGTAAAATAGATTACAGTAGAATTTAATGTTCTAAAGGCTATGTTTTTCGTTTTTTTTTTTATATATATATAAGCACAGATATCCTCTTATTGGAGATAATCCTATAAAAAAAAAGGGAGAAGGGGAAAAAAAAGTTACACACAGTCTTCAAAGACATTAGCTCACTGCAAGTATTGCATATTCCTTTCAAGGTATAATAATCCGTGCACAAAATGAATTAACTTTCTAATAAAGCATAATATCTTAGAGATTCATGAACCAATACTATCTTATTTATTGAAACTAACATTTCCATTTAAAGTAACAAACTTCTAAATTCATGATTTTCATGAACCAACACTTCGTTTTATCTATAAAATAATCTTCAACTTTTTTCAAAAATGCAATTGTAATTATAAACTATTTTTTTAGAGTAAGAGTAACCATAAACTCTTAAAATCGAGGTAAAATTGTTAAACTCAACTAACTTCCATCTATTATAATATGAAACTACTTGTTTTTTCATCAAATCAATTTGAAAATAATGAAACACCCCAATTTTTTACTTTTCTAATATGGATTGATGATGATAATGGTTTTTTGGAATTGTAGATGGTGGTGATGAAGATGAAGAGTAGAGGATATGAGAATGAGTGAGAAAGAGAGAGATAGAAGGTGAAAATAACTGTTCGAGGGATGAAGATGAAAAATCACTTAATTGCATAGCAACTATTAAGTGAGGGTATTTCAGTACTTTCATATTGTAATAGATGAAAATTAGTTGAATTTAATAGTTTTCACCCAATTTTAAAAGTATGTAGTTATTTTTGTTTTAGAAAATGGTTTATGGTTACTGTTGCACTTTTAATAAAAATTGAAGGTTATTTTAGTATTTTAACTTTGGATACTTTTAAGGACATGACCATGATTGCTTTTAGTACTATTTTTCGCATTATAATTTTCTATATAATATTTCATAGAAGTGCATTGATTTGTAGAACATCGGTATAACGATTTGAAACACCTCTCTTTATTGTGAAAACCACCTCATAGGTTTAAGCTTAAATTTATGATTGATATTATTGTTGATCCTTACAGTTTGATCAAATTTTGATTTTAATCCTTATAGTTTCAAATAATTCGTTTTCTTCCCTAAAATTTTATAGGATTCAATATGTGATTAAGCACAAAGACCAAAACCAAAACTCGTTAAAAATACACTAACCAATCATTAAACTCGGACCAAATCTTTATGAAATCACATTGACTAAAACAAATGATTTGAAACTATAAGGAGTAAAACTAAAATTTGATCAAACCACAAGAACAAAAAATGGTATTAACCTTGAATTTATCATCTACAGTAACATGTCCAAACTCTATCTATCTATGTTGATAGCATCAAGAGCAAGCATAATTCAATCTGAACTGAAAGGTAACTAGACAACCCAGATGCAATTTTAATTGAGGATTGCAAAGGATAAGATAACAAGTCATGGTTGAAACTGTGCCAAGCACATGAAACAAGTTAATGCATGAATCCAAACAACTAATAATTACATACAAACTATAAGGAGCAGAACTAAAATCCAATCAAACTATAAGGACTAAAAATGATATTAACCTTAAATTTATCATCTACATTAACAAGTCCAAACTCTATCTATCTATGTTGATAGCATCAAGATCAAGCATAATTCAATCTAAACTGAAAGGTAAACCAAACAACCCAGATGCAATTTTAATTGACGATTGGAGAGGATAACATAACAAGTCATGGTTGAAACAGTGCCAAGCATATGAAACAAGTTAATGCATGAATCCAAACAACTAATAATTACATACAAATTCTTCTCAGGGTACAGAGCGTCTCCAAATTCCGGCCAACGCACTTCCGAAGATTGAGTGAATCACACTTGAAACTGCACATGGCACTGTTGTCAGCGGATCACCAAAATGCTTTGAAGCCAACACAATTCCAAGCACCGAGTTCTGAATGTGAAAAGGCCACAGAAATAAGGTCCGCAAGCCCTCATTCAACTTACTCTAATCAACTTCTAGTAGCTTTATCTTATTAAACACATTTGCTAATGTATCGCACAGAATACCATAAATAAGTGGCAATACCCATGGTCTATTCATTATGTACCTTGTTAAAGCTTTATCATACATAAAATCAATATTTTCTGATGCATTGCACGAGTTTAAGGAACGAGTCATACTATCCATAACTTGAGAAAAGTGTGCATCCTATGAATTTTATTTTATATATGTATGTATGTTGATGCATTGATTTAATTAAAATATGTTTCACTAGTAGCTCAATAGTTGCATTGTCTTTAGTATTTTAAGGATATCCAGGCGATAGTTTCAGAACAATGAGAATGTGACAAGGGAACCAGACATTTTATAACAAAATGTTCATCATTTTAACATTCGTGTCATTATTTCTCATTGATTACAGACGTATATACCACTGATTGATTGATTGACTGATTCATTGATTTTAGGCTAAACCATAAGGGGCAAGTTTTGATTTTTATTTTTCAGGTACAAGACACTTAGACAGAACAAAGATTTGAATCTAAGACATCTTACTAACTATTCATCACTAGACTATTCTAGTGGCCTAATGTTTTTACCTGCATGCCAACCTCAATGGAAATTGTTCGTGACGAAGTCTTATCTATCCCCAGCCTCCTTGCAAGTATGTAACCGAAGAAAAACCCAGAAGCATGAAGAAGGCAGGTAGCTAATATTATTTGTCTTCCAGACATGAGGATTGCGGAAGAATTCTGGGCAATGGCATGTCCACATAAAATTGCCACAGTTGCTACAGCGACAGGCGGCATAAATGGGTTGAAAAATTTAACAATAGGTTGGAAAAACTGATTCAAAACAGCACCGCCCAGAACAGGTAGGAGCACAACCTGTTTGAAATGAGAGAGACAATGAAATAAAACCATCAAAGTAGAAGAAGCCACTTGGGACTGGCTCAGTAATTAAAGGTGAAATGGGATGTGATCATGACCAAGACTCGAATCCTGCTAATTAAATATTTAAAAAAAAAAAAAAAAAAAAAAGAAAGAAGAAAAGGCATTAAAGCAGATTTAGAAATAGGAAGCTTTTGATCAGCAATGCTACCTGCAAAGTTGAAACGACCATGTCAGCTGCATTCACAGCAACATATTTACCAGCTAGTTTAGCTGTCAGAAAAGGAGTCATAACCTGAAACATAAAAGGAAAAAGATAAAATTGGTGGGTGTGAGAAAAAAGAAAACAAGCTTTAATGGAAACCTTTAGCATGCACTAAATCTAAAAGATAACAAATCAGTTTTCCCCACTGCAACATTAGAATCACTCTTGAGAAGTTAGCATATCTATTGCACACCAAATAGTCTCAGTAATAATATTTCCATAGAACTTCAAGTAGGATCTTGTTCCTTAATGATATCTTCTTTACTTGTGACAAATTGTTTTTGTTATCCTCTTCTGTTAAAGACAGAACATGACAAATTTATCTCATATAAAACATGTAAGTCAGTGTGATAATATTTAATTCTTAAGCCTTTACATGCAAAATGTTTAAGATAGCAGATTCCTGTCAAGCCTCAAGCCAAGAATCAATTCTTATGCCTTTACATGCAAAAGATTTAAGATAGCACATTCCTGTCAACCCTCAAACCAAGAATCAAAATTAAAAAAGAAATCATCATACCACGGAAGCAAAAGTGCTTGCAGCTGTCATTACCACAGAAAGCGCCACATTGCCTCTAGCAAAACAAATAGATCATTACATCTACTAGTCCATGGCATGTACTAAGAATGAACTGTCAGAAAATTCTGAGAACCAAATTACCGTGCTAGATAAGTAACAATGTTACTAGCCGTACCTGCAAACAATAAGAGATTACTTTGAACAGGCAGAGGATGGAGCACAGATATAAACAACCAGGATAATGCACATACCACCAGGGCAGCACGCAACCAATATTAGACCAGCGGCATAATGTGGTGGCAGATTTAAGAGTTTGCTTATAAGAAATCCAGATAATGGCATAACCTGAAATTGTCAGATATCACATTCTCAAAAAGTAAACAAAAGTCATATTGTATGAAAATAAACTACATAAGCGTAAAAGAAATATTTTGACACAAACAGGGATAAATCATCATGAAAAAATTGTTCCAATGTGCCAGTAAATTGAGAAGAAAAGAAATGCATCCACAATGCATATCATAGGAGCAAGTGGCTACATATATTGGCATCATCTAAGCAAAAAGAACTTAAAACTGCCCCCTCTAGCATGATAAACACGTCAAAGCTCAATTTCCAAGTTGTTAACATCTTATTCATGGAATCAAACGCAACAAACTATGCAAATAAGAATGCTCATTAGTAAGAACTATTTGGTAAAGACAGAAGTTAGATAGTTTAGTGCGTGGAGACAAGTATTAAACAAAAACAAGCCAAGATATAATGCCTTTTTTGTGTAATCATGATCACTGAGGATAGAAGAACATAAATGAACTTCTCATAAAATAAAGAATGTGTGATTTCAACTCTTTACAAGTCTACTAAGATTGGAAATAGATAGCTGGCTTGAGTACTTTGGCTATTGATACATTACCATCATTTCTGCATCGTCCAAAAATTGGGCAATGCCACTGCCTAAAGTGAAGATTTTGCCAACCCCTTGGACAAGTTTAGTAGCATAAAATAGTACCTCAAGCAAGTTCAAAACCTTTGAGAATGTCAAAGTTTTGGAAGTAACCCTAAGGAACAAGTGTCATTGTGTGATGAATACAACCCCAAAGAGAGAGTCTAATCCCCAAAAGCTAGCCTATAAGGAGGAAGAACCTAATGGACTTATAAACCTCACTCCAAGAGCTTGGCTCCCTGATGTGAGACTCATTACATAGTCACCCTTCAAGAGCCGACGTCCTCGACGGCTTCACTCCACGGCACTTCACTCGACCTTGCCGGTCAGAACCCTCCGTGGGTAGCCCTCTCCAAAACACCGGCTCTCAATAAAAGCACCAATGTGACGAGCACAAGCCCAAAGGGAGAGAGCTCAATCCTCAAAAGCTAGCCTATGAGAAGGGAGAACCCAATGGACTTAGAAACCTCACTCCAAGAGAGCTTGGCTCCCGACGTGGGACTCATTACACATTGCAGTAGTATCTATTTTAAATCCTCTGCAGTTGGTACCACACTTCATGAAACACATTAAAAGACACCTCTGTGTTACTTTAATAAATTAAAATCCCCATCATCAACAATGAAAATAATAAAGAGGACAGCATAGATAATAAATAAACAGATTGATAATGTAGAAAATCTTATTCAATCAAGGCAGGCAACGAAGGACTGACTATTATAGCTTCTAAGTAAATACACTAACCAAATATTGAAGCACGAAACCTGACAGTACTTCCTTAGGCATAGCAAGAGCTCCACGAAGATCATCAACAGTAAGCGTCATACCCATGCCAAGCATGGTCGTGGCCAGACCAAGAATGCTCAGTTTGGGCGTGACCCAGTCGAAGGAACTAGGTTTGAACAACCCCAACGCGAGCCCAATTACAACCCATAAGGGAAATGCCGTGGACATGACCTCTCCGGCAAGCTCCAACCAATCCCGAAAACTCCGGCCACCATTTGCGCCATACCCGCTCGATGAAACACCGCAACGGAGCGGAGACAAATAGCTTAACCTAGAAGTTTTGGGGATCGTCGATGATGTAGCTAGATTGGTGAGCGGAACACCGATAGACTGGTTTAACAGTGATTGTTGGTGAAATCTGCGCTGTTGTGTGAACGAAGCGAGATGTGGGTTAGTTCTTGAAGAACATAGTGAAACTACCAGATTGGGGTCAGATTGAAGCTTGAGAAGTGATTTTCCACAGTGAAAACTTGCGATTGGTGCTAGCATTGGAATGGATTGCTTCTCTGGTTAACTCTGGGAAATCTTCAATCCAATTATCCGAACAAACACCAAATTCTTGCCGCGATTGATGCTAGCATTGGACTGCTTCTCTTGTTAACTCTGGGAAATCTTCAATCCAATTATCCGAACAAACACCAAATCCTTGCTCTATCAAATGAGTGATTGGACGGAACTTGGTCGCTGACCCCAATGAGTTCTTACAATACAAGTACAATGCTCTCTCTTGGCTCTTCCATGCGAATGCTCAGTGACCATGGTGAGTCTTTTATGCTGAGCGCAGAGAGTGAGACTAACCCGGTGACACCGTAATAATTTTCCGTTCAAAAATTTAAATTAAATTCCGCAATTTATTTAATTTTTTATACAAATATTTTTATCTCTAATATTATTCAATCAAAATTAATTCTTTAGGTATTGGCACATTTCTTTGAAAAAATAAAGAAAATATCACTTGAATTTTAAAATATAAATGATTATAACAGTAATATAATCAACAAAAATAGAAAAACAATTGATAATTCATTTTATTAGAAAAATCATCTATTTAAAATTTTAAAATTTAAGTGATATTTTCTTAAGATTTCCCTCATCTCTTTGTGTTCATGAATTTTTATCCACTAAACTTTTTAAAATTTCTCCCATAGGTAGTTAGGAGCTGCCACCTGCTCTGCCTAATTTATGCTTTCAGAGAAACCATGTTTTTTTTATATTAAAATTGTTCATAGGAAGGTGCCAAAAATATAAGATATAGATAGTTAATTTACGAATAGTATTAATGATGTCAAATTTTTATGAACATAAAATTTGTATTTTATTCATGCAGAAAAATATAAAAAAGGGTACCCTCCAGCTTTTAATATATGACAAATTTAGAAAATTAATCTTAATTTTAAATATAAGACCCATTTACAATATTGATCAATAGTTTTTTAATGGAGAAATCATTTTTACATTTACTGCAGAAAAACTTGTCTGTAGCAGCCAAAATACCACGCAGTTTAACAATGCAGCTGGCGAGTTTGTCCTTTCTTCTTCAACTTTCCTGCATTTTTTCGTCACAGGCATTTTATGGTTAAATAAAAATGTTCAAGAAGGAAATCACGGAGTCGATGTGGGAGTGGGATAGCGGGAGGGTCCCTCCTTCACATGTGTTCAACGTGTCAACTTCCCATACCTCCTTTTCCGATCCCCTCTCGTTTCTTTACCATCTCCTCTATCTTTTATAATTTGGAGTGATAATGATAACAAAAGGCCTCTCCTAAAAAAATGAAAAAAAACACTTCTCTCGTCTGACTCGTCTCTGTTTTCTAGAACTCACAAGCCTGTAGGGGTCTTCCCAAAATGTCAGCATTATACTTCCATCCATGTGCTTCCCTAAAACATAAGCAGCAGGTCCAAGTAAACACTACTAAAGCCAGGTTTTGCTTTTCATTGCCATAAAAATTAATCATTTCCGTTCCTTGAATCAGCAGAGAAAAAAATAGAGATATATCATCACCAATATATAATGTTATTATAGGAAACTAAAGAAATTCCAAGACATAAATGGTCGATTAAAGCCTCCACGATGTTGGCCAAACAAAAATTTAAGCCTCCACGCATGAAGCCATACAAAATACATTAATATACAAAGAAACAGAGTAGGTAACAAGTCATTGATACATATAGCCCTAACTTGAGGGGGAGTATTAGTATTAGTTAGTGATGTAATTTTAGCATTGTTTTTTTTTTTTTTTTTTTAAGGGGGGGGGGAATAATCAAGTGACTATGGCATTCACCAAGATCAGTGGTTGTACCTGCTCCGTTTGATCCTCAACATTCTCAGAGGCAAGTTTTCCAGTCTACACTTGAACACATGAAACAGAGTGAGTACACATATTTGCCAGCAAACATTCGTATCGTACAGACACTGAGATGGTGGAAGAATGAAGGGGCAAGAGTAAACTCAGATTATAACAAACCTCAGGAACAAGACCAAGAACGCCAGACACAAACAGAAGATTGTTGGCTTTGATTGCTTGAGAATATGGCCCCAGTGCTGCATCAGATTTGATACACAAGAAGTTAGTATGCAAGATGGTAACAGAGATTCTGGAGCAAATAGCTCTCTCTCTCTCTCTCTCTCTCTCTCTCTCTCTCTCTCTCTCTCTCTCTCTCTCTCTCTCTCTCTCTCTCATACATACAACATAATAGATCAGTGAAATTTATTGAAACTAAACAGAATACATCAATGAAATAATCGAGATTTAATTTCTCAAACAAGCAAAAGGCGTAGAGCGCTTGGAAGAAGACGAAGCAGAAGAACGCCACATGGCGATCTCGGCGAGCGAGGCACAGCCAATGCGAGCAGGCAAGGAAGCCTGGCGGGGGCGCAATGCACCCATGTCCATAGCCGGCACTTGGAAGGAACTAGCAGAAAACGACGCCATTTTCTCTCGCTCTCTGTGTCGGTAACTCACACTTGTTGACCTTTCCTCGCAAACACCCCCAAAGTGAGAAGACCATTGCTGTCAATAGCCGATAAAATGCCTGTGACGAAAAATGCAGGAAAGTTGAAGAAGAAACGACAAACTCCTCCTTCCTGCGCCAGCTGTATTGTTAAACTCTGTCGTTTTTTGCTGCTGCAGAAAAACTTCTTTTTTTTTTCAGTAAATGCAGAAATGATTTCTTCTTTCTTAATTTATTTTTATTGATGTTTACTCAACATTCATTAAAGAGGGGAGGAAAGAAATGAATTAAAGAAGATAGTTTAAGAGTGTTTTAAAATTACGTGTTATATTAACTAACTTAATTAATTTTTTAATCTAATTAAATTATATAAATATATCATTAATAAGGGAGGCAGTATTATACATGTGTGTGGATCACGGAGATGTGTATTGAAAAAGATTTGAGTTGCGCCGGTGAACCATTATATATGTGTTGATTTTTTAAGAGTCAAAAAAAAAATACCATGAATGGATTTAAGATTCTGATGCGTTATAAGGACAACAATGTAAAACCAAGTATTGTTAAGGTTGTCTCCATATAAGAGGAATAGAAGAATATAGTGTTAACCTTGGTTTTATAAGTTATTTTTTATAAGTCGAAATAAAACTCCTCTCAAATACTTTTCTCGTAAATTGTAAAAACTAATCCAAACGCGCACCATTGTTGATTGTTGTTTTTATTTCCCACCATTGCTTTCAAGTATCAAATTTGAAATTCAAAATGCCCTAACTATTTGTAGCCTTATGCTTGCTTTTCTTTCCCTCCATTCCCTTCAAGTTTTAAAACTCAAACTGTATAGTATTCCCTCCGGTCCTAATTATAGGACAACATTTTGGAGTTGAATTTGATTTTAATTATAGGACAAAATTCTTATTTTTGTCAATTTCTTCCTAAAATACCCCTATTGATACTTTATCAATTATAATTAAACACAATGCTAATTTAATAATGTACTTATATATTAAAACGTAAATGTGTGCAACAAAACGTACTTTATCAAAAATAATGTACTTATTTTCACACCTACTAATACTTCCGAAGTATCAAAACGTATATTGTGTAATAAGGGGCAAAAGTATAGGTGTGTAAGAGGGCTAGGGGTTTAAAATTACATAATAGAACCCAGATGTTTAGGAAATTACATTTCTGCCTCATAAAAACTTAAAATTTTTTCACTTTAGTCCCCACTAAAAGTTTCATGGAGGGACTTAAATGAAAATCTTGAACTTTTTATGGGGCTGAAATGTAATTTCATGAACACCTGAGTTTATTTTGTAATTTTCACTCTCTAATTACAATTCCTAGCTCCTTTGTGTGTGTGGGGGGGGGGGGCGCGCTCGCGCTCGCACAATGTTGTCAAAATTGAGTTAGAAACGGAAGGGGTGATATAAACGTAAATCGTAGAAATGACACGAGACGTAAAGTTTATACTACTTAACATCATACTACAAAATTATACATATCTAAATGTAAAAAACATAAATTACTACTCAAAATTCAATGAGCAACTTCATATTTAAAAGATATAAATCATATAATTATATAAAACATAAGTCTAAAAACACAAAAAGAGTTTAATAACTGCTACAACCAAGTTCCAAAAAATCAAAAGAATAAAATTTTACAATTCATAAATTTTATCAATTGATTCAAATCAAACACATCATCTTGCATCAATTGCATGTTTCCAATGTCCTCTTCTCTTACTCTTATAACAAGTTCATTTGTAAAACTTGAAATGTCTAAATCATGACCATCTATAGGTTCCCTCACTACAACATTAATCAAACTTTCCTCATCATGGGCATCAACATCTAAATTATCTACATCTTCCCAATTTTCTTCGTTTTCCACTATCTATCCAATCATCATAGGATGGAAGATCATCAAAATTATATGCATGGGAGCTTGGAGCTTTCTTTTTCTTGCCCAATCTTGAATTGACCATCACAAAAACAACATCATTCATAGTCGTTTGATTTTGGGAATGAAAATATGGTTTTTCTTTTTTTCTTTTTTGTTTTAAGTAATAACGGTAAAAACTTATGTTTTTACCTTTTTTTTACGTTTTTACGTGACATTTTTACTCGTTTTTACTAAGAACTATTTTTACTTGTGTTTTAACATGTATACCCCAATAAAAATGAAAAAAATGTAAACTTACATTTTTACACTTGTTTTTTACAACAATATGTGTGTGTACTCCTCTGCTTCTTAATATACGACATAGTTACCTAATTTAATTAGATTAAGGAAGTTAGTTAAGTTATTTAATATGATATGTATTTTCTAAAACACCCTATCATCTTCCTTAATTCCCTCATTCTGTCTCCCCCTTGATTATGGTAGAAGGAGCATTAATAAAAGTAAGTTAGGAAAATATTGCCAAATAACAAGTTTTATATTTAGGAATAAGTTCAACTCTTTGAATATGTCTTATATTAAGGATAAGAGGAGTATAAATTAAGACCACTTGTCCACTTTGAAAATATGGATAAATTATAAGGGATTAATATTTTTTTCCCCTGAATCACGGATTGCATCATATTTTGGTAAGATATTTCATGGTATATTTGGGGATTTTTTTTCACTATTTTTGGACTTAAATTGTATTACTTATATTAATTGTGATCAAAGTTGTTTGCATGAAATTAAGGTTAAAAGGGGGCATAAATGTCATATATTTCATGAATTACCTTAACTGATTGATTTTTGGAATATAAGGTATTACATTCTGAGTTTATTTTCTTTGTAGATTAGTTTATGGAAAATTACATAAAAGACCCAAAATATCTGGAAATTATAAATCAATGAAGAAAAGGACCAGAGTCAATTACATAAAGGGGCTAGAGTTTTTGAAAATTACAATTTGGCTCACAAATGTTCAATATTTTTAGTTTAGTACCTCCACAAACATTTGAAAAGTTCATTGTAGTCCCTGGGAAATTAGGTTTGATTTGACCTTCTTCTTCGACACTTCATCACAGACTTGACAACGTCGCAGATCTTCATGGAAAGAGAGCTCACCATTGGACCTTCACTCTCTCACCATTCCTCCTCCATGCTTCCTCTACACGTCCATTGCACCGTTCAACCTTCATCATTCTTCCTCCTTGCTTGACCACCACCGACATCTGGGTTGGAGAGAAGAGCTCGGTGTGGTGCCGCGACAACATTGACTTAGAGATCAAAAGTAGTAGTATCATGAGATGAGAGAAATCAAACCAAAGCTTAGAGAAACCGAGAGTCTTCCTTTCTCCACCTTCACTCTCTCTTCCCTGCACCTCTTCGGCTCTCACTACCTATGTAGCATTGATACTGACACGGCGTTTTCGATACGTTCCCAATACAAGATGTTGATACGTTACTTTAAAAATACTAATATTTTGATACGTTCGATACATCTTAGTATTAAATAATATTTTTAATATATACATCAACCCGAAATGAATCAATCTCATGTGATGATGCTTCTATTGACTTTATACTCCTCCCACACCCAATAGTGGCCCAACCCCCCTCAAAAAAAAAAAAAAGAGGGGAGGTGGCGGAAGAGTCAATTAAAGCTGGGATAAGATCTGAGACATTGTCAAGTGGCCCTATGGCCCATGTGTCACGATCCCACATTTGGTTGGGAATGTGAGAACTCTTCACTCCTCTTCTTGGCTCCTCCGCCATTCATATTAAACTTCCATCACCTTAAGCTTCACATCCAAAATCATCTTCTAGAACCGCAGAACACCGACGGCCGACGCATCGAGTCGATTTGGGAAATGGGAGAGACGAAGGCGCGTCGATTTGGGAGAGGTGATTTCACCGAATCGATTTGAGAGAGATGTCGCCGTGTTCATGGTCACCGGCCGATTAGGGCTTTTTTGTTGCCAAAAATTTGATTCGCAATTCGCCCTTCAGGTTTTTTGAAAAAATTATAGAAATGCCATTTGACCCTTTGACCAAGCCGAGTTGCGATTTCCAGTGTCATATATGTGCCCGTGAAATTCGCGTATCAGATACGTTTCAATTGCAAAATTTCATGTATCGGTGCATCATAGCTCACTATTGAAAACCACCATCACCATTGGCCTCCTCTGTTTTGTATTGTTCCTCTTTCGTTCGCCAAAAACAACCATCACCTGAGAACCTTTGCCACCAGCTTCATCCTTCTCCACTTTCATTCACCATCATTGCTTCTTCCCATATGCTTCTTATGACTACCAATCCTTACCAAACCTAACAGACCCACTTTCACTCTGTATTAGATTTGGTTCTTCATTTTCCATAGGTTTCCAAAGCTTTGAAGATGCAATGGTTGCAATTAAGGTCATGAGTGGCTGATTTTGCTTGAGTCTTGATGGCAAAGAAAGTGGTTAAAGCTTCAATATGTTATAATGGGGAGTTCATTGGTTTTCATTTGCGTATTTCATGTATTATGTTCTATTTGGTGTGATTTTGTAATTGATATATGCTTGTGAGACTTAGATGAGTTATTTTTTGCCTATAAGGTATTAATCTTGTGTTGAAATTTGTTCTTGATACACTTAGATTTTGTATTGAACATATTTTCTTTGGATAAATGAAGTTATGCATTTTATGTTACCGTGTTCTCATCAAAGAGGAAGCAAGTGCATTAAAATGATTTTCAAACACACATTAAGTAGTTTTTAACAATTTATCTAAGAGATGATTATGAATGCGATTGTAGGAGTAATCATCAATTAGGTAGATTGGATCTAATGTGATTGCTTAGGGTTTTCAATTTAACTTGATACAAAATTTACTCCAATATTTCAAGAAGCTAGGAAAGCCACCGACTTTGCTACCAAGACCCATTTTATCATATCATCCTTTTTAATCCAAAGCATTTGTTTATTGTTTTCCAAAAATACCAAAAAGATTAGAAATAACTTTAATTCCATGCATTTTAATTTGGAGAAAATCATTTTCAAAACCCCCTTTATAACCATGTTTTTAGCACTTAGTCTAACTTAGGGAATTCAAAATAAAATGCTCCATAATAAGAGAACGATTTTGAATTGTTTGCAATGTATTGCATTTTAATTCGTGATTAAAATTAGTGATTTAACCCCGAGGAAGCTAAGGTTGTGTCAAACCTATCACCTATATATATAAGGATGTTTCTTTTTTTTTTTTCCTGTAAGAATAATGATGTTTATTATGTTATTTTCATCTTAAACATGTGGTTATTGTCAAAAAAATAAAATATTATATTGCAATAATTAATTATTATAAAGCTACACGTTGAGAGATAATCTTTCAACTCCTCACATATCATTAAAATGACTTAAAATGTTTGCCAAAAAAAAAATTAAATGACTTGAAATCAACAATAGTAATGATTGATTTTCTACTAAAGCATCCGCTAGGTAACTTTTTTTTTTTTTTTGGGGGTAAAAGATTGACAGTAGGGTGGATCCAGTTAAGAAAGCATTATATTCTTGGACAGGATACCCTGAGAAGTGGGCCTAGGATGATCGGAGCACTGAAGTCATTGGGCTTGCCACGAATGTTTCTTTCCATATCCATGGCGGAAGAGGCCGATATAGGGACCCAGAAACAAACCCTAGAGGCAACAACATAAGAGGTGTTACCCCTTGTTTTTAGATTGATTGCGAAAAGATTGGGATCTTCATAAAAAGGAGGGGTTCGATCCGAACTTGGTCCAAGGACGGGAGGTATCCAGAGAGTGTGCGAAATAACAATAAGTCAGTTAAGTTGGAGGCATATATACTTTTAGTCTTGAATTTCTTGCGGAGTGGGTTCCAATGAGAAGATATGGTGCAAATGAGAAGATAAAAAGGGAGGACAACGGATTCTGATATGATATGGTGCAAATGAGAAGATAGAAATAGAGATTATTTTTTAAAAAAAGTGAATAGAGAGGACGACGGAAGGAAGAAGAAAGAGAAGAAAGAGAAGAAAGAAAAGAGAAAAAGGAGGAGAGAGAAAATATTTATGGGGCCCATACATGAAAAAGTGAGAAAAATCAGCTCGCCAAAAAAGCAGTTTTGGCATTTTCTTTTTAAAGTGTCACAATTTTTTTGCAAAACCAACGTTAAGGCTAACAAACATTTTTTTTTAGCCAAACACTCACTTACATATAGATTGTGATTATAATCTAAAAAAAAAGAAAAAAAGAGATAAGATTATCAATTGATGGGACCACGTGAGATTTAAAACATTAAAACTAACTTTTTTTATTTACTCCAATATCTTGACGACAACAATGTTCAAGGTAAGGCTTTTAATTATATGATTGAACTAATTATACGTTGTGTGCTTTTGTTTTAATCTATCCAGTAAAAAATAATTTTAAAAAGGGATTTTGCTTTTCATTTTTTTTCATTCATTTTAAAGAACTGTAAGAAACTTGTTAAATTGCGTTCATAGTAAGAAAATCTTAAAAAGAGAAAAAAAAAATCATTTTGGGTGATTAAAAATGACATGAAGCCCTGTAAAAAATTGGTTTGAAAGAATTTCATGACCTATCAATATTTGATATGGCATAGTAATATTAAAGATGAATGCCAAAGCCTTTTAATTATTAGCTTACTTTAATATATCTTGTTGACTCTGTAAATCGAAACAGGTGAAATCCCATCATCTCTCTTCACCATTTCTTCTTTAAGAATTGTAATATTGGCGAAGAACAATTTGACTGGCAGTCTTCCAGTAGCAATTGGTAATAAGACGTTGTTGGAAGAATTAGATCTGCAATGGAATTTTTTTACAGGTACGTTCAATCTACACATCTCTTAATTTTATGCTTTAACACAAGTCTTATTTTTATGTATACTATATTACCTCTAGCTAGAATGTGTAACTAAAAGTATTTAAATTCCTTAAATAAAAACTAAAATTTTAGCCTTTTAAGTCTATGATGAATTCCTGGCCAGATTTTAAAGTTAGAGCCTTGTAAATAATAAATAGATTTAATGCAAAATATAAATAACTTGGTTGTTCATTTTATATAGATGAAATTAATTCCATAATCTCTCTTTAGCATATCTTTTAAGAGTTTTAATTTCCAATTGGCAATTGATATTATATTGGAAGAGTCCCATTTAAATTGATTTCCAACAAATTGAAGTTAAATTATAGTCTATTATTTTAAGCTTCTAATTAACAAAATTCCATGTATTACATATATGGTTGTGAGTGAGTTAAGGAAATTTCTATTCTTACTACCAAACAAACAAGTATTCTGTATTTGTTTTTCCATAGGTGGAATTCCTTCATCTCTTTGGAACATGCCTTCTTTGATAAAGGTTAGTCTTGAGATGAATAATTTCAAAGGTAATTTGCCAGAAGAAATGTTCCATCTACTCCCTTTACTTAAAGTCTTTGGTGTTACTGGTAATCAATTAGAGGGAAGCATTCCAGAATCAATAGGCAACTGCACATCTTTGAAAGAATTATATTTGGGTACTAACTCATTTACATGTATGTACTTTACTTATGTGTTTTCTTTTCTTTTTAAATATTTCTCTCTAAAATTAAATTATGGTTTTTATCATTTCATTTATGTGAAATAACAAATAAAGTGAAGATGAAGAACCAATGGAACCTCATGATATTTATAACATAGATAAGTGAAATTCTTATATACTATTTGATGACATCAAAACCTTAAACCATACAGAATGGCCACCATGTGTTATGCCAATACTCAAGAAAATTTGTATGATTTTTTTTTTTTCAAGGATATTATCTATCTCTTAATAACTTTAATTTTATGTTTTTTTCTATCCCCTTAATATTAAAATGATTAAAATAATATTAAAGTATAGACAAGTTTGGAGTTGTTTTATTATTATTTATTATATGTAAAATTTGCAACAAGTCTATATTATTTAATTGAAATTTAAATTATACTTAATGTTTTCTTAAAAATCAAGACTTTGGAATTAACAAATGTACAATAAAATAAAAAATTATTTAGATATGTGTAAGAAATCAATGGAAAATGAAATATCAAAAATTAAATCAATGCCTACACTTTTAACAATTTTCCCATCAGGACTTTTCTGGATATTATTAAAAGATCATAATACCCCTCTATAATTAAAAATAAAAATTAAAGGTAGATGCAGGACTCATTTGAGTTTTAATTATTTCAATTAAATTAAATTTATATTTACCTTTTTTTGTAGTTTATTTATTTGTTTGCTATTTGAATGTGATTGATTCTAAAAAGTAATTAGAAGACAGGTAAAGATGAAAAAAAAATCTAAATTATTATTGTAAATAAACAAAATCAAAGTATCAATATGTTTATGCAAATGATGCTTTTAGGAAATTCATTGACGCTAAGCATTGAGAATCTCACATCTCATTCTAGAGTTATTTAGAATTGTTTGGTCATTTAAGAACCACATTGACTCAATTAGTATATACTTATAAGGACGAATTAGTTAAAACTATTTTAAAAGCTTGGGTACGTGATATAATAAATTTTCCTAAAACTTTAAAAATTCATAAATAAATTGTTTCATATCCAAACATAGTGGTTCAAAATTCTATCTTTAGCTTTTGAAATGCTTTTTAAGACAAAATTAATATGCAGGCTCAACAGAATCCCATTAGGTTCATAACTTGCCTAAAACTCATACTGTACATAGGAATTTTATGCAAAAAAATATCCAGAATTATGACCCAAATTAGAAATTCATATCTTTTTATCTACATGTCTAAAAATTACAAATTAATACTTATTTTAAAGCTTAGGATGTGTACTATTCTCATACCAAATTTCATGATTTATATAAATTTTTTACCTTGAATAAAGTCAATCACATGACTGAGTTTCAACATGAATATAAACTAGTTAAAACTTAAAATTTTGTTGGTTTGAAATCCTGACAGTAACTCTCTTTGGATATTAAAGCTCACCTACTACTCCTTATGGCCGTAGTAATGTACAACCCAAAAAAAAAAAAAAAAATTAAGCTTACATGCCAAAGTAATTATAATAAGTCACGCTAATTCAAAATTAATGTAACAAAACATGCCACGCTTTCTTCCATCCACCTCAGCTAAGCTTCCACCAACTTCTCCTTTCCCAATGATATACTTGTTCCTATGGCTAAAACATAGAGAGGGGTGAGATTGGGGAATCTTAGTAGTAATGCTCATATTTAAATATATAATACATGGTAATTAAATAACTTATCATGTGAAATAAATCACAAAAAACAATACCTTACAACAACTGAATAACTGTAAAACTGAATAAATGAAACTTTTATTACACATGGCCATGACAATAACATAAGTAAGGATTTACATGTTCTTGTGTCTTTAACTGTGGAAATAATGGCACAAACAAACATGAAACCAAAACATAGTTCAACTATTTCTCGTCTAAATGGTGCTATTCAAATAGGAAATATAAATAAAGTTCACAAACTTATGCTATGATATTCCAATTGCCTATTTAATCATCCACATGGTTAAGCCCCTATCATTCAACACGTAATTATTACTTTCTTTTAAATATCTCGGGTAGCATCTGAAATTTTTCTTTAAATAATGTCCAACTTGGTATGAACACGAGCACCATCATTTTGCAACTTTCTCATATGCTAAAGGTTTAAGTAGCAAATTTTCCCCTGACGTTTTTCGCTAAAGAGCAATGTTGCTCTGAAAGTTTTTCTTGTTTCAATGTTGCCCCAAAAGTTTCAAAATGTAGTAATGTTGCCCATTTCCATTGAAAAGTTAACGGTCAACATCAATTTTTTGATGGTCAATGTTAGTTTCTTAATAGAATACGGCAACATTATTACGTTTTAAAAATTTCGGGGCAACATTGAGACAAAAAAAAACTTATAGGACAACATTGCTCCTGAGCCTATACTTCCAGGATGGATTTGCTATTTAACCCCTATGCTAAACCACTTACTGTTATATCTGAAAATTTTCAAGATTTAAAACATGGACTAAATCAACATTTAAATGTGTAACATCCCATTTGAAAACGGCGGAATATTTTTTTTTTTTTAAAACGTTTCCAAATATTTCAAGCAGAGTAGAGCATTGGAGCGAAAAAGTAACCGATTCATAACAAACATCAACCACGGTGTAACATTGTAATGATTACATTAATCCTAGAGTTTGAAAGTGAATAAGCGAAAGCGGTAAAGATAGATAAGTCTTTGGTTGTACGTCTCACTCTCGCTTGCCTCGATCTTCGATCCGTATTCCTCCGGATCCGAAGCTATAGCCGAGATTCAATTTACCGCATTGAATCTCGGGTAGCAGTTAATCTCAAACCCAAACAATACGGTATACGAGATAACGAGATATTCTAGACAATACAACAAGTATATCACTACATAAGCATACGCGGATGCATGATCATTATGCCGACAAAACATAAGCATTACGCAGTATGTAGAGCCCCACAATGTAAAACAACAATAACGGCTTGCACTATTCACCCGGTGCCACGATACCACTCGTGTTCTCGGCGCTAGAAAAACATACGACGTTATCATGACTATAACCCGTGTAAAAGCATCGTATATCGGTCTACGAACGTATCTATCACACATATATGCATTTAAGCGGTACAAGATTAGTGTTACAAGACGCGTCCGTACCTTCGTTGACGACGTTAGGTACTTCGCGGAAAACGTACTTTTTACGGAAAAACGTGAAATGTTCGACGGCAGCACGTCGGGCGGCGTAACGCGGCAAATCGAGTTTCGATGCCCTATCGAGTAATATCACTTTCATTAGTGATTTGAAATCATAATTGGAATTTTAGGTAAAAATTATCATTTTGCCCTTCTACCCCTAATTTGGCGGAATATCGCCAGAACTTCGTTACTTTGACCGTATTCCATTTCAAAATTATCCCCACTATGTTTTTACCTCGTCGGGCATCTTTCAATGCAATGAGGCATAAAAACAAACATAGGAACAAATTGAAACTTCCTAGATCAAAACAACGGTTATACTATAACTACCGAAAGAACTACGGAAACTAAAAACTAAAGACGGAAGAACTTACTCGGAGCTAAGGCAGAATTTTTCCAGAGCTTCTCTCGGATTTGGTGTGAAGAATGAGAGCAAGAGGGCTTGCTATTTATAGGGAAAAATAGGGACAATGTGGGAATTTCCACAAAAGTCTTCGAGATCGGATTCCGCCGTTGGATCGCATTTTTGAGGACAAAACACTCTTGGTCATCCATGGTCAAGATCGAAATCTAAGAGCCCTAAAGTCAATGGATGAGTTTTCATCCATGATGGCTCTTGCTTTATGGCCTCCCGATAAAGCTACCCGACGGTGTCCGTTTCGCGATTTCGCGAAACTCAAAAATCCGGCATGTAACTTTGGAGATCTTTTCATCCTCTTTCATATTATCTATTTTGATCCTATTTTTGATCATATCCAGGTATTTTCGGTGCGTCGGAAGATATTCGGACAAACGCGTCCGATTCTGAAATCGCTCCGATAGAACCAACTTACGGACAATAATTCGCCGAATGAATCGTAAAACGTCCAGTGGTTGCCTAACTTAATCCCGTGTTTGAAAACACGCAATTGTTTCTATAGGTTCTCACTTTGCCTATCGGCTCTACTCTATCCGATCCTTTCCGTCTTATTAGGAATTAGGGTTTTCGGTTGCGGAATAGACGTCTGGTAAATTCTTTCTTCGTGTAAAAATTCACTTGTTCTTAATTTGACCAGTCCGAAAAGACTTTTACCTCCGGTTTACCTGTAGAATTTATTTCTAACTTTTTCCCGGCCCGCCTATAAGCCGACTCACCGCATTATATTATTATTTTATTCTAATTACCATTTTAATTATTTAAACAATTCTTTTTAATTAAAAATAACCATAATTTCGACCCCTTAATTTTAAAATTCAGTTTTAATTATTTTTCCATTTTTAAAAATATAATATTTTTTTACCAAAAATTCCCGTTTTACCCCCGCCTTCGTTAAGGCTTAATCGGGCCTAATTTCTTCGTTTAGTGATCTTTTCGGGATCAGGTTTCTTCATATATTTATCTTTACCAATTTTATAGTATATTGTTATCTTACAAACTTCTATACTGATATTTTCATTTTATATCCTATGTAAAATATTAAAAATGTTTACCCCATCAAAGTTACTTTATGGTTTCGAAATGCTTTTTAAACTTTTCTTCATGTTATTTCCTTTGAAATAATTTATTAAATTCTCATAATTAGGGATAACACTTCCATATTTTTCTCATAATTTTTCATGATCTTTCAGTATGTATCATAATGTTTTTAGACTGCTTTTATCACCATTACAACATTTTTAGTCATTCTGTTCATCTGATTTTTACGTAACTTTTTTGACAATTTACTCAACAATTATAACAATTTTCTATAATAGTTTTAACTTATGAATTTGCTTCATCAAAATATTCATTAATTTATCTTATCTCAAGAATTCAGATTTGCTAAAATCTGGGTATTACACCTAGAGACTCTAAAGCGTCTTCTTATCTTATCTTCTTTCGGTCCTCCCGACCACGAAGCTATTTTAAATGCCGAGGTCCAAATGCACATCGGACCTCGTAACTGTTAACCTCATATTTATGGAAACAACATATGGAAGACATCATAGCATTAATCAAAACATAAGTATATAGCGAGATGGAAGATTATAACAACGACACTTCACGTGTAAAGTTATCTATGCTAACAAGACATTTCGCATGTAAAGTTATCTATGTTAACAAGACACATCTCATGTAAAGTTATCTATACAATTCACTCGTATAGTCGTCTATCACATATAAGTATACGGTAAATATCGAGTTAGTGTTACGAAGACGCGAACGTACCTTCGTTGACGATAATCGGACGTTTTACTTAAAAACGGTAATTTTTGACGGTGGCCGACAACGACCTAACGGTATAACGGCGGCACAACTGCGGCTCGACAACGGCGGTTCAATTATCTCAGATATCCTATAAGGATAGTATTTATCAATATCTAGCAAAGCATAACAAGCATTTTAGGTACAAATTACCATTTTGCCCATGAACCCTAATCGGCGGAATTTCGCGGACCTTCATTGTTTTCGCTCTATCTCTCGTAATTTTGACAGATCTTTTCCCTCATCATATTTTCAAAATATATATCATATTTACCCCTAAATATGATATCTAGACTATCTTGAAAAAATTAAGATAAATCTAGCATTCCTACTATATCTACCGAAAGAACTACCGAAACTAAAGACTAGGGACCGAAGGACTTACCCAGACTTTGCTCAGACTTTCTCCAGAGCTTCTCTCTCTAAAACCTCTCTCTATGTTTCGAATTTGGTGTGAAGAATGAGAGGAGGAAGGCTTGCTATTTATAGAAGAAGGGAGGGACAAGGTTGGAATTTCAACAAAAATCTTCAGATCGGATTTCGACCGTCGGATCGCACTTCGCCACGTGGCTTCATCTTGGCCTTACACCTATTTGGCTGACATCATCATTCTAGAAGAAGATGATGTCATGCATGACATCACATGTCGACTTATCGATAGCGTTTCCCGATCGGTGTCCGAATCGCGTAATTTTGCCGAATCTCAAAATCCGACAGAGTTCGAAGGTCTATACTTCCTCCTTAAAAATATGTGGATTAATGAAATTTATGATTCCATTAAGGGTATTTCCTCGTCTGCTGAAGATTTTAGGACAGACGTCATCGGTTACGGAAATGACTTCCGATAGAACCACTTCTTGACAGAAAATCACTGGTTCGGAATATGATCTGATCTAAGTAACCATATCCCTGGTTTGAAAAGTACAATTCGTTTTCTAAAAGTCACTTTTAGCACTATCTCGCCATTTCCTAATTATCCGGTACTCTAATTACGTTGTTGGTTTCAAAAATGACTTACGAGACCGCTCACTCCGGATAAAATTCAAGAAATTTGGTTTATAAAAAGTCCAGGATGACTTAGACTAAATCCCTATACCTTGGTGTAGGATTTAATTTCTATCCATTCTCATTTCTCCTGTTGGCTCTTTACCGATTATATTATTATTTTAATCAAAATATCTAGATATTTATTTATTTTTCTTTTATTTTTTATTTATTTTTCTAAGCATAAAATATTTTTTTATTTTTATTTTATTTTTATTTATTTAATAATTTCGAATTTAAAAATAATTATTTAAAATTATTTTTAATTCATTTACTTTATACCTTAATTATCCCATTAATTACCAGATTAGCCACTTACTAATTTTTGATAATTTTCTTAATTAGGATAAATCATTATCTCACAACTATTTTACTTACATTGGTATTTTATATCCCATGTAAAATATTAAAAATCATGGGGTCACTTATGATCCCAAAATAATACTTAATTTTGCCTCATTATTTTCCAAGGGAAATTATCCCAAAAATTCCTAAAATTAGAGACAACATACTTTCTAATTTTTAACAAATATTTAATTGCCTCCTGGGTTTTATCATAATATTTTTAGGTCATTTAATGCCTCAAAAATACATTTCATGGATTTTAGCTCTTTATCTCTCCTAATTTCCATAGAAATTACCTTAGAAAATAAGATAATTATTACTTCTTATTTGAGACCACATATTCACCTATTTCCAATAGGTATTATTTACTGAATTTATGATATTTATCATAAGTCAAATTTTAGGGTATTACAACCTTGAATCCACTCTTTTTCTTAAAGTAACTTTATATAATTAGAATTTAATTTCAGAAGAAAATGATTTTAAGATTAATGAAAATGAGCCCTACATTTTTATTTTTCTCCTCTATCCTATACTTATGTTTTTTAAACGTCTTGATATTAGAGAAAAATCCACTTAAATTGTATCTTGTTTGAGAAATTAAATAATTATTTTTTTCTGTCATACCTTCTAATATTTATAAGTCAAATTTTCCAAATGGCTTATGTTACAATGTAGATTTAGATATCATGTGACCATGTTGGACATTTAAGAATAATCTCCCTGTAACACCCCATTTTTCAAAAGCGGAATCAGTTAATATTATCATAGCTAGTAGAGCATCAGAGCAATTTAAAAGAGTGAGTAACTGATAAATATGTGACAAAATACTAACTGTGGCGTATCCGGTCGGTTAAAATAGTGGTACATTTATCCGAGTATTCAAAATGCTAACTACGTAGTAATATAAATACATCTCCAAAATAAAACTCCAGCCGAGTCCTACGCGTGCTGCTTACCCTTGTCACCGGTTCCCGACCCTCTGGATCCTAAAGCTATGGTAAGTGCTGAGATTCAATGCCCATTGAATCTCAGGTAACGGTTAACCTCATGCTCAAGTAAAACAATATATGTATGACATATATTTATAACATTACAGCATTAATCAATACATAGCACACATCAGATGTAAGGTAATAACAACACAACAGTACATAACACACAGCACATGTAAAGTCTATCCACGTTTGCACTAACCAGTGCCACGACAGCTCCTCGTGTCCTCAGCGCTAGGAAAACAATCTCGCAGCATTATCAAGACTATAACCCGTATATAGCTGAATGTATAAACAGTGACCTAAGACAGAGTCCTAGCCACGGTGCATGTCCCAAGACAAAGTCTTGTCCATGACTCTATGAAATAATCTATCACATATAAACATACAAGAAGCATCAGAGTTAGAGTTACAGTACGCGTCCGTACCTTAGTCCGTAGAGCTAGTTATACGTTTGTTCGTTCGGTACGATTCCTGATTTTCCCGGATGTCCTATGATAATATCACCACATTATTTACTTTATAAATAATATCCTAAGAGACATCTTAGACACTATTTACCTTTTTACCCCTGGTGGATTTGTTATTCCAATTATATCCTTTCATTTTCTTAAAAACGCTGATTCAACATTTCTGGGCAGGTTTTTCGGTAACTTTGAAAAATCATAATTAATTTCATAAAAATTGAAACGAGGTTCCATAAAATTCCTCGGAATCCTTAGGATGTCTATTTTTGAGGACAAGTACTGGTTTTTTCTAGAACCATGTGAATAATTCCCAGTTTAATGTTCTTCAACACTTGCCCAGAATTTTTCCAGAAAACGTAATCTAACTTTGGGAATTTTTATCTCTTCTCACAAAATTCAAAATGATACACTCTAGGTATATTTGGAAAGCCCTAGATGTCTAATTTAACCATGAAAAATTACAGAATTTTATGACTTCATCTTCTTCATAAAATCATGGCCTTTTTGCTGCCGACTCTAGAAAACTTCTAACCGTAAATTTTAGCGAATTTCGCTACTTTGATCTTCAAACTTCAAGAATTTTCCTATACCATATTTTTCATCTAATTTTCGAAATAATAACATTTTTAACCATAAAAACATGAAAACAAAACTACACTTGAAGATTCAAGATCAAAACATAATCTAACTATGAATTTAAAAACTAAACTCAAGAACTTACTTGAACCTTGCTTCTACTTCTTCAAGCTTCTCCACACTCACTCTCTACTCACTATATTCAGATCTTGTTGCTTGTTTTGGTGTGAAGATTATGAAGAGAAATGCTCTCTATTTATAGAGAAATTTCAAGGACACAATTGGCAATTAAATGTGACCAAAACTCACCTTAACCTTTGGATTAAAAATGCACTTTTTGAAACTAAATCCTACCCCTACTTTAATGTGCCGACGTGCCTTTCTCCATCAGCCATTTGTTGAGTTCTTTACTAACTAATTACTTTGATTACTTTATTGAAAGAGAAATAATAACAACAACAAAAATTATCCATGTCCTGCGTCCTCTTTATTGACTTTTCAAAGCCATCTTATTATATGATATATACGCTTCCATTTCATTAATTTTTCCATGTGCTCTTATCTTATTTAAAATACATTAAATCAAGAATATCCTCCCTTATCCTCCAAGCCAAAACCGTCCCCCCTCTTCATTCTTGGCTCTTGGAGATGTGCTTCTTATGTCTCTAATAAATGACAACCATAGCTTCCTATTGGTTCTCTTATTATCACATGGATTAAGATTAATTGTATAATTAATTAGAACCATTAGATTCCTTGGCCTTCAATTTGTGTAGAAGAAATATTATTACTATTGAAGATCTTTTTTAATAACACATGTGCTCTTGAAATAACATTGTTTAATCTCCTTCTCTTTCCTCCATGTGAAATTTCATCATTCTCATGACTTTAGGGGCTGAATATCCAATCTTAATTAACATCCCTAAGTGTAGTGTTTTAGATGTTATTAGGTATAATTGACCAAGTGTGATTGGTTCTTTAATTGATTATGATTATTAAAAACTCATTTTATGCTAATCTTGTCTTTTAATTGATCCTTGCTTTTTAATTAAGACATTCCCTAATTGTTGCTTCTTAATTTGCCCCTTGATTAATTATGAAGATTTACACTGTAACACCCCAATTTTCGTAACAAAAGTCGTGCCGGTGACACGTGGTTTTATAAAAATTCATCGAGTTTGAGGTGCTACAACTTAGCGTTTTGCGGAAACGAAAAGCATGTACTAAAAATTTGAACAACATGTACAACACCGAGTAAGCGATGTAAAAGTACTCAGACATATGATGATGCCTGACGTACACTGATATATTAAAAATTTCCCGAAGGAATGTTTATGTGATACAGTAATACAAAACTTATAATTACATTTCTTCTGTGTAACTATACCCTCTTTATCCGAGCCTTGAGTAGACTTGGGGCATCGAATCTAACTCAGTTAAAGCATCCCATTTGGCCAGGCTGGGTAGGTCTAGTGGAAGTCTCACCGTGCTAGGGTGACTGATTGACTGAACCACATAGACGACCCTTCTAGTTTAAGCACCAAATGATATGAAGTAACCCTATTAGATTCATGTTGTAAGGTAGGTTCTGTGGACCTTCTTCCCGCATTTCCTTGGACCGGTGCCTTCTCACGGCTCCGTCTACTAGCGTCTATCTATGGCTCCAACCCCTGGTGCCTCCTCTGGTTCATGACCCTTTCCTGTCTATTCATGCAGACTGAGGTCCAATGCCCATCGGACCTCAGGTAACGGTTAACTTCATGCTTATGTAAACAATATATGTATGACATGTATTCATGACATTTTCACAATAATCACTACAAAAGCCCATAACAGATGTAGGAAATACATAATCAATATGTAGGGCCGTAACCATACACAGCCCCTGCAGTATGTATGTTACCCCAGTCTGCACACTCTCCGGTGCCACGATGGCCTATCGTGTCCAAAGCGCTAAGGAAAACTTTAAACGGTGTTAACAATACCATAACCCGTATATTCATGATTTCACCCATTTCAAATGAGACAGAGTCTCAGTACAGGAACACAACACTCATATATAAGCATATCATAATCATCAGAGTTAGTGTTACTGTACGTCGCGAACGTACCTTCGTTGACGGTACTTTCGGTACGTTTTACGAAAAACGGTAATTTTTTACAGCGGCCCAACGGCCGTACGACAGCGGCTCGACAGCGGATATCCTATAAGGATAGTATTTATCAATATCTAGCAGCATAACATGCATTTTAGGTAAAAATTACCATTTTTCCCCTGACCCCCTAATCGGCGGAATTTCGCCAGAGCTTCGCTACTTTGACCCTATTTCCCCAGAATTTTGACATATCTCTTTTATCAATATATTTTCGAAATAAATATCATATCTACCCTTAAATATGATATCTAGACTATCTGGGAAATTTAAAGATTAATCTAGCATTTCTATTATATCTACCGAATAAAACACCGAAGCTTAAGACTAGGGACCGAAAAACTTACCCCGCTTTGCTAGAACTCCCCGAGAGCTCTTCCTTCTCTCTAACTTCTCTCTAGAATGCGGTTTAGGGGTGGAGAAAAATGAAGAGGAAGGCTTGCTATTTATAGAAGAGAGGAGGGACAAGGTGAGAATTTCATCAAATGTCTTCAAATCGGATTTCAACCGTCGGGTCACACTTCGCCACGTGGCTTCATCTTGGCCTTACACCTACTTGGCCGACATCATCCTTCTAGAAGAAGATGATGTCATGCATGATGTCATGTGCGACTTACCGATAAGCGTTTCCCCGTTCGGTGTCCGAATCGCGTAATTTTGCCGAATCTCAAAAATGCGGGAACTAGGTTTTGTAGTTCCATTCTTTCTCTTTAAAACTCTGGGTTTCACTATATTTTTGATCCCATTAAGGGTATTACATTATCTCGCCGAAGATTTTCGGACAAACGTTGTCGATTCGGAAATGACTTCCGGTAGAACCAGCTTCTGGACAAAAATTCACTGGTTCGTAATATGTTCTGACCTAAGAAACCTAATCTCTAGTTTGTCACAACTACTTCGTTTTCTATAGGTTCCCATTTACACTATCGACCTATTCGATTTATCCGTATCTTAATGACTCATCCGGTTTCGAAATGACTTCGAGATAGTCCGCTCCGAGGTAGAAATTCACCGGTTTAGAAAAGGTCCGGATGTTTCTAACCTCGTTCCTATGTCTTGAGGTAGGATTTAATTTCTACCCGTTCTCGAATGTCTGTTGGCTCTTTACTGATCATTTTATTATTTTATTCAAAATATCAAGATATTTTATTTTTTTTATTTTTATTTTTTATTTATTTTTCTAAGCATTTTATATTTTTATATTATTTTATTATTTTTATTTATTATTTAATTATTAATTTCGAATTTCTCCCTTAAATTAATTATTTTACTAATCAATTTACTTATATCTTAATCTAAATAATTAGCCACTAATTACTTAATTAGCCACTTACTAATTGTTGATAATTTTCTTATTTAGGAATAATTATTATCTCACAACTATTTGACTTACATTGGTATTTTATATCCCATGTAAAATATTAAAAATACTGGGGCCAAAAAGTGCTTTTAATATTATTATATTTATGCTCTATTATTTTTCAGGGAAATAATCCCAAAAATTCCTAAAATTAAAGATAACATACTTCCTAAGTTTTTGTCAATAATTGCTGTCATATTAGATTTTATCATAATTATTTCAGGCCATTTTCTGCCTTATAAAATACATTTTTCACAGATCTTAGCTCTTTTCCTTTTCTAATTTTTACAGCAATTTCCCTAAGTAATATGGTAATTATGACCATTTATCGAAACCACATATTCACCTTGACACATTTATCCAAATATTTTTCTCACATTAGTTAGGGTTTTCGGGGTATTACATACACAACTATTTAATTAGTGAAAACTTAATTACCCATTAATTTTTTGTTAATCTCCTTTAATTAATTTAAGTGCTTTCATAACATTTTCTTGCTTATTTTAATTATATAGGAACCATGATTTAATATGCTAATTTTATTGTATTTTATGATCTTTATATGTAATTTCGAAATTGGCCTTTGGTTAATTTAATTCTAAGGAAAATTGCCTAAAATTATAATTAACAAATTAAAATTTTGAGACAACATATTCACCTTTATTTTAATATGTATTATTTATCAAAATATAGCATTTATGATAAATATAAATTTTAGGATTTTACACTCCCATGTATTAGAATAAGCTATTAAGTACTATTGAACAAGTTGAGAGATTTTTTCTATTCCATTGCAATTCTTTATTCCTCCCCTTCTTTTTAGATAATTAGAGAAGTAGCTATTACGTTCTAATCAAACAAAAGTAGTATCATAGTATTAGCAACTATAGAAGAGACCACCAATAGAGGCTTCAAATGTCCAAGAAAGATTGAGTCATAATGTTCTTTTGTAAGGAGAATTGCACCAATAAACCATAATACTAGAACAAGAAAGAAAGAAATGAAATCAGTCAAAATTACCTTGATTTTCTCCTAATCACTCTTTCTCTTCTTTCTCCTCCTCCCAAATGTCCTTCGAATTGTAGGGAAAATGAGAGGGAAAATATTTTAGAAAGCTAATAAAAAAAATGTGACTACTCAAATGTCCATTTTACCACTATTTTGAATTCATTTTTTTTTAGAGAAATTTAGCTTAATGCATATTTTATACTCCTCATTCCATATAAATTTGTGTAAATGAAACAAACCCATTTGGAAGATCTCTTATGGGATTCTCATCAATAATGTCATATATATAATGACCTTTTTTGAAATTTACAATTAAAAGAAGCAACATCTGAACTTAGTTTTTGTCAATAAGACAATTGGATTTATAAATACCCTATTACAATTTGGAGCTTCGTGATAATAGTTTCATTGCTTCCCTATGTAAACACTTATAATCATGTAAGGAATTAACATGAAGACTTCATAAATAACATTTTCAATGCAATGACTCCATATATTTAAATCATTATGTAAAATAAATAATCAAGTAAACTTATATAAAATAAATAATAATGTTTAAAATTTATTGAAACTCTTATGACTAAACCTCTAATATCACAAAACTTTGCTCTGAAGAAAACTCAATTGAGCATCAAATTTGAATATAATATAAAAGGCCACATATATGTGAAGTTTTTTATTTGGTGGTACAAACATATATTTGAAGTTAGAGTAAGGTGTCATTCACTTACTTGATAGTTGATACTATCTCCGGTCCTAATTATAAGAACACTTTTCGTATAATTAGGACTGGAGGGAGTAAGTTTTGTTTTTTTAATTTGCTCAAATAATAAGTACTATAGTGGATAGTTTGCCATCACGGTAGACTTTCGAGTAAGAGTTCACCCTTGTGGCTACCTAAGTACCCAAACCAACCTTCATCATTTCACCTATCTTATATTCACATATTTGCTTCAATTCACGAACAATTCTCCGCAATCATAAAAAAGCTCCCTTTCCAAAATATCACCAAATTGAATTCAAGACAAGAATAATGCGCATTCACCATTCAGGCATTCTCAGTTTTCGCATTCACAAAATTTTTATAAGATTTTTAACTTGATTCTTGTTATTTGACTCTTAAATAACTATTCCAACATAGCTTTTAAAATACACTAGTGCAAAAAAGGGTTTTAAGACCGGACAAAAGAGGCATCGTAAGACCGGACCCGCGACCGGTCTTGTTCCAGCTGGTATTAAAAGTCCACATTTAAGACCAGACCCGAACCGGTCTTAAAGAAACTCTTTTAGACCGAACATTTAAAACATTAGGTTTTAAAAGTCGTACTAAATAAAGCTGAAATATTTTTTGTTCGGTCCTAAAACTCAACTTTTAAGACCGGGAAAAAACTCGCCACTCTTAAAAGATCAAAATTTTAAGACCAGGACAAAAATATATCCGTCGAAAAATAGCGGCTTCTAAGACCGATGACTAATTATACGCGGTCTTAAAAACCGACTTTCAAGATTTGGATGGTAAATACATCCAGTCTTAAAAATTGAATTTTTAGACCGGACGTGTATATACACCGGTCTTAAAAGACAAAGACCGGCTTAGTATCAAATACGTATACATGACCTTTAAGACCGGACAAATAAATACATCCGGTCTTAACAGTTGAACATTTAAGACCGACGTTTTTATTTCTGGTCTTCCCAATTTTTTTCCCTGTTCTGTTCTTCCTGATCATATATATACACAAATCCACCACCCAATCCAGCACATAAAAGTCGATACTTTAAGCTACAAGCTATGAACAATTATGAATAAATTGAATTGGGAAAAAGAATACAAATATTATTCACCATGAGTTATGTGGCTTCTTAATTAATGATTATACTATGACTACAACACCTAAATTAATTTATACAATAAGATAACTTATTTACAATGCAAATACAACATACATGCCCAATATAATATTCACCATGCCTTCATCTGATTCCCACCCAACAACGTAACATCCTCTTTTATAACATGCCCCTTTAATTTGGATCGGATTCTGCCACAAAAATAAAACAAGAACAAACTTCATGGTCAGTGACATTGTTTAAGAACATAGAAGGAATACAATATAGTTAAAACCTTAAAGTTTTCAAAGAATTCTGCATATGAATATTACCTTATGAATTGACTCTTTTATAAAGTGATATCCCCCCATATCCCTTCTTGATGATCATTTCTTATGCCGGGTTCATTATCCGCTTCATCTTCTTCGTTCATGTACGGTAGACCTCTTGAAAAGGAGTACTCTCGGGGAAGACCATAATTTGAATGACTTTCCTCATCAATATCAATGACCCTTTTTCCTTGGAGAGCTACAGACCACATTTTATTTTCCTGATCGGTGATATATAACACTTGTTTCGCCTAGTTTGCCATAATAAAAGGTTCATCTCCAAAACTTCTACCATTGACATCGACTAATGTAAATCCTAGCCGATCGATTTGAACACCATTATTGACATTAATCCACTTGCACTTGAAAATGGGAAATCTAATTTTAACATAGTCCACCTCCCAAATCTCTTCAATAACCCCATAATATGGCATGACTGCCAATAAAGACCTCTTGTCTTTCGAACCGGAGAAGTGCATAGATTCGGCCTCTAACATAACACCACACGTTCTGGACGGTGCTCCTATCATCTAGGGACTTCGTGTAAAATGTATAATCATTGATCACATACGAATTCCAACTTATGACATCAACCTCAGGACCACGTGCTAACCATTTGATTGTATCATAAACACATTCCTCTCCTCGACCTTTTGTTTGAACCGGTTTGCAAAAGTTTTGTTATGCTCCCTAATCAACCTTTGTTCGGTCATTCGATGATTTTCTTTCCTTACTGCTTCTTTATGTGCGGCTATCGGCTTGAACTTCATCAACATTATTCAAGATGTATAAGTGGACTTGTGACAATTCATCGGGCTCCACACTCTTTCTTTTGAAGCCCCTCGTCTACCCCCTTGGCATGTTGATGTTTTGGAAGCCCAATATGTCTTACTTTGGCCAAATAATTTTGACAAAATTCCATGGCTTCTTCGAAACATATTTCGAACAATTGATGCTTCGGCCTAGGTATGCGTTCTTCACGTACCCTTTTAGGAATTTCATAGATCTTTCAATTGGGTACATCCACCGTAAATGGATAGGTCCGCACAACTTTATCTCCCTCACTAGATGAACAATTAGATGAACCATGATGTCAAAAAAGGTAGGAAGAAAAAGCTTCTCAAGGTAGCATAAGATAAGATATCATTTATTCTCCAATTCATCCAACTTTTCAATCTCGAAAACTTTACTACAAACCGCATTGAAGAAGACACAAAGTCTAGTCAAAACGATCCGAAGATCATATTGCGGGATGCCTCGAATAGCTACGCGCAAGAGTTTGTTGCATCAAGACATGACAATCATGAGACTTTTGGCCTACTAATTTCAAGTCTTTCATCGATACAAGCCTCTTAAAATTTGAAGAATACCCAGAGGGAACTTTTGTACCATGTAAACACTCACAAAAACTTTGTTTCTCATCCTTAGACAAAGTATGAGAAGCCGGGGACAATAAGTTTTCTTCCGTATGGCCTTGGATGTAAGTCTTCGCGTATTCCCATTACTTGCAAATCCAATCTTGCTTTCACACCATCCTTGGAACTACCTGTTTGTTGAGAAGCGTGCCAACAATACTATCACATACATTTTTCTCCACGTGCATGACATCAATACAGTGTCTCACATCAAGATTGCGCCAATATGGAAGATCGAAGAATACAGATCTCTTTTTCCATATATTTGTTTCTTTTATACTCTTTGCAGTCTTACCAAAGATGACACTGATATTTTTCACCTTTTCATAAACTTGCTCCCCAGTCAATGCCACCAGAGCATTTCATACTCCTGGCCACCAAAAAAGGCTTTCTTTAATCAACGATATGGGTGGCCCCGTCTAAGAAATCTCCTATGTCCAAGATAAACCGTATTTCTTCCATGTTGAAGTTGATGGTAGCGTGTACCTTCTTCACAAATCGGACATGCTTTATGGCCTTTTACACTATACCCTGACAAGTTCCCATAGGCTGGGAAGTCGTTTATAGTACAAAATACCATGGCTCGCAATTTAAACACATCCTTCTTGAAAGAGTCAAAAACATCGACACCTTCTTCCCACAACTCCTTCAAGTCTTCGATCAAGGGCTCAAGGTAAACATCAATGTCATTTCCGGGTTGTTTTGGTCCCGAAATCAACATAGACATCATGATGTACTTTCGTTTCATGCACAACATAGGAGATAAGTTGTAAATAATCAGGAGCACAGGCCATGAACTATGTATGCTGCTAAGACTTCCATATGGATTCATTTCATCCGTGCTAAGGGCAAGCCTAAGGTTCCTAGGTTCTTCGCCAAAGTTCGGAAATAAATGATCGACTTTCTTCCATTGAGAAGAATCAGCCGGATGTCGAAGCTTTCCATCAGAAATCCTCTCATCTGCATGCCACCTCAGATTTTTTGCATCATTTTCTTTCGCAAACAACTGCTTGAACCTTGGTATGATTGGAAGATACCACAACACTTTTGCAGGCCCCTTATTTGACTTGTACCTTGGGATTTCACATATCGGACAATTACGCTTCTCTTCAAACTCTTTTCTATACAATACGCAATCATTCGGGCATGCATGGATCTTTTTGTAGTCCATCCCCCGGTGGACGAGTATTTTCTTAGCATCATAGTATCGATGCGGCAAAACATTATCATCTGGAAGCATGTCCTTAAAAGCCTCAAGCATTTCAGAAAAACTCTTGTCGATCCATCCATGACGTGCCTTCAAGCTTACCAATTTCAATACAGCGTTCAACAATTGGTATTTTTTACAACCAGGGTATAGCGGGGTCTCGCATCACGCACATATTACCATATGCATGTGATTGATGAAAAGCCTCTTCTCCTACATCACTAATAATGTCTTCTATGTGATCATCCATATCCGTGTCATTATCATCAAAGGCCACTTCCCCATGTTGAGACCCACTTGGTATTTTTTCACCATGCCATACCCATACTGTATAAGTCTTACAAAATCCTTCACAAATTAAATGTGTGTGGATTACTTCAGGACTTAGTCGCCTCTCATTCAAACATTTTACACAAGGGCAATAAAACTTATCAATGTCATCATGGGCATTTTGTTTAGCAAATTCTATAAAGTCCCTCACCCCATTCTGATATTCAACACTCGTCCGTAACGCAGTTATCCAAAGCTGTGATCCATAGTGGAATTCCTATAGACGGAAAGATTTAACATACATAATCCGAAAAAATTGACACTTGCATATAAAATAAGGCAACACCAAATGCATATTTATGCTCAATGTCGGTTATGTCTTTTTTTTAAAAAATTACGGAGAAACTCGCCCATTAAATGCATAACGAAGAATCACTTTTGGTCATAAATGTATCACAGTGAATCTAAGAAGCAAAATTAAAGCATGACGAGGAAATTAAATGCATCGCGTGAAGGTCTTGTGGACTCACCTGTAGCATATAAATTCAAATGCGTTTGCAGAGTCTTTCTTCTCCCACCACAAACGTTGAAGACGCAGACAGGTTGAGTAACCTAAAAACATTTGTTGGTCAGTTGGGTGGGTCTAAAGCGCAAATATAATCTTCAAAATACAATATTCATTAACAACAGAGAAACCCACAAGAACATTTCATCGATTTTGTTCAACCCGAGAAAACCATAAAGTTATATAACCGAAACACCTCTTACGGCTTGGTCCATAGACGTTTAGCTAAGGAACCGTAAAGTGATTATCGAGAGAGCAACGCGAAGCGATCGACGAAGCAACACAAAAACACCGGAGACAGAACCTGAGTAATCACTTTCGGCGCGACAAGAGAAGTTCAGAGTGGGAAATTTAATATTCCACGCGACAGAGACATGTTTTAGTATTTTGGATTTTATTAAGACCGGTTAATTATAAAGTAGCCGGTCCTAAATATATAATTACATTTTTAAGACCGGATGTTTAAAAACCTCCGGTCCTAATTTTATTCTTCATTTAATTTTAAGACCGAGTTTTATTAAACATCGGTCCTAAAAGTCCTCATTTTTTTTAGAAAAAAAGAGGATTGGCTTTAGCGAACGTAGCAACAACTCAATGAATAAAAATTAAAGGGAAAACTTGAGAATATGAACAAAAACAAGACACAAGCTTAGTTCTTAATGCTTCATATTTTTCTTATATTTAATATTCCGCGCGACAGAGACATGTTTTAGTATTTTGGATTTTATTAAGACCGGTTAATTATAAAGTAGCCGGTCCTAAATATATAATTACATTTTTAAGACCGGAAGTTTACAAAACGCAGGTCCTAATTTTTTATTATTCATTTAATTTTAAGACCGGAGTTTTATTAAATATCCGGTCCTAAAAGTCCTCATTTTTTAAAAAAAAAGAGTATTGGCTTTGGCGATCGCAGCAACTCAAAGAATAAAAATTAAAGGGAAAACTTGAGAATATGAATAAAAAAAAGACACAAGCTTAGTTCTTAATGCTTCATACATTACTGGAGAATATGCACGTACACAAGAAAAAATACAACGAGAAAAACAAGCGAGAAAATTATCAAAAACAAGAATCGACTAAACATCCTAAAGCTTATTATCCTCCAAAGCCTTGGCGATATCGGCGTGAGTAGCATTAACTTCCCGCCGGAGATCGGCAAGTTCTGTCTTATTCACATCGCGCATCATTAGAGGAAAGAGGAGAGGGGGTCGGCGGTAGGCGCGCTGGGGCCAACTGGTCGGAGAGGGGGAGCAGGAACCTCTTCATGGTCTGAAGGGTGAAGGGGGTGCGGTAATCTCTTCATCATCCGAAATAACAATGGGTCCAACGACCCGAGACTCCTCTGTCATAATAGAACGCACTCTCGCTGGAGGAGGCGCATCGTATAACGATCTAAGGAAGGCACAAGCATCAGGAGTAAGAGCACCCCTACGAGCGGTTCTCTTGTATCTAACCATGGTTTGAGCGGTTAGGGCGAGAGAGCCACGTAGTGTGGAGTTACGAGATTGTGAGGAGTTACTAATGACGAGAGTATGTTGAGTTACGAGGTATGAGGAGTTTAATAAGTGAGAGAGGTATGAGGAGTTAATAAATATGCGGTCTAAAATTCTATTATTATTTTTTCAATTCAATTGATTTTAAGACCGACCTTTAATAATATATCCGGTCCTAAAAGTCTATTATTTATTTATTTTTCAATTGAATTGATTTTAAGACCGACCTTTTATAATATATCCGATCCTACAAGTCTATTATTTATTTATTTTTTCAAAAAATTCAATTAGTTTTAAGACCGACCTTTTATCTTGTATCCGGTCCTAGAATTCATTTATTTTTTTGAATTCAATTTTTTTTAAAGTAAGACTTTTTTCTAATTAGTTTTAAGAACAAATCTTTTACAATATTTGGTATTAAAGGTTCCAGAGTCGTATCCATACACTTTTGTTCAAATGAATGATTCGAGTCTCTTTGACTTCCGAGATAAACTTCCCAACTAGGCGTCTCCTCGTATTCGAGGAACTATGCGTCTCCTCGTTATTGTTTCCGGCGTTTCACATTGTTCGGGCAGGGTTCTCTATTTAAACCCGATGTTACTCTACTTCCTTCACATTATTCTCCATTACTTCTGAAACATCCACAGTAATGGTTGCTCCACCACCACGAGGTCCTCCTCCTCCGTTGCCTCCGGAACTGACAATCTACCAGATGATTCAGCACATTCCCGCCCGCCTTGCTCATATAGACCTACGCTGCGGCCAGCTTTTTCAGATCTATCACGCCGTCAACGACAAGCTGAAGGCGGTACTCGACGCCCAGGACGTTGAGTACGATCCTTCAGATGACGACGTCTCCGACCTCTCCAACGACTCCCTCCCCTCCGACAACGATGGGGGGGAGTAGATGTTTTTATGTTTCTTTTTTAAATGCTCGCGCCGCTTTGCTCCTCACGGGGCAGCGAAAAAAACTATAATAAAAATTTTTTTGTTTCCATATTTGATCGCCACGTCCTTTATCTTCTTTCTTTTTCCGACAAAAAGGAACCAAACAAAACATTGTCCTCGTGTAAATCAACATTAAAAATTCACAAAATACAGTTAAGAACATACAAAAAAAAAAGATCGTTTACCTTATTCGAATAAAAACCAAAAAAGTGACTATTCTTCTCAAGGTTAGACCGTCGTTGTCGTCGGTGTTACCTCGACCTCGATTTGAATATTTTCGTGTCCTTTTCATTATCTTCCTTCTTTTTCGGACAAAAAGAAAAGAGACAACGAAAAGGGAAATCGATAATGCTACTCAACATCAAGAGAGGTAACATCAAGGACAACGAGGATCCTAGCTTGAGGAAAACGCCAGAACCTCGGTTGTCTTGAACCCTAATAATTTGTCTGAAAAACGAGTCAACATTTCTTTTTAAAGGAAGACTATTAAGACCAGAGATTTAACAACTACATGGTCCTAAAGGTTAAGCTATTTTTTTTTTAAAAAAACGAATATACTTTTAGGAGCGGACAATAATAAAATATACGGTCCTAAAAGTATAGACATATTTTTTAGAATTAAACGTAGACTTTTAGGACCGGTCTTCATTTGAAGACCGGTCCTAAAAGTCACGCCATATTTTTAAAATAAATGAACACTTTTAAGACCGGACTTTAAACAAACATACGGTCCTAAAAGTCTAGCCATATTTTTAGAATTAAACGTAGACTTTTAGGACCAGGTATTTAAATAATATGCGGTCTTAAAAGTCTACCCATGGTTTTAAGAAATAAACGAAGACTTTTAGGACCGGATGTTTAATAAATATGTTGTCCTAAAGGTCTCGCCATATTTTTAAAATAAACGCATACTTTTAAGACTGTACTTTCATCAAATATACGGTCCTAAAAGTCTAGCCATATTAGGAACGAGGACTTTTAGGACTGGATCTTTAAAAAATATGCGGGTCTTAAAAGTCGCGAATACTTTTCTCTTATTGCTCATTTACAACATCATGTACCTCAAATTTCAAGCACTAAATAGATAGAATGAATGAATGAATTCTTCGAAAAAATAAACAAATTTATTATTGAATTACACATTGCGTATGTATATTTACAAATGAATGACTTGTTCGAAAAAATAAACAAATTTACAGAAAATTATTGTTGCTACAGCATATATTTACAAATGAATTTAAGACTTAATTAGGTCATACAGATATTCACAAAACACATTGCGTATGTGCTCCACTTCATTATCAGGAAAGGGAGCAGGACCAGTAAACCTCTGTAACATCAAAGATAGAAACTGAATTAACTTGCGTGCATATTTCATAAAGCCGGAAACTGAATTCAACCACAATATGTAACATCAAATTCATTTACCTTTGCAGTTAATTTTGTCATTTTTCCCGTGATAACATCATATATGTGTTTCATGACGTACATGCCACATAAGTTGGACCCCGGTGGTTGCCGATGGGTCTAAAACGAACAAGAAATATATATAAGAGCTAGCATATATAGCTTACTGACCAAGTTCACAAGGCAGTGTGCCAGTGTCCAAATATATACTAACCTGTGGTTTGTACCATTTAGGATAAGTGGCCTGAGACCCACGCTTTTTGTTTACCTCGACTTGGAAGGTCCTCATGGCACTATCATCAAAATCACAAATTTATCAATAATGTTCACTGAAAATTCACAGTAGAGATTTCAGACAAGGGAATCAAAATGACATGCTTACTTGTTGACGCTCTGCTCTAATATAGGCTCTGGCTCACGGTGAGTGGAGCATAAGAAGATAACTTTATGATCCTCCATGCACATGAGGACCAACTGCCAGTGGCGGTTGAAAATTCACAACAGTAAAGTACTCAGTGATATATGTAGCAGAATTATATTAAGTGAATTGCATACAAGAATTGTGATATGTACCTGTGGTAGTATGGAAACACGTACACCTTTCTTATCACTTCACACACCTTGGTTGACATGTATTCTTGTCTCAACTCCAAGGATGTTGTACTTGCATAGATCGGGCACAAGAATCCAAAATCATTGATTACGCCTGTTCAACCAATTCTTGATGCATGAACCTAAAATAATGACATCGATCAGGGAATTAGTATATATGTATGTGTGTGTAAACGATGCATTTAAATTATGTACTCATAGAATCAGATACTTACTTCATAAATAGTTGAAGGATTGGATTACTAAGCTCCTGTCTAGGAAGCAGCAGGGACGTTACATCTATTTTGTCAAGGTAAACCTCTTCAGGATGAGGGAGGCCTACTACTTCTTGGACAAGCCACGATTTATCTTTAAAATATTTTTTTTTTGCCAAATCGGATATTTTTTCCTTGGCATTCAAATGAGCAGTAGGGGGTGGAACTTGAGAAGGAGGGGATGAAGCTTCAGGAGGAGTAGAGACATGTACAAGCTTCACTGGCCAAGAGATAAAGGTTTCCTTGACATCACTCACATGCTTCAGCTCATCAGTTGGGAGAGGGAGAGGTGCATCAACGATCACCTTTTCAACTGACACTCTGACTTCATCATCAGCCATTTGTTGGTGGTGTACAGTTGATCCCAAGTTGTGGACAGTCCCTTTTGCAACTAATCATCTATGACTATCACGATCCTCCACATACAGGTCACAAGGTTGCTCTGACTGTCCAACAATGCAGCTCCCCCTAGTGCTTGCTGCATAGGTGCAGGTGAATGTGTGACGGGAACACAGCTCTCTGGACGAGAGCTCAAAAGCAGCCTTATCTTATTCATTTCCTCCTTCATCTGGCTCATCTGGGATTGAAACATTGCTTCTTTAGCCGCTGCTTCCTCACTTAATTTGGCCAGCGTCTGTTCCATCTGGGATTGAAACATTGCTTCTTTAGTCGCCGCTTCATCACCTAATTTGACCGGCCTGCTCCATCTCCTCCCGGGTAACCATACTTTGTTTGTGGTGTTTGGATTTACCAAAGTATTCCTTCAGGCCTACCCGTCCTCCAACCCCCCTTACACGCCCCACGTGATCCGATTTTCCGGTCGCAACGGTTAGAACATCATTCCTCCCGTCCGACACAAAAGATCCCTCTCGCTTCTTTCTTTTTAAGATCTTCCCGTAAGATACGATAACGAGAAGCTTAGTAATGAAACATGTTTAGTAACTAAAAAATTACAATAACGATACTTACAATTCTTTTAGCAACTACACGAGTTTGTTCACTCGTGTAGGCGCCGTTTGGCTTTTGCCGAATATGCAACCACAACTCCTCACGACGTATTGGAGATGGTTGATCAACTATCGTAGAAGGATTGGATTCAGCTTCATCTTCCAATCTCTTCCGCTTGGCCGCCATCAATTCTTTTTCGGCCATTCATATCCGCCGCGAGAAGCCCTATGCGGGCAATCATTCTTTCTCTCTATCTCCTGTGCTTGTTCCCTTCTTTTCTGTGAATCAGAATTGAAAAAAACTATTAATTATGAATCTCACCCATCTCACTACGTAAATTAGAGAACTTCGCTTCATATGAAGGTCAAACATTAGTCAAATTCACTTCATCAAGTTTCAACATTTTATTTAAGGAAGATGTAGAATTGTAGAAGAAATTGGGAGAAACGAGAGGAAAGGGAGTTGCGAAATGCCGCCAACTCGTCAATTCATTCATTCATCATAACTGGTTCCTACACATATTAGACTAACCTCTTACATATAGTTAGAGGCTTGACTCATAACAGCTTGCACTGAAACCATTACACAGTTAACATACTAACTAACTAACAATAATGTCTAACCACTACCTACTATAACAGAACTAAGACTATATAATAATGGCTTGACTCTTATGCCATTATTATTTCCTTAATTACCTTCTTAGTATTTTACCTTTTCAGGGTTTACATATCAGACTTGCATAGACAAAAGCAGGAAATGTATACTTCTATTCACACACCAAACCATTTAACTAACAGGATTAGATGAACACAATAACATTCAAATATCCGCACAGGTTAATAAGCACACAGAAAGGCAAACAAAACTAAATATAAACTCACTAGAGCTTTAGGAGTGGTCCGCAGCTGAACAAATGGTTGCCAAGTTTGTTCATCAATAAATGTGTACTTGTCCCAAGGATTTTCTTGAGGCTGAACCTCGGCAAAAATATACTTGTTAGCTAGAAAGGTCTTAAACTTCCTCCACCGATCAGCACAATAAGACAATGTCTTCTCTTTCAACTTCCGACGTCGGGACGGTGTATGTAAGCCGGATAGTGTCCCAAATAGGATCCTTTACGTCGTGCGAACTTCCACATTTTTCCACTCATCTCGTCAAGATGCTAACCTTGCCGCGTACTAGATAGCCAACAAAACTAGTATATTTGGATTTCTTGGGACCGAAAGGTTCCAACTTTTCATCAAACTGAATCTCCCAGCTTTGACCCGAAGTCCGACTTAGGGTTACATCCATCATTCGTGTGCTCTTCTACCACGGCGTGCAGGGCGGTTACGAGGCTCATTGTGAGATGAAGACGGTTCGTTTTGACTCACACCAGTCACACCAGTAACTGGCGTTCCCGGAACAGGAATAGAATCGTTTTCACCGTTCATTTTTGAGACAGGAAGGGAGGTAATGCAACGGGGAAGGGTTTCGCAACGTGAATGCAGGTTCTTCGGTGAGAGTAACAAAAGCTTTCACGCGAAGAAATGTTTATTTGACGGTTCGGTTTAAGACCGGATATAAAAAGAGATGGTCTTAATAATTAATATTCAAGACCGGTCATATTATTATCCGGTCTTAAAAGTAATTAATTTTTTATTCACACTCTTTTTCTATATTTCATACGGACGCATTTTATGTCCGGTCTTAAAAGAATAACTTTTAAGACCGGCTTTTAAATATGTTCGGTCTTAAAATTTTATTACCTTTATATTTAAGTTTTTTCCTTATTATTTTGGACCGAGAAAATATTAGTTCTATTTGTGTGAGATTTCTCCATAAAGTAATTGATATTTGAATATTTTTTAATAACATTTTTAAGATCGGCTTGTTTTTTAACTGGTCTGAATAATATATTTAAGACCTATGAAAAAATGATCCAGTATAAGAAGTTCTTTATATTTACAAAACTGCCACCGGTCATACCTTTAAGACCGGGGCGTCGAAGGTCTAGTCTAAATGAGGCGGTCTTAAAGCCCTTTTTTTCACTAGTGATAATGTCTCTTATTTTAATTTAATAACACCATAGAGTGAAATCTAATCAAAGTTACATTACTCATAGCAAGGTGTTATCTCTAGTTATAACTCTTTTCTTGCAAGCAGGTAGAATACCTTCCATAGTGATCCTTCTCGAGATGTTAATCTCTTCAGAGAAGACCTTGCTCTGATACCAAATGAAAGTGGAGCTAAATCACCAAGAGGGGGTGAATTGGGGATTTTAAAAATCTTTTTCCGAATACCTCTTTTTTTGAACACTAAAAACAAAGATGAAATAAGATAAGAGTAGAAGAGCAAGACACAAGAATTTATACTGGTTCGGTCCAATCTCTTGACCTACGTCCAGTCCCTAGACTCTCTAGGATTTTCACTATCTCAATTGATTACACACTCTGTATTCAAGAGTAATTCTCTCACTAGAACTTACTCCCCCTTACAAGTAGCAATCAATGAACCCAATCACCAAGTCCCCAGACTTGTGATCCTTTACAATAAATAATATACAAAAAAAAAACTCTCTTTAAGAGTGGATATTGATAAACACTGAAGCTTTAAGTGTCAAAGGACACAATACAAGTGAAAACAGAAAGGTAGTTGAAGAACTTTGAATGCTATACGTTTTCAGCAGATGTGTTCGTTGAGAAGACTTGAATGCTGTTCTATTTATACTCAGAGATCATTAAATGACCGTTGTAATTCTTCATATAACCGTTGAAGTGATAATCTAGCTGTTGTAGGCTGTTATAGTGTCTTCTCTCACTAATCTTCACTTAATCCAGCTTTGCAGAAGTTCAAAGTTGACTTCCAGCAAATTAATCCGTTGGAGTAGCAGGTGCTGGATGTGGAAGGCAGTCATTAATCCTTTGTAGACGTGTGCAGAAGGATTACCCAAAAGTATGCAACTTTCTCGGGTTTTGCATTTAATGTTTAACATCACTTTTGCTTTAGTTTTAAACCTTCAATAAACATTCTCTAATTCATTTGAAACTCACTAAAAAAAGTGGTTAAACATATCTAGGAACATTAGAGATTAATCATTGGAAGTATTAAGATCAAACAAGAAGGTTAAAGGAATTCGCAGAACTCGAAATTCTGAGTACGCGCCGAAACCTCGAGGTTTGTTCATCAAACCTCGAGTTTTGGACTATGGAATGTGAAATTGACTTTAAGCCCAAAACATGAAACCTGGAGGTTTCTTCCTAATACTGGAGGTTTTTCAAAGTCACAAAAAGCGACACCCTTTCTATTTGGCAAAAACTCGAGGTTCTATCAGAAACCTCGAGGTTTCACTTTGAATGTGAAACTTTGCAAAATCGCGCCAAGTGCAAACCCTGAGGTTTTCTGGAAACCTAGAGGTTTTCAAAAACAATGAAAATTCGTTTGCTCTTTGGATGCCAAAACCTGGAGGTTTTGTATCAAAACTCGAGGTTTCTCTTAAATGTGAAAATTTGAGTTTTTGCGTCAAAACGTAAAACCTTGAGGTTTGGAGGTAAAAGCGGAGGTTTTATAAGTTGGAAAAACATAGATACTTTCTGTCCGGATAAACCTCGAGGTTTGTCCCCAAAACTAAAGTTTTCTCTTAATTTTGGAAAACTTTGAGAAAACTTCATTTAGCTCAAACCTGGAGGTTTATTCACAAACCTCGAGGTTTCACAAAACTTGTGAAACCTGGGATTTTCATGTTAAAAACGAAACCTTGAGGTTTTAGACAAAAACCGGAGGTTTTCAAGAGTTCAAAACTTATGAGACTCTCTGTAAGTCAAAACCTCGAGGTTTGAACAGTAACCTCGAGTTTTTCATTTTCCATAAAATTGACGAGAAGTCTCAGAATGAAGAAACCTTGAGGTTTCTCTAAAAACCTTGAGTTTTGCTCAGTCTGTTTTTCTCTGTAAGGTCAAACCTTGAGGTTTCTGTGAAAACCTTGAGTTTTCTGTGCAAACCTCGAGTTTTGCTCTTACAGTGAGTTTTACACATTAGAGAGAGAAACTTCATGCTTTGTTTACAATTATTGGAGATCATCAAAACCCTTAGAGAACTAACATTCTCCCCTTTTTGATGATGACAACATTTGTAAACAAACATCCTTGAGATTTTGAGAGATTTTGCAAATGACAATGGTTTAGGAAGTTCATTTTGAAAATATTATTTTTCAAATGTTGTAAGTTGAGTTAACAAAAGAATATCAGAGATGAGCAATAGAAGCAAGATGAAACATAGCTCATACTTTAGCAAAATACAAGATATCGAAACATGTGTTTGAAAGCAATATATTCAAATGATATTAGAAACATAAGTTCAATGTTCTCCAAAACTCTCCAAAACTTAAATCCTAATCCTTGCTATTCTCTCCCCCTTTGTCATCTTCAAAGTTAAGGTTGACCAAAGGTGTAGAAAGAGGGGAAAGATGAAGAACTTCGAGTTGAAGGAGTAGAATGGAGATGGAGAAGGAAGAACTTCGAAGGGTGTTTGGGGTAGATGGTGATGGAAGGATGGCGTAATGCGGTGTAGTGGTTCCAAGCGGAGAGGTGAAGATGGGAGTCGATGGATCGGGAGAGGTTGTAGGGATCGAGGTGAGGTGAAGGTGAAGGAAGGTGAGGATGAACCGGAGGCGGGCCCGAAGTGCTAGGACCCGAAGCGGTGCAAAGGTGAGGAAGGTCCAGGTGTGCAAGTGCTTTACAATCTTGTCCACCTTGTCACTGAGATCCATGTGAGAGACGATCTGAGTGGACAATTTGGCATCAATCTCTTCAATTCAACCTTTTCTCTAAGCTCAGCCGAGTGTCCATAAGCCATCTCAAGGTGTTCCTTCATGGCATCCTGAATCTTAATGAGTCCATTGTGCCCACGAGTCATCTCAGCCCTTATCTTTCCTATCTCAAACTCCATGCGAATAGTCATTGCAGCAAGAGCAGCATCCACAATTTCCTTGATCTGGGAAGTAAGATCAGATGGCAATGATGTCTGAGGAGGTGGAGGTGCTGATTGAGCCTCTTGAGCTTGGGATTGAGCCCGAGCCTGAGATGTTCTTGGCTGAGATCTTGAAGGAGCTCGTGACTGTCCAGACCCTTCTTCCCCAAACTTGATCTTCATTAGATTTAGCATTGTCTTCCCAAAAGATGGAGGATACTCGAGTGTGTCAACAGAGCCCACATACCAAATTTTGTGGTAGTAGAGAATTATAGAGATCAGGGAGGGAAATGGTATATGTGACAACTTTCTACGGGAAAATTTAAATTTGACCATAGCACGGAAAATCCAAAGTGACCAAGATTAAAAGGCACCTTTCGCACAAAAGCAGTAAAGGGTTGATAATCTTGTTGAGTGAAATGGGTATATTTGCCACCTTTTGGAAGAAAATTCCTAGAGTAGACATACCATAATACTCTATTTGCAGCAGACATAGAACCAGGATTAAAGGTAAGCCTATGATGTTGGTCTTGGGGAAAGGGCTCATTTGGTCTAAGAGTTTCAAAAATCTCCTGATTACTGTAATTGAACTCAGGAATAGGTGGAGGGTTGTCAATTTTCAGGATTTTATTTAAAATGGAGGCAAACATAGTGAACTTGACACCCTTAACAACAGTGGTCACTCTTTCCTCAATCAAGTCACCATCTGGGCTTAGTTCGTTATCATACTTCATATGGTAATAGAACAAACGAACAAGGTTGGGAGTATAGGGTGCTGATATGGAAACAAAAGACTCATATTGTTTTAGCCAAGGGGACAGATCAAAATGACACTCATTGAAAAATGCTTTTAAATCAACAAAAATCACAGGACAGAAGTCACGATGCAAGTATCCTTCCCTAAATTTGTCATTCTCTTCCTTAGTCATAGTAGAGGGAGCAGTTGTAAAACCTTCGGGTGGAGAGATATTTTTGTAGATGTCTGAAATGGCATTCTCAATTACTGAAGGCACTTCTTCTTCATTGTGATCCTGAGCAGAAGTGGCGGCTTGAGACGAAGCTTGTCCTTGTGAGGTTTGCTGAGACTGGGACATAGAAGCCCTCTTCTTTCTCGCTGGTTTAGAGGATTTAGGAGCCTCAGAGACTTTTGTCTTCCCTTTTCCCTTGGGTTCAGGTTCCTTCCTCTTCTTGTCTGGTGACTTAGCTGGTTCTTTGAACGAGACTCCTTTTCTTTTAGGGTTTGGCAATGGAGCTTCAGGGATTGTGCCTTGGATTCCTCAAATCGCACGGTCTGCACCAAGATGAAGACGATTTGGGATGGTTTTTGTCCTTACTAGTCGTTGTGGAGGAGAAGGAGGAGGAGGAAGAGACCACAATTTGGTTCCTTCCCGACGGAATCGCGGGCGGAAGTGACTTAGATTTGGGGTTTGATTTCAAAGCCTAGAGTTTTTGGAGAGATTTGAAGGACAATAATGAGAGAATATATAGTTACGAGCCATTGAAGAGATTTGGGAGATTTAAGAGAGAACAGTCAAGGCTAAACCTAGAGTTTTACATCGAGTTTTGAAGAACATAAACAGTGCCACACATATATATAGTTGCGACAACACTCGAGGTTTCAAGCCAAACCTCGAGGTTTGATAAATGTTTACCAACCCGGACTTCAAAGGTGTTATGTGAACCTTTGAAACGTCGTGTTCAAAACTCGAGGTTTTCTCCAAAACCTTCGAGGTTTTGAAATTCTTCAAAAAGCTCGATATCTCTCTCGTATTATGAAAACTTATGAAAACTCGAGGTTTCATTCTCTTTAAAAATCTCAGCTGTTCTCTGACCCCAACAATCCACGACCAAACCTCGAGGTTTTCTTCAAAACCTCGAGGTTTTGCTCTTTGACAACAAAACCAAGATTTTTCAATATCCTGCATAAAATATGTCTAAACACTCCGATGCTTAAGTTAGTAATTTTCAATCATCAAAACCATAACTAACATTGAGTAAGGAATACTTACAGTTCATTGGGATTTACCATTTCCAATTCTCTTCTTATGAAATTGAATTGCTCCTTAGCCAATGGTTTGGTGAAGATGTCAGCTAGTTGAAGATGAGTTGGGATGAACATGACTTTGACATCTCTCTTATGAACATGATCCCTTATGAAATGATGCCTCACATCAATATGCTTGGTCCGAGTATGTTGTACTGGATTCTTGGCCAAGCTTATTGTGCTTGTGTTGTCACACAATATTGGGATCTCCTTCAAGTTGATTCCCAAATCTGATAGTTGTTGCTTGAGCCATAAAACTTGAGCACAGCAACTTGAAGCAGCTACATATTCAGCTTCAGTAGAAGACACAGCCACACTGGTTTGCTTCTTGCTAAACCAGGATACAAGTGAGCCACCAAAGAATTCACATTGGCCACTTGTGCTCTTTCTATCAGTCTTGTACCCAGCATGGTCTGAATCCGAATATGCCACCAAATGTTCAGGTTGACCTTTGGGAAACCACAATCCAAGGGTCTTTGTGTCAGCAAGGTATTTGAAAATTCTCTTCACATGCTCAGCATGGGACTCCTTGGGAGCAGACTGGAACCTTGCACACATCCCCACACTGAATTGGATGTCAGGGCGACTTGCAGTCAAATAGAGCAGTGATCCAATCATTCCTCTATATCTTGTAATATTAAAGTCCTTGCCCTCTTCATTAGCATTCAATGAGGCAGTGGAACTCATTGGAGTGTCAGCTCCATTGCATTGATCCATCCAACTTCTTCAGCAGATCATTGAGATACTTGGTCTGGGATATGAAGATTCCATCTTTTCTTTGCTTGATTTGCAGACCAAGGAAATAGTTGAGTTCTCCCATCATGGACATCTCAAACTCTCCCTGCATATTCTTGGCAAAATCTTCACACAAAGCATCATTAGAAGCACCAAATATAATGTCATCAACATATATTTGAACAATTAAAATTTCACTAAGCTTATTACTCTTTATGAAGAGAGTTGTATCTGCTTTTCCTCTAATAAATCCTTGATCAAGAAGGAACTTGCTTAATCGCTCGTGCCAAGCTCTAGGAGCTTGCTTAAGACCATATAATACCTTTTTAAGACGATAAACATGATCTGGATGATGATTATCTTGAAAGCCAGGAGGTTGCTCAACGTAAACTTCCTCTTGTATAAAACCATTTAGAAAAGCAATTTTTACATCCATTTGATAGAGCTTGAATCCTTTGACACAAGTAAAGGCTAGAAGAACTCTTATGGCTTCCAATCTTGCCACTGGAGCATAAGTTTCTTCATAATCAATTCCTTCTTCTTGATTATAGCCTTTAGCAACCAATCTTGCCTTGTTACGGACAATGATTGCTGATTCATCTCTTTTGTTTTTGAATACCCATTTGGTGCCAATGACCGGATGGTCCTTGGGCCTAGGTACCAAATCCCAAACTTGATTCCTATCAAATTGATGTAACTCCTCTTGCATAGCTATTACCCAATCATTGTCTGAAAGGGCTTCATCTATCTTAGAGGGTTCAATATGAGATATGAATGCGAGAAAAAATTACTTCATTTAAAGTGTTGTTTCGGTTCTTACTCCTTGACTTGCATCACCTATTACTTGGTCCAAAGGATGATTCCTTATGAACTTCCAAGCTCTAGGTGAGAATGGTCATGATTTTCAAGATTGTTTTGGGGATCGGCCTCAAAAACATTTTCGGGATTTTCAATAGATGCGGGAGTAGTTTTCGAAAAAGAATTGATTTTTGAAAACATTTTCTTCTTCATCATCCAAGGATTTATCGTTTTGGATTCACGAGAAAACAACATGCATAGACTCTTCAACAATTCGAGTACGAGTATTAAAAACTCTATAAGCTTTACTCCTATTTGAATAACCCAAAAATATACCTTCATCCGCTTTGGGATCGAACTTTCCCAAATTGTCCTTACCATTATTGTGGATGAAGCACTTACAGCCGAAAACATGCAGATGAGCTAAATTTGGCTTTCTTCCCTTGTACGACTCATAGGAGTTTTACTCAACTTCTTCCGGAGATATGCCCGATTTGAGATGTAGCAAGCCGTACTCATTGCATCAGCCCAGAACACTTGAGAAGTGTTGTTCTCATTGAGCATTGCTCTTGCCATCTCGGTGAGGACTCGATTCTTCCTTTCTACAACTCCATTCTGTTGAGGAGTCCTTGAGGCTGAGAAGTTGTGATCTATGCCATTGTTGTCACAGAACTCAGCAAATGCATGGTTTTCGAATTCTCCTCCATGATCAGTTCGAATGCCTGAAATTGAGAACCCTTTCTCGTTTTGGACCTTCTTGGCAAAACAGACAAATTGATCAAATGTTTCATCTTTCGATGATAAGAAAATAGTCCAAGCAAATCGAGAAAAATCATCAACTATGACCAAGGTATAAAGGTTGCCACCAAGGCTTTTTACTCTATTGGTCCAACTAGATCCATATGAAGTAGTTGGAGAGGTCTATTGGTTGAAACTTCATTTTTCGATTTGAAAGAAGATTTGGTTTGTTTTCCTTTTTGACATGCATCACAAATCATGTCGTTTTTAAATCGAAGTTTTGGAATACCAATAACCAAATCCTTTTTAAGTAATCTGTCAAGTTGGATCATATTGACATGAGCTAATCGCTTGTGCCATAACCAACTATCATCTAGATTACTAACAAAACATTTTTCAGAAGCAGAATCATTTCTAGAGAGATTAAGGGTATAACAATTTCCATCTCTAGGAGCTCTGAATAAAGCTTTTGATTTAATATTTTCCAAAGGAAGATTATCTTTACCGGTGCTTTGACTTCCGAAAAGATTATGGCAAAGTCCTTCCACAAGGTAGACATCTTTGATTTGTGGTCCTTCATGGTTTCCAATTTCACCAATGCCAGCAATCTTTCTAGATTGATTTCCACCAAAGGTCACCTTGCCACCATCCTTGGGCTTGATTGAGACAAATTTGGATTGGTCTCCCGTCATATGTCTTGAGCATCCACTATCGATGTACCATTTGTTGGGATTTGATACTCTTAGACACACCTACAAAACATAACCAATCAGGTCTTAGGTACCCATCTTTTCTTGGGTCCTTTGGGGTTAGTTTGTGTCTTAGGAATCTTGTAAGATCCCTTTGGCACCCATTGATAGTTTCCTGAAGGTTTATCCTTTTTCTCCTTTTTTTGAAAACAGGAAGAAGTAGAATGACCTTTACGATTGCAATAATTGCAATGTGCAAAAGGATTTGAAGAATGAACAGATTTTCTAAAGTAGTTCATATAATTCTTTTCTCCAAATTTCTTTTTCCTTTCCTTTTATCAAAACTTGGTTTGTAACCGATTTCGATCTGTCATTTGTAAATCTTTGTTCTTTCAAGATGACATTGAGCATTTCACTACCTCTAGTGAACTTCTCAAGTGCCTTTGTAAGATGAAGATTCTTTTTCTTCAGATCAGGACAATCTTCACAAACAGCATTTTCAGTGAAAGAAGACTTTTCAACTTGCATTTCAAGAGTTATATTTTTCTTTTTCAAAGCAAGATATTTTTCAGCAAGTTTTTCAAATTCTGTTTGAACGACAATGTATTCAGCAAACAATTCATCATAAGTTGGTTTTGAATTGTATACCTCATCATTGTTGTCATGTTGCTCTTCTTCTTCAGCAACTAAGCAAATATTTGCTTTGTCTTCCTCATTAGCTTCATCTTCATCGGATGAGCTATCTCCCCAAATATTTGAGACATAGGCTTTCTTTTTGAACCTAGGTTGAACTTCTTCGTAGACTTTTGATATACTTCTCTGGTTCTAATTATAAGATCGGGTTGACTTTTTTGGAGAAATTAAGGAAGCTAGATAAGTTACTTAGTCATATCATATATTGTGTATCCTTAAATTATACTCCCTCCGGTTCTAATTATAAGAGCTAGTTGACTTTTTTGGAGAGATTAAGGAAGCTAATTAAATTAGCTTAGAATATTTTATTTTTGTTGTTTTCTTTAAACTATATAGTTTGACCAATAAACTAATATATAATTTAAGAAAACACAACATATGAAATGATTAAGTAACATATTTAGTTTCCTTAATCTCTCCAAAAAAAAGTCAACTAGCTCTTATAATTAGGACGAGAGGTAGTATATTAGTTTATTAGTCAAACTAAGTAGTTTGGAGGAAAAAAAAAACTCTAAAGTAATTTAATTAACTTTCTTAATTTCTCCAAAAAAAAATTCAACTTGATCTTATAATTGACACCGGATGGAGTAATATATATGGCCTAGTAGACTGACCATAAATGAAATAATGCAATGAAAATGAAATTTTGGTCCAAGTAAAATTATATACTTCATTCATATAGGGACAACATTTCATCTCATGGATTACTAACGTGCTTTATGGGTTCACTCTATGGCCTATACTACTATATATTGAAAATATGTTCCTTCATGTGATAATGGTACTTCTATCTTTGTTGCATCAACTTCTTTTTATATTCAGCTTTAACCAAAATTAATTAGATGTGTCATAATAATAAACGTTAAAGCCTTTTTAATTTGCCTATTTTAATGAGATGTGTTAATTTTTATTCAAAGTGACAAAAGACCAAATTCTTGAAAGAGGATATCTCACTTTTTTAAAGAGAAAACTCACCCCACTCACTTCACAAGTCAAGCCTGATTGGGGATTCCCTTTTTTGTGTACTTTGAAAATTTGAACTGCCATTCTTAAGGATTTCAGTTATCATCAAGAAAAATGTTTACAAATTTAATTCTAGGTGTACATCATCCTATCAAATAGTTGTATTAAACAAGGTTTAGTTAAAATTATGCGTGCTCTTTATGACCAGAATATATCTTACAACTCAAAGAATATTCATAAAATATTTAAAGATTAACCTTTAAAATGATTTTCATATCGACATCCAAACCTCACATTCCTATAATATTATTACAAAAATAAAATATACATAAGGATATATACACACACATATATTTATTATTAAGTGTTTGAAAATTTGATTGTGACTTTTTAATAACTTTCTTGTGGGGGATATAGAGCCTTCGGCCAAACAGAATTGACCATAAATGAAATAATGTAATGATAAACAAAACAAAAAAATGTAAAGACCGTACAAAATTTCTTGCTCTTTTCACGCATCAACTTCTTCTAGAGGCTAACTTTAATCTTTCTTTCTTTTTTTCATTATTAATTGTTCATTTTGTAATTTTATTTTATACGTCAGACCATGTTCTTATCACGAGCTAAAATGTATATATTTTTTCAGTTTTTTAATCTTTGAGTAAATTGAAGACGATTTTATCTCTATTTGTTATAATGATATTGCATATGTGGTAAAAAAAAATATTCACTTTTATTTTATATTGATTTTCTCAAATTATCCGATATATAGCACCTACTAGTGGAGCACATCTAACAATTCAAATCCATTTTAAAGTTGTTTCTTGCCAACTTGATTGTGATAACAACTTATTATAAGTCATTTATCTTGGAATTGTAATAGTAGTATCTGTTGGAATTTAAGATATAATTCCATGAGTTATGAATAAGAAGAAGGTTAGAAAAAAAGAGGAAAAATGAAAAAGGAATGTGTGTGTAGAGAAAGTCCCACATTGGATTGTTTGAGAGGATTTAGAGGATATATAAGTCTCAACTTTGCTCCTTTTAATTGGGCCCTTGGGCCAACCCACTTTTGTGGAGGGGTAAGGATTTAGGTGACCCTTGGTTCACCACACGCGCCACCCGCCTAGTTCGCTCGTGTATGAAATAAAAAATAATTTTTTTAATTTCCAATTAGTCTTTGAACTTTTAATATTCCTTTTTTGCCCCTCCGAGATTTTCCCAACCGGAAAGCCGCAAATCGCAATCCATTTTGGCCGTTCGCTCCATTCTGGTGCGTCTGTTCGTAAGACGCACCAGTTCGCTAGCAAGGGCCGCTGGTCGTTTCTATTCGCTCCATTGTGGTGCGTCTGTTCGCACGACTTACCAGTTTACTGCAATAGTCGAGTCCATCTGATCAATTTTTTTCTGTCGTCTATAAATAGGGCACCCTAGTCACATAATTGATGTCCGAATTTTCTCTCAAAAACACTCCTCTCTACATACTACATTCTGCAAACATGTCATATGCGTTCTGAAAGCAGACTCGTTGTGTTCGCTTAAGCTTCAGATTGACAGAGTCATCATTCTAAAGACGAAAAATTCGCTCTATCCTGATAGGCAATTGCTCAGCAACCCTGGTTATCCATATTGAGGAAGCTGTAATACCTGGCTATCACCCAAGAGGGGGGGTGAATTGGGTGTCGAATAAAACTTTCAAAAACTTAGAAAATCTTTTCGCAACTTACTGAAAGAGGTTTGAGTGACAATAATAATTTATAAACCGATGACAAATATCATTCAAAACATATATGCTAAAATATAAGAGTTTAGGGAAGAGAATATGCAAACAGAGATTTATACTGGTTCGGCCCAATCCTTGACCTATGTCCAGTCCCCAAGCTCCACTTGAGATTTTCAATCCACTATCTTCTTGTTTGACCGGGCACAAGAAAAAGCCTTTACAACCTCACAAGTTTGGTCGGGCACTTGTGTTGCCTTTACAATCTCTTACCGAGATATCCTCTTACGTCGTAAGAATACAATTACCGACTCGTAAACGAAGGATGATCCTCTCACTCTTGGACTCACTCCCCTTACAAGTTGTAATCGTACACCCACTCTCAAAGGTTCCACAACCTTGAGATTTGATCACTAAACAGATAATCAAATAAGTGTTTGGACTCTCTCACAGAGTAGATGAATAATAATCACTGAAGTACATAATCGATCATCTCACTCTCTACTGTAAACTATATAAACATTGAGAAACAGAGAGTATATGAAATAAGTGTTGGATTCAGAATATCAGCATTTCGACAGTGCAAGCTCGTATATCATCTTGAAGTTTGAATGCTTGTTCTTTTATAGCTAACCAATAGCATTCGACCGTTAGAGCAATTCTTCAGTTGAGCTTCTAAGAATATGACCGTTGTGAGCATATATGACCGTTGGAAAATATTACCGTTGAAACTTCTCACGTCATCATCTGCTTTTTGATAATCTGGTGTTAATCCTTCGTTTGATTATCTGAAACTTGCTAACAAACATGATTAATAGCATTGAGAAGTATAGCAAGTAGAAATCAATTGATAATAATCATTTCTGAATTCTCCGAGACGTTGTGGAAATTGTGCTCTGCTGTCTGATAAGCTATGTGCATGAGTCCTTCATATAATCATCTGCAACTTATACAAAAATGATATAAATAATGTTAAGAAGTAGTATAAGTTCTTTTGGAATTCATCTGGATGTTCTTGATGAGAAGCCAAGATTTCGAACACGATGATTTTGAGAACAGCGTGATCATGCTCGAGTAGGAATCCATTCTTGCTCGGGCAAGCTTCTCTTGAATCGATGAATATGTTCTGGCCGGCGATGCTCGGGCAAAGTATTTTGCTTGCTCGAGCATGAATATAATCATGCTCGGGTAGCTCCTTTACAAAAGCTTGGAAGTGATCTGCTTCGTTGTTGCTCGAGCATGGAAACTTTCTTGCTCGAGCAAGCCATTGACAGAGGCGAAAAGATGACACCACAACATTGTTGCTTGAGGCAACCCAGAAAGCATGCTTGCGGAGAAATAGAGATTTGGTGATGTTGCTCGAGCATGAAACAAAGCTTGCTCGGGCAAGCTTCTTGATCAAAGTTGTCTCAGGGTATGCTCGGGCAAATATTCTCTTCTGCTTGGGCAACGTGCTCGAGCATGATATTTTTCATGCTCGGGCAAGCTTACTCTTTATGAACTGAGAAGTGCCTCCACTCGATGTTGCTCTAGCAAACCAATTCTCTTACTCGGGCAAGACTCGATGAGCGAGAACATGAGATTGATAGGTCGCTCGGCAACGTTTTGCCTTTGCTTGAGAATGATGCTCGAGCAAGCCTTCTTTCGCTCGGGCAAGACTTCCTGATTTGCTGAATTTTGCTTCTGCCTCGATGTTGCTCGGGCAAGAAATATTTCTTGCTCGAGCATGATTGTTGAATCATGCCTGCTTTCGTCTCGGTATCAATCCAAGTTTAGCAAATCATTCCATTTCGAAAGCTCTTCAAATATTATTTCCATTTCAACAAGAATCAGCTCCAAGCTAGTTGTAGTTCGTCCATTAACATCAAAAGATTGAAGGTTGTTCTTAATCGCATTTTTTGCAACATCCTGAACTGAACATCAACTTTCAAAGCTCATATCTCCCTGGTAAGAATTCCGTTTTGGTTGGTTCAAGTCTTCATAGAAATAATTGTGAGTCTACTTTCATATGCAACCGATTACATAAATACCCTCCAACAAACCAGTATTCATCTGGAAGCTTGAACTTGCTTGATTTAACTCCGAATTGAATCGTTCCAACTTCTATTTGATCACGTAGAATTGAATATTGATATTCTCATGATATTTAACAAGTTCTTCTTTCTTCAAACTCCATTCTTGATCATTCTCTATAATTTAATTTAGACTAACCTATAATAAACAAAGTAGTTAGTCAATGTATATGATATAAACTTTTTGCTCTAGATAATGGCATCAATATAAGACATCATCAAAACTAAGCATAACTAACAGAAGCAAAATTGTCTTAAGGAAACAACGTACATTGGGCCTGGATCACTTCAAAGTTCATTTCCATATTTGACAGTCTTGTTAGTTTGTTTATGGTTTTTCATATTATACAAAACCATTGTATGCTTACTGTATATGCAATATTAGTTATACAGATTCTTATTATTTTTAGTATGTGTAATTTCGTAATATAGATTCTTGTTTTTATTCAATTTTCTACATGTTTAGTATACTTTCTACAACAGTGTCAAAATCAGATTTTCTTCAGCTATTCAGACTGAATTGGGGGTAAGCATATAGAGCTGCTTAGGCACTCTTCATTTTCTTTAATTTCAATTATTTTCAGGCCCTGTTGTTATTCATTACAGATCTCAATTTGGAAACTTAAATGTCATCCTTATAAAACACCATAAAATGTCTTCTAAACAATTTCATATTAGTTCCCTACATGTGTTTTGATGATGATTAACATGTAAGACTTGTGACCTAGGAAAAATACTTTTAAACTCAGTCGAAAAATTGAGTCTTATCAGTTGACCATTTTTGCTGGCAGATTAACTCAAGCCAAGGCTTGATGACTCGAGTCTATCCTCTTAGTACATATTGCGAAATTAACATTTTGACTCGAGCCACCAAAAGGCAAACTCTAGTTTAGGGCTATACTCAAGTGAGCATTTCTATGACTCGAGCCAATCGTTTGAAAACTTAAAATGATTTGAAAATTATGTTTCACATGACTAGAGCCAGAGGTCAATTGACTCTAGCCATTATTGACCATTATATTTAAAAATGAGTTTGACTCGAGTCATCACTTATCACCTCAAGTCAAGAAGATCGCTTTCGGAAATAGCTCAAAGTGTTTTGTATTGCATCTGACTCGAGCTAGAATTTTGGTGCCTCGAGTTTATACATAGACTCGAGCCACGTTTTCTCTACCTCAAGTTGAAGAATTATCGGGAGCCAAGTGATCATTGGAAATTGACTCAAGCAACCATTTCTAAGCCTCGAGTTAGAGCCTAGACTCGAGCCCTGGAAAATTTACTTGAGTCTGTTACCTTGACTCTTCTCTTCGTTTTCAAAAACAAGCTAACTCGAGTCAGGATAAGATTAACTCGAGCCAATTTCTCACAGTTTGAAAATCATCGTGTTCAATTCTTCTAATTCACTAAGATTGTTTTTGTTACTTCATATCATCTATCATTATTGTTCCTAACTATATTTAATCAGTTTATTAATGAGTTTCATATGATTAAAATATGGATTAACACCGTTATTGGAAAAAGCAAATCTTATGTGCCAGAGCATTAAATGCTCTTTGCCTTTTCGAGACTTTAATCCAGCAACCATATCTCTGATCACACGAAAGACATTTCTGGCAAGATATTCCTCATTCCCATTGCTGTGCCTCAACGGTCATAAACGAAGGAATAAAGGAATTAAAGAATGTTGAAGACGGTGATTATAGAGTATTAATCGTTCGTCGCTTTATCTCTCCAACTGACACTTTGAAGAGTCACAATGGATAAATCATCAAGTTTCTCAACGGTAATAAATGCCAACAACTATAAATATTGGAAGCTTTGAATTTGCCACCTACCGAAACGTTGTGCAATCAATTCGACTCAACTAATTTACTGCTTCATTAATTAATATCTTCGGATATTATTTCTGTGTACTTCAGTGTTCATCATTTTATCTGTTCTGTGAGAGAGTTAAACACTTATCATTTTGTTGTTCATTAGTCAAATCTTAAGGTTGTGGAACCTTAAGTATGAGTGTACGATTACAACTTGTAAGGGGGAGTGAGTCCTAGAGTGAAAGGATCATCTTGAGTTATAGAGAGTGTAATTATCATGGTTTGTGAAACCGGACCGGACCAGACGGTTCGACAGGAACCGCCACCGGCCGTGAAACCGGTTCGGTTTGGTGCAAAACTGGTCTGACCGGTGAACCCGGGGTGACACTGGACGGGTCACTGGGTCAGACCTTTTTTTTCTTTTTTTGTTTAAAAAAAAATCTCCTTCATTTTTTTTTTATTTCTCCCTCAATTTTTTTTTCCTTTTTTCACTTTTGGATGTCATATGGATTTTATTTGGATTCGTTTTTTGGTTTTCCTGAAGCTATTGTGGTTTCTCTGTTTTCGGTTGGCTCTGCTTAGTGGATGTCAAATGTAGGTTGTAAAGAAAATTGTTAAGAATATCTCGAATATGTCACAAGTATTGGAGTATATGATTATTTTGCCACCGATCCAAAATATTGAAAAGATATATAGTATGTCAAATTTAGGTTGGTATGATAAGAAATTAATTATTTTCTAATTTTTTATACTCACCGCGTCTAGGCCCGGGTTGACTCCGGTCTGACCCACTAACCCTTAACCCAAGACGGCCGGTTCAAATGACCGGTCCGGGTTTCGAACCTTGGTAATTATATCAGTGAGTGTTTAAGAGTTAGTGAAATCCTAAGGTGCTTGGAGACTGAACGTAAGTCGAAGAGTTAGACCGAACCAGTATAATCTCTCGTGTTCATTTCCTCTCTCTTACTCTGTGTTGGTGTCCTTGAGCTTACCGCGAAAAGATTTTATAATCACCTATTCACCCCCCTCTAGGTGATATTCCACCTTCATTTCACATCCTTCAAAGCAAATTTCAACCTTTTGTTTTAAAGATCCTAACGTAGTTTAACCATCTAGGATGGATATTTGACATAAAGTAGCGGCCTAATAACAATTGTTATCACCTCTAATTTCTAGTTCTAGCAAGTTTTCAAAATATATCACCCTTAATCTCTTAGAACAATTTGAAAAATCATAACTTAATCTAGGAAACTCTAAATAAAGTAGTTCAAATCTATAATTAAACCTCTTTTGATCCTCTACAAGGAACAAATAACACTCAACATCAAATCACAAACATAATTTCATAATCTCATTGCTCATTTGGTAAAACATAATTTTTTTTATTTTTCTACCCAGACTTTGAAAATTCATAACTTACTATCTAGACATCCAATTAATTATTATGTTTTTAGACTTATTTTAAAGCTTACAATGTGTATGAACTGTGCACTAAATTCACAGTTAGAAGAGCTCGTTTGTCCTAGTGTTACCTCACATAAATCCAGTTCTTTAATTTCTAAAATTCCATTTTCTATTCATTGACTTTTGACTTTTTTTGCTGTCAAAATTAAAACTTGATGATTTAATACCATGAAACAGCAATCAAATAGCATTACTTTGTTTGGTTTGTTAGAGGGAATGAGAACGAAAAAGATCATTTATTTGGTTTAAGAGGAGAGAGATGGTGGTTTAAGTTTAAGATTTTGGCTCCCTTCCCATAAAAAATTTAAAACTAAATGAGGGAAGGGGATCATTTTCTATTTCCTCTCATCCCTCCCCTCAAACCAAACACAATATAAGATTTTCATGGAAAGAGACATTCAAACTCCTTTTGACAGCGAACGAAAATTCACAGAGCATTGCATAATTAAGTGTCATTTTCCTTGATACATCTCCGGGCGAGGGTTTTTCTTGTTCAAGTTTTTTGAATCCATGTTTTGCTTTCATAGAAGAATCGTCGCTTCTCGGAGGCAGATCTCTCCTTCAACATTTCAACAAATACTTTGCTTCAGCTTCCAAGTATGTCCGCTTCAAATCGCGAGAAAAACCCGATTTGGATATCAATTTCTTGAAAAATCTGGGATTCTCACAATCTCAGAGTCTTCGTTTCACAAGAGAAGTCCCTCACTTACTTCAATATGACCCTGAGAAATGCTTACCCCCTAAGATCGAGTTTTTCATATCCCGAGGCGTTTCGAGCTCAGACATCCCTTGGCTCTTATGTAGTTGTCCTAACATTATGAGAAGAAGCTTGGATAAGAAGCTCATTCCTTCGTTTGATTTCTTTCGGGATTTGTTTCAATCAGATGACAAGTTCATTAAATCTCTTACATATTTTCCACGCATTATTCTTCATACTAGCACCGGTGTCGTGCCTAATATGAAGCTATTAAAAGAAGTCGGAGTTCCTGAATCAAACATAATCGAATTGTTGCAATTGTATCCTAGGACATTTACTGGAAGTCCTAGCAAATTCAATGCGATAGTTGAGCAAGTTCAGGAAATGGGGGTTGATCCTTCAAAGTATCAATTTATTATGGCCGTTTATGCATTGTCGTCACTAAGCAAAGCTACATGGTCAAAAAAGGCTCATGTTTACAAGAAGTGGGGCTGGTCAGACGATGACATTGTTGCTGCTTTTAGAAGGTGTCCATTTTGTATGCAGAAATCTGTGGATAATATTGATGCAACAATGGAGCTTCTTGTTGACAAATTGGGTTGTCCGCCTTCCACTATTCCCAATTATGCAGTAGTTCTGTCACTTAGTTTGAAAAAGCGAATTGCTCCACGGGCTTCTGTCTTTTAAGTTTTGTTGTCAAAGGGTCTGGTGAAAAAGAAGTGCTTGTTTTCAATATTTCTCTGCACTGAAAGGGACTTTTTGAATAGATTTATCCTGAGTCATGGGGAAGAAGGTAGTGAACTCCTGAAACTGTATCAGGCTAAACTAGATGTTGCAGGGTAAATGAAGGCTTAGGTTATGGGTATGGACTGCGATGGAGCAAGTCCATTGTCACTAAATTTCTGTCTTCTGCTGCATGACCTTTGTTAATTCCTCTCTCTTGTTGTTTTTGTTTACTTTAATTTAGCTTGAAAATGAGGAATCAAATCTCTCAAGGGTTGTCCATAAACTGGAATTTCTCCCCAATTTGAATTCGATCCTAAGTCCTGGGTCTAACAAGTTCATCTATGATGCAATGTAAATATTCCTTTCATTTTTTAGTGGCAGATATTTTGCGGTAGAAGGGAAAGTCTTGGATTTTGCTTCCCATTATGTTTTTCTTATGTTATTGAGCTGGATCTTTTGGTTGATTATCTATCCAAAGATTTGGTTTTCGATACAGTACAATGGCATCATACGAACCATATAGGCCACTCTAGTGGATAAGGCTTTGTTGTTGTTGTTGTTGTATGTTTTTCTTATGTTGTGCTCTTTGGAACATTCCCTAGGTATATTCAAGGATTTGGGTTAGGCTCTTTGGAAAAGGATTGATCTTTCACTTACCTACCATTTTTTCCTTCCTCTTTTATTTCTATCAATTTTAGTTTTCCCCCATGGCAGAATTTATTGTTATTGATGTACGGAGATATGGAATTTCAAGCAATAGTTACAATGCCAGCTCCACACTTATGAGTCTTCTTGTTCCAGGTACTGTGCAAAACAAGGGTTAAGTGAGATTATCTCCATCAATTGGTGAGTTCCTTCTTCCTCTTCTGCAGTGCTGATTTTCTTTACCCTTTTTCTTTTTAGTGCATTACCTTATCAACTTCTATCTCCTTTTTTTGCCTTAATTTATCTTGGATTTGAACACTCAAAATCAGCACTGTTCTCTACACACTGAAATTTGTTCATCATTTGAACTTAATCCTCAAGCTTCACCAGGTTGTTTGATACAGATAGAAATTCTATCCTGTTTCCTTTCATTTAGCTTGGACATGAGCAATCCAATTTTAATGAAGCTTTTTCTAGGTACTCAAATTTTTCCTTGAATTTGAACTGGATCCTAAGTTGAACAGGGTCACGTGTTTTATACAAATAGCAGTGTTTTAATTGTTCCTTTCCTTTAATTTAATTTCTTAAAGAAATACATCTTGGAGGTGGAAACATGTCTAGAAATGCATTAAATTGAAACAAAAAAGCTGAGTCTATTTAAGTGTCTCAGAATCCCTTCCATGTTTTAATAAACTAGTTATGCAGCTGCAGGGAGGCATCATTAGGAGGGGAAAATGTCATTTGATTGATCCAAATCCAAATGAGAGTGGGTTAGGGCACAGAATTAATAAAACAGCTTATGAATTAATTTTCCATTAATTTGATTTCTTAGCCTTCTTGACAAGTGATTCATTATACATGCTTATTATTCCGTCCGGTCCCAAATATAAGACAAAGTTAATTTTTTTGGGAGAGGTTAAAAAAGCTAAATAAGTTACTTAATCATATCATATTGTGTATCCTTAGATTATATATTAGTTTATCAGTCAAACTAATTAGTGTATTATCAGTCAAACTAATTAGTGTAAAAACTGCTTTGCATCTTGTCATTGCTATATCATTTCCACCTATTCAAGTTTCCTTGATACATGTGCACAGTATTTCAGGATTATCAGTCTATGTTTTCATTCTTAGAACTCTCACCCAAGTACAGGTGTAACAAGTCTACTTTTTTTCCCCTCAAAAGTAACAAGTCTACTAGAAGCTTGATGATTTTACAAGCGCACATTCATACTTCAATAATGCACCTTATAAACTTAGATGCTGAAGGAATGCTATGCTAAGAGAGATATTTCATATTCCATCTTAAGTATAGTGAAGATGTAATTTTGTCTTGGAAATTTGGGTATTCAGAAGTTTGTTTGATCAATTTTCATACCATAAGTGTTAAAAGTGGAACAAATTTGAGATAATTAAAAAACTAATATTGATTATTGACATTTTTATTGGGAAAGGAGTGTCTCCACTAAACTCTCTCTCTACTTTCTCTCCACTTAATTTCTCCACTATTAGATTGGTTTTTAATGGTTGAGATTTTATAATATATTAAAAATATTATTTTAATTATTAAATGATAATATTATTTTTAAATAATAAATCTCAATCATTAAAACACAATCCGATTGTGGATAAATTAAGTTGGAAGAGAAGTTAATGGAGACACTCTTTTCCCAATTTTAATAGCCAAGGGTGACAGATATCCACCTACATAAGAACTTTCGAGACATAATTGAAATTTAACACTTTTTTAAAAATGAAAGTCTAAAAATGTCAACCTTATTCAAGCAAGGTTCTAGTCATATATCAAAAAGGCCCCATAAAAAATTCTAATATTAAAAAGATCCCAAGAAGTTGTTAAAACTCATAGATTGAACTGTCTTACTGAAGGAATTGTGAATGGTACCTTAAAAGGGATTTTCCCAAAAGATTTTGCACTTGTTGATTTTTTTTTATTTTTTTTTAATCTTTAAAAGCATTGGACCCTAGGCTTTACCTTAGGGGACAAAAAATAAAGTAACCACAGCATGTACTACAACAGTGTTGATGCATTTTCAGTTCTATTTCCAATTGGTTGGAGCAGTTCACTGATTGTGCCAATGTTCCTATTAAACTTCTTATTATTCTTGCTCCATTATGCACATGATGATTTTACTTATATAATAGTTTTATTTTATTTTAATAGACATTAAAAACATCACAACAATATAAGTAAATGACGATCAACTGATCAAGTATGATGATTAATCCTTATGGATAATATGTTTAGTGTAGGATGTTTATTAGCTCCATTAATTATATTTCTTCAAACGATTTAGCATTATCATATGGAAGCATGAGGCACATGGTCATCAATCAAATAGCTTAAATTAATTGTGTGTGTTTGGTATAGCGGTGGAAAAGTGGCTTATTTGCCACCTGACTTATGCAAACTTAAGATTGGGTAAAAGTCACTTTGTGTAATGTGATTTATATTTAAATTGACGGTAATATAAGTGGTTTTTCTGAAACTGAAACTTGTTTGGATGATTATTTTGAAAAACAAGTTTAGATGGAAAATAACTGAAAAAGACATGAATCTTATTAAATAATGAATATATATTATGTGTGCGAGTGTACTCTAAAAAATACAAAAAATTGTTTGGATGATTAATGTTAAAGCAAGTTTAACGGTAAAAGACATAAATTTAATAAAAATAAAAATAGGTAATGTATTATTTGGAAAAATTGTACAATACTAAACTATTTAAATTTTTTAAGAAAATTAAGGAAAAGCCTACGGAAAATTTAATTGGTAAGAATGATCTAAATTAGTATATTGTCAGTATTTTTATATAAAAAAATTATCAAGTAGTTTTCACCAATTAAATTTCTCATAGACCTAAACTAGAGAACTATCATGATCATTAACTTTTAAGTGATTTATATTTAGAACAAAAAATTTCATCTACAAGGATTTATAATAAGGACTCTAATAGTATTTCAATTCAAAAAAGTAGAACCCAATATTTTCCTTTTATAAACTAATTTTCTCTTCCCACGGCAGAAAAGCCAAAAACAAGAAATTTTGGTTAATAGTTTAAACTCCCCCCCCAAAAAAAAAAAAAAAAAAAGCCCAATTGGAAAAAGTCAATACAAACATCTTCAAAAAGCCAAAATCAACCATGAGAACGCTTGAGCATCCAAAAGTAGCTTTTGGGATGGTTGTGTTTGTGGAATAGCGATAACAAAAGTTTTTTTTTTTTTTTTGTAATATGACTTTTGCAAACTTAAGATTAGGTAAAAGTCAGATTGAGTAATGTAATCTAGGATAATTATTTATCCGAAATATTATATTTTAGTAAATAATACCTATTGGATATAGGTGAATATGTGGTTTCAAATAATAAGTAATAATTATCTTATTTTCTAAGGTAATTACTATGAAAATTAGAAAAGAAAAAGAGCTAAAATGTATTTTTAGGGCATTAAATGGCCTAAAAATATTATGATAAATTCTATGAGGCAATAAAATATTTGCTAAAATTAGAAAGTATGTTGTCTCTAATTTTAGGAATTTTTGGGATAATTTCCTTGAAAAATAATGAGGCAAAATTAAATATTATTTTGGGGATCATAAGTGACCCCATGATTTTTAATATTTTACATGGGATATAAAATACCAATGTAAGTAAAATAGTTGTGAGATAATAATTAATCCTAATTATGAAAATTATCAACAATTAGTAAGTGGCTAATTAAGTCATTAGTAGCTAATTGTTTAGATTATGATATAAGTAAATTAATTAGTAAATAATTAATTTAAGGAGAAATTCGAAATTATTAATTAAATAAATAATAAAATATTTTATGCTTAGAAAAATAAATAAAAAATAAAAGAAAAAAAATGAATATCTAGATATTTTGAATAAAATAATAATATATTCGGTAAAGGGCCAACGGGACATTTGAGAATGGATAGAAATTAAATCCTACACCAAAACATGGGGATTTAATCTAAGACATCCGGACGTTTTATAAACCGGTGAAATTCTACCCGAGAGTGGACTATCTCCAAAGTAATTTAAACCGGATAGTCTTTAAGATACGGGATAAATCGAAATATGTCGGATAGTGAAAATGGGAATCCATAGAAAACAAATTAGTCGTGACAAACCAGGGATAAGGTTTCTTAGGTCGAACATATTACAAACCGGCGAATTTTTGTCCGGAAAAGTTGGTTCTACCTAGGAAGTTATTTAAAGTAATCAGATGGCGTTTGTCCGAAAATGTTCAGAGCGACGAAATACTCGTAATGGGATCAAAAATTTAGTTAACCCAAGTGGTTTTAAAGAGAAAGAATAAAACTTCAGCACTGTGCTACCGGATTTTTGAGATTCTCCGAGATTACGTGATTAGGACACCGATCAGGGAACTTTATCGGTAAGTCGGCAAGATGACATCATCTTCTTCTAGAAGGATGACATAGGCAAGACATGTGTAAGGCCAAGATGAAGCCACGTGGCGAAGTGCGATCCGACGGTTGAAATCCAATCTGAAGACATTTGATGAAATTCCCACCTTGTCCCTCCTCTCTTCTATAAATAGCAAGCCTTCCTCTTCATTTCTCCATCCCAAAAAACGCAGCCTAGAGAGAGGTTTTAGAGAGAGAAGCTCTGGAGAAAGTCTGAGCAAAGTCGGGGTAAGTTCTTCGGTCCCTGGTCTTTAGTTTCGGTAGTTCTTTCAGTAGATGTAGTAGAAATGCTAGATTTATCTTTAATTTTTCAAGATAGTCTAGATATCATATTTAGGGGTAAATATGATATATATTTCGAAAATATGATGAGGAAAAGATCTGTCAAAATTACCGGAGAGATAGAGCGAAAACAATGGGCTCGGCGAAATTCCGCCGATTAGGGGTTCGGGGGCAAAATGGTAATTTGTACCTAAAATGTCTGTTATCTTTGCTAGAAGTTGATAAATGTTATCCTTATAGGATATCTCGAGATAATCGGACCATTGTTGTACCACCGTCGTACCGCATTTGTTTCACCCACGTCAAAAAGTACCATTTACCATCAACGAAGGTACGTTCGCGTCACCGTAACACTAACTCGATATTTCTTGTATACTTATATGTGATAGACGACTATACGAGTGAATTGTATAGATAACTTTACATGCGATGTGTCGTTAACATAGATAACTTTACATGCAATGTGTCTTGTTAGCATAGATAACTTTACATGAGATGTGTCTTCATTGTTATATTAATCTTGCATCTCGCTACGTTCTTATGTGTTGATTAATCTTTGTGATTGTCTTCCATATGTTGTTTATATAAATATGAGGTTAAACGTTACCCGAGTCCGATGTGTATTTGGACCTCGGCCCTCTAAAATAGCTTCGGGGTCGGGAGGACCAGGAGAGAGAAAGCAAAGACGCATAGAGACTCCGCTGAAGATTTTCCTTTGTTGTCATTTACTTTGAAAACTCTCGGTCACTGTACCGCTTTTGTAATGAGCCAGACTTATGGCATTTTTAATATATGTATCAGTCACTCAATCGCTCCAATGCTCTACTCTGATGAAAAAAAAAAATTATACTGCTTTTGAAAATGGGATGTTACAAATGTGATTTATGTTTGGATTAGCAGTAGCATAAATGATTTTTCTGAAATTGAAACTTGTTTAGAAGATTATTTAGAAAAGTAAGTTTAGATGAAAAATGACTGAAAAAGACATGAATCTAATTAAATAATGCACATATATTATATGTGTGTGTGTGTATTGTGAAAAATACATAAACTTGTTTGGATGATTAATGGAAAAGCAAGTTTAAAGGTAAAAGATTGAAAAAGATATAAATTTTATATATAAAAAAATAGGTAGTGTATTTTTTGGGAAAATTTTATAATACTAAACTACTTAATTTTTTTAGGAAAATTAGGAAAAAGTCTAACGAAAGTTTGATGTGGTGAGAATGACCTAAATCGAGTATTGTCATGATTTTTATATAAAAAATTATCAAGTAATTCTCCCCAATAAAGTTTTTCATAGACCTAAATCGAAAAGATCATCATAATTATTAACTTTTAAGTGAATTTAAATTTAGAACAAAAAAATTTCATTTATAAGGATTTATAATAAGGACCATAGAAATATTTTAATTAAAAAAAGTGGGACCTAACATTTTTCTTTCATAAGCTATTTTTTCTCCTTCATGGCGGAAAAAGCTAAAAAAAAGAAATTTTGGCCATTTACTAAAAATTTGTTTTGTTTTTCCTCCAAAAACTAAATTGAAAAAGAAACATCACAAATATCTTTTTAAAAAAAAGTCAAAATCATGGAATTGATTACCAGACTAATGATCTTATTCCATATAATGAATTTAGTCCTCTGTCCAAGGAAATTCCCAGTGTTGCAAGGCCTGTTATGCTCCTTACTGTCTTTAGGTTTTCACAATTTTGAATTTTTTTGATATCCGAGCAAAATGTTCTATGTTATGTGTTTTTTCATAGATAGGATGACTGGAGCATCGTTTGTTAATCATGCTTCACAATTCTGTTGAGTATGATTTTTTTTTTTTTTTTGGATATGATTTCCTGTCAGGGAACAAGAGAAAATAATATTTATTATAAAGGACTATAAAAATTGTAATTACTTAGAAAGATCGAACATTATAATATAAATTTAAAATTATTAAAGTGCCCCTAATCAATCCTAATGTATTATCTCTTTTATTCAGAATAAAAAGATAACTAAAATTAAAATTAAACTGCCCATCATTATATAATTATATCTTTTTTATTATATTATTTAATTAAAAATTGTTAAACTCATATTTTTCTTATTTTTATTTTTCATCAATTTATATCATTAAGTTACTTGATTTATATTATTGTCAATGTCAATCAAGTTCCTTTTATAAAAATAAAAATAAAATTATTTCATATTCTTCGGGATACAATAGGTTAATTAGTTTTTTTTTTTTTTTTCATTACATGAATTTTTTAACCCACATAAATTTCTTCTAAAACAAAAATAAGTCATACAAACTTTCTTGGTTTAACATTACATGATAAATTATAAAAGACCTTGACTTTTATTAAAACTAATAATTCCATTTTTAATTAATTTTTTTGTTAATTTTAAAAATTGAAGAATGCATAATATTTTTTTCATAGATATATATTCAAGTTGTGAAAATCAAGAAAACCATTGTTTAATTTAATGAAATTTAGAATTTTGTCTTAGTTTTAAAAATAAAATGGAGAAGAGAATGTAAGATGGAATAAAGAAAATTTTGTTAGAAGCATTTTAGTACTTTTAATTTTATATTTTATATTTAATCCTTCTAAATAATTATAATTTTTATGGTCCTTCTATATAAATATTTTTCCTTTAGGTTATTCATTCTAATTTTCCCTAAACTTTACTATAGTGTGACATAAAACTATTCTAGAAATTTTTAGTAAAGCATTATGCCCATTGAAAATTAAAATTATGGAAGATGAGCACTGAAAATATTAAAAAAAATGAATGATGAGAAAAATGAACTTAGGAAAAAATTTAAATTTAATTCCAAAAAAAAAAAACCCATAGTCCTTTTTAGAAATTTCAAAACTTTAGGGTCAAAACTAATACTTCTACTTAGAGGTATTAGCATATTTTTTAAAAAAAAAAAATTATATATTGTATTTATTTATATTTAAATTATAAGGGATCTCAAATTAATTAATTTACGTTCTGCATTTGTCTGTAACAGGTATTATGAAAATAATTTCTTTGGGTTAAAAAACAAAAGAAAGATATTTTAAATCTAAATAAATACAATATATACGTCTCCGCGCGAATTTTTCTTAATGTGAGTCGTTCCAGTTCCAGTTTTTTGAATCCATGTTTTGCTTTCTCAGAAGAATCGTCCCTTCTCGGAGGCATATCTCTCCTTCAACATTTGAACAATTACTTTGCGTTCAAAATCAATGGCTACCTTCCACTGCGAGGTACTGTAATTCAATTTCAACCAATGGTCATTCTTTCACAATCTCATATCTCATTGAAACTTGTGGCCTCTCACCCAAAGAAGCTGCTTCAGCATCCAAGTATGTCCGCTTCGAATCGCGAGAAAAATCCGATTTGGTTATCAATTTCTTGAAGAATCTGGGATTCTCACAATCTCAGATTCTTCGTTTCACAAAAGAAGCCCCTCAATTACTTCGATTTGACCCTGAGAAAACCCTACTCCCCAAGATCGAGTTTTTCATTTCCAGAGGCGTTTCGAGCTCAGACATCCCTAGGCTCTTATGTAGTTCTCCTTCCATAATGAAAAGAAGCTTAAATAAGCAGCTCATTCCTTCTTTTGATTTCTTTCGGGATTTGTTTCAATCTAATGACAAGCTCATTCAAGCTCTTAAATATTGCTCTGGAATTCTTCTTGATATTAACACCCATGCCGTGCCTAATATGAAGCTATTAAAAGAAGTTGGAGTTCCTGAATCAAACATAATCAAATTGTTGCAATTGTATCCCAGGACATTCACTAAAAGTCCTCGCAAATTCAATGTGATAGTTGAGCAAGTTCAGGAAATGGGGGTTGATCCTTCAAAGTATCAATTTATTATGGCCGTTTATGCATTGTCGTCACTAAGCAAAGCTACATGGTCAAAAAAGGCTAATGCTTACAAGAAGTGGGGCTGGTCAGACTATGACATTGTTGCTGCTTTTAGAAGGTCTCCATTTTGTATGAAGAAATCTGAGGAGAAAATTGATGCAACAATGGAGCTTCTTGTTGACAAATTGGGTTGTCCGCCTTCCATTATTCCCAATTATGCATTAGTTCTGTCACTTAGTTTGAATAAGCGAATTGTTCCACGGGCTTCTGTCTTTCAAGTTTTGTTGTCAAAGGGTCTGGTGAAAAAGGAGAGCTTGCTTTCAATATTTGTCTGCACTGAAAGGGACTTTTTGAATAGATTTATCCTGAGTCATGGGGAAGAAGGTAGCGAACTCCTGAAACTGTATCAGGCTAAACTAGATGTTGCAGGGTAAATGAAGAATGAAGGCTTAGGTTCTGGGTATGGACTGAGAAGGAGCAACTCCATCGTCACTAAATTTCTGTCTTCCGCTGCATGACCTTTGTTAATTCCTCTCTCGTTGTTTTTGTTTACTTTAATTTAGCTTGAAAATGAGGAATCAAATCTCTCAAGGGTTGTCCATAAACTGATATTTCTCCCCAATTTGAATTCGATCCTAATCCTAAGTCATCTATGATGCAATGTAATATTCCTTTCATTTTTTAGTAACAAGTTCATCTTATATTATTGAATTATGATGCAATGTCGTGATCCATGTATGTCTTTGAAACATTCCCTAGGTATATGCAAGGATTTGGGTTAGGTTCTTTGGAAAACGATTGATCTTTCACTTACCTACAATTGGTGAGTTCCTTCTTCCTCTTTTGCAGTGATGATTTCTTTACCCTTTTTCGTTTTAGTGCATTACCTTATCAACTTTGATATTATATATATATATATATATATATTAAAGTTAACTTTTTTCCATCAAGAAACGCTTTTTTGTGAATCTCATTATAAGAGTTGTGAATATCATTTATGAACTTGTTAATCCCATAATGACTTTTGTTGATAATTCTCAAATGTTGGTGAACCCAGACTGATATGTTTTCATCTGACAAACGTCTTTGTCAAACTCATTATAAGTCTTGTGAATATAATTGATGAACTTATTAATCCCATTATGACTTTTGTTTATAGTGCTTAGATGTTGGTGAACCCAGACTAACACATTTTCACCTGACGAACGCCTTTGTTAAACCCATTACGAGTTTGAGATTCATAACGGGATTCACAAGAACAATAATAAGTTTGACAAGATTCGTAATGGGGTTCACAAGGGCATTCATTCATCAAGTGAAAACATGTCAATCCTGGGTTCACTAACATCTGAGCACTGTGAACAAAAGTCGTAATAGATTAACAAGTTCATCAATGGTTTTCATAAGATTTGTAATGGGTTTAACAAAGATGTTCGTCATGTGAAATTATGTCAGTCTGAGTTCATCAGCATCTGAGCACTATGAACAAAAGTTGTAATGAGATTAACAAATTCATTCATGATTCACAAGACTTGTAATGGGTTTAACAAAAGCGTTCTTCAAGTAAAAACATGTTAGTCTGAGTTCACCAATATTTGAGGACTATGAACAAAAGTTGTAATGGGATTAACAAATTCATCAATGGTATTCACAATGTAATAAGATTCACAACAACATTTCCTAATGGAAAAAATGTTAGCCAAAAAATATATATTTATTAGTGCATATATATATATATATATCAAAGGAGTTTTGGTGCCTACCCAACTCCTCAAATATGAGGGTGGGGTGGGTTTGAATCCCACCCCTTACACATTTATTCATTTTTTTTAAAAAACAAAAAATTAACTTCCCAAACCCCCTTGGTCGGAGCTTAGGCCGCCGCAATCGCAAGCCTACTAGTGTTGGAACTTCGGCGGCTAGCCGCAATGGTGCTTCGGTGACTAGTGAGGCTCATTTTTCTTTTTTTTTTTATTTAAAAGCGAGAGCAAAATGATAAATTCACTAATATTTTAAAATTTTAATTTGATCCATTTAATCTTTATATATTTTTAAAATCTTAACAAACTTTTTAAGGCTTAGAAATTTCAAATGATATTTTATCGTCTTTTTCCTTAAACTTTGCTATATTGTGACATAAAACTATTTTAAAATTTTTTACAAAAGCGATGTGCCAATTGAAAATTAAAAATATGGAAGATGAGCACTAAAAGTATTTTTTAGAAAAGAATGATGAGAAAAATGAACTTAGGAAAAAAAAAATTAAATTAATTCCCAGAAAAAAAAAAAAACCATAGTCCATTTTAGAAATTTCAAAACTTAAGGGTCTTTCATTGTCACGAATGCTAATGGACTGTAAACATTTTTTGTGAAGTCAATGAAAAAGTTGAAATCACATTATAATTTTTAAGGGGTTTACACATTTTGCATGAGAAGAAGAAGATTCCTATACACATATGAAATGGTGGAACCCATATCTTTTTTATATATATATAAAAAAAACTCAAACACGTAAATGGTGGGACCCATATCTTTTTATATCTATGACATGAGGATACATTTTTCGAGAAGTGTATTTCCTATTTTTTAAAGGCAAAATTGCTACCTAAACTGTAAATAAGTGTCATCCATCTTCCTGTTGACAAAAAAAAAAAAAAAAAAAAAAAAAAAGTGTCATTTTCCCTGATATGTCTCCGCGCGAGGGCTTTTCTAGTTCAAGTGTCTTGAATCCATGTTTTGCTTTCTCAGAAGAATCGTCGCTTCTCGGAGGCAGATCTCTCCTTCAACATTTCAACAGTTACTTTGCGTTCAAAACCTATGGCTACCTTTCACCGCGAGGGACTGTAATTCAGTTTCATCCAATGGCCATTCTTTCACAGTCTCGTATCTCATTGACACTTGTGGCCTCTCACCCGAAGAAGCTGCTTCAGCTTCCAAGTATGTCCGCTTCGAATCGCGAGAAAAATCCGATTTGGTTATCAATTTCTTGAAGAATCTGGGATTCTCACAATCTCAGATTCTTCGTTTCACAAGAGAAGCCCCGCAGTGTCTTCGATATGACCCTGAGAAAACCCTACTCCCCAAGATCGAGTTTTTCATATCCAGAGGCGTTTCGAGCTCATACATCCCTAAGCTCTTATGTCGATATCCTGACATTATGAGAAGAAGCTTGGATAAGAAGCTCATTCCTTCGTTTGATTTCTTTCGGGATTTGTTTCAATCAGATGACAAGTTCATTAAATCTTTTACATATTTTCCGCGCGTTATTCTTCAGACTAGCAGCCGTGTCGTGCCTAATATGAAGCTATTAAAAGAAGTCGGAGTTCCTGAATCAAACATAATCAAATTGTTGCAATTGTATCCTAGGACATTCACTGAAAGTCCTAGCAAATTCAATGCGATAGTTGAGCAAGTTCAGGAAATGGGGGTTGATCCTTCAAAGTATCAATTTATTATGGCCGTTTATGCATTTTCGTCACTAAGCAAAGCTACATGGTCAAAAAAGGCTAATGTTTACAAGAAGTGGGGCTGGTCAGACGATGACATTGTTGCTGCTTTTAGAAGGTCTCCATTTTGTATGAAGAAATCTGTGGATAAAATTGATGCAACAATGGAGCTTCTCGTTGACAAATTGGGTTGTCCGCCTTCCACTATTCCCAATTATGCAGTAGTTCTGTCACTTAGTTTGAATAAGCGCATTGTTCCACGGGCTTCTGTCTTTCAAGTTTTGTTGTCAAAGGGTCTGGTGAAAAAGGAGAGATTGCTTTCAATATTTGTCTGCACTGAACGCGACTTTTTGAATAGATTTATCCTGAGTCATGGGGAAGAAGGTAGCGAACTGCTGAAACTGTATCAGGCTAAACTAGATGTTGCAGTGTAAATGAAGAATGAAGACTTAGGTTATGGGTATGGGTATGGGTATGGGTATGGACTGAGATGGAGCAAGTCCATTGTCACTAAACTTCTGTCTTCTGCTGCATGACCTTTGTTAATTCCTCTCTCTTATTGTTTTTGTTTACTTTAATTTAGCTTGAAAATGAGGAATCAAATCTCTCAAGGGTTGTCCATAAACTGGAATTTCTCCCCAATTTGAATTTGATCCTAAGTCCTGGGTCTAACAAGTTAATCTATGATGAAATGTAATATTCCTTTCATTTTGTAGTGGCGGATATTTTGCGGTAGAAGGGAAAGTCTCGGATTTTTCTTCCCATTATGTTTTTCTTATGTTATTGAGCTGGACCTTTTGGTTGATTATCTATCTAAAGATTTTTTTTTTTTTTCAATAGAGCACAATGGTGTTGTGGGATCCATGTAGCCGACTCTAGTAGATAAGGCTTTGTTGTTGTATGTTTTTCTTATGTTGTGCTCTTTGGAACATTCCCTAAGTATATGCAAGGACTTGGGTTAGGCTCTTTGGAAAACGATTTATCTTTCACTTACCTACAATTTTTTTCTTCCTCTTTTATTTCTATCAATTTTATTCCCCCCCCCCCCCCCCCATGGCAGAATTTATTGTCATTGATGTACGGCGATATGGAAATTCAAGCAATAGTTACAATGCGTGCTCCACACTTATGAGTCTTCTTGTTCCAGGTACTGTGCAAAACAAGGGTTAAGTGAGATAATCTCCATCCGTTGGTGAGTTCCTTCTTCCTCTTTTGCATTGCTGATTTTCTTTTTAGTGCATTACCTTATCAACTTCTATCTCGTTTTTTTTGCCTTAATTTATCTTGGATATGAACAATCAAAATCAGCGTTGTTCTCTACACACTGAAATTTCTTTGTTAACTTAATCCTCAAGCTTCACCAGGTTGTCTGATACAGATAGAAATTCTATCTTGTTTCCTTCCATTTACCTTGGACGTGAGCAATCCAATTTTAATGAAGCTTTTTCTGGGCACTCAAATTTTTCCTTGAATTTGAACTGGATCCTAAGTTCAACAGGGTCACGTGTTATATACAAATGGCAGTGTTTAAATTGTTCTTTTCCTTTAATTTATTTTCTTAGAGGAAGGCGTTTTGGAAGTGGAAACATGTCTAGAAATGCATTAAATTGAAACATAAAATCTGAGTCTATTCAAGTGTCTCAGAATCCCTTCCAAGTTTTAATAAACTAGTTATGCAGCTCCAGGGAGGCATCGTTAGGAGGGGAAAATGTCATTTGATTGATCAAAATCCAAATGAGAGTGGGTCAGGGCACAGAATTAATAAAACAGCTTATGAATTAATTTTCCATTAATTTGCTTTTTTAGCCTCCTTGACAAGTGATTCATTATACATGCTTATTAACTACCTTCCTTCCAAAAGGAACCCAAGATGAATCTGTTGAAAGTGCAGAAATCAGTTCAGACTTATGGGAAGACATTTGATAATGTTAATGAAAGAGAGAGAGAGTGGAGACTAAGGATTAAGAGATTTTCCCTGGAACATGGGTTAGAATGAAGTCAAGACCAATTATAATGGGTAAGTATTCTACACTAATCTTCTGATTCATCCAGCACAAATTAATATGTTAGTTTCTTCCAACATTTCGGTTGTTGATGAAGCACAATGATATTGTGTAATTCATGTAGCGGACTCTGTCTAATGAGATAATACTGCTTCTTGTTGTTGTTGTTGATCTATCCTTGGCATTTTTGTACAATGATATTTTGTTCCATCAAGTTCAATATATTTAGCTATTAAGATGGTGTTAAATATTCCATGCTGACTAGAATAATGCAAAAACTGCTCTGCATCTTGTCATTGCTATATAATTTCGACCTTTTCAAGTTTCCTAAATACATGTGCACGGTATTTCAGGATTATCAGTCTATAATTTCGTTCTTATAACTCACCCAAATACAGGTGTAACAAGTCTACTAGAAGCTTGATGATTTTACAAGCGCACATTCATACTTCAATAATGCACCTTATAAACTTAGATGCTAAAGGAATGATATGCTAAGAGAAATATTCCATCTTAAGTACAGTGAAGATTAATTTTGTCTTGGAAGTTTGGGTATTCAGAAGTTTGTTTGATCAATTGTCATACCATAAGTGTTAAAAATGGAACAAATTTGACCTAATCCTTAAAGAGCTGATGCTAATCGTTTAAAAACTAATATTGATTGTTGACATTTTTAATGGAAAATGAGTGTCTCCAATAAATCCTTTCTCTATTTTCTCTCCACTTAATTTCTCCACCATTAAATTGGTTTTTAATGCTCGACATTTTATAGTAGATTAAAAATATTATTTTAATATTAAATATTAAATAATAATATTATTTTTACATAATAAATCTCAACCATTAAAATCCAATCTGATTGTGGATAAATTAAATGGAGAAAGAAGTTAGTGTAGAGTGTAGACACTTGTTTATCATTTTTAATAGCTAAGGGTGATAGATATCCACCTACATAAGAACTTTCAGGACATAATTGAGATTTAACCCCTTTTTTTAAAAAAGAAAGTCTAAAAATATCAACCTTATTCAATCAAGGTTCTAGTCATATATCGTATGCATACAAAAAAAATCCTTAATAAAATAATTTGATGCTTTTCAATAGGGTTAAGTAGTAAGTCCATCACGTAAGTATAGGTCCAGGAGTAATGTTGCTTTGGAAGTTTCTATTGTCTCAATGTTGCCTCAGATGTTTTAAAATGTAGTAATGTTGTTTTATTTTGTTAAAAAACTAACGTTGACTGTCAAAAAATTGATGTTGACCGATAAATTTTTAATGGAAATAAGCGACATTGCTATGCTTTAAAACTTTCAAAGCAACATTAAGATAAGAAAAACTTCTAGGGTAATATTGATCTTCGGCGAAAACTTCCAGAGTAAATCTGTTACTTAACCCTTTTCAATATGTATCTCAATAAAGGACCTTATATTTCGACCAAAAAAATAAAATAAAGGACCTTATAATTCCATTATTCCTCATATTTCATACAAGAATATTTTAAATTATAAGTTGTATTAAAGAACTCATCACTCTTTTCAAATGTTTGGTAATTGATGATCAGAAATTTACAACTCATCACTCTTTTCAAATGTTTGGTAATTGATGATCAGAAATTTACAAGTGTAATACTGTAATGAATGGAGTTGGGAGTCTAGGATCATAAATAGTAGGGATTAAGGGGTAATTTTGTTTTGAAAGTTTTCACCGAGAGGCCGTAAGTTTTTTAGGGACAATTTTTCTTCAGAAGTGTAAAAAATAGAGTAATTTTACCTTGATTATTATATAGGTTTATTTTGAATATTAGTTCACCAAATACGTTAAGTTCACAGTTCACATGTCATCTATATGTGGACTGTGAGCTCATCATATTTAGTCAACTAACGATCAAAATTAACTAGGATAACTACTAAGGTAAAATTGTTCCATTTTTTTCACACTTTTGAGGTAAAATTGCCCCTTAAAATCCTTACTGTGCAAAAATGCCCCTTAACCGTAAATAATAATTAAACAATTTACAATTAATAAGTTATTGTAAGTTAAACATGAGGGCTGGGAATTAATATATGGTCCTATCATTTATAATTATAATAAAAATTAAATTCTAAATTTTACTAAAAATTAGTTGTAAATATTTATTTAAACGGTTGTGCATATAAGAACATTTGTTTCAAATAACTAAGATTGATTTATAACAATTAAAAGCATGATTCACACGGTTTTTTAAAGCTTCAAAGCTTGATTTACAGCCAATATTTTCATATTTTGCTACCAACCTTTTCCTTTTGAATTTTTGTTTGCTGGCCCTTTTTGATTATTTCCAAAGCCGGGAAACTATGTCCGCGTTTCATCCATCTCCGAGCGAGGGCTTTGCTTGTTCAAGTGTTTTGAATCCATGTTTTGCTTTCTCAGAAGAATCGTCGCTTCTCGGAGGCAGATCTCTCCTTCAACATTTCAACAATTACTTTGCGTTCAAAACCAATGGCTACCTTCCACCGCCAGGTACTGTAATTCAATTTCATCGGTTTTTGCTAACGCCTTTGATGGCGCAAGGAGGGTTTGCGGAATTGGGCTGTGGCACAAAAGAAGGTCACGAGATTGGCAGTGGGGAGAAGACCCACGTCATTGATGGCGTGGGAAATAGTAACGCCTTCCATGTGGCGCGACATGTATTCACGCCACAGATGGCGTGAAAGCAATCCACGCAATTAGAGGCGTGAAGCAAGTTCACGCCACATGGTTGCCACATCAGAGGCACCTTGTGGCGTGAACTTGCTTCATGCCTCAAGGTGGCATGCGTCTGCGCCTACCACTGCGCACTCTGCACCTACACCGCGCCCCCGACCTTTGACCCGAACCCCCCCTCCAATTTTGCTTTTCACTCGTTTTCTCTCTCCTCCCACTTCTTCATTCTTTTCATTTCATTCACTCGTCCTCCCACTCCTTTTTTCTTTCACTCTTCCATCTTCCATCTTCCATCTTCACTCTCATTTTTCCTTCCCTCTTCCCATTTTTTTCATTCATTCGAGCCTCACGGTTGCATTTTCAGAACTCTTTCTTTGTCCCTCTTCATCCAAAAACTCATCTTCATTCTTTTTAACTCCTGCACTCTCCCACACACAGATGACCTCCTCATCTTTCCTCATCTGAAAAAACATTGAAGAGGCTAAGAAATTTTAAGACCTAGAGAAGAAGAGGAAGAAGGAGGAGGAATTTTCTGTTTGGACTTCACGTTTGCACATGTAACATTTAATTTTTTTTGTTATGTTTATTGTTAAATAATAGGATTTAACTTTTAATTAGATACATTAATATATGTAGGATAGATGTTGTTGTAATGTTTATTGTTTAATAATAGTATTTAACTTGTAATTATAAACATTAAATTATTAAATTATAGATAAATGTATAATGGTAGGATAGCACGCTCTCCATTCTTAGTCAGAGCTTCACCAATAACAGTCGAAAATTGCTTTCCGGTCATTGCATCTTGTTGTGCTTTGGTCCCTCTGTTGACCCAGTAATGAACAAGTCGACTATAGGTGCATTTGACCAACGCTGTTATGGGCATGTTCCTCGCTCCCCTAAAAACCTTATTGATTGATTCGGACAAATTGGTCGTCATGTGACCGTATCTTCGTCCATCGTCATCATAACTCCGACACCATTGCTCTTTTGGAATTCTTTCAATCCATGCAGCCACATCACGACTGTAATTGCAGAACTGGGCATATGCAGCATCGAAGTGTATTTTGTTTGGAACATACGCTGTAAAAAAGACAGGAATACACTACATTATAAGTTTGTAGTAATGAAAAGAATGAACGTTACAACACATCAGTTGGAGTATATTACCTAACCTCGTTAATTGTTTCTTCAACTCCTGGTCCTTGAAGCGTGTATTAAAATTGCTCGCAACGTGACGAATGCAAAACACATGGTACGCATTAGAGGCCGCCAACCGGTCATCTCATTGCTTTGATCACGATATTATGCTTTTGTGACGATCAGAGATGAGACATAGACCAATCTTATTTGTGACATACAGTCGTATGGAAGACAAAAAATACTCCCATGCTTCTTTAGTCTCACCTTCAACAATTGCAAACGCAATCGGCAGGATCTCATTATTTCCATCTTGGGCGGTGGCAATCAATAATGTCCCCTTATACTTACCGTATAAATGCGTACCGTCAACCTGGATGATTTGGTTTGCACCACCGGAACGCCTCACGACATTGACGGAAGGTCCAAAATGTACGTTGAAAAACACAAATCTCATTAATAACCCGCCGATCAACAATATACGGTCCATGTTGAATATGATAAATAGACCCCGGGGAAAATTTAAGCATGTGCTCGAACCATCTTGGCAGGAACGCATATGAATCGTCCCAATTACCGTAAATCTTAGCAATTGCTTTTTGTTTTGCCTTCCATGTCTTCCTGTAAGAAATATGGTAACCAAACATTCCGGTCACCCTTTCTTGTATCAGAATCACAGGTACCGAAGGTGTTTCCTTGACCATGTCTGCAAAACCAATCATCAAAAGTGTACACTACGAATGTTATTTATGTTCACCGATAAACACAAATAAATTCAAAAATTATCAAACGGTATTGTGCATCGTACCTATTATGGCCTCAGAAATAATTTCAGAATCAAGTTGTTTGTCATCTTGGGAGAGATTTTCGCTCACACAACTATGATTTCCAACCCATTTAGTTACCACCCATGTGTTGCTGTACTTCGGTGTAATTGCTCTTACTCTCCAACCGCAACCTTGTTCATGATTCCGACATTTCATTACATACTTGGTGTAGTACTCTCAACCACTTGAGCTTCATGATGTTTCTTCATGCAATAATGTTTTATTGCGGCTTGCAAATCGTTCTTGGACCCGAACTCTTGTTTCAGATATAATTCATCTCCTCTCGCCCACGGACCCCGACCCAGGCCTTCCACATCCAATATATCCTCATGCAGGTAATCTTCATTTACAGCCTCATAATGTGGAATATCATACCAAAACGGTGTAAAATCTGCATGTTCACACATGATACAGCATTTGCAAAAATATGGTAACCAATAAAAAATAAATATAATCTTTACCTAGATGTTCGTCATCTGCATCACTATCATTCTGATCTTCGTCATTATCCAATAAAGTGTCTTCATCTTCTTCCTCTTGCTCTTCCTCATTGTCGGGTTCATCTACCATATATGCGATGGAGGCCTTGAGTCGGTATTGGTACGCCCTCCTCTGACGTCTCAATATCGACATATAACTCAGCGAATTTGGACGTAGAGTTTTTGTCGAATGTTTGCACAAAAACATCCACATCCTCATTATCGGATATCTCAAAACCCGCATATTTGCGGTTTCCACAAGGCACTCTACCCGTCACTAAAGATATTACCTGATTTTGTTGCAGCTTTAACTTTCGACGGATCTTTTCATGTAACTCTTCAGCGGACATGCCTCAAACAATATACATTCCTCTTTTTTCACCTTCAAAGCTCAATCCGTTTGGACCTATATTTTTAGAACCGTTATAATATACAAATGAACAAATTTGACTCATTTTTTTCTTCTTTTATATTATGAAAAAGAAGATTAAATTGTAGATAAAACAAAATCACAACAACACAAATTGTAATTATGCAGAACAAGAAACACAATAATATTTATAAGTGGAATAAACGAAAAAAAAAATCAAGAAACAAAATGAAGCAGATGTAGGGAGTTTTAGGATGAGTTTATGAATGACTGATAAGAGAGAAAGAAAGAATGAATGATGAGAGGAAAATGAGTCACGGATGGTATGGATGCTTTGAGCAAAAAAATAGTTGAGGGGAGCAAAAAAATGGTTGAGGGGAGGTAGACTGAAGACGTGAATTATATAGAGAGGGGGGAGGAGTCAGCCCCGATCACGAGTTTAACATGGGGTAAAAAAGGGGTAAAAAGCGTACTGGGTCTGTGCCCTAGTACACCTTGTGGCGTGTGTGTGACCCACGCTACTAGTAGCGTGAGGCCATTCCACGCCACAAGGTGTACTAGGGGTCAGAAAAGCTGACCCCGCTGACACCTTGTGGCGTGGGTGTAACCCACGCCACGCCACAAGAGGGGTCAGAAAAGCTGACCCCGCTAACACCTTGTGGCGTGGGTGTAACCCACGCTACTAGTAGCGTGGGACCAGCCCACGTGACAAGGTGACTAGGTCGCGTGAAGGCTGGCCACGCCTCTAGTAGCGTGGGTCCCAGCCACGCCATCAGGTCTGCTGGCGCACCCCAGCTCCACGCCAGCATCATTCTCGCACAGGATGTCTGCGCTACTGAAGACGCAATTCTGCCGGGCGCCTCAAACAACATTACTCTGGTAATTACTTTCAAAAGTGCATTAACGTGGTAAATTTTTTTAAAAACCACAGTATTTGGGTGCTTTAGCCCAATTTCATCCAATGGCCATTCTTTCACAGTCTCATATCTCATTGACAACTTGTGGCCTCTCACCCGAAGAAGCTGCTTCAGCTTCCAAGTATGTCCGCTTCGAGTCGCGAGAAAAATCAGATTTGGTTATCAATTTCTTGAAGAATCTGGGGTTCTCAAAATCCCAGATTCTTCGTTTCACACGAGAAGTCCCTCAATTACTTCGATATGACCCTGAGAAAACCCTACTCCCCAAGATCGAGTTTTTCATATCCAGAGGCGTTTCGAGCTCAGACATCCCTAAGCTCTTATGTAGTTGTCCTAACATTATGAGAAGAAGCTTGGATAAGCAGCTCATTCCTTCGTTTGATTTCTTTCAGGATTTGTTTCAATCTGATGACAAGTTCCTTAAATCTCTTACATGTTGTCCGGGCATTATTCTTCATACTAGCACCCGTGTCGTGCCTAATATTGTTCTATTAAGAGAAGCCGGAGTTCCTGAATCAAATGTCATTAGATTGTTGCTAGTGTATCCCAGGACATTGACTATAAATACTAGTCGTTTCAAGATGATTGTGAAGGAGCTTCAGGAAATGGATTTCGATCCTTTAAGGTCTCTATTTGTTATGGCCGTTTATGCATTGTCATCACTAAGCAAATCTACATGGTCAAAAAAGGCTAATGTGTATAAGAAGTGGGGCTGGTCAGACGAGGATATTATTTCTGCTTTTAGAGCGTCTCCATTTTGTATGAAGGTATCTGAGGATAAAATTGAAGCAATAATGGAGATTCTCGTTGACAAATTGGGCTGTCCACCTTCCACTATTCCCAAATATGCAGTTGTTCTGACATTAAGTATAAATAAGCGAATTATTCCGCGGGCTTCTGTCTTTCAAGTTCTGTTGTCAAAGGGTCTGGTGAAAAAGGAAAGCTTGCTCTCAATATTTGTCTGCACTGAAGGAACTTTTTGAAAAGATCTATCCGTTGTCATGATGAACAAGGTTGTAAACTCCTGAAGTATTATCAGGCTAAACTATCTTGCAAGCGAAATGAAGAAAGAAAGGTTATGGGTATGCACTGAGATGGAGCAAGTCCCCTTTCACTAAATTTTTGTTTTCAGCTGCATGACCTTTGTTAGTTTCTCTCTCTTGTTGTTTTTGTTTAATTTAGCTTGAAAATGAAGAATCGAATCTCTCAAGAGTTGTCCATAAACTGAAATTTCTACCCCATGTGAATTTGATCCTCAGTCCTGGGTTGAACAAGTTCATCTTTGATGCTATCTATTATTCCTTTAATTTGTGTTTCCTAGTGGAAGATATTTTGTGGTAGAAGGGAAAGTCTTGGATTTTTCTTATATTGTGGTCTTCGGAACATTTCCTGGGTATATGCAAGGATTTGGGTTGGGCTCTTTGGAAAATAAGTGATCTTTTCAATCACCTACAACAATTTTTTGCTTCCTCTTTTTTTACTATCAATTTTAGTCTTCCCCCCATGGCAGAATTTCTTGTTACTGACATACGGTGATAGGGAATTCAAACAAAAGTTACAATTGCAGCTCCGCACTTATGAGTCTTGTTCCAGGTACCGTGCAAAAACGGGTTAAGTAAGATTATCTTCATCAATTGGTGAGTTCCTTCTTCCTCTTTTTCGCTGCTGAGTTTCTTTCCCCGTTTTCTTGTTAGTGCGTTACCTTTTCAATTTCTATATTGCCTTTTGCCTTCATTTTTCTTAGTTATGAACAATCAAAATCAGTAGAGTTCTCAGTTCTCTACACACTGAAATTTCTTCATCATTTAAATTTAATCCTCATGTTTTCTCCAGGTTTGTTATAGTGGCATTGTTTATATAGAGACGTTTCTTAAAGGAAGACATTTTGGAATAAGGATCATGAATAAAAATATATTGAAATGATCAGAGCTAAGTAAATAGTGTCTCTGAATTCCTCAAAGGAGTAAGAGAACAAAAATGAAGATGGGTGTCAGAATAAAATTGATGCAGTTTCTGGTCAACAAGTTGGTCTGTAAATTTTCCACTATCACTAAATATCCATGACTTTTGCTACTGAGCTTGAATACGCAAATTGAAGCTTTCTTGCAAGCTCAATGAAGATTGAAAATGTTATGTATGATGAATAACTTTGGGAGAGTTATCCCCAATTGGACCCAGTAATGTTTGAATTTAACCCAGTAATATCATATATTAGATAGTTACATCAAAAGTTTACGTATGGAATATGGATTGAGATGAAGCAACTGTTCAAGCCCCTTGCTGTTTGGTTGAAACTCTCAAACCATGGTTTTAGAAGTACTTTTCCGCAAGTCAAGACAAAACTAATCTCATATACTTACTTCGTAGTTCGTAAAAGCTAATTCAAATTTGCACTTAGTGCATTATATCTGTGAAGAGCTTTTTATACCCTAAAATTTATCCATAATTTGAATTTGGCCCCAAGTGCGATCAAGGTCATCTGTGAAACTGCATTCTATATATTATTATTGTCTCAAATTAAAAAATTCAGTTTTAAATATTTTTTCATAATTTTTTCCATTTTTTAAAAATATAATATTTTTTACCAAAAATTCCCGTTTTACCCCTCGCTTCGTTAGGGCTTAATCGAACCTAATTTCTTCGTTTAGTGATCTTTTTAGGATCGGTTTCTTCATATATTTATCTTTACCAATTTTACAGTATATTGTTATCTTGCAAACTTTTATCGACATTGTCATTTTATATCCTATGTAAAATATTAACAATGTTTACCCCGTCAGGTTACTTTATGGTTCGAAATGCTTTTAAACTTTTCTTCATGTTATTTCCTCCGAAATAATTTATTAAATTCTCATAATTAGGGATAACACTTCCATATTTTTCTCATAATTTTTCATGATCTTTCGTATTTATCATAATATTTTTAGACTCGTTTTTATCACCATTATATCATTTTTAGTCATTCGTTCATCGATTTTCCCGTAACTTTTTTGACAATTTACTCTATAATTATAACAATTTTCTATAACATTTTTAAGCTCATGATTTTGCTTTATCAAAATATTCGTTAATTTCCTTTATCTCAAAACTTCCAGATTTACTAAAATCCGGTATTACATTTCTCCCCGTTAAATAAAATTTCGCCTCGAAATTTGCTCTATACCAATTTAGACTCGTACTAACTACACTTCGGACTTATTCGCTCCTTAGCAACCACGTGCCAAAACCGTCTCCTTAGCAACCACGTGCGTGACGACAAAAGATACTTCGGTAGCTAGTTTTACGCACCGCATCTCGCGCATGCAACCAGCTGACTCCACGACTTATTCGCTCCGTAACTTTTCTCTATATGTCGACCGCTCCACTTGATGATCGAGAATTTGCTCAGTTTGATCGTCAAGATCTTGTCATTTTGTACTTTGATATTTAGTATTTTCCGTGGCACCCATATACCCCGGTCAATACGAGATATCAAAATGTCTCCATGACGCCCATACATCATGGTAACACAAGATACCTTAAATGTTTCCATGACGCCCATACACCATGACAACACAATATACCTCCTACTCAATGACACGATTGCGTCGGATAGTAGTAACTATGAGATATGCATCGGAAACTAAAATTTTCGCGGCAAGTAAGACAACTATTTATCAAACCATAGGGGATTTCTTTTACCCCGTACTCAGTGTAGTTTTTCGAACACGGGACTTTTCGTCCATTAAAACACAGGACTTCTTGTCCTTTCCCGAGTTTCTTTCAACTCAAAAGGTACTTCAAACACTTGTGTTAGCAGTAGAATTCTATACAATACTCACTAACTCTAGGTCTTACATCGATTAGTTCAACTTGAGAGGCTTCAATAGGCGAGAGGCGTAAGTCATCACGCCGTCCCGTCGACAAGACATATCCCGACCCATACCTAATGGCACCACGACCATCTACTTGGATCCGGACAACCAACTCTTGGTGCTTATGACCAACTTCGTTCTCGCCCTATGCAAGCTCGTCTCAGTCTGTGTTCTACGCAATGATTTAAGTTTTACTCTTTAAGCTTTATCAATGGTTATGAGAAAATTTTGGTATGAATCTGCGGTACTATCCCGCTAGATCCAGAAACTAAATATCTATGTTACTATCTTCGAAGATTGCTATTCCTTGATGTACTGAAGTGGTGTTCCGAGCATACGTCAACCCTTGACAAAACGTAGGAATTACATAACCGAGTAAATCGTAGATCATGGGAAGTGGGTATGTGTTCATGATAGTCATTTTGTCCATCCCGCGATGGTTGATACAAAGTCACAACTCTTGTACTTTGTTCGGTATCATTTGATACGACGTTTTAGATGTTGATCCTATGCTAGGTATTAATGTCATAGTGAATTTTGAGAATGTCGTCGATGTTTGTGAACGAGTTTTTGAACGAGATATATATTCGATTTGGAAATTCGAGACATGATTACATAAGCAAAATAGTTCACACCCAATGGTGTAGCTACTATTGGATCGTAAAGTAATACATATACGTATGCATCCCAAAATGATTCGCATATTCATCTCGATATAACGAGTGATTAGTACCCGTGTCGTACAATACCTAAGGTAGGTTCCTATCGAGAGATAGTTATTCGGATCCTCTCGAAGATTATTCGGCCTCGTTAGTTGTCAAAGCGAAAACCCGGCCTGGGTTTTGTGGCCTTATCCCCGTAGTCCTTTGAGGACGGTTCATGTATAAGTGCCCGCTTCGACACTTGTAGCATATCCGCTCCCCCGCACGTTGGTTCCCGGGTGGTTCGTTTTGCATTTTGGACATGGTCGGGGTCCGGCATTCGGGTTGTTCTCGTTGCTCGGATCGGTATGGCATCTTGCCTCCCACTCGAGGGTTATTCCATGGTGCCGCCCTCTTCGCGAGGAACTTCCGCGGCTCAACCCGTCACGACTTGCACCGCCTGCGGTTGTCGATTCTTGATGTGCGTAGTTCCGTTATGTTACGTTCGATCAACCGCATGACTCCACCGCTTGGATCAATTTTGGGAACTGTTGGGATACCAGCTTTTCCCTTATTTCATACTTTAGCCCGTCTACCATCCCGCTTGCCTTCCGGCTCTCGTCAACGTTACGTTTCGGATATGAAGAATATCGAGACAGATTGGTAAACCGGCGAAGTAGTCATCGAATGACTCCTCGTGACTTTGTCGAATATGGAGGAATTCGACTCCTTGATAACTTGTACCGAAGGAGGAAAATATTGTTCGTTGAACTTCTCCGAAATTTCTCCCAAGTCACGGACAATAACGGGTTTGCAATGTTACCGCAATGCTTTTCCACCATCGGTCCGCATCCCCTTCCGCCTTATAGGCGCAAGTTGGGCTTTTCGGTTTTCCGGACAATCCATCACTTCGAAGATCTTGTCCATCTCATAAGCCGTCTTCAAACCGATTCGAGCTTACCACGAAAAACCGGAGGTTTGAGCTTGCGTAAGTGGGTGACCCATTGCCGCGTGGTCTCAACCACTTTGTTGGGTCGAGGTAGCACCCGCTATTGCCCTATTACGTCGAGGGGGTGTCGAGATCTATCGACTCCTCGTTTCACGTTCATCATCGGTTCGGTTTCATCTTCTTCCTCGCGATTACGTCGTTCCTCATTGGCTCGGCCACCTTCCTCTTCTCTCTCCCGCCTTCGGCAAGGAGTTCATCAATAAGAGCCCTTTGTTCTTGCAGCATCCCCCGCATTTCTTGCAACTCATTTCGCTCCGGTTGCTGCGGTCCTTGTCGTTCGGGTTCGTGTCCGGTATTGGTATTATTCGTGGGTCGCCCCCTACCTCTACCTCGCGCTCGGCCTCTCGGGAGCTCCTCGGCTCCTCTTAAATTAGCCATGTCTCACTCTTTTTCCTTCATTAGGAAAACGTTAGATTTTTTTTTTTTTAAAAAAAAAACAATGGTTACTCTATCGCAGACTTTATCACACTAGTACTACGAACGGACACTCGTACTATTTCCCCTCGTTCGGGGTTTCGTTGGTTCTTTCCACTCGAAAACTAATAGAACTTCTCAACATGGTTCAAATACCACATGAATATATCTTTGTCGGTCTCCAAGTTTCGTCCGGCGTGGCCTCGTCACGAGTTTCATCCGATGTGGACTCCACATATAAGGTGCGGGTTAGGGTGAAGTTACCGTCCCGCACAAACCGGCGATTATCGAATTATCAAGATTATTAGAGACCGATATTAGTATCGACAATGGATTTGCGGATTCAGGTTAGAGTGATGCACCGACAAAGGGTGGTACACCGGTTCAAGATGGTATACCGGTTCAAACCGGTACACCGACCTAGGGCTACCTCGTACTCATTTTCAAAACACGCTCAAAGTTTAAAAGGCTGATTTGAACATAACTCCGTTAACCGAAGAATGGCGGATAAGTGTCTATCATGGGGACCTCGCCAACTCTATGGCGACCGATTGGCCACACCCACATAGACTAGCCTTAACCGTCCTACCATACTGTCCGTAATAACATAGTCATATCAATGCCAGGACTACTGCTCTGATACCAAAAGTGTAACATCCCATTTTCAAAAGCAGTATAATTTTTTTTTTTCATCAGAGTAGAGCATCGGAGCAATTGAGTAACTGATACATTTATTCAAATTGCCGTAAGTCCGTGATTGATTCTGAAGCGGTACATTGACCGAGAGTTTTCAAAATGAATAACACCCGAAGAAAGTCTTCGTCGGGACTCGTACGCTCGTCGCCTTTCTCCTCGGTCCTCGGTTCTCCCGAACCCGACGCTATGATAAGAGCGAGATCCAATTACAATTTGGATCTCAGGTAATTAACCTCATGCTTAAATACGACTACATATACACGACAACATCAATCAATACAACAGTCCACAACAGATGTATGATTAAAAATACATAACCACGTATGTAAGATATATAATAACCACGTATGTAACATAACCACGTATGATACAGCAATAATAACCTCGTATGTGACATAACCACGTATGTGACATAACCGTGTATATAACATAACCACGTATGCTACAACAACAAAAGAACACAACAAACATATATAATCATACAATAACCATCGAGTTAGTGTTACGACGCGAACGTACCTTTTTGGCGGTACAACGGAACTTTTACGGAAAAACGTGAAATTCGACAATGCAGCGGGAAAAAACAATGGTATGACGGCGGCAAGACAACAAAGCGGCTCGAAAGCGGTACGATTATCTCGATATCCTATAAGGATAATATTTAACAACTTTTAGCAAAGCATAACAGGCATTTTAGGTACAAATTACCATTTTGCCCCCGAACCCCTAATCGGCGGAATTTCGCGGTAACTTCGTTACTTTGACCGTATTCCATTTCAAAATTATCCCCACTATGTTTTTACCTCGTCAGGCATCTTTCAATGCAATGAGGCATAAAAACAAGCATAGGAATATATTCGAAACTTCCTAGATCAAAACAACAGTTCTACTATAACTACCGAAAGAACTACGGAAACTAAAAACTAAGGAGAAGAACTTACTCGGAGCTAAGGCACAATTTTTCCAGAGCTTCTCTCTCTAGAACCTCTCTCTAGGATCTGAATTTTGGTGTGAAGAATGAGAGCAAGAGAGCTTGCTATTTATAGAGAAAAATAGGGACAAGGTGGGAATTTCCAAAAAGTCTTCGTAAATGATTCTAGTTGGATCTAGGGTTTTGTAAGATGGAATCTTGGCCATCCATGGTCTTGGTCGACATCTAGGGCCCAAAAAGTCAAAGAATGAGTTGTCATCTTGCTTTATGGCCTCCGGTCCGATAAAGCTACCCGACGTGTCCGTTTCGCGCGATTTCGCGAAACTCAAAAATCCGGCGTGTAACTTTGAAGGTCTTTTCATCCTCTTTCATATTATCAATTTGGATCCTCTTTTTGATCATATCCAGGTATTCTCCGGTGCGTCGGAAGATATTCGGACAAACGCGTCCGATTACGGAAATCGCTTCCGATAGAACCAAACGGACAACAATTCACCGAATCGTAAAACGTCCAGTTGTTGCCTAACTTAATCTCGTGTTTAAAAAGACACAATTGTTTCTATAGGTTCTCACGTTGCCTATCTCGACTCTACTCTATCCGATCAACTTTTCGTCTTATTTGAAATTAGGGTTTTCGGTTGCGGAAACAACGCCCGGTAAATTCTTTCTTCGTGTAAAAATTCACTTGTTCTTAATTTGATCAGTCCGGAAAGACTTTTACCTCTGGTTTACCTGTAGAATTTATTTCTAACTTTTCCCAGCCCCGCCTATAAGCCGACTCACCGCATTATATTATTATTTTATTCTAATTAACATTTTAATTATTTAAACAATTCTTTTTAATTAAAAATATTAAGAATTTCGACCCCTTAATTAAAAAATTCAGTTTTAAATATTTTTTCATAATTTTTTCCATTTTTTAAAAATATAATATTTTTTACCAAAATTCGTTTTACCCTCGCCTTCGTTAGGCTTAATCGACCTAATTTCTTCGTTTAGTGATCTTTTTAGGATCAGGTTTCTTCATATATTTATCTTTACCAATTTTACAGTATATTGTTATCTTGCAAACTTTTATCTTGACATTGTCATTTTATATCCTATGTAAAATATTAACAATGTTTACCCCGTCAGTGTTACTTTATGGTTCCGAAATGCTTTTTAAACTTTTCTTCATGTTATTTCCTCTGAAATAATTTATTAAATTCTCATAATTAGGGATAACACTTCCATATTTTTCTCATAATTTTTCATGATCTTTCAAGTATTTATCATAATATTTTTAGATTGTTTTTATCACCATTATATCATTTTTAGTCATTACGTTCATCGATTTTCCGTAACTTTTTTGACAATTTACTCTATAATTATAACAATTTTCTATAACATTTTTAAGCTCATGATTTTGCTTTATCAAAATATTCGTTAATTTCCTTTATCTCAAAACTTCCAGATTTACTAAAATCCGGGTATTAGGGGGAAAAAAGAGAGTCAAACGCCGTTGTAACGCTCCTAACTCGTTGGTTCTCGTGAGTTTTGATGATAACAAGACTTAGTTGATTTTGCCTATGTTCAATTCTACCCGGGTAACAACTGCTCTACCCAAATAATGGCGACTTGCTTTTCATTTTGATAGTACAAGTGCTTCTATTAAGGGTTAAGGTGCGATTTGGCCAATAAATTATTGGCTCAAGACCGTTCAGCACAATTAACTATTAGTTTGACCTTAAATACCAACAAACTATTTAAAATGTTAAATTAGCACAAAAACGTTATTCTTCTCAGTTAAGTTCGTTAGTTGATTTCAAAGTTGTACTATGGAGTCAGTGAAGCTACGCAAAGCTTGCTCAAACGCGCTGTGAGCTATTTTTCCTCGCTTCTCAACTGTCACTCCGGGTTTAACTGCGTGCATAGAAGTCAGACCAAGAAAACAAGGAATAGAGAATCGGAGGCTTATAACGAAAGTGAAGAGCGACTGGGCAAAGCCGCCCTCGTTTCAGTTTCGGGAAAATTTCTCCCTTGATTCTTTCAATTCAGTTCATCATTTTTTTTTTTTTTTTTTCTGATCATCTGGGCACTCTCAATCTTCATCTCTATAGTGTGTACTCATTCACGTCTCAGATCTTCTACAATTTGAGGATCGGGTTCGAGTAATCTACCCGTTTCTCCTTGATTCTGTTTCCTGGGAGTATTTATTAAAAAGGGAAGGGTGGGTTTAACAGAATAAGAAAGAGAACGAGGGGTTTAATTGTATTTTGAAATTTAACGAGATTGTTGAGGGAAATCATGTTGACCTTAGGGGTGTGGTTATGAAGTAATATGGAAGTGATCGTTCCACGATTAAAGCTTGCTCAAATAGTTTATTTGTTCTTCCCACTGGTTCAGCTGTCTCACTCTTCCCACTGGTTCAGCTGTCTCGCTCTTCCCAAATTTAAATCAACTAACGGATTTAACGGAGAGACTAACGATTTTGTGCTAATTTAGCATTTTAAATAGTTTGTTGGTATTTAAGGTCCAACTAATAGTTAATTGTGTTGGACGGTCTTGAGCCAATAGTTTATTGGTCAAATCGCACCTTAATCCTTGCATTAATTCATTCAAAAAGCCCGTGCGTCATTTATTCATTCAAAAGCAAATATATACGTGTTGCATTGTACTATTCAATTAAAGCATCATTTTTCTTCATTTCATAAAGTAATTGAATTGTGTCGTTTTCCCAAGAACTCCTTTCCTGTGCTTTCTCTTCAATTAACGTGGATCATGGTGTTAGGCTTATGAAAAAGCATTTTTCTACTGATCCTTAACTTGAGAATTAATGCTATTAAATGAAGCTATATGCATTGTATACATTGTATACAATTAAAGCTATTAATGGCGTCGTTTCTTTTTGTCTTCCAAGATTTTTTTTGCTGTGCCTTAATATATAATTTTCTTTTGCTACCCGATGTAGCGGAGAGGATTCTCTCCTTATCCCCTCTCTTATCATCTCTCACAGGCAGATCGTTGTCGTGAAAATCTTGATCCAACGCTCAGAATATTTTTTTTAAAAAAAAAAAAACCGCGCGCGTTTTTTTTAAAAAAAATCACGCGCGGTTTTTAGAAAAAATGTTTTGGCCCCTTGGAACAAGATTTCGATGGTCCGAATTGAGAGACGGGTAGAAAGGGGATAAGGAGAGAAACCGAATCCCCCCGATGTAGAGGTTCTGATGCAAATCTTTAGAATTAATGTAAGACAAATTTTCTATTAGTGTTGCGTCAGATTTCCGAGAAATATGTTTTTTTTTAGCCTTCTTTTCCTCCTTCCTCTTCTTTGACAAAGGGGGAAAGTGATATGATGATTTGAAATGATGTTATTTTGCTTATATCTTTCTGATGCTCTTGATTATATAATTCTATTAGTACTAACACTTAACGCTTAACGCTTATGTTTTGATATATATATTGTACTAACGTTTACTCTTGAATGAAGTACTGATTACTCTTCATATTTCTTTGGGAAAATTACGTGCAAGTCCTAAGAACAAAAAATAAATACAATTAGGTCCATTGAAATCACCAAATTACACATAAGTGTTTAGGGACTTTTTTTTTTATATATTATTTGTATTAACAATAGGAAGTGCCATATTTACAACAACATTTAAACACCCGACCATTTACAACAAGAAAAAGTCATATTTACAACGAAAGTGTCATATTTACAACAACATTTAAACACTGGATTTTGTTTCAAACTCAAGTCCCTAATTGTACGTAGGTCATTCACTTGTGAGAAAAAGGCTAGATTTACAAAAAGTAAGTGCTATATTTACAACAAAATTTAAAATCTGGTCATTTACAAGAAAAAGCCATATTTAAAAAGAAAGTGCTATATTTACAACAAAATTTAAAAAACCTGGATTTTGTTTCCATACAAATAATATCAAAAAAGTCCCTAGTATGTGAATTTCTATTGAGACTTTTTTCTTTTTTTTATGGTCCTTGGGACCTGGCTGTAATTTTCCCTATTTCTTTGCATTCTTGTACTATATTTGAGTTACTGATTTAAAAAAAAAAAAAAAAAATCAAACATGTTTCAAAATTATCAAGTGTTGCCATCATCGAAAAGGGAGATAATGTTGGTTCTCGAGTTTTGATGATAACAAAACTTAGTTGATTAAAGCCTTTTATTGAAAAGAAATTATGTTTTTGAATCAAGTAAATATTAATTATGTTGATAATATAATTACTCGAGTAAGTAGTTTTAGTTACTCAAGTAATTATCATTTAATAAAACTGTTATGTGTTGACAGAAATGCAAAATATAGTTTGGGGAATCGGTAGAAAATTACTCGAGTAGTTCTTGGTATTACTCGAAGTAATGTCGACTCCAAAGGTAAGTTCAGAGGTTGTCAAATATAGTTACTCGAGCTAGTTTAATTAATTACTCAAGTAATGTTGTTAATGGAACAATCTTTCTTAACTTAAGACAAGATGGAGTAATAAAATTTGACCATTGTAGCAAAAATAAATAAACAATAATATTAAAATTTGATCTGCATATCAAGGGTTTAACGGAATGAGCCTTTATTTTTTTTTTGTTACAAGTGAAATATGAAATAAAAACCTAAAGGAAATTACATAGGGGAATTGAATCTCAGTCTCTCTTGTAAGACCATCGATCTTAAAGAATCAAGACACGTATCCCAGAATGCAGAATGAGAAATTCCTTTTTTGGCAACAGCATCCGCCACCTGATTAGCTTCTCTAGGGATGAACTGAAACATTACATCCCAATCTTTCCTTTGGAGTTCATGTATTTTCCAGGAAGTAAGGGTACTACGAGTTTGTGGAGCAACATTTCGAAAGCTCAATAAGTTCCTTAGCATCAGATTCCACTGTTAGACTCCTTAACCCCATATCCAAAGCAAAGCTTATTAAATCCTTACTGATAGAGGTGCTTAAAGGTAGTACTCGATATTGCCACGAACAAAACTGGCTTCAATCTAGTAGGAGGATGTATGTGCTTGTAAAAAAAAAAACTATAGACCATTTTGTTATCATCAAACTTTTTATATTTTATTTATAAATAATTTTTTAATTTTCCACTTGAATAATATGTTTTCACATTTAACAAATTTTTTATTTGAATCATATCTTCCTTCCGTAGTCTTGTGAAATAGGCAATAATTTTTTCTTCATTTCTAATTTAAAATCATTTTAAGTTGAATTACACTATCAAGTTCGTGGTAAACATGATGGAGTTGAACGATTAATTTACGAAAGTAGTATATAATTTCGTCTCTGTATTCTATTATACTTATCTCCAAGAGATTCATTTAGCTCAATTTTATCATTCAACGTGAAGAACGAAGATGATGACTTAAATTTTTTTTTTTTTAAAAATAATCTAATTTTGGATTTGAGATTTAAAATTTAAGATAATTTATGTTTTGTGCTTTAAGAGGCGTATATGTATTTTTCAATTTATTTTTGATATTTGGTCAAATTTATTAAAACAGGTAAAACGATATACTCCTGATATTAAATATAGGATGAAGTTTGGAGGTGACTTTTGATATTAGATGTAAAACCTTTATTTTCATTTTATCTAATATATTCATCATTTTTTTAAAAAAAATAACTTGCCTAACTTACAAACTGGTATAAAATTTAATGTTATACAAAAATATTTTAGAGAAACATCTCACAAGTGTAGTAATTAAGTAATTTATTTAACTTTTTTAATCACTTTAAATTAGATTAGTAAAGGTGGGTTAAGGTGCAGATTTGCCAACGAACTATTACCCGAGGAGCGTCTGGCACAAAAAACAATTGAAGGGACCAAATTGGCCGACGAACTATTAAAAAGTGAAAAAAAAAACCAAAGAACTAATAAAAAAAAATAACTATCACTATTACGTTAAAATATGAGGCGGCGTAGACCGGTGGCGGAAACGCCGGAGAAAAGAGCGGTTAAGCCTCTTGTTGGATATAGAAACACCACCGAGATGGGACCCATGCGAGCGGGCGTTATGGCGGCGGTTGCTTGTTGCATCGGAGGCACGCAACAGGGGTGCAAGGCGTCTTGCGATCGAAAGCATCTGTCTGCACTGTTGGATGAGTTCAAGAGGGTGAGTGGAACACCCAGCAACAATGGAAGCTTTGGAGACGCCGACATCGCAGACACTGTGATAGTCAATGGAAGACCGAGACACCAAGACAATGACAGAGTAATAGTTCGTTGGCGAATCTCGCTCAAAATTGTGTGTTTTTTTTTCACTTTTTAATAGTTTGTTGGCAATTTCCGGCCCCTTCAATTGTTTTTTGTGCCAAACGCATTTCCTCGGGTAAATAGTTCGTTAAATCCGCACCTTAACCCATTAGTAAATCTTATATCATGGTTCCACCAAGCCAGTTCTGGATACATGGCTCCCACCGCATATCACTGTTCACATAGCTAAAATGCCTTCATCTAAAATAAAAATAAAAAAAGCTTCATGCTTCATATGAGGCCAATCTTGTGCGTTTGATGGGCATGGGGCTCCATGCTCTATATAACTAGGTTGTTGTTTGAAAATTTCATTCAAATTTGAATTTCTCGCCGTTTCCATCTATGTTCTCTTTCTCATTTGTTAGACAGATAAAGGACAATATTAATATTAATGGGTCCGTTTGGGTTGGCGGTGGGAAAATTGACTTATTTTCTATCTGAATTTTACAGAAGTTAGATAGGACAAAAGTCACATTAGTTCGTTTAGGTTAGCGGTGGTAGAAGTGGTTTTTTTTTTTTTTTTTTTTTTTTTTTGAAAAAAAGGATATTTTAACAATTTTTAGTTAGTCCCTCCTTAAGAACTTTTGAAAAATGCAAACTGGTCCCTGGTCAAATCACTCCCTTCTTCCTCTGCGCCGCGCATCACAGATCTTCTTGAGAGAAAGCTTCTTCAACAAGCAAATCATCAAATATTAGTGTTGATTTTCACCACCGTTGCCAGAATCGCACCTTCACCGTTGGAGCTGTGTTGATTTTCACCACGGAAAAAGTCATTTTCGCAAGTTCTAAGCTTTGGAACCCATTGTCGTCGCCCTTCACATCAGACTAAAAGTTCATCTTTCTAAATACCTAGATCCCCAAATTCGTTGGCCTTGCATTTATCCGAGTCCATCATCAAATTGGCTTTCTTGACCCAATGCTTGCTGTGGAAGGGAGGAGGTGAAGACAAAAGAAAGGGGATAAAAGAGAGTCAAACGCCGTTGTAACGCTCCTAACTGTTGGTTCTTAAAGTTTTGATGATAACAAGACTTAGTTGATTTTGGCTTTGTTCAATTTTACCCGGGTAACAACTGCTCTACCCGAATAATGGCGACTTGCTTTTCATTTTGATAGTACAAGTGGTTCTATTAATTCATTAAAAAAGCCGTGCAGTATTTATTCATTCAAAAGCAAATATGTACGTGTTGCATTGTATTCAATTAAAGCATCATTTTTCTTCATTTGAAAAAGTAATTGAATTGTGTCGTTTTCCCAAGAACTCCTTTCCTGTGCTTTTTTCTCTTCAATTAACGTGGGTCATGGTGTTAGGCTTATGAAAAAGCATTTTTCTACTGATCCTTAACTTGAGAATTAATGCTATCAAATGAAGCTATATGCATTGTATACAATTAAAGCTATTAATGGCGTCGTTTCTTTTTGTCTTCCAAGATTTTTTTGCTGTGCTTTAATATATAATTTTCTTTTGCTACCTGATGTAGCGGAGAGGATTCTCTCCTTATCCTCTCTCATCATCTCTCATAAAGCAGATCGTGGCCGTAGAAATCTTGATTCAATGGCTCAGAACATTTTTTTTAAAAAAAAAAAAAACCGCGCGGGTTTTTGGAAAAAATGTTCTGGCTCCTTGGATTAAGATTTCGACAGTCAGGATTGAGAGATGATGAGGGATGGTAGAAAGGAGATAAGGAGAGAAACCGGATCCGCCGATGTAGAGGTTCTGATGCAAATCTTTAGAATTAATGTAAGACAAATTTTCTATTAGTGTTGTGTCAGATTTCCGAGAAATATTTTTTTTTTAGCCTTCTTTTCCTCCTTCCTCTTCTCTGACAAAGGGGGAAAGTGATATGATGATTTGAAATGACGTTATTTTGCTTATATCTTTCTGATGCTCTTGATTATATAATACTTTTAATTCTATTAGTACTAACACTTAACGCTTAATGCTTATGTTTTGATATCTATTGTACTAACGTTTACTCTTGAATGAAGTACTGATTACTCTTCATATTTCTTTGGAAAAATTACGTGCAGTCCCGAGGACCAAAAATAAATACAATTAGGTCCATTGAAATCACCAAATTACAATAAGTCTTTAATGACTTTTTTTTTATATATTATTTGTATTAACAATAGGAAGTGTCATATTTACAATAACATTTAAACATCTGACCATTTACAACAAAAAAAGCCATATTTACAACAGAAAGTGTCATATTTACAACAACATTTAAACACCTGTATTTTGTTTCAAACTCAAGTCCCTAATTGTACAGAGGTCATTTACAACAGAAAAAATGCTAGATTTACAACAGTAAGTGCTATATTTACAACAAAATTTAAAATGTGGCCATTTACAACGAGAAAAAACCATATTTACAATAGGAAGTGCTATATTTACAACAAAATTTAAAAACCTGGATTTTGTTTCCATACAAATAATATCAAAAAAGTCCCTAGTATGTGAATTTCTATTGGGACTTTTTTGCTGTTTTTTATGGTCCTTGGGACCTGGCTGTAATTTTCCCTATTTCTTTGCATTCTTGTACTATATTTGAGTTACTGATTTCAAAAAAAAAAAAAAAATCAAACATGTTTCAAAATTATCAAGTGTTGTCATCATCGAAAAGGGAGATAATGTTGGTTCTTGGAGTTTTGATGATAACAAAACTTAGTTGATTAAAGCCTTTTATTGAAAAGAAATTATGTTTTTGAATCAGTAAATATTAATTATGTTGATAATATAATTACTCGAGTAAGTAGTTTTAGTTACTCAAGTAATTATCATTTAATAAAACTGTTAAGTGTTGACAGAAATGCAAAATATAGTTTGGGGAATTAGTAGAAAATTACTCGAGTAGTTCTTGGTATTACTCGAAGTAATGTCGACTCCAAAGGTAAGTTCAGAGGTTGTCAAATATAGTTACTCGAGCTAGTTTAATTAATTACTCAAGTAATGTCGTTAATGGAACAATCCTTCTTAACTTAAGACAAGATGGAGTAATAAAATTTGACCATTGCAGCAAAAATAAATAAATAATAATATTAAAATTTGATCTGCATATCAAGGGTTTAACCGAATGAGCCTTTATTTTTTTGTTACAAGTGAAATATGAAATAAAAACCTAAAGGAAATTACATAGGGGAATTGAATCTCAGTCTCTCTTGTAAAACCATCGATCTTAAAGAATCAAGACACGTATCCAGTAAGGCAGAATGAGAAATTCCTTTTTTGGCAACAGCATCCACCACCTGATCGATTAGCTTCTCTAGGGATGAACTGAAACATTACATCCCAATCTTTCCTTTGGAGTTCATGTATTTTCCAGGAAGTAAGGGTACTACGAGTTTGTGGAGCAACATTCAAAAGCTCAATAAGTTCCTTAGCATCGGATTCCACTGTTAGACTCCTTAACCCCAAATTCGAAGCAAAGCTTAAATCCTTACTGATAGAGGTGCTCAAAGGTAGTACTCAACATTGCTTCGAACAAAACTGGCTTCAATCTAGTGGGAGGATGTATGTTCTTGTAAAAAAAGAAAAAACTATAGAACATTTTGTTATCATCAAACTTTTTATATTTTATTAACAAATTTTTTATTTGAATCATATCTTCCTTCCGTAGTCTTGTGAAATAGCTAATAATTTTTTCTTCATTTCTAATTTAAAATCATTTTAAGTTGAATTACACTATCAAGTTCGTGGTAAACATGATGGAGTTGAACGATTAATTTACGAAAGTAGTATATAATTTCGTCTCTGTATTCTATTATACTTATCTCCAAGAGATTCATTTAGCTCAATTTTATCATTCAACGTGAAGAACGAAGATGATGACTTAATTTTTTTTTTTTTTAAAAAAAATAATCTAATTTTGGATTTGAGATTTAAAATTTAAGATAATTTATGTTTTGTGCTTTAAGAGGCGTATATGTATTTTTCAATTTATTTTTGATATTTGGTCAAATTTATTAAAACAGGTAAAACGATATACTCCTGATATTAAATATAGGATGAAGTTTGGAGGTGACTTTTGATATTAGATGTAAAACCTTTATTTTCATTTTATCTAATATATTCATCATTTTTTTAAAAAAATAACTTGCCTAACTTACAAACTGGTATAAAATTTAATGTTATACAAAAATATTTTAGAGAAACATCTCACAAGTGTAGTAATTAAGTAATTTATTTAACTTTTTTAATCACTTTAAATTAGATTAGTAAAGGTGGGTTAAGGTGCGATTTGCCAACGAACTATTACCCGAGGAGCGTCGGGCACAAAAAACAATTGAAGGGACCAAATTGGCCGACGAACTATTAAAAAGTGAAAAAAAAAACCAAAGAACTAATAAAAAAAAAATAACTATCACTATTACGTTAAAATATGAGGCACTGGCGTAGACCGGTGGCGGAAACGCTGGAGAAAAGAGCGGTTAAGCCTTCTTGTTGGATATAGCAAACACCAACAGAGATGGGACCCATGCGAGCAGGCGTTATGGCAGCGGCGGTTGCTGCTTATGGCATCGGAGGCACGCAACCAGGGTGCAAGGCGCGTGCCGGTCGAAAGCTGTGCACTGTTGGATGAGTTCAAGAGGGTGAGTGGAACACCTAGCAACAATGGAAGCCTTGGAGACGCAGACACTGTGATAGTCAATGGAAGACGGAGACACCAAGACAATGACAGAGTAATAGTTCGTTGGCGAATCTGCTCAAAATTGTGTGTTTTTTTTTTTCACTTTTTAATAGTTCGTTGGCCAATTTGGTCCCTTCAATTGTTTTTTGTGCCAGACGCTCCTCGGGTAATAGTTCGTTGGCAAATCTGCACCTTAACCCATTAGCAACGGCCTTGGGTGGGTATTCATTGTTTAGCTTTGGATCCACACACTGTTTCACTTTGTCCTCACTCAGCCTTGAAGTTGCCTGTAGTAGCCAGAAACATTAGCAGGTGGATAGTCTTAAATCAAGCTCAGATCACTCAAAGACTGAGAGTTTGATCATGACATACCCACGTTACCAGGGTCCGATCCGAGAATGGAATGTTAGATATGATTAGTTTTGATGATGTCTAATATAGAAACCATTATTAAGAGCAAAAAGTTTACATAATATATTTATCTCCTACATTGACTAACTACTATGTTTAATGTAGATTCGTCCAAGTTGAATCATGGAGAATAATCAAAAAGGAGATAAGGGATTAAAGAAAGAAGAACTTGCACTATATGTTCTTATATGAGATACTAGAAGTCTCTATGATCAAACAGAAGATGGAATGAAACTTCATCATATTTCAGCTACATTGGAGTATACATGAATAGTGCTGATACGGAAAGTCGACACATTAAATTCTGAAACAAGTTTAGTATAGGCTCGGCTTTATGGATATTGAAGCAGGTAGAACTTGCAAAGAATGATGAGTACAAGTTGAATGAGAGAGAATGATCAAGAGAAGAGAAGAAAGAAAGAATTGAATTATGGAAAATGATCAAGAGAAGAAGAGAAGAGAAGAAAGAAAGAAAGAAAGAGTTGAATGATGAAGAATGATCAAGTTGGGAGATGGAAAAATGAAGAACTTGTTGAATGGAATGAAGATATCATTATTCAAGTTCTTATATTGATGCTAGAAGCCTCCAAGATCATATGGAAGTTGGAATGGCTCAATTAGGAATTAAAGTCGGCAAAAAATCGCTCCAGGATGAGAAAACTCGAGTTCAAAACTCAAAACTCGAGTTTCCTACTTCGCTGTTGATTTGCTCCTCCGATACGAGAAAACTCGAGTTAGACATCTTAAACTTGAGTTAATAAGTGTCTTCAGCATCTCTGGCATCTCTGGACTAGGAAAACTCGAGTTTATAGCGGTGATCAGCTCTGTTTCACGTTCAGCTTGGGCGAGGTATGGTAATTTGATGATATCTCCCAAACCAGAGATCCAATTGAGGTGAAACTAGTGGCATATGAATCTAGACTCCCAATGCGTCATTTTGATATAAATCTCAAGCCCAAAGGAGTTCAGATCAAGGAGCTATGAATTGTGGAAGTTGATAGATAAATCCATGCCACACAGCAAACCAAGCTTCAATGTTTTGAGTTTAACTCACAAACTAAAAATTGGATGGAGCTGAAATTGATGACATATGAAAGTAGACTCACATAGAATTCCATCAAGAGTTGAACGAACCAAAACGGAGTTCAGACCAAGGAGATATGACCTTCGAAAGTTGATGGTTAGTTCAAGAAGTTGCAAAACTCGAGTTTATTAGTGGAAACTCGAGTTTACGAGTTACAGAGAGCAACCAGGTCCAGAAGATCATCCAAACTCGAGTTTATTAGTGGGAAACTCGAGTTTAGATAAGACAGATAGCAACTGAGCTTTTCAAGACAAAAGGAAACTCGAGTTTCCAAATGAAAACTCGAGTTTATATCGCTGGTTCAGAAAACGAAGTTCTAACGGCTAGTTTCCATTTGAGTCTAACGGCTATATTTCTTTATCCAACGGTCATAAATTGATCTCTACCTATAAAAGAAGATAGATTCAAGACAGAAGAAGCAAGACACAAGCCTACATATTCAAAATGCTCATACTCTGATCTTCACATTACTTACTCTCTTGTTTTTCAAATGTTTACATAGTTTATCATAGAGAGTGAGATGTTTTGTATTATACTTCAAAGTGTTTATTCATTCACTTCGAGAGAGAAGATTTATTGTAAACATCCTACCATACTATCTGAGAGTTACTCAAGATTGGGTGATCTTGAGTGGGAAACCCATTGTTTTGATTACAGTTTATAAGGGGAGTGAATCCTAGTGAGAGGATTACTTCGAGTACGAGTGTGTAATCAAGTGGGTGTATTGATTACGGTTGTAAGGGGAGTGAATCCTAGTGAGAGGACTACTTCAAGTACAGAATGTGTAATCAAGTTGAAAGAAGATAGTGGATTGAAAATCTTAAGTAGAGCTTGGGGACTGAACGTAGGTCAAGGATTGGGCCGAACCAATATAAATCTCAGTTTACATATTCTCTTTCCTTATCTCTTATATTTTCAGTATATGTTTATTTGAATATCTAACTGTTGATTTAGAAAACGCAAAAGATTTTCAAAGTATCAAGATTTTAATCAGACACCCAATTCACCCCTCTCTTGGGTGATAGCCACGTCTTTCAGGGAATACAAAGGGGGTGTTTGACGTTGAGTGCGAGATGCATGGACAAAAGCTTTGAGTGCGCTACAGTGTCTGAAGACGACCTTCTTCATTGGACCAAACGACGTCGTAGGTTATTCATTGAAAAAAAACCCTACCTCCAGTCACTTGACAGATCATTTCCCTATTTATATATATATATATCCAATTGTATGATATGATTATTATATTCTGGCAAAAAAAATATGATTATAATATACTCAATTAGCAATTTAGTATGAAATTATTACCATTATTATAAGTTTAATTATTATTTTGTATTCAGAGTACATTATAATTATATATCCCCATTTTAGTTTTTATTTACTCCCTCTTGTAAGTAATTTTCTCTTTGTTGGGGTTGGTTCTTAGTGCTGTTTGACCTAGCTTATTTTTAGCTTATAATCTACTTATAAATATAAGCTAGGCCAAATAAGATTTTACATAAGCTCTTATAATTATAAGAGCTTATTTTATAATGAAGAAAAAAGAGCTTAAAAATAAGCTCCTATGAGGTGCTTATTTTTAAGCTCTTTTTATAAAAAATAAATAAAGAAAAGAAAACCCATAATCTTTCAATCGAACAATGTTGCCACTGCGCGCCATCATCGCCGCCGCCACCCTATTATAATATACCTTTTATGATAATTTTTATTAGAAAAAGTGCTTATGACAAAAATTTTGTCAAACAGCTTATTTTTAATTTCAGCTTTTAAGCTAAAAAATTTATATAATCATCAAACAGCTTTTAGCTTTTTTTTTTAGCTTTAGTTTAAAAGTAGCTTTTAAGCTAAAAATAAGAGGATCCAAACAGGCTCTTAGTATAAGCAACTTTTTTCTGGTATCTCAAAATTTAAACTACTTTTTCCCTTTCTACACATGTTAAATATATATCTTTATATTAATTATCCCCCCAACAACCACTAATTCTCTTTTATTTAATCATTCATTACTCATTTCTCAATCATATTTTATACCCATTCTCTCACATATGCTCTTTTCATAAATAAAAGTACATTTGAAAAAATATATATAACATTTTTTACACATTTATTATTTTTAACTAATCTTAACCGTCAGTTCGTTTTGCGCAACATATGATCTGATTAAGTAAACTTATTTAACTTTCTTAATCTCTAAAAAAAATTATGGAAGCTATTTAAAATACTTTACAGTATTAACATTTTTTTTCTCTATACTAATTTGTTTGACTTATAAACTGATATATATTCTAATGATCCATAACATATGATATGATTAAGTAACTTATTTAACTTTCCTTAATCTCTAAAAAAAAAATTAACTTTATCTTTCTTTGGCATTTTCGTACGAACATTATGTTGGGATGAGACTTCATTCTCATAAATTATGCAATTCGAAATTTGAATGATAATAAATTTTTTACGCACATGTTAACAATCGTTTAAGGATAGAATGATAAATTAATTAGTATTACCAACCCTCCCTCCTCTTTTGAATTAGACAAGATGTCGTTAAACTTTACGTTCCCTCCTCTCCAACAAACGCCACAAGTCCCTCACTTTGGGCTTTAGTTTTTTTTGCTTTCCGTTTACTCTCTTTAATTTTTTCCGCCCTTGTCTGCTGTCCGAGCCCAGGTAGAACTACTAGCCCATTAACATGCTTGGACTTTTTTATGTCATCCTTTTACAATTTTTATCCACCCCTCGTTCTTAGGTTCAACTGGTGAAGGGGTCGGACTTTCTCACCTAAAGGGAGGAGGTTTGATCCAGAGTTGGTCAGTCTTTGGGGAGCGATCCTGGGTCTACGAAGAAGTGGAAACAGGAAGAGGTGGAGGCGTGTCTTCTCTAACTCAAGATACCCTACGGATTGAGGCTTCCAAGTCACCTACCTTGGGACACTATGGGAAGCGTCCAATCTCTTTCCTAAAAATTTTATAACAAAAAATAAATAAATAAATTAATCCCTTCAGTTCTAAATATAAAACATAATTGATTTTTTAGAGATATTAAAAAAACTAAATTACTTTAAAATAATTATATTTATATTTATTATTTTTCCTCTATACTATTTTTTATAACATATAAATAGATATATAATCTAATGATATATAATCTAATTTTTTCTTCATTTCTAATTTAAAATCATTTTAAGTTGAATTACACTATCAAGTTCGTGGTAAACAAGATGGAGTAGTATATAATTTCGTCTCTGTATTCTATACTTATCTCCAAGAGATTCATTTAGCTCAATTTTATCATTCAACGTGAAGAATGAAGATGATGACTTAAATTTAAAAAAAAGAAAAAAAAAATTGGATTTGAGATTCAAAATTTAAAATAATTTATGTTTTGTGCTTTAAGAGGCGTATATGTATTTTTCAATTTATTTTTGATATTTGGTCAAATTTATTAAAACAGGTAAAACGATATACTCCTGATATTAAATATAGGATGAAGTTTGGAGGTGACTTTTGATATTAGATGTAAAACCTTTATTTTCATTTTATCTAATATATTCATCATTTTTTTTAAAAAAATAACTTGCCTAACTTACAAACTGGTATAAAATTTAATGTTATACAAAAATATTTTAGAGAAACATCTCACAAGTGTAGTAATTAAGTACTTTATTTAACTTTTTTAATCACTTCAAATTAGATTAGTAAATCTTATATCATGGTTCCACCAAGCCAGTTCTGGATACATGGCTCCCACCGCATATCACTGTTCACATAGCTAAAATGCCTTCATCTAAAAAAAGAAAAAAAAGCTTCGGGCTTCATATGAGGCCGATCTTGTGCGTTTGATGGGCATGGGGCTCCGTGCTTTGTATAACTAGGTTGTTGTTTGAGAATTTCATTCAAAATTAAATTTCCCGCCTTTTCCATCTTTGTTCTCTTTCACATTTGTTAGACAGATAAAGGACAATATTAATATTAATGAGTCCGTTTGGGTTGGCGGTGGGAAAATCGACTTATTTTCTATCCGACTTTCGTGTAAGTTAGACAGACAAAAGTCACATTAGTTCATTTAGGTTAGTGGTGGTAGAAGTGGTTTTTTTAAAAAAGATATTTTAACATTTTTTAATTTAGTCTCTCCTTAAGAATTTTTGAAAAATACAAAATGGTCCGTGGTCAAATCACCCCTTCTTCCTCTGCGCTGCGCATCACAGACCTTCTTGACAGAAAGCTTCTTCAACAAGCAAATCATCAAATATTTGTGTTGATTTTCACCACCATCGCCGGAATCGCGCCTTCACCGTTGGAGCTGTGTTGATTTTCACCGCGGAAAAAGTCATTTTCGCAAGTTCTAAGCTTTGGAAGCCATTGTTGTCGCCCTTCACATCAAACTAAAAGTTCATCTTTCTAAATACCTAGATCCCCAAATTCGTTGGCCTTGCATTTATCCGAGTCCATCATCAAATTGGCTTTCTTGACCCAATGCTTGCTGTGGAAGGGAAGGAGGTCAAGACAAAAGAAAGGGGAGAAAAGAGAGTCAAACGCCGTTGTAACGCTCCTAACTGTTGGTTCTCAGAGTTTTGATGATAACAAGACTTAGTTGATTTTGCCTATGTTCAATTCTACCCGGGTAACAACTGCTCTACCCGAATAATGGCGACTTGCTTTTCATTTTGATAGTACAAGTAGGGTTAAGGTGCGATTTGACCAATAAACTATTGGCTCAAGACTGTTCAGTACAATTAACTATTAGTTGGACCTTAAATACCAACAAACTATTTAAAATGTTAAATTAGCACAAAAACGTTATTCTTACCAGTTAAGTTCGTTAGTTGATTTCAAAGTTGTACTATGGAGTCAGTGAAGCTACGCAAAGCTTGCTCAAACGCGCCTGTGTGCTATTTTTCCTCGCTTCTCAACTGTCACTCCGGGTTTAACCTGCGTGCATAGAAGTCAGACCAAGAAAACAAGGAATAGAGAATCGGAGGCTTATAACGAAAGTGAAGAGCGACTGGGCAAAGCCGCCCTCGTTTCAGTTTGAGAAAATTTCTCCCTTGATTCTTTCAATTCAGTTCATCTTCTTTTTTCTGATCATCTGGGCACTCTCGATCTTCATCTCTATAGTGTGTACTCATTCACGTCTCAGATCTTCTACAATTTGAGGATCGGGTTCGAGTAATCTACCCGTTTCTCCTTGATTCTGTTTCCTGGGAGTATTTATTAAAAAGGGAAGGGTGGGTTTAACAGAATAAGAAAGAGAACGAGGGGTTTAATTGTATTTTGAAATTTAACGAGATTGTTGAGGGAAATCATGTTGACCTTAGGGGTGTGGTTATGAAGTAATATGGAAGTGATCGTTCCACGATTAAAGCTTGCTCAAATAGTTTATTTGTTCTTCCCACTGGTTCAGCTGTCTCACTCTTCCCACTGGTTCAGCTGTCTCGCTCTTCCCAAATTTAAATCAACTAACGGATTTAACGGAGAGACTAACGATTTTGTGCTAATTTAGCATTTTAAATAGTTTGTTGGTATTTAAGGCCCAACTAATAGTTAATTGTCTTTGAATGATGCCTTTGGCCAATAGTTTATTGGCCAAATCACACTTTAATCCTTCTATTAATTCATTCAAAAAGCCGTGCGTCATTTATTCATTCAAAAGCAAATATATACGTGTTGCATTGTACTATTCAATTAAAGCATCATTTTTCTTCATTTGATAAAGTAATTGAATTGTGTCGTTTTCCCAAGAACTCCTTAATTTCCTGTGCTTTCTCTTCAATTAACGTGGGTCATGGTGTTAGGCTTATGAAAAAGCATTTTTCTACTGATCCTTAACTTGAGAATTAATGCTATTAAATGAAGCTATATGCATTGTATACAATTAAAGCTATTAATGGCGTCGTTTCTTTTTGTCTTCCAAGATTTTTTTGCTGTGCTTTAATATATAATTTTCTTTTGCTACCCGGATGTAGAGGTTCTGATGCAAATCTTGAGAATTAATGTAAGACAAATTGTTAGACCTTGCTTTCTCCCAAGAGGGGGTGAATTGGGTGTTCGATAAAACTTTAGGAACTTTGAAAATCTTTTCGCAATTTACTGAAATCAATTCGTATGACAGAAATACTTTATAAATCAATAGTTAAACATTCAAACATATATACTGGAAATATCAGAGTTTAGGGAAGAGAATATGAAAACTATGATTTATCCTGGTTCGGCCCAATCCTTGACCTACGTCTAGTCCCCAAGCTCTGCTTGAGATTTTCAATCCACTATTTCCTTGTTTAACCAGGCACAAGAGAAAAGCCTTTACAACCTCACAAGTTTAGTCGGGCACTTGTGCAGCCTTTACAATCTCTTACCGAGATAATCCTCCTTACACACTGTAAAGATACAATTACACACTCTGTAAACGAAGGATGATCTTCTCACTCTTGGACTCACTCCTCCTTACAAGTTGTAACTGTACACCCGCTCTCAAAAGTTCCACAACCTTGAGATTTGATCGCTAAACAGATAATCAAATAAGTGTTTAGACTCTCTCACATAGCAGATGAATAATAATCACTGAAGTATAATACAAATCATTTCACTCTCTATGATGAACTATACAAGCATTAAGAACAGAGAGTGTGTGATCTAAATGTTGGATTCAGGATATCATCATTTTGACAATGTAAGCTCTCATCATCGTCTCTATTTTGAATGGTTCTCCTTTTATAGTCAATGAAGAACATTGAGCAATTCTTCCAAGTTTAAATATGATCGTTGGAACTATTCGACCGTTGGAGAAATATTACCATTGAAGCTTCTGACATCATTATCTGCTTTTTGATAATCTGATGTTAATGCTTCGTTTGATCATCTGAAACTTGCTAATAAACATGATTAATAGCATTGAGAAGTATAAAAAGTATAAATCAATTGATAACAATCATTTCGGAAATCTTGGACGTTGTTGCTATTGAGCTTTTCTTTGTCGATAAATTGTCAGTTCGATCGATAAACTGTGTGTCCTTCATATAATCATCTGGAACTCATTATCAAATTGATTAAACATAGTTAAGAATAATAATGATAGATGAAATGAAGAATCTAAAACCAATCATAGATAGTTAGAGAATTGGAAGATTCAAACGTCCAAAGATTTTCAAACAGAGACATATTGGCTCGAGTCAAAGATATCACTGGCTCGAGTCAATCCATCGTTCAAGGCATAGAGATGGTTTGAAAATACTGTCTGACTCGAGGCAACAGAAACCTTGACTCGAGTCTGTGCCCAAACTCGAGGTTGCATTTTTGAGACTCGAGTTAGTTCTTCACATTTGTGCTTTAACAGTTTGCTTTGGCTCGAGTCTTCACTTACTGGCTCGAGTCAAAAAGTCTTCTCCATTCTTCAAACTCTCTGTTTGCCTTTGTCTTGAGGTTGATTTGCTGGCTCGAGGTAATAAGCTCTTCCAAAGTGTCTATCTTTCTGTCTTCACTGAGACTCGAGGTTCTTCAGCTGACTCGAGTCAAATTGCTTCCTTCTGACTTCTTTGGTTTGTTACTTGAACTTGACTTGAGGAGGCGCTTATCAAAATTGGTTGCTTCCAAATTCTATGAAACATTTGTTGAGTCTAGATTCATATGGAATTGGTTTCACTTTATTTGGTTGTGTATAGTGTGAGCCATATCCAGAAAACCAAGCATATGCTAAAATGAATCAAGAATTTTGAGTGTCAACTTTTGAAGGCCATAACTCCCTGGTATTAACTCCTTTTTGTCTGATTCAACTATTGATAAAACGCATTTTGAGTCTTCTTTCAAATGGCACTAATTTCAGCTCAATTGGATTTATAGATTGTGAGATACACCCAAAAACCAAAGCTTGTTCTGTATGTGGCGTGAATTGATGCTCCAACTTGTGATATTCATAGATATCTCATATGAACTCCTTTGGGCTTGAATTTTATATCAAAATTATGAATTGGGAGTCTAGTTTTATATGCCACTGGTTTCACCTCAATCCGATCTCTGGTTTGATAGATATCATCGAATTACTAGACCTCGCCCGAGCTGAACGTGAAACAGAGTTGCTGAATTACTTGGTAACTCGAGGCAATTAGTGGTTTACCTCGAGGCAACTCATTCCAGAGGCGAAATCACTTGGAAATCACAATTGGCTCGAGTCAGAAGAATGTCTGACCCGAGTTTTGACCCAGACTCGAGGTAGTGATGTTCTTGGCTCGAGTCAATCATCCTAGATGCCCAAAACACTGTAGATAAACGTTCTAACTCGAGTTAGCCCATCCTGAAGCTTGATTTTGCTTATTTTAACTCTGATTTGAGCTATTCCAACTTCTATATCATCGTGGAGACTTCTAGAATCAATCTAAGGGTTTATATAATGATTTTCTCATTCCATTAAACAAGTTCTTCTTTCTTTCTTCTTCTCTTGATTATTCTCCATAACTTAACTCTTTCTTTCTTCTCTTCTCTTGATCATTCTTCATAAACCAACTCTTTCTTTCTTCTCTTCTCTTCTTCCTTGATCATTTTTCACAATTCAATTCTTTCTTTCTTCTCTTCTCTTGATCATTCCCAAAATCCTTTCCTTGATATTCTCTACAAGTTCTTCTTTTTCTTTCCGTAACCTCTTATCTCCTTCTTGATTAATCTTTATAATTCAACTTGGACTAATCTACATTAAATATATAATATTTAGTCAATGTAGGAGATAAATATAGTATACAAGCTTTTTGCTCTTAATAATGACATTTATATAAGATATCATCAAAACCAATCATATCCAACATTCTCCCCCTTTTTGATGATGGCAAATACTCTTAGAAAAATATGTTGGTTCTAATGTATTTATATAAGACATCATCAAAACCAATCATATCCAACAAAAATTTCTATTAGTGTTGCATCAGATTTCCGAGAAATATTTTTTTGAGCCTTCTTTTCCTCCTTCCTCCTCTTTTAATGATGACAAAGGGGGAAGGTGATCTGATGATTTGAAACGATGTTATTTTGCTTATATCTTTCTGATGCTCTTGATTATATAATTATGTTAATTCTATTAGTACTAACACTTAACACTTAATGCTTATGTTTTGATATATATTGTACTAACGTTTACTCTTGAATGAAGTACTTATTACTCTTCATATTTCTTTGGGAAAATTACGTGCAGGTCCTAAGGACAAAAAAAATACAATTAGGTCCCTTGAAATCACCAAATTATACAGAAGTCCTTAGGGACTTTTTTGATATTATTTGTATTAACAACAAGAAGTGCCATATTTACAACAACATTTAAACACCTGACCATTTACAACAGAAAAAGTCATATTTACAACAGAAAGTGTCATATTTACAACAACATTTAAACACTTGGATTTTGTTTCAAACTCAAGTCCCTAAATGTATAGAGGTTATTTACAACAAGAAAAAAGGCTATATATACAACAAGAAGTGCTATATTTACAACAAAATTTAAAATCTGGCCATTTACAACATAAAAAGCCATATTTACAACAGGAAGTGTCATATTTACAACAAAATTTAAAAACCTGGATTTTGTTTCCATACAAATAATATCAAAAAAGTCCCTATGGACTTTTTTGATATGTGAATTTCTATTGGGACTTTTTTGTTATTTTTTATGGTCCTTGGGACCTGGCTGTAATTTTCCCTATTTCTTTGCATTCTTGTACTATATTCGATTTACTGATTTCAAAAAAAAAAATCAAACATGTTTCAAAATTATCAAGTGTTGTCATCATCAAAAAGGGGGAGAATGTTAGTTCTCAAAGTTTTGATGATAACAAGACTTAGTTGATTAAAGCCTTTTATTGAAAAGAAATTATGTTTTTGAATCAGTAAATATTAATTATGTTGATAATATAATTACTCGAGTAAGTAGTTTTAGTTACTCAAGTAATTATCATCTAATGAAACTGTTAAGTGTTGACAGAAATGCTAAATATAGTTTGGGGAATCAGTAGAAAATTATTCAAGTAATTCTTGGTATTACTCGAAGTAATGTTGACTCCAAAGGTAAATTCAGAAGTTGTCAAATGTAGTTACTTGAGTTAGTTTAATTAATTACTCAAGTAATGTCGCTAATGGAACAATCTTTCTTAACTGACACAAAATTACTCAATTAACAAAAAGCGTTACTCAAGTAATATTTAGATATTACTCAAGTAAAATAAGATGTTACTCAAGTAATTTTGATACAGTCGCTCTTTTTCAAAGAACTGTTTGATATTACTTTCGAACCCTACTCAAGTAACATATATATGCTTTACAAGTAATTTCTCTACAAAGTTTATTATTTTAAATGCTTGGGATATTACTCAAGTAACAAATGTTGTTACTCAAGTAATATCAGTTCAATGAGATTTTAACTTGAAAATATTCTATATTACTTTTGAACCTTACTCGAGTAATGTATATATGTTTTGCAAGTAAATTCGCTACATGCTACAGAGGTTTCTATTTTTGAATACCTTCGATATTACTCAAGTAACAAATGTCGTTACTCAAGTAATATCTTTCCAGTGAGATTTTACTTTGAAAATATGCGATATTACTCAAGTAATTTAGAATGCTACTCAAGTAAGATTCTTCAGAATCCCTAAACACTTCGCTAAATCGTTAATTTGAATTCTAATCATTATGGGTCATTATCTATTTATTCTTAATCTCACTCAAATTCATTTTCATTATCTCTAATCATCTTTTTGAGTAGATTTCAGTTGATTAAATGCATCTCAGAAACAGAGTCTACAAGTGGAATAAACGCTCTGAGCAGACGAATACATTCCTTTGAAGCGTACTTATTCCGGCAATTATTCATAGTCAACTTCTGCACAAGTACAATTGACGGCAAACGTATTTAATGAAGCAACGATCGATTAAACTCAACGGAAATTCATCTGTGTCTAACAGAATTACAAAAGAGACACAAAGGCTATATTCAAAGCTCTTCACAACGACATTAATGGAAGATACTATAAAAGGTTGAATATTCAATGTCTCCAAAAACCAATGACAAAACAATATATAGAAACTCTGCGTAATTAATTAGAGCTTATTTCTACTTTCAATTTCATTTAATATCTTCGGATATTCTTGTACTTCAGTGTTTATCATTTATCTACTCAGTGAGGAGTATAAACACTTAATTGTTTTCTTGATTATTGTTTAAATCTTAAGGTTGTGGATCCTTAAGTGTGGGTGTACAATTACAACTTGTAAGGGGAAGCGAGTCCTAGTGAAAGGATCATCTCGAGTACAAAGTGTGTAATTGTGTCTGTGTTTATTTGATTACAACTTGTAAAGAGGAGTAAGTCCTAGTGAAAGGATTACTCGAGAGTTATAGAGTGTATAATCAAGTTCCAAGATAGTGAAATCTCAGAATGTGTGGGGACTGGACGTAGGTCGAGGAGTTAGACCGAACCAATATAAATCATTTGTGTCCATTCTCTCTATCTTTGTCTCTGTTCTTTGTGTTCTTATTTCAATCCAAAAAAAAAAAATCGAAATCCCCTATTCAGTCTCCTCTAGGTGATATTCTCTCTTCACCAACGATCACAGGTGGAGCGTCCAAAAAAAAACCCCTTTTTTCTATAAGCCCAGTGGAAAATAATCTTATATCCAAACACCTCCTATTGGGTTTTTTTTTTTCCCACTGAAACTTCTCAAACACTTTAACCTGTTTTTTTGGGCTGCAACACTCTCTACACCATCCCAAACGCACTCACTAAAGAGCACCATGGGACAAGGAAGGTTGTTGCTTCAAAACGTTAATGACTATTCGGCCATTTGCCGCCCGGGAAAGGCCAGAGAGAATGCATCGAAGAAATAGCCTCAACTCATATTACTGTGGTGAGTTTCTTTATACGAAAATAAATTTTTTTCCTTAATAACATTCTCTATGCTATTTAAGGATAAGAGCAGTATAAGATAAAAAGGCCTCTTTACAAAAGAGTCCACATTAAGTGCTTAGAGTTTATGTACCCTTTACATGCTCATACCTCTATTAGAGATATGAACACACACACACACACATATATATATATATATATATATATATTGTGTTTATTTAAATTTAAATTATATGCTGCTTTCTGAAATGTTTTTTGTACCCAGTATCTCAAATTAATTAGTTTCCAAACCTGCATTCATAAATATTTATCTGTAACACCAGTATCATGAAAACTAATTAATTTGAGATACTAGGAGCAAAAAAAAATTCAGAAACCAACATATAATTTAAATCTAAATAAATATAATATATATAAAAAATAAAAATAAGCTCATATCTCTCATAGAGATATCTCTAATAAAGATATGAGCATGTAAAGGGAATATAAACTCTAAACACCCAACGTGGACTCCTTTACAAAATAGCGCATGGCAAACATTGAGACGCCCAAAAGAAACTGAACAAGAACATAAAACCAAACAAGCAAATAGCCCAACAGTATATTTGTATTATTCAATTTAGAACTTAATTTAATCCTTTAAACATTTAATTTTGTTTATAATAATTTTGAATTTATGTAGATATTATAATAATAAAATAAATATAAATATAAATATGAAATTATTCAGATTTTCAAACTCGACTATGAACTAGTGTCTGTTTGAATCAACGATAGACAATTGTAATCATGATTTGCATAAGTAACATTAGTTAAAAGTAATGTCAGTCAATCATGATTTCTGTTTGGATATTTTTTTATATGTGACTTTCACAATTGTGATTATGTTTGGATTTCATTTATTAAAACCACTTATGAATGTATAATTACCAAAAAGGGTATTTATTTTATAAAGCTATTTCAACAAAGGAAATAAATGAAAATGAAGGAAAAATTATACATGTTGAGGTATATTTTGGAGAGGATATTATGGGACCTATAATTATCACGTGATTTAATTTTTAAATAGAAAATAAATTGATAAATATGATAGCTAAGTATTTTGCTAGGGTTGCACCAAATTATGCAATCTAAGTTTATTTCTTCAATAAAGCTATTTAAATTTTCGTGATTATATTTAATATTTAATATAATAGAATATTTAATAATTATTAGGCAAGATATATGTGGATAATATTTGAAGAGAATTTTGAAAAATGGATCATAGCGTAAATTGGAGAAATTGCATAAGCAAAAGTTTCAATTGGAATTTTTCAATTGCATAAGAAATTCCTTTGTCACTTCTGCTCAACATGCGGTTAGAGGATGAAGTTACGATTCATCGGGATTGATCAAAATTCTTAAAAAATGACCCAAACAGAACAATCAGGACTTATAATCATCTTTTTAGTTTCAATCAGGTTTATCTAGGCTCTTACTGCTTAACCAAACAGACACCAGTTTATTATGGTCAAACTTGAGAAGCATCTATTTTTTAAAAAAAAAAATCACTTAAAGAAATGCTTATCACTTATTCACTTGTGTTCACGATGGATGAAATTTTGAAAATTAAATAATAAATAAATTCAAATAGTATAAACTTGATCTAAACTGTTCAAAACCTATAATGAAGAAAATTAAAATTTTAGTTAAAAAAGAGTTAAATGGAAGTATAAAATATCAAATCATAACAATTCAAATTATTTGGCTCACTCCTAGGATCTGTTTGATTCAACAGAGGGAAGGGAAGTGGAGGGATTTTAATGGAAGGGAGAGAGGAGTGACGGAATTTAAATATTACCCCGTTTAGATTAATGAAAGGAGAGGGAAATTGAGAGATTTTAATATTACTTTGGTTGGTTCTGGAACAAAGGGGAGAGAAAATATTTTTATATGGACAACATTGCCCTTATTCTATTTAAATTGTTCTTTAAACTTGGTAGAATGCTTAATAAAATATAATTATAAATGAGATTTAATATATAAAATTATAATTTTTAAAATTTAATAAATATTTATAATTATTATAATTATAATATATATTTACTTAATATTTGAATTAAAATTTAATTTTTTTCCCTCCCCTCCTACAATTTTATTGCTACTAATGAGGGGAGGGAGGAGATGGTTTGTTACCTTGTTTGGGTTGATAGAGAAAAGGGGAAGAGAAAAGATCATTTGTTTAAAATAAATGGAGGGAAGAGAATTTACCCAAAATTTTCCTTCCACCTAAAAATTTAAACCAAATGTTGGAAAGAAGTCTCTTCCCACCTTTTCTTCCATTTTCTCAAACCAAACACACCCTTAGGACCCGTTTGGTACAGGGAACTCACTGGAAGGAATGAGAACTTGATAGGGTTCCCATGGAAAAATCCGTTTGGTGCGCCATTTTCCCTCCAATCTGAGTTCCCGGCTAGCCTTATCTTCCCTTAAACATGGGAAGATGAAATCCCTCCAAAAGTGGTGGGATCTGATGATCTTCCCGGGAGAGATATTTCACAGGACAAAAAAGCCCCTTGTATGAAAAGGCTAAAGATCCCATCTGAAGGAGAGGCGACGGAAATGGTGGATGAAGAAGAGTTGCCGGTGATGGTGGAGGAAGCACAGGCGCCGTTGATGGTGGAGGAAGCACAGGCGCCGGCGATGGTGGAGGAACGACGATGGTGGAGGAAGCACAGGCGCCAGCGATGGTGGGGACGAAGTAGAGACGAGACGCAGAGACGGGAGTGAGAGACGAGATGGAGAGACGAGATGGAGAGACGCGAGGAAGAAGACGAAGCAGTAGGGTTTTATTTTTTTAGGGGTAATATAGGTATTTTACTTTTCCTTCCCACTTAACCAACTTATTTTCTTTCTACCAAACAATTTATCTTCCCTCAACTTACTTATATTCTCATGTCTACCAAACAGCTCAATTTTTTAAAGTTTCCTCTTAATCTTCCATTTCATTCCTTTCCCTCCTCTAAGTTCCTTTCCCTCCTTAAATATTCCCTGAACCAAACGGACCCTTAGGATCTAGTTGGGCACAAGAGAAATGGAGAGGAGGAGTGCGTAAGGAAAATTTTTAGAACTTGAATTTTAAAATTAGATACCAACGGAGTTCGGTTTAGCTCACAACGTAGTAAACAAATGTTCGAATCTCTATTAGAAAATGTGTGTATATTTAGTGTCTAATAATACCATAAATATAAGAAAACCTATGCTTAGAAAAAAAAATAGATAACTATAATTATAAAAAGGATTTATAGAGAATAAAAGTAAAAAATAAAATTTTTAACCTCAATTCTAACATGTTTTTTTGCTGAATGTATGGTTTCCACGTTCCCCAATTTCCTCGTACAAACTGACCCCAATGGACCCTCCAATTAATGGGCCGTCCTACAAGAAAGGAAACTCATTCTCATCCACCAAAAGAGAAAACCGTACACCATAGGCTTTTATTAAAAGGTTCATGCAATATCGACAGTCGACGTCACGTCAGGTAACACCTAGTCAGCGACCCCCCAAAATTAAACCATCTTAAATGCCTACCGCCACTTTTTACAGAAGGGACATCGTCTTGTCTCCTCTAGGGTTGTTCATGTTGCCTACGACTCTATACGTCCGTCCGCACCCACTAAAAAATCGACCTACCCTATCTAAAGAAAAGCCGCTTAAAAAAAATGGGCTCAACTGGGCTGGGCATTTTTACGGGCAGGGTATATACCGCCCGCCCATTTACCGCCTTGATAGTATATTATATTATATATATATTATATAAAATAATATTATATATTTTTATAAAATAATATTATATATTTGTTATAAATTATATAACTTATTTGTATAAAATATGTATGTATGTATAACGTATAATAAAAATATCTTTTCATTTCTTCATCAGCTCTTCCCTTTTGTCATTTTCGGATGCCCTAGCTGCGAGCTATCTCTCCTCTCTTGATCTCCATTCTTCTCTAGAACTTGATGATCTGGCTGACTACATCTCCACTCTCCAGTGCTCGATAATCGGTATTGTAATTGTTGTTTTATTTTCTTACTAGATATTGCACATGGAGAAGGGGGAATATAATGGTTACGGTTGTCGGTTGACTAGGGGTGGATGAAGTAAGCAATTTGCAACCGTTGAAGTTTAAACTACAGGTAAGAGCTTACAATTAATTGTTACTTTCACATGTAAATGATGTAATAATATGCTTCTTTTTTTTTTTTTTTTTTGCTTTCTTGTATGTGATTCTATATACTTCATCCTTTTGACATTTTGGGGCCTTAATGCAACCTCTAGGAGTTTTGGATGTCTACAAGGTTTTAATTTCTATTTTTTGATGTCTTGTATTTAATGGATTATGGATTATATTTTGATACCTTGTTAAGACATATGGTTGTCTTTTTAATTGTAAGACTTAATTTGTAGATTTATATTGAAATATTCAAAAGTGTAGAATTATTGATGCTATTTACTTTTTCAATTGCTTAAGCTTTTTTTTTTTTCACATAAGGTGTGGTAGAGTATCACCACTTGGGCATAGGGCCGCCATGCCCATCCCATTATTACCATGCCTAAAAATGTTAGAGCTTATATCGGGCAGGCCGGGCACTGGGCTTCATTTTGCTATCAAGTAATCTTTCGGGTAGGGCATTGGGTTAGGGTCTCGCCCTGTCCAGCATTGCCCATGAACACCCCTAGTGTCCTCTATTAATTCTCACACTGAACTTTTTCCCTTGATTTTTTTTTTTTGATAAAATGGTTAAAAAAAATCTCTAACTAAAAAAATTTGACGTCCAAAGTACCTAAGGATGCTTGTTCTCAAGTGAACAAAACCTCTCTTCAGTTTCAATTGAGAAGAAACGTGGAAGAATTAGGGCCGTTTGGTATACGGACTTGGTTAGAAGAGAAAGGAAAATTAACAAGTTCCTCTTTTTGTTACGTATTTTGGACAAATATTCTCGGACTCGCCAATCTTCCTTTATATGTCAGAAGTTCAAATCCCACCAAAATTGGTGGGATCTCAAATTCTCATGTCACTGTTCACATTTTTTTTTTTTTCAAATTTACCCATCAAATTTTAATAACGTTCGAACTTTGTGGGAAAGTTTGAACTTGATAAGAGCATATTTTTAAAAAATATATTTTCACAAAAACATTATTTTTATTTTTATTTTTAAATTAATTATTTTTTAGAGTAAAATAGACATTTCTTCATTTTTTTACCAACTACTATCCCTTTATTTTCTTTTTACTAAACAACTCATAACAACTCATTGTATATGTTGTAACTCCATATGGATATATACACACATTTTTAACCACTCTATAATAAATCTATATGTACGTACGTACGTTGAACCAATACCCTTATATAAATATATTTACCCATATTAACCGTCAAGTTGCACTATAGACAGTGGCAGGCCCAAGAATTTTAATGATGGGGTAAAAAGAATATTATATCATAAATAAAAGTATTTGAAATACAATATAAACCTAATATATAAAAAATCAAAAGAAATCTATTACAGAAATTAAGATCACTTTATTTGACTCTTACTTTATGTGTTTTCATATTGTTAAATTCATCTATAATTGAATCCGTACTAAAACTCAAAACGATTTATATTTCAATGTATTTAATCAAAGAATCATTAAAAAATTGATCTTTCATTTTATTTCAAAGTCTGTTCTTCAGGGTAGAGAAAGATCTTTCAGTAATTAATGTAGAAACTAAGTACAAATTTAATCACTATCAATAAGATGATAAATAATTGACTTTCCAATTTTCGCAAGCCACTGACTAATTTTTTTAATTTTCAGTTGATACACACAAATATTATGAATATATATATATATAGACACACATATATGTTGTAACTCTATATGAATATACACGCACATAATTTTTTTAAAAAAATAAAAAAATTACCCCCCCGCCCCCCGGGCGGCCGCCCATGACTATAGATACCTGAACAAGAGTACAAGATTAAATCAAGTTGTGTGAGGTTGCGTGAAACTTCAGGCTAAAAAACTGTTCTTGATCATATTGTCGTGCAAACACACACACACACACAGCTAGAGAGCAAGGCAACAAGTATAGGCAGCAACATGGAGAATAATCATGATGAATATGATGTTTCTCTTCATGCTATGTTGCTGGCAAGTGCCCAGGTTTACCCCGCAGTCCTAAATGCCGCCTTTGAGCTCAACCTCTTTAAGATCATTGGTGAGGGAAGTCCTAAGGGCATGTCACCCTCTGAAATCGCTTCAAGCCTTCCAATAAATCCACATGATAACACGGTTCGCGGCCTCGATCGATTGCTATTTTTGCTTGCTAGTCATTCTGTTTTGACTTGTTCTTCTTCCAACAAGGTTGATGATGATGGTAGAACTGAGAGGCTTTATGCTCTATCTCCTGCCGGTAAATTCATGTTCCCCAATGAAGTTGGAGCCTCTTATGCTTCACTCTCAAACTTCCTCAACCATCCAGCTTATGTGAAAGTTCTGTAAGTATTTCATCTACATTTGATTATGTTTCAAGCTAAAGAGATTAATTAACCTATTTGACTGGTATATGGTGTGAATGACAATGACACAGGGGAAACATCAAACAAATTATACTGGATGAGGAAGAGGATCTGTTCAAGAAAGTTCATGGGATGTCCATGTTTGAATATATGAAAAGAGATCCAACCTTGGAAACTCTTTTCCACAAGGCAATGTCTGATCTTTCATTCATGCACATGACGCAGATCCTTGAGAAATACAAAGGATTTGAAGGAATATCAACACTTGTTGATGTTGCTGGTGGCATTGGCCAATGCCTCAAAATGATCGTCTCCAAGTACCCTTTAATTCAAGGCATTAACTTTGATCTGCCACATGTTGTTCAAAGTGCCCCATCCCACCCACGTAAATATTTATATCATATCCTTGACTTCAATTTTATCTCTAATGCTACTTCAATTAAATTGTATAATTTTCAAGAGTGTTAAGTTACAGTCACCATCTTATTTTAAAGTATTTTCTAGTGACACTCGGTATCCTATGCTAATTTGTTATTCATCCAGCATCCTAAAGTAATTTTTTTTGGTAGCACTCAACATCCTAAAGTATTTCTTTTAGTAACTTTTTAGCTTCATATAGCACTTCAAAGTATTTTTCAGTAGCACTTAGTATCCTTCTTAAGTTTAGAGTATTCATTGTTATTGAGAAAAATACTTCAAGGGCAAAGTTGTATAAAAAGTACTTTATGTTCTATTAGTTGCCACTAAAAAAATACTTTATGACACAATCATAAATTATTTTAGGATATTGATTACTATTGAAAAAATATTTCAGAGTGTTAAATAGATCTAAACCCTCTCCAGAAACATGTAATTTTCCTTCTGAGCTAATACAACATTTCTTGGGTTATTAAAGGAATCAAGCATGTTGGAGGAAATATGTTCCAAAGTGTCCCAGAAGGTGATGCTATAATGATCAAGGTCAGTAAGCTCAACACAATAAAATTATATAAATCAGAAGTTTTGATAATGATCAATAAGTTGTACGTATATATGTAATTTTTCTTGTAGGCTACAACTCATAACTGGGCAGATGACAAATGCATACAAGTTCTGAAAAATTGTCATAAGTCCCTCAAGAAAGGTGGGAAGCTTATTATTATTGACGTAATAATGCCTGAAATACCAAATGAGACCGATAGCAATAAATATGCTGCGATTCTTGACAACACCATGTTTCTGCAAGCTGGTGGGAAGGAAAGAACTGAGAAAGAATTGGAAGCACTCGGCAAAGCTGCTGGGTTTTCTATCTTTCGTATTGCTGCTCGTGTCTTCTCATCTTCGTTGGGAGTCGTTGAGTTTTATAAATAATTCAAATAAAAACCAAGTTGTGTGTTGTGTGTTGTCTGTGTGTGATTGTGAAGGGAGGAATGATATGGAAAAACCATTTTGCAAATCCCTATACATAATTTCTTTCAATTTCTAATCATGGTATCCACATGTTTCTCTCTTTATTAAATCATTTAATTTTGTTCTGTTAACACCGTTAGCTTCTGTAATTTTACCCTGCTAGCATCGTTAGCCCTTATACAGAAGCTAACCATGATAACAAAGCAAATTGAAGAATTTAATCTAGAGAGACAAAAAGTGTAGGTGCCAAATAAAAATTGAAAGAAAGTATAGGTACCTGCAAATTGATTTTCCCATGATTTTTTTAAATAATGGACGGGTTGGGTGTGTTAAAGACTTAAAGCATATATATGAAGTACCAGTCTTTTCTTCAGTAGTGTGTTGAGCTTTGTTCTATTGTAAGGTACAATAACAAACATAGAACTTTTGTTATAAATAATATAGCACATTTTTTAAATTTTCTGCTATATATATGTGTCTTATATCTTGCTATATAATTCATGTAGCCAATCTTACCTAATTGCATAAGACTTTGTTGTTGTTGTAGTAGTATGAGTCTTTCATCGGGTAATATAAATAAAGTTTTGCATTTTGATTATTAGTCATTCATATAAAAACATTTTTTTTTTTATATTAAACGAAATAAATGAAAATTGTTGAATAACCTTGGCAAATTGAGAGGTGATATTAAATTTCATTGAATATGTAATGCAAAGGAGAAGGCCATATTTGAATTCACTAATAGATAGGTTTCATAAGATAATGTAAAAATCTATATATCATAGTCACTGACTTATTGTTTACAACATCAAGTTAGATGTGGACTAACCACTATGGAATGAAAATGAGAGATCTTGTGATGAGTTATAAATGGATGAATAATATAAACTTATTTTTAATTGAAAAATGAGTTGTCTTAATTAAATGGAGCTGATTAATCACCAACAATTAATACATATGTTTCTCTCAATAAGTAAATTTTCTGTTTGAACCTCATAAGTAAAAAGAAAATTATTATTGGAAAAAGCTTACATCCCTAAAATTAGTCAACCTGCAGGCTTGATTTGTATTAGCTGAAACTTATTGTGAAGTGAGCAATCAAATATCAATGACAAGGTCAATAAATACGATTTTTTTTTAAAAAGAATTTTAAGAAGAGAAGAAGTTTGGTCATTGGAGGGATGATATATATATATATATATATATGGTTTATATATATGGTTTATCATTTGTCATGTCACTTGACATAAGGTTATGTCAAGATTTACCCTAAAACTACGTCGTTTTGGGAGTTAGGGGAATTAATGAAGGGTGTTTTGGTATTTTTTTTTGTATTTATTATATGAATTTAACTAAAAGATCCTTCATTAATTCCCTTAACCACAAAACTACGTCGTTTTGAGAGTTTATTAATTCTTCTAACCCCTAAAACGACGTAGTTTTAGGGTGACTTGATATAACCTTATGTCAAGTGACATGACAAACGATAAACCTATATATATATATATATATTGAAAAATTTGATGATATCAAATTTCAAGTTTGGTCAATGGAGCACTTACTAAAAGATGTTGGGTGTGTGCAGTGGCGGAGCCACGTTGGGGCATGGGCTCGCAAGTGCAGACATGAAGTTCCCGTTTTTTTTTTTTTTTCTTTTTAGTGGTGGTGAAGAGAGAAAAACTGGATCAGTCGATAAGACGAGGCAGATTTGTTGTCACGGCCTGGATCAGTTGCAGAGAAGAAAGCTTTCTTGAAGCTCATTAAAAGAAACTCGCTGCTCAAAAGGCTGCTGCTTTGCTTGAACAAGCAAATGATGCTGCATCAAACAGTGTCACCAACCAAGAACACGACACAGCTAATCAGTCCACAAGTCCAACTTCTGAAGCAGTTCATAATAAAGAACAAGGAGTTGAGGTTGTTAGTTTCGAGCCAAATGCTATACTCAGCGACAGTAGCAGCAACTCACATTCAAATATACCAAATATTGACAGAGTGGAGGAATGCCAGCCTCTTGTGACTACTTCATTGAAGGTTGAATCATATAAAAAGCTTGAAGATGTTCATACTCAGAAGGACGCAAGTGAAAAGATAGAATACTGAAATGTGATTATGTTGATCTGTAACCAGTGAATAATATTTCATGTTTAAAATTCTTGTGTTGCTTATTGCAGCTTAGTGGTAACTGTAAGGATGAAGTTTTGGCACCGACGAGCACCAAGAAACCACCAGCCTCATCCCTGAAGTCGATTAAGTCTACTGAAACTTCCAAGCTCAACATTTTACTTCCTACTTTTGACCTCTGCAAGCATCCTTGGATTGTTGACTTGCTAACCCTCTTCCAAAATGAATACATTTAGCAAAAAGAAAGGCCTCTTTATACAAAAGGCCTGCTCCAAAATAACTTTGTATGTATGGGCTAGAACTAGGAGTAAGTAGTATATTACTTTTTTTAACCATGGTTTAACAATGGATAATTAATATTCATTTTCAGGTTGTTATATATGGATATTCATCACCACTGACTGCAGGGAAGTTTGCAAAACTGGCAAGGTAGTTGAACATCACTTTATCTTAATGAAATGTTGCATAAATTCTGTGCTTGGCTATTGTTTGCTATTAGCAATCATGTTTTAAGATATCTTTTATATTTCCCCCTTCTAATTGCTTTCCCTCTTAAATTTCTAATATATGATGTATAAGCTAAATTAATAATATTCAAATAACACCTACATTGTCAATACTTTATCATCAATCCCTTTTTTCTTTGTTGTTTAAATTAAAATTTTAGTACTCTAAGTGTGTATGTTTTTTCTTGAATTTATATTCTTTTGTTTTTTAACGCATTTAAAACTTTTCTTTAAAAAAAAAAATTTGGGGCGCTGCCCCCGAACCCCCAACTCCCCCTGCTAATTGTGCGGACACAAACACAAAATTCTGGCTCCGCCACTGGGTGTGTGTAATTGCAACAAATCCCATCTACAATATAAGTCACATCCAGATAAAAATTCTTTGGTTCATAATAGTAATCACTTGCAAAGTATGTAATTAATATTTATTTGTCATGGAAGGTCAAGATTATTTATTGGCCACGGATGTTGTTGATTATTCTACTATATATGATTAATGGGTTATGTAAAGAAGAATATGTAAATAAAGCATTGGATCTTTGTATATTTACTGAAATAAAGGGGATTACTTTGAACATAGTCTTATATAATTCAATAATTAATGGATTGTACATTGATGGACGTCTTATTGAAGCATTTCGTTTATTTGATTCATTAGAAATAATTGGTTTGACACCTTCTGAAATAACTTATGCTGAATTAATATATGCTCTATATATGTAGAGAAAGATCTTTTCCAGATGCCAATCATGTTTTCAACCAAAATTACAAGTTTACAATTCATTGCTTCATGGTATTTCTAAAATTGGTCAACTAGAAAAGGTCTTAAAGATTTTAGAGGATATGGAGACAAAACATATTCGGCTGGAGTATTTTAGGGTCAGTGTTGTAGAAATTGCTACTGCCAGAAGGGTGACCATGAAGGGGCCCTTGCATTCTTTGATGAGTTCAAGAGGTATATTACTCGATTTTTAGGCTTCTTATTTTTTATTAGAGGCTTGTGTTCCAAGGGGAAGATGGTGAAACAGGCAGTATATATAGGAGATAATATTTATGAGGATAAAATGAAGATGAAGTAATGAACCTATTTGGATATGAATAAGATGTTAAATTTTGAGGACAAAAATCCTTTTAAGAAGGGGAGAATTGTAATATCCCAAATTTTTTAAGAGTAATTAAGTGTTTTTAGGATGTGATTTATTAACTCTAAAATTAAGAGTTAATTTTTTTCTATATTATAAGACAAAAGAATTTAAAAAAAAATATATATATATATATATATATATATATATATATATTAAAAAATGTGGGGCCACAATTTTTATGCCTCCCGTAACTTCCCATTCTTCGTTTAAAAAAAAAAAATTATAATAGGGTGAAGGTGCAATTTTACCAATAAACTATTAGCTCGGAAAGCGTCAACACAATTAACTATTAAGTGGACCAAAAATACCAACAAACTTTTAAAAATGTGTAGTAAAGATAACGCCATTAGAAAAAGTTAATATCCGTTATCTAAGGTGCAGATTGGCTAACGAACTTTTACCCCAGTAGCGCCCAACACAAAATTCTAAATTTTACTAAATTAAATAATTTTTTTTTCTCAATTGTCATTATTCAAAACTACTTGTATAGATATCTATGGACAAAAATTACTCATTCTTCAATTTTGTCAAAATTATAATTTGCTAAAATAAACAAAAGTTTTAATTAAAAATATAATTATATGATTTAAATCAAACTCAAGGTGTTTTATAGTTTATTATATATGTTAAAAAACAAAATATATATATATATATATATATATATGATTTATTTTTATTTTAGAAGAAATTTAGGTGAGTTAAAAAATTCATTTAATATTAATAAAATCTAAAAAATCTATTATATCCTGAAAGAAATGAATTTAATTTAATTTTTATTTTTATAAAACGAGCTTAATGGATATCAACATTGATACTTAATAATATAAATTCAGCAACTTGATGATATATTTGTTAATTAAATGATCTATTTATTATATAAATATGTGACTTGTTGAAAAAAGAAAGAAAGAAAACTTAAGAGGCTTGAAGAAGGACAATTTAATAATAGGTTAATGAGCAATTATAATGGGTTAAGGAGCGATTTGGCCTACGAAAATTTTATTAACATTAAATTAATTTTTTTAACTCACATAAATTTCTTCTAAAATAAAAATAAATCATATAATTTTTTTGTTTAACATATATAATAAACTATAAAACACCTTGAGTTTTATTTAAATCATATAATTATATTTTTAATTAAAAAATTTGTTTATTTTAGAAAATTATAATTTTGACACAATTGAAGAATGAATATTTTTTGTCCATAGATATCTATACAAGTAGTTTTGAATAATGACAATTGAGAAAAAAAATTAATTAATTTATTAAAATTTAGAATTTTGTGCTGAGCACTCCTGAATAAAACTTTTTTGTGTTGGGCGCTCCTAGGGTAAAAGTTCGTTGGCCAATCTGCACTTTAGATAATGGACGTTAATTTTTTGTCTAACGACGTTGTGTTGGGCACTCCTGAGTAAAACTTTTTTTGTGCTGACTGCACCTTTTTAAAAGTTTGTTGGTATTTTTGGTCCACTTAATAGTTAATTATGTTGGACGCTCCTAAGCCAATAGTTTATTGACCAAATCGCACCTTAACCCTTTATAATAATTTATTATAATATATTAGGGGGGACAGTTTTTGCGGAATGTTTTTAGGGTACATATAAGTATCCAGGTGAAAATTTCACCTAATGACCCAACTCCCATCTAGGCATCTATTATAACGGGAAAATCCATCTTGGGGCCCTTTTTGGGATTTTCAGAATCTCCGCTGACATCTAAATCAGCCAAATTAACAACTAAATCAGCCGCATTAACAACAATATTTTAACAACTAAATTAGTCACATTAACAACAATATCAGCCCCGTTTAACAACTATATCAGCCACATTGACAACTCACGCAGATTCTGAAAATCCCAGAAAGGGCCTAAGGGCCCTTTTTGGGATTTTTTTTCCCAAAAAGGCCCCAAGATGGATTTTCCCTATTATAACACATGCTCAACACGTTCGGAACGAGATCGTAAGCACAGAGAGAGAGAGAGAGAGAGAGAGAGAGAGAAAAAAAAAGGAAAAAAAGAACTACCAAGAGAAGAAGTGGTGGAAATTATATGGTGGTAGTAAATTGAAAGGATTCAAATATTGGTAAAAGTAAGTTTGGAATAGAAGTAACCTTGATTATTCTTTTATATACTTGTCAATTATGTGTGTGTGTAATATTAAACTATTTTGGGATTTGTTATGTCTATGGAGGGTTTGATTTGGAATTGTATATTTGACTAAAATTATATTGACGAGATTGGAAACTATTCAAGCATGTTTATGTGTATTAAAACTCGGGAAAATCCATCTTGGGGCCCTTTTTGGAAAAAAAATCCCAAAAAGGGCCCTTGGGCCCTTTCTGGGATTTTCACAATCTCCGCTGACAAATTAATCAGCCAACTTAACAATAAAATCAATACTCGTTAACAACTAAATCAGCCGCATTAACAACAATATTTTAATAACTAAATCAGTCACATTAACAACAATATCAGCCCCGGTTAACAACTATATCAGCCACATTGACAACTCACGCAGATTCTGAAAATCCCAGAAAGGGCCCAAGGGCCCTTTTTGGGATTTTCAGAATCTTGGGGCCCTTTTTGGGATTTTTTTTCCCAAAAAGGGCCCCAAGATGGATTTTCCCTTAAAACTCATCGTTATATATTTTGGAAACTGTTTGTGTTAGAAATATAAGGTGATTAGTTGAATAGTTGGTTAAAGCCCATTATATATAAAATGCTTAGTTGTTGTGGTTTAGTGTGTGGAGCTCTCATTATGATAGAGAAAAGTTAATTTAAGTCTCTCTCTATAGAGGAAAGTCCCTCCTAGATCCCTAGAGTTAGGGTTTGTTGTTAATCACCCTCAAGTGAGGGATGATCATGGTTAAACCCAAGTAGGTTATATTGTATGAGCATATTGCTTTCTTTTGTTAATAATACATGATTCTTCATCTTGATTCTTCTTCAATCACATTTGTTAACATGGTATCAGAGCAAGATATTTTCTGGGCCTCAATGCATATTTTTTGTTGGTTTCTGTGAAAAGGTCTAGCCATCTTTATGCTTTTCTTGCTTGCATGTGAAATTTCAATACTCTGTGCCAGATTTTTTTTTCAAGAATAAGCCCAAAACATCAAGAAACAGCCCACCAGCCCATCAAATAATCAAGATCCAAAGCCTAATCAAGGTGGAGCATCGGTTATCAACCCAACAAGCTCACGGTTAATCAAGATCCGAACCCAAGATAAATGGGAATTCTGGTCTATGCCACCATTGGAAACAATCAAAGAGATTCGAAACTCCAAGATGCCAAGATTACGCAAACCCTCAATCGGTGAAATACCATCAAGAGCCATATAATCGTGAAGAACTTGCGATTTCATAGCACAACAAGATCATGAAATTTTTTACAAAGAACGGAAAACTAATCTAAAATGCTGGCTGATTTTGAGATGAATTTATGATCTCTGAAAAGGAAGGAAGTCTGGCGAATCAAACCACCTTAAAGCCGTGACTGAAACTTGACGCATCGTCGCTACCGTTGTTGTTGTTAGGAGGTTCGATGGATCGTTGCTGAAGTTGTCGCCGATCTGAGATTCAAAGTCGTGGCTGAAACTCGACGCATGGTCGTTGTTTGGAGGCTCGACAGATCGTTGCTAAAGTTGTCGCCGATCTGAGATTTGAAGCCTCGTCGTTGGAGCAGTTGCCCATCTGAGACTCGCCGGACTCTGTTTGTCATTACTGTCAAAGTTTTGCCATAGGAATGTCATTCAAGATCAGTCTTTCTCTGGTGATGTATACATACTATTCTCCGATTTAAATTAGTCATGTAGCCATCTGAAGTCTTGAATCTTGCCTTTTGATGGGATCGATGATTTTGAATTCTTGGATGTTCTTTATGTTAATGGCATTGAAAGGGTTATAAGGTTCTAAGTAGGAGAGCCCAACTATAATTGAGATTTATTGGGCGTTTTGATTATTGGATCATGACAATCTTCTGCTAAAATTCCTTGTATCATAGCTCGATAAGATTTCTAACTTTATGCTTGGCCAATTACAAAGGTTGGGCAATGTTTGTGGATTGTGATTTCTTGTACTTGGAAGATATTAAGGAGCTGAGAGACTTGATCGATGAATTGACAAGTATGTCATAATGTGCGTTCAATATGACTTTGCCCAGTGGCCCTCTTCTGAGAGCTACCTCAGTCTGAGAGCCTAAAGGAGACAACAAAAATGGATGGAGCTGTTCAAACAGTGTATCCTAGAAAGAATTGGTCTTCAATGGTGTTGTACTATAGTGGGCATCCCAAGAACAGTGTTTTCATTCCTGAAACTGTGTTTTTGAAATTAGGAAAGGCAACAAGGTTAAGTATGAGCCGGACGAGGCAAGTGGACTTATAAAGGTTGATCGTGTTTTCTACTCATCAGTTGTCTACCCACACAATTATGGTTTCATTCCTAGAACCACTTGTGAAGACAGTGATCCTATGGATGTCTTGGTACTGATGTAGGAGCCAGTGCTACCTGGTTCTTTCCTTCGTGCTCGTGCTAATGGAAGGTAATTATTGGACTTAAGTGGGGCAAGCAAATTAAAGCATGTCATTGGAGCGTGGGGGTTAATTTGAGCTTAGTGGTGCCCCACTAGAAACTTTGCATTAGGCTTGTGCTGAGGTTAACTCACACCTTTATGAGGTTAAAGTTGTTGCTGAGGAACTGGGAATTGGATTTTTGGGAATTGGTTTCTAGCCAAAGTGGGAAGACTCAACATGATAGGAGCAGAGACGTTTTCATGGGCTACAAGCATATTGAAACAACAAGCATTATGAGGATTAACATGGAGAAGAATGTCATAAAAAAATCTTTGTATTTTTTGTTGATTGGAAAACTATTCAATTTAATTCACCTTACCCCTTATTTTGTGTTGTTCAAGTTGAACACATTTAAGATAAATAGTGTTCAACTTGAGGGGGTGTGTTAGAAATATAAGGTGATTAGTTGAATAGTTGGTTAAAACTCATTCTATATAAAGGGCTTAGTTGTTGTGGTTTAGTGTGTGTTGAGTGTGAAGCTCTTACTATGTTAGAGAGAGGTTAATTTGAGTATCTCTCTTTAGAGAGGGAAGTCCCTCATAGATCCCTAGAGTTAGGGTTTGTTGTTAATCACCCTCAAGTGAGGGATGATCATGGTTAAACCCAAGTGAGTTATATTGTATGAGCATATTGCTTTCTTTTCAAAGAAGTAAGAGTTCACCTTGCAGCTCAATTTCTGTTGCAAACCAATCAGATTCCAATGGTGTGGCCTAAGCAGGAAGCAATTGAGATGTTCATGAGCGTCATGGGCATATCTGAAGCAATCGCAGTGCAAAAACTTAAGAAGCATTGTGGTGATGTTAACGACGCTGTCAACGAACATTTCAATGGAGGAGACAGAAATATGGCACGAAATCATTGTCCCTCTTCTATTCATGATTCAACTATTGGTAGAAATAGATTTGATGCTCTTTTTGGCCCAACAAACCAGCTACTAGGTGGAAGTGACTGGCCTATTGCTCCTTCATTTGAAAATCTGTCAGATGGTAGGGATGACACAGACAAACAAATGGTGCGTGCTGTCATGGAATCTTCTAGACTGGATGTAATACCCGGATATTCAATACCCGGATGACTACTAAATTATAAATAAGTATTCCTTTAAGTGTTATAGGTGAATATGTGGTTTCAATAAATGAGCATAATTATCTCATTACTTAGGGAAAATTCTATGGGAATTAGCGGAGATAAAGAGCTAAAACTCCCTAAGTGCAATTATAGGCCATAATATGGGTTGAAAATATTATGATAAATCTCAGAGGGCAATAAAATAATTATAAAAAATTAGGAAGGATATTGTCCTTAATTATAGGAATTTAATAAATTATTTCCTTGGAAATAATAATGGAGAATTTAATATTAATTTTAAAGACCCTAAATTAAGTCTATGATTTTTAATATTTTGCATGGGATATAAAATACCAATGTCAGTAAAATAGTTATGAGATAATAAATTATCCTAATTAAGAAAATTATCAAAAATTAGTAAGTGGCTAATCAGGTATTTAATGGGATAATATAAGAGGATTTAAAATATAAGATAAATGAATTTGAAAAATATTTAATTAAATGCTGAAATTCGAAATAAAAAAATAAAATGCTTAGAAAAATAAAATAAAATAAAAATCATGATATTTTTGAATAAAGTAAATGCAGTAAAAAATGAAAATCTGTACAAATTGGAATAGTTGTGAAGATGTGAAAATCCTGGAGAAAATATAAGGACTTATCCGGAACCCACATAATTTAACCTTGAAAATACGACCGGTGAAGGTTATTTTTGTAACCACCGAAGAATAAGTTTAGTACAACCGGGAGAGTCTAATTAGACCATAAATCCCGGTATTTTACTACCATCCAAAAAGTATACTCGGAATTTAAAAGTGTTAATGATTGATCTAGTAACTATAAATGAATTTCGTTAAAGTAAAGCAATCGGATAAAAGATATTTTGTGAATAGGCGAGATAAGAAAAGTGTGAACCTATAGAAAACGAAATAGTTGTGACAAACCATGGATGAGGTTTCTTAGGTCTGGACATATTACGAACCAGTGAATTTTTGTCCAGAAGTTGGTTCTATCAGAAGTGATTTCTGTAACCTAAGGTGTTTGCCCGAAAATCTTTCGGCAAACAATGGAATACCCGTAACGGAGTCAAAAATTTAGTTAAACCCAGTAGTTTTAAAAAGAAATAATAGGACTTCAAAACCTAGTTGCCGTATTTTTGAGATTCTCCGAGATTACGCGTTTCGGACACCGAACTGGAAACTTTATCAGTACCGGCCATAAAGTAAGGGCTTGTGATGTCATGCATGACATCAATTCTCCTTGGGAATGGAGCCAAGAGGTCGGCACCTAGGAGTGGAGGGCCAAGATGAATTTTCCCAAAACCCTAGATCCAACGGTCAGAAATTAGTAAGACTGAAGTTCGAATTATTTACCGAAATGCCATCCAGGTTTCCTATAAATAGGGCATCACCCCTTCCTTCATTCTTCACAAATTCTAAGAGCTTTCTAGTGAGAAGTTAGAGAGAAGTCAGAGCAAGAAGGAGTAGCAAAGTGCTGGGTAAGTTCTTCGGTCTTTAGTCTTTAGTTTCGATAGTTCTTTCAGTAGATATAGTAGGAATGCTAGATTTATCTTTAAATTTTCAAGATAGTCTAGATATCATACTGAGGGGTAAATAAGGTATTATTTTCTAAAATATTGTTGGGGGAAGAAATTTGTCAAAATTCTGGAGAGATAGAGTGAAAACAGCGAAGCTCTGGCGAAATTCTGCCAATTAGGGGAGCCAGGGGCAAAATGGTAATTTGTACCTAAATGCCTGTTATGCTGCTAGATATTGATAAATATTGTCTTTATAGGATATCTGAGATAATTGAACCGCTGTCGAGCCGCTGTTGTGCCGCCGTCATACTGCTGTTTCACCTGCTGTTTTCCGTTTTCCGTAAAAGTACCGTTGTATCGCCGAAAAGGTACGAACGCGTATTGTAACCTTAATCTAATGCTTGTTGTATGCTATATGTGATTGCTGTGTTCATATACTGAGATTCTGTTTGTTTGAAAATGGTGGAATTATGAGTACACGGGTTATGGTATTGTTAACACCGTTGAGAGTTTTCCTAGCGTTATGGACACGACTGTACATCGTGGCACCGGAGAGTGTGCAGACTGGGATGACATACATACTTCAGGGGCTGTGTAATGTTATTGCCTGATATGTGGAGATGTGTTTTTATACTGTGAAATGTTGTGGATATCTGTCATGCATATACTGTTTACGTAAGCATGAGGTTAACCGTTACCTGAGATCCAATGGGCCTTGGATCTCAGCTGTTAATATAGCTTCAAGATCTCGAGGTGTTCGGGACGAGGTGAAGGGTAAGGAGCCGGTGTAGAGAGGCTGATGAAGAAGAGTAAATTTGTTGTTTATTTTGTTTAAAACTCTGGATGAATGTACTACTATGACTACCAGACATATTATTATGAATGTTATTCAGTGACTCTGTTTTCTGTTTTAAATTGGAAAAAAATTTCTAACTGCTCAACTCTGATCAAATACGACGAGAAAACGTTTACGAAAATGGGGTGTTACACTAGAGTTTGAGCGTTCCAGTAGATCTCAAGAACAACGTCATATTGAACGTGCAATTTCCTTGTCCATTAAGACAGATAAGCAAGAAAAAGCACAACGCATGCAAGGAGATGTTAGAGCACCAATTGTGAGGCCACCGGAGTCATCTGGGGTGGAACTTGGGAAAATAACAGCTTCAAATGGAAGGTTTTAGGCAGGAAGTTCATTCTTCCAAGATAAAGCTGAAGATGCAAGGGAGCAACCTTTAATTCAAAAAAGCAATTAGAGAAACAGGGTATGGAGAAGATGAAGAATCTTGTATTAATCTCAATAAGGGCAACATGCTCCTACAATATAACCCACTTGGGTTTAATAATGATCATCCCTTACTTAAGGGTGATTAACAACAAACCCTAACTCTAAGGATCTAGGAGGGACTTCTCTCTCTAGAGAGAGAAACTCAAATTAACCTCTCTCTAACAAGGTGAGAATCTCACTATCCAACACACTAAGCCATAATGACTAGACCCTTTATATAATAGGGCCTCAACCAACTAATCAACTAATCACCTTTCTAACACGTCCCCTCAAGTTGAACACTATTTATCTAAAATGTGCTCAACTTGAACAATACAAAAATAAGAGGTAAGGTGAATTAATTTGAATGGTTTTCCAATCACAAAAATAATACAAAGATTTCTTCACAACCCTATTCTTCATGCCCATTTGCTGATTCACTTTTGAACAGCTTCAATCTATAAGCTTCTGCAATCATTGGTTCTCATTTTCCAGTGCCACACTTCCTTGTGAACCCACGAAATGTTCTGTGAATGTACTCCAGCCTCAATATCAAGCTAAAAACTTGTCTCATGCTTAAACCTAAGTGTTTCATCATCAGACCCTTTAAGTTTACTTGGGTGGCAAATTCCACAACAACAGGCTGAGCAAAACCAATCACCTTCAGGGATATCCTCCAAACCTATGCAGCTTTGATGAAAAGAAGATGGGCAATTATCACATAATATTAGTTCACCACCATATTGACAAGTAGAACAAATGCCATAATTCTCATCTAGATATCTACTTCTCGATGGTGTTTTTGTAGTTCCTCTTGTCCTACGTTCATTCATTATCTGCCTCCCGAAATTTTGGAGAGACTTGCCATTCTCCAAAAGAATATTAGCAGCTGCTGACCTGCAATTACATTAACCAGTTGCATGACCTCCAAAGCCACCACACCTCTAGTTTCTTTGGTTTCGTTGAACACCTTTGTCTGTGATTAGAAGAATGTTGACCGTGAACTTCATCGTATCAACCTCTGATTCTTTGATTTTCTGTTTGAGATCCAAGAATTGGTGTAGGAAAGGGCTTAGTTGTGTGGTTTAGAGTATGTTGAGTGTGGAGCTCTCACCATGTTAGAGAAAGGTTAATTTGAGTCTCTCTCTCTCTAAAGAGGGAAGTCCTTCCTAGATTCCTAGAGTTAGGATTTGTTGTTAATCACCTTCTAGTGAGGGATGATCATGGTTAAATCCAAGGGGGGTTATATTGTATGAGCATATTGCTCTCTTTTGTTAAAAATACATGATTCTTCATCTTGATTCTTCTTCAATCACATTTGTTAACAGTTTAAAATAATGCTATATGTTTTAGATGATGTTATTTGTTTTCTTAAAGATGATTGATGATGGATTATTTGATAAATCCTGTTTGGAACTATACTCGTAATTTGGAACTTGTATATACATGTCAATATTGTGATTGTTTGTCATTGATTCATATGGATGGTTGTGAAGTTGTGATAAGTTGGAGTAAAGAGAAATTTGTATGATGAAATCTCTTACTATGTGTTATGTCATCACACGGTGCACAGTGGATGATACTTGTTAAGGCCCTTCTTCCATGTTTTCCTTTGTCCGGAATTGCATTGGAGCTGTGGGACATGTGATACCTCCTTAGTTGTGTTCTTTTAAAGAGGGGATCCATAGTCCAGACTTGATCTCTGCACCTTTGGTCGGGTACATCTCAAGAACTGGTGAGCTTGGGACAATCCAATCAAATGGATGGGTTTCTGTTGAACTATGTGTTAGTTTAAGATTCCAGTCAGCGGTTATAAGGCTGGTCAGGGGTAATGAGGATGGTCTATTCATCAATCAATTTTTATGTTGATAATATTAATAAATTATTGTAAGTTGAACTTGATTTTGAAACCGTATGTTTTCGATCTTGGTTTGCATGTATATTTCTGAATAACCAATTGTTACAGAGAACTTTGGATCTTATGGTTACTATATTAATTTTTTTCAAGTGATTATTCTAGTAGGAAGCAAAGGAAGACACATATGGAATGTGTGTTGAAGGCTCTTTTATACTCCTAGAGTTCTTGTTATGTCATTTATATTTGCTATGACCATAAGAATTTCGTATTTTATTAACACTGAAATAATTTTGGAAATTTATTTTGACATTGTAAATATGAGTTTTTGTTGAACAAATTTTTTATTTTGATTATTTGGATGATAAGCATCCTTATTGACAATATTTCAAATATTTTGATTAAGTATTTTTTTTTGTTGGATTTGAGGTATTACAAGAACAACCCAATCATATTAGAGAATACAAGTAAAACTTCAATATAGAAAAGGTTTCAATCAAGCGAGGTTGAATGGTCGAGCAACTGACTCAAGTGAGTTTTACTTCTGCAAGGTAAGGGTATTGTGTAATCCAGACACTCAATCTAAAGGGTCAATGAATAAAAAAATACAGAATAACAGGTGAAAAGAATATATTATAGATGGGGAAAAATATGAGTCACATTGTTGTGGTGAAAAGTATGCTAAAAAAATTGTAATATATACCTTCTTTATTGGCAAAAAATACTTAACAACAAAGATGTTTAGAGCAGTTATGTATGACATGTTTTAGAAGAAAACTTCTTAAAAGAAACCTCACAATTCCTAAACAAAGTATGGACCTAAGCCTATGTGGATTTGAAGTATAAATTTTGACGGATGACCTAGGGTTCTAGATAAGAATGTTGGAGAATTGAATTTAAAAGTTCACAATAAAATTAGAGGATTTGAAGGATATGACCAAGGGCACGAATTAAACAGCTTTACATCATAAAATTTCAGAATATAGCATCAAGAAGAAACCAACAACAACAACAACAAAAAATTAGAGTTTCGTCTAATTCCTTGAGAACAAAAACTTACAATTTCCTAAATCAGATGCCACCTGGACAAATTCTTTCCTATATACTCCCTCCAATCTTATAATTAGGACAGGAGGTAGTAATATTTTGTTGGAAATTATACAGGTTCATAACAAAAATCCCTAAAATCAAGCACAGTCTAAAAGAAATAGGAAAAATAACAAAGCAAAAATCCAATTGAATTGGAGAATTATCAAGCCAACATACCTATGTTATTCCTCAGTCGAAGACGTGCCCTTCTTGCCCTTCTTTCTGTCAGAGACGATGTTCTTGTGCGGCTTCGATTTGAAAGAAATTTGATTATCCAAGTTCCAATCTCCATGTATGTTGTGAGGATGAATGACCATATCATCATTGTCATGCTCATATATAGGTTCATAACATCTTCCAACTCCATATAAAATATGTCTTTAGCTTCATCTTGTAAGTTATCATCCTATCCAATCTACACCTAAACAAGATTACATAAATTTGAAATGTTAGTGGACAAATTACATCATTTTTCTTTGACCAATTTTTTTAGGAAAGGCACCACCAACCTACATCCAACTCTATCATCCTATCTACCAGTGCAGGAAGCATCGTTACACCAACAATCTCACCAATTGCACCACTCTCCAGCCTTAGCATATTCTCCAAAAATATGACAATCTCCCACAATCAACATAGAACTCATTTGCTATGAAAAAGCATAACTGTAACATTTTCTTTCATACAAAACAGTTCTATGAAGCTGGAGGAGCATAAAGCCTTGGTGGTCCTCTACCTTTCTTCTTGTCCTTAGGCCTTGCCTGATAATCAAAAAAAAAAAAAAATCAAAGAGCATACTCACAGGTACTTTTAACAATATACAAGATTGAGAATAAATCAAATACAATACTAATATTTCTTTATATCACTATCTAGATAATTCTATTTTCTCATTAAAAGAGAACAATATTGCAAATTTTTTAAAGGAAATTGGAAATAGAGCATACATAGAATCTTCGAAGCACCAATGATTCAGCAACAGAACCATATTATCATCACAAGCATAAGGCTCAAAATAATACTCAGATACTTGAAATTATACTATATCGTGTGGGTATTCGTGCTTCTCAGATCGAGAACAACAAAACATATTTCTAGAAAAACATAAGGAATCGACAAATGTCAGAAGGGAGAAACGCAAAGAGTGCTTACATTTCTGAAGGAGTGATTGAAGCGCTTGCCTTTAGCAGTGTTCCTGTCGCCTCTACCACAGTACACTGAAAGATGAAATCAAGAGAAAATTGAATCAGAATGCAATAAAATTTACAATTGAGAAAGGTTTATTCAATGAGACTTATTAGAAGGAACATGTAAAACAAAAAAAAAATGGGAGAAGCAGAGAAGGGAGGAATTGAAGAAACTAGAGAGGAGTTTAGGGTTTCAAAGTGAGAAAAGTTGTGACGGCGTCCAAAGCAGGGATGACAACAATAGATGACGCCTGGAACAAATTCAAATCAAGATTTAAGGAAGACTAAACAATTCAAACTCATCGGAATTTGGGAGTAGACTGAACCCTAGGGCCTTTTTGTTACACGGATTTGACGGGAAGGAATGAGAACTTGACTGAGTTCCGTTTGGTGTGCACCTCTCTCATCAACTAGACTTCCGCTTGGTGCCATATTCCCTTAAACGTGGAAAAATTGAATCCCTCAAAAAGTGGTACAATCTTGGAAATGTTCCTGGGAGAGTGAAATTATGGGACAAAAAAGCGTCTTTTAAAAAGTAAACCTGTTTAAAAAGAGCTGTGAGTCAGGAGCTGGACTAAGAAGGGGCTAAACAATTTTAGAGACGATAGTAGCAGTTCGAGGTGCAACACATGTTCAATGCAGAGGCAAATAGAGGTAAGTTGTGATGGATCTGCATTGTTTGGTGTTTTATCCGCCTGTTAACAATGTTGCTCGATGCCCTATTGCTTCCATGTGATAATCCATATGTTTATGGGTTATGGTGAGTGAGGAAATGTTTAAAATGACAGAGGCAGCTAGAATAAGTGATGAAACAGATTCTTTTTTCCGTACATGTGTTTCTGCTTGTGTGGAAAATATATCTGCTCATAATGTTAACTGTGTTATAAATGAAAGTGAATGCTGGGTGCGGGTATGCGCAATTAATATGACAATTGGGTTTAAATTATGTATAGCTAACATGAAAACCATATTGGCGAACCCCTTGACTACAAAGTTAACAAAGTTGAAGTATAGAATTAGTGGCACGTTATTTTAGTCAGAGTGTGATGTGTTTTGTTGGGTCATAAGTGCTGCTGTAAAATAAGTGAGTTGGCTGAAAATGAGATATGTTTGAATGTAAATAGCGGTAGTTTGTAAAGAGGAGTAGTAGATTATAATGAAAAGGAAATCGGTGTGGAAAAAATTGTGTAGGTATGGAGCCACAATCACAGGAAATGGTTGCAATGTTGGCGGGGTGCATAGCTTTGCTTCTAGCAGTGAAGAGGTTGATTGTGACAATGATAGGGAGTTGAGGGATGCTATAAGGAGACCACACGGCTTACGAGTACCGCAAGGTAGGGGTTATAATTGGGTAAAAAATAGTCAAATTATGGACTTGAAGTTTAATTTGTTGGAAAAAAAAATTAACGCATTTGCTATGTTTGGCTAGGAAACTACTACTTAGTTGATGCGAGGTACATAAATTGCCAGCTTTTGGCACCATATAGAGGGCAAAGGTACCACTTTAATGAGTGGAGACAAGGATACCAACTCCAAACTGCTCTTGAGTACTTCAATATGCGATATTCAGCTGCCCAGAATATCATAGAAAGATGCTTTAGCATACTAAAGTTGCGTTGGGTAATTCTGAGGAGCGCATCTTATTATCCAGTGAAGATCCAAAATAGATACATCGTCGTGTGCTATTTGCTACATAATCTGATTTGTCGGGAGAATATCCAAGATCCCCTCGATGAGTAGCCTGATTCGTTTGAGCCCCCAAATGCAACAATTGACAACACTCCCATGATGCTTATGGAAACCAATGATTTGCGGATTAAATTTAGGGAGCATGTTGCAAAATGACATGTTCGTTGTGTATGTGACGCATAGGGATAATTGATTATGTACTAAACAATTATTGCTTGTTTCTGGACAATGCCTTTCCTAAATTTGTGTGCCAAAGAACAATGCTTTCTTATGTTAATTGCAATGACTTTTAGTGACTTGGTTGATGCGTTTGTGAACAATTATTGCTTATGGTGTGATTTTTAGTTTCTTTCTTATTATGTCTAACCTAAGGCAACTTAACATATTTTGTCTGCATGAGTTTTTTTTTCGGATGGACTCGTGTGACTAGGGAAGATCAAAGTGTAGTCTGCCGAGAAGGATAAGGTGCTGGTTGATTGCTTAGTAACTCTAAGGGTTGGGCAAAAGTTCATGACTAGCAATGGCTTCAAGTCTAGATTTGCTAATGCGCTTCAATCGATGATGAAAGAAAAGCTCCCTGGATGTGTGATAAAAGCCAGTCCTTATATTACTTCTAGAATCAAGACCTTGAAACGCCTTTGGCAAGCAGCATATGACATGGTTTATGGGACTAACACTTATGGATTTAGTTAGACTCTAGACACGAAATTTGTAACTTTAGAGAAGGTAGTATGGGAAGAGTATCTACAGGTATATGCTAGCATTGCTGAGTTGATTTTAGTTTTCTTTACAAAGTCATATGCCTGACCTTTCATGTACTTACATACTTGCTCATATTGTAGGTCCATTCAAAGGCTTCACAATTTAGCACAAAGTCGTTACCCAACTTTGACTCTCTGTGTATTGTGTGAGGAAAGGATAGGGCTGTGGGTAAGGAAATAAAGTCCCCTAGTGGAATGGAGGAGGAAGTTAATCTTGAAGATGATGATCTTCCGCAAACACCCAATAATATTCCTGGGGATTCTAAGTTCTCACAGACAATGCATGACACTGAACCCACTCCAATCAATCCAAATAATGCCTAATTCTTTGGGAGGAAGAAGAGATACCTAAAACACTATGAAGTAATGGCTGGGGTTTTGCGAGAGACAGTAACATCGCTGGACAAGACCATCGTGAGTGTATTTGAAAAACTAGGTAATCAGATGTCCACCCAAGAAAGGCAAGAAAAACTTGATTCAAAGGGATCAGATCTCTTCATGGAGCTACTGCATCTTGAGGATCTGACATGGAATGAGAGAAACACATCTCATATCAAGATACTAGGATGCGACAAACTACTTAATGCCTTTGCCAAGATTCCTCCAATGTTTAAGACCTCATGGATCCGAAGCCTACAGCAGTAGATAATGTAGTTAACTTATAATTGGCCCCATTGTGTTTTTGTGTATGGTCATGTATTATGCACCTGTGTCATCATTTTTTGGACACAAGTCTGACTTTTGTTGGTTAAGGATGAAGGTGGAATATCACCTAGAGGGGGGGTGAATAGGTGGTTATGAAAGCTAATAATAGAGAAAAGAGTAATGAACACAAGAGATTTAACTCACTAGGACTTATAAGTTGTGGCCGTGGACACAATTACACACTCGTAAACAAAGGATGATTTTTGTGTACCTTGAGATTTGAACGAATTGTAATACAAATGATGTATAGATAAATGATAAACACTGAAGCTCATATCTAAAGATATATACAGACTATAAATGGATTGCTTTGAATGCTTTGTCTCGTGTATATTTTTGAAGACACTTGAAGATTGAGGACCGTTGAAGGATTTGAATATGTCCGTTTGAGTATTTGAATTTTGTTGGAATATTCGATTGTTGGGAATGGCTCTGGAGCGCCGTCCTTCCTCTCGTGTTGTCTACCATTTAACTTCATTAAATGTCCGTTGAGATTCATTTCAGAATCAATTGATAGATGCTCATTCCTCGTCAATACTTTCTGGATACTTTCGCAATACTCAAGTATCCCCTTGCAGAATAAATTCACAGAAGTTCCTAGCTTGTTAATACTCGGGTAGCCAAAATCCAATACTTGAGTATTGTTGCAGCAAAAGCATATCAGCGACTTCATTGTCAAATACTCGAGTATCCTCAATTCTCATACTCGAGTATTACACATCCAGAGAGCAAATGATATTCAGCAATTAATCCATACTCGAGTATGCCATATCCAGTACTCGAGTATTATATCAGCAATTCAGAGCATAAGCTTTAGAACAATGTTATTCGAGTAGATGAATTCGATATGTAGTAATTAAATGCGGCAGCAATCATTGTCCATGTATAAGAATGTATCAATTGTTGAGTATTGTCCTTCCCGTGCAAATCGGATTTCGCCATTACTTGAGTATATATTGGAGTTACTCGAGTATTGTTATTCCGAGTAATTCAAAGCATCGTCTCGTCTTGCTAGTACTCGAGTATATTTCCGAATACTCGAGTATTGATGTATTCCTTCTTGCTTGAAGAAGAGAGAAACCCGATATTACTCGAGTATCTAAGTGACATTCTCGAGTATGCTTCATAGGCAACTTCAATGATGGCTCGTCTTGATATTACTAGAGTATATATCATCTCCTACTCGAGTATCATCTTCAAATGTCAAACCGTGTTTGGCTGCCATATACTTTGGTCTTACGCAAATTTCAGACTCATCCGAGAAAGCTCATTAAGTCTTCTTCCCAGGGCAATAAGAATCAACTCCAAACAAGTTGTATTTCGTCCATTAATATCGATGAATGGAGGTTATTCTTATCCAACGTTTGCTTCGCAGCATCCGAGAACAGATTGTCACCTTCAAAACATCATAACTCCTTCAATTGATCATATTTTTCTGTGTTCTTGATGTTTTTGAAAATTTATTTGAGTCTAGTTTCCAATGGCACCAATTTCAGCTCATTTTGATTTTCCGTTTGTGAGATACACTCAACATACCGAAGGTTGGTCTGGACTAGGACGGTGATTCTTGTGCCAACTTTGAAAATTCACATATCTCTCATATGGACTCCTTTTGACTTGAAAGTTTGGAAAACATACGTGTTGGATGTCTAGTTTCATATGTCACTGGTTTCATGTCAATCCGATTCTGGTTTGGGAGATATCATCGAATTACCAGAGGTCGCGAAACGAGAGTTGAGCAGCAGCTGGAAATCACGACACTACTCGGGTATTGAAGTTCTTTACTCAAGTATAGGTCCAATACTCGAGTATTTAAGTGACATACTCGAGTATTTATCAGTTTTCTCGCCTGAATATGATCTGATTGAGTATCATACTCGAGTATTGATACTTGGTACTCGAGAATTACTTCATGAATGCATCCGTAGCCTATTTGAGCTCCATTAATTCATTACCATACTTGAGTATTAAGTTGATATACTCAAGTATTACTTTAGGAATCCAATTGTGACTTAATTCAACTCCTCCAATTTATCTTCCTTGATCAAACTTCATTGTTCTAGATTAATATATTTGAATTAATCAAAGTAGAAGATAAAGAAATTTAGAGTTGACCATGTTCACTAACTAGAAATTTAGAGTTGGACATGGGATACAGTTTGTGTCTTTGGACCATAATCTCTGTAAGGTTGCAAGTGTGCATCATTATAATTTTTGAGTGCTTTTATGGTCTTTGAAATGTGGATGTAAATTCAGGAACAAATATGTTATGTAAATTTAAGAACAACTTTGCTACATATCCATTTTATGTTTCAAACAATTTAGATATACTTTTTATGTTCTGGTTGTCTGGTTTTCTATGTACAAGGTTATATATAGTGTTATGTATTGTGACACGACCAAGTTGGGGCCTGAACATGCAGACTTTATCACTGTATATCTTAGAACACTATCAGATTTTACGTTCAAACGTAGGCGCTTGGGTGAATTTTACGTTTAAACGAAAGTAGGGAGAGTGGGCTTCTTTTTCCAACTACATTTGTCTGTTGACGTTTAAACGTAAAAGCGAAGTGTGAACGTTGACAGAAGCAGCAATTATTCCCCTGATATAAACTTTTTTTTATGACATTAATCACCTCTCCCCTACAATTAACAAGAAGTTCAAACGACAACCCAAAAAAAATACCTTGCCCGCCTCTAACTTTGTTCTTCACTCTAAAACAATACCACTTTCACACTCTTTTGTTCTGCAATAGTACGCCCCCCAAACCTTTTGATTTATGCTATAAACACCATATTCGTAATGATCCATGTTCTCCCCCAATAATTCCATCCTCCATTTTGTTATCAATTTACGGCATTGCCCCAAAACCCATTTTGTACTTCCATCAAACAACCCTAGTTTCCCAAAACCCATTCGCCCTAAACCCTTATCGCAAAGATTGCCAATAACAAATGGCTAGGGCCAAAATGACGAAGGACAAATTGAAGGAGATGGGAATCACAATAGAGGACGTGGACAACTTCAGAAAGCACAATGCAAGCCTTCGACAGTGTGGATGCGATGGTCACTCAAAGCACAAAATGAAAAACCTCGATTGGTATGAGGACTGTGAGAAAGTTACGAAGTGGAAGCGAGAACTTGAGGCAAAGGTAGCGAAGAAGCAGAAACAAGAAGTAAAGAGGAAGCAAACGGCTGGCGATTCCACCAAGGCAAATCAACCTTCTGACAATGACACTCAAACAAAAGCGGACAACTCCCCCAAAAAAAACAGAGGCAAGATGGGATTAAGAAGGGGAAGAGAAAGGTTGTGGTGAGTGAAAGCTCTAGTTGGGAGGCGGAGGGAGACAGAGAGCATGACTTAGAACATGAGGCATCCAAACAGGAAGAAGAGGATAACCATGCAGGCAACGGGGTGAGGGCTAAGTTTTACAAGCAACTTCAGATGAAGCAGGGGACAAATGTGATCCCACAGGCGAAGGCAGACTTCAACTAAGGGAAACTCGAGGATTACGACATACAGTTAGTTAGGAAAAGCTTGTGCAAAATGAGTAGGATAAATGTTGAGTCTTTCGAAAGTTATTTTAAATTTGGGCTAGGTGACATTCTTAAGCCATTCAGGGGCCTTCTAGAATTGTCACTTCCATACTGTGACTTAGTAGTGAAGGTTTTTTGCTCCAATCTCAAAATGTCGAGAAGTGGAGTTGTGTCTACATGTGTCTGAGGCCAAAGCATTGAGATAAATAAGAAAAAGATCCTACAATGGTTAAATATAAAGACACCACAGTCGAAGGACACAAGTTACACCGAGGAAGAAATGGACGCCATACTTTCTCCCACCTTGTATTGAATGAAAATTAAGGTCATATTGCTTCAATATATGTCAATTAGGCATTTGAGTGAATCCAACTTTGGCTTCCTTGTTTTGTAGCATTTGAGAATGCCAAACTGCATTATTGCAATTGCTTTCACCCACCTTGCATTGACTGAAAATTAAGTTCATATTACTTCAATCTATCTCAATTAGGCATTTGTGTACATGAGATTGGTTCACTTGTACCGCCCTTTTCTCAAACAAAGATACTGATATGCATATTGTATACCTTAGAATGTGGTGTTGTTCATCCTCACAATTGCAAATTTTCAATTTCTGTGGCCAGATTAACAAAGGTCACTTTCGTTATTCTAATATGGAAGCATAATTGTTCTGATGAATTAATTACATGAAGCAATGAGTTCTTTTCCTGAATTTTAGTAGTCACACACCTTTGTTTTTCGTTACGAACGAACTCCTTTTAATTCAGCGACTTCACACTTTTTCAGGGGTTTAGCAGTCACTATTTTCAATTATTTTTGGCTTGTCTATCAATGCATCAGCTGGGTTGAATGTCAATCATTTTGTTCCCTGTTCCTCTTATAATATTCATTTCCTCAATTGGTTTCATAATTTCGTGTTGTCCCCCTCTAATTCCTTCTATGTCTGTCGTCCTTCTCACATACGGTCGCCAATCTAGTCGTCGCACTTTCATATCCCATCGACATGTCCTTCAATTTTCCATCTAAACCTTCACGCGATTTGGTTTAGGGTTCGTTCATGTCCCATTGCGAAAAAAAAAAATCATTCCAGTATTTTTTTTTTTTTGTATGCCAAATAGCTAACATTTTTAAGTTCCCTCCTAATCTTCCCTTACTTTCCTTTCCTTCCTCAAATCTTCCTCGTACCAAATAGGTCTCTAGGGTTCAAAGCTTCTGCAAATCTTACTGGAGAACATCCACGCAACAGCCATCGGTGTTTAATAGCGAGCTTGACAAGTGCCGTATGCTTGTCTGTGATGAAGAAAAATGTATCACGGGTTCTGCGTTTCATTGGGTTCAGGGATATATTTAAGGAAATGGGGCAAAATGGTCATTTCACATTTTAAATTAATATCACAAATGTCCCTTGGGACAAGAGGAGAATTTTTTGTTGGACTTTTTTGTCCCTTGGACTTTAAAGTGATTTTCCGTAGATTAAATTAGTAGTGTAAATAAAACCCCACAATTACGTGTAGCCCAAATCCCCATAATATGGATAAACTTGGCTAAATCATATTTTTAGAAAGTTACAGAGAAGATGTAACATCCCAAATTTTGGGTTTGGAATTTGAATATTTTATGGGAAATTAAATTGTCAAATTTGCCCTAAAATAATTATGAAATTAATTATTAGAATTTAAGGCATATTTTCCATAAATAAAGGACAAATAGTTAGAGAATAATTTTTGGCATAAATATTTTAGAGATAATATTTTAAGGCCAAAAGAAATTAAATTGAGAAAGAAAATCCTTAAAAGGAATTAAGGATTTAAGTTTTAATTTATTTTCCATAATTGCAATTAAGTGAGAAATGGACTTAAATTACAAAGAAACGGGTTTGTAGGGAATCAAGTGGGATAATGTTTAGTTTCACAACACATTCAGCCCATACTCCATTGGGCCCATATACATGTGTAAAATACCTCAAGCCAATTGGGTTCATTCTCACTGGCCATGAATGATGTCAAGCCTAAAAATCATCCTTATGATAAATATCACATTTTAGTAAATAATACCTATTAAGATAGGTGAATGTGGGACCTCACATAATAAGTTTTAAATACCTTATTTTCTAAGGGAATTTTTGTAAGAATTTGAAAAGAGAAAGAGTTAAAATCCGGGAAAAATGAATATTACAATGCGAAAATAGCCTACAAATATTATGATAAATCTAATATGACGAGATATTGAGAAAAACTTAGGAAGTATGTTATCTTTAATTTTAGGAATTTTTGGAATCAGAATTTTTGGACCCATGAATAGTATTTACTATTCAAAAATACGTATTCACTATTCACAAATACATATTTACTATTCATGTGGGACCCACGTCAAATTATTTCTCCTCTCCGCCGAGACATTCACGTGAAGTTTGAAAAAAATGTCAGCGGGACCCACTCAATAGTAATTTACTATTTGGATAATAATATAATATTCTTTCTCCCACTTCATTCAAGAACGCTATATGGAATAGTTGTGAAGATGTGGAAATCCTGGAGAAAATATAAGGACGTATCTGGAACCCACATAATTTAACCTCGAAAATAAGACCAGAGAAGGTTATTTTTGCTAACACTGAGGAATAAGTTTAGTCCAACTAGGGAAGTCTAATTAGACCATAAATCCGGTATTTTACTACCATCCAAAAAGTATAATCAAAATTTAAAAGTGTTAGTGATTGGTTTAGTAACTGGAAATGAATTTCGTTAAAGTAGAACTTTATCAGTACAGTCACATAAAGGTATGGGACCCACAAAAATTATTTCTGCCTTCTTCACGTGAAGAAGTCACGGGAAGAGTCACTATTTGGCTCGGGGAAAATTACGTAGAATGACCCGAAGTGAAATAATTACACTTAAGGACCCATTTTCCACCCTATAAATATAGGCTTCACTTCTTCTCATTTCTCACACCAAAACCATGTTCTAGAGAGATGTTAGAGAGAAGGAGGAGTCCGGAGAAAATCTAGCGGAGGGTCGGGTAAGTTCTTCGGTCCCTAGTCTTTAGTTTCGGTAATTCTTTCGGTGGATATAGTAGGAATGCTAGAATTATCTTTAAATTTCCCGGATAGTCTAGATATCATGTTTAGGGGTATATATGGTATTTATTTCAAGAATATCTGGGAAAAGAGATATGTCAAAATTCCGGAGAGATAGGGTCATAGTAATAAGTTCCGCGAAATTCCGCCGATTAGGGGTCGGGGACAAAATGGTGATTTGTATCTAAAATGTCGTTATCTTTGCTAGATATTGATAAATATCATCCTTATAGGATATCTGAGGATTCCGGAAGCAGATTTGATGGACGGGCGTATTACTTTTCGTGAATAGTACCGTATACGTGAATAGTACCGTATACATGAATAGTAAATTACTTTTCACATAGAAGGAAGGTACGTTCGCGTACGTAAATTTAACTCGTATGCTAATATGTGATAGATGATTTCATAGAGTCATGGACAAGACTTGGTCTTGGGTCATGCACCGTGGTTAAGACTCTGTCTTGAATCACTGTTTATATACATTTAGCGTGATACGGGTTATAGTCTTGATAATGCCGTGAGATTGTTTTCCTAGCGCTGAGGACACGACTGTACATCGTGGCACTGGTGAATAGTGCAGACTGGGATAACAAACATACTGCGAGGGGCTGTGTATTGTTATTGCCTTACATACATGATTATGTGTTTCCTACATCTGTTATTGGCTTTTGTAGTGATTATTGTGAAAATGTCATGAATACCTGTCATACATATATTGTTTACATAAGCATGAGGTTAACCGTTACCTGAGGTCCATTGGGCTTTGGACCTCGGCCCGAATGAATAGACGGGGAAAGGGTCATGAACCAGAGGAGGCACTAGTGGATGAAGCCATAGAAAGACGTCGATAGACGGAGCCGTGAGAAGGCACCGGTCATAGCAAATGCGGGAAGAAGTTCAACAGAACCTACCTTATGGCAAGAATCTAATAAAGTTACTTCATATCATTTGGTGCTTAAACTAGAAGGGTCGTCTACGTGGTTCAGTCAATCAGTCACCCTAGCACGGTGAGACTCCCACTAGACCTACCCAGCCTGGCCAAATGGGATGATTTAACTGAGTTAGGTTCTACGCCCCAAGTCTACTCAAGGCTTGGTGAAAAGGGTGTAGTTACATGTAAGAATTGTAATTATAAAGTTTTGTATTCTTTGTATCACATGAAAAATTCCTTCGGGAGATTTTGTAATATATATCAGTATACGTCAGGCATCATCATATGTCTGAGTATTTCATATCAGTTATTCAGTGTTATACCTGTTGTTCAAATTTTTAGTACATGCTCTTCGTTTCCGAAAAACGCTAAAGCTGTAGCACCTCAAAACTCTGATAAATTTTTATAAAACTACGTGTCACCGACACGATTTATGCTACGAAATTTGGGGTGTTACATTTTTGGTATCAGAGCTAGCTTCACAGCTAGTCTCGAGAGCATTGTATGAACAACAAAGACAAGAGTACTGATATAATACTGATATTGTGATACAATAAAACAAATACCCTAAGGTAAAGGTTAGAGTTTTTGAAAAACTCTAAGACTGTTGATATGGAAAATCGGAGTCTGACTGGAATTCCCGAAACTAAAGTGATAGTTCAATTTAGAAGATAAAACTACCTAAGTCTTCCCATCGACAGTAACCTATTGTTTAGGTTTGTCTGTAAAACACAGTGACTTCTCGGTTAAGAGTCTTAGGTAGTATGGGTAATAACTTATTACTTAAATTTCCTTAGAGGAACAATAATCTACTAAGTTATCTTAAGGGAGAGATCTCTGCCTAGTTGAGGCTAAACACTGTACATACAAACGGAGAGTGGCTCCGAGAATGAAAGTCTTTTACCAAAATCCTTAACAGTGGTAATCTGTTATATAGAAATGGGGGTAGAAAAGGGAAGGTCCCCGGTATTTTCTAGGGAGGCAATTAAGCCGAACTAGTACCCCTTGTATGAGAGTTATCGGTGTATAGTGGTACGTATACCAACATTAGTACCCTTAACTAATAAAATAACTGTGAGAGTTGTCGGCACAAAGTGGAAATTGTGTCGTTAGAGTGCATCGATCTAAACCTAACGCCGTAAAGTTAAGCATACTTAGAATAAAAGTAACCTCAGGAGAGTAATCCTGGTAAGGTAGAGTGATGAGTTTAGATCCTTGGAATAAAGGTCTGAATACCGTAGGGTATGAAACAGAGCAAATGCTTAAGTCAAAGTATGACTGAACATTATGAGCAGAGAGAAATCACCTTATGTAGACTATTCTAGGGAGAGGCACATAGCCTGAATATTCGTAAATTTGGTTAGACATGGATACAATCTTAAGTCCAAAATGCCCACTCCCGAATATAACTTTGAGTCGGTCTATTTTTCCTAAATGAACATGTTGCGTCTGTAGATGACTTAAAACCTGAGTATCATCCCGTATCAAGATGCTTCAACGAACAAATATACCACCCTAAGAACCATGTACCATTTCGAGTCAATATATCAACCTAAGTCGATGTACCATTTTGAGTCGAAGAATCACTCTAATCAATCCCCGTACACATTTATGACATAGACCCTCGAAGGTATATCATCCTGAGATGATATACAATTTTGAACTGATACCTCAAATTGATGTGTTGTACCTCACTCCAGAACATATAGTCAATATATCTTCCTACTCCTAAAACATCATATCGTCTTAAGAACCCGGAGGAAATGTGAGTGAGATTGGTTTGAGCTTCAATAACCGGAAGTTAAATCCTTAGCAGAATCATAAAATGGTTAGAAACGAACCACGAGAAAAACACGAGTTATGGTTTCAAGGTGAGACCGATAACTGAAAGTAAAAGCAATGTCTAAAAGATTCTTTAAAAAGAAAGTAACCTATAGAGGGAATCAAGTTAGGAAAATCACCTGAAGCTAAACTAAAAGTCCATGAAACGAAATGTTCCGTATTGAATAAACGGAATTAAAGATAATAGATTTCAAATCCTTAAAAGATAAGAACCCAATAAAACTTAAATTCTCATAATTCGTAGACAACAAAACCGATGATAGTACTACTTATGGAATGTTTGATCGGGAAGGCTACTTACGGGGAGGTTTGATCGGAAAGGGCTCTCGCGGAGAATTTCGACCAGTATAGCTGCCCAATCGGAGGGTTGTGAGCGGCACGAGTGAAGTACCGTAGGGCGAAGCCACCATGACGTCAAACCGTAAAGTAAAAGCCACCATCACAACAAACCATAAAGTAGAGCTACCAAAGTGTATCAAGCTCAAGGTAAGTACACCATAACGAGTCTCATATTTAATAAATTTCCTAGAGAAAAGATTATGTGATCCAACAATAATAATCCAGTACTAAGTAGTATATATTGTACGATAGAATCCAAGTAAAAACATTCGAAGATTTGTGAACAAAGCTCCTCGAGATGCTTTTAGAAGATCTCAATGGAATACAAACAAAAGGCGAAGTAGAGTTCGCCATTGAAACAAAGTATGAAATTGAACCAAAAATCGAAGGTTCCATATTAGATGGTTCCAGATAACTGAGTCTTTAAGAGATGAAAGCACACATCGAAACGAATACATCAATCAAGAAAATTTCAACTTCTATCATAAACAGAATGACATATAACGTACGAAGATGGTCGGCAATACTAAATCCAAATGATTTAACCCTAATCTGGTAGATTAGGTAGAGTGTGAGGCTAGACAATCACGATAGTTATGAATCTGATAGATTCAATGGTTGCAGTTGAAGATGCACAGGATTTACTAGGTTTTAGTAAGAACAACTTAGTAAGTTATATTTTTCAGATGTACATAGCGAACAGTAAGATCTTAAGGACGGGTATGTCCTCAAGACAGTAGGTGATATAGTTGGAAACCCTAAAAAAATCTTGTAAGATAAAATTGTTTATAGGCTAGTAGTAAGCCTCAGTTGTTAGACAAATACCGGAAAGTGTCTCGAGAAGTCTGTGAAACTAAGGGAAATAAATAATGTCCCAAATTGTCAGAACATTAAGGTAGAATAAAAACATTCTACAGATAGCTTGAATAGCTGAGGACAGAGGTCCGAATGAATATCAATAAACCTTCTAAGATTAGTTGCCTGATTCCCTAATAAAAAGGAGAGTTGAACTTTATAACATGTCAATACACCTGCTATAATTTGTCAAACTTATGAATTTACAACTTGGGGTGATAAACGCAATATTTTCAATAGAGGGTTAAACCATAGTGTAATGTTGTTATTGTAAAACAGTACCATGATAAAAGCTTAGAAGTTGAGTGAAGTTAACAACTATTTTATACTAAAATCAGTACAAATACTGGAAGGACGGAAATCAGTTGTGAAACAACTTGTTGAGTCAGACCAGATATTCTGTACATAATTACTGTCCTATGTTAAAAGCTCTGTTAAAAAGTTTTTGAAGGAATCTATCTACAGAAAATGAAAATTTACACTAGTAAGAATATGAATACTCATAGTACCAAGTAGCTAAAGTAATCGTATAAATTGTTAAAGTTTTATGAATAGGATATTTCCTCAACAGATAATTTCTAATAGTAAATAAATTTTGAAGTCCTGTTGTGAGTAAATGAGTTTTCACAAAATTGTTTTCGTAAAAAAAAAACAAAAAAACAAAACATGTTAAAGTATGAGAACACTACTACTATGGGTAGTATGGAAGTACTACTACTAGATAAAATGATAATATACAACAAGTAAGTAATTTCTAGAAATTTTCACGAAGTTATTTTGACAACAATTAAATTTTTAAGCGTGATAGCACTAATACTTTTCAAAATAGTGCAAATGGTGTAAATCTTGGAATCACGAAATATTTTTTTTTTCAAAGCATAAAGATTTTAAAATTTGACAAATAGTTTTTGAATAAATGATGACATGTTTGTCAAAACTATTGTGTTAAATATAGAAGCAGTGTAATTGAAATTTTGATAAAGGGACAGGAACTATAGAAAGGTCTAGAGCACTGAAACTAGTCAAGTCAGATAAACGTTGTCAAGTGATAGTGCTTAAGTAAGTAAGGGTAGTCTGAGAAACTCGTATGAAAAGACTCAGATAAAATAAACGAGCAGAGGCTCGAGGCGATAACAACTAGTAAACACAGGGCGGTGTCCCTGAACCATGAGATCAAATATGTTTGGCAATATGTGCGGTACTGATAAGTATACTGTATTCTAAACATTGTCTAGAGTCTTAAAGTCAGGAAAAGTATTCCTTGTGCCAGGTAAAACTTAAGATGATTTACTAAGTAAAAATACTAGAATCTCCGGTGTGGCAATATATTAAATCAAGGCGGAAGGTCAAATATGCGGTAAGCCGAGGGCTAAATGAGTCAGGCAGTGAAGCCTGTATAACGAAGCACGGAGAAAAAGGATCGATGAATCCTATGATTTGATACTATACCTAATTACAGTATGGAAACAATTCTGGGCTAGAAAGAGCCAGAGATAGTTATATAGATGTTTAGTTTCTGGATCTAGCGGGATAGTACCGCAGATTCATATAGATTTTTTTTTTTCGTAACTTACGTTACCATTGACAAAACTCGTGAATAAAAATTAAGACATTATGTGGACCAAAGACTGTGAGACGAGCTTACATAGATTGAGAAGGAAGTTGGTCACATCACCAAGAGTTGGTTATCCCAGATCCAATTAGATTGTATATAGCTTGTAGTGGTACCAATAGGTATGAATTGGGATATGTCTTGCTGCAGCAGGACAACGTGATCACTTACACCTCTCGTCTATTAAAAGCCTCTCAAAGTTAAATTAATCTAAAGATAGAGTGACAAATACTCGAAATACCTTTTGAGTTAGAAGAAAACTCAGTAGTGGATGGCATCGCTAGATAAAGTTCCTATAAAATTGTAAGGTAGAGAGTGATTATCATCCGTAGAAATTAAACATCGTATAGATGCTCTCTGAGAAGTCAGTTTTTGCAGCTCGTATAAAAAAAATAATAAAAAATAAAGTCAAAGGCTACTTGCATACTGCGAGGACTTTGTTCTGGTAAAACAAAATTTCCTGAAAAACTATAAATACCCCCAACAAAGCTAATTTCTCGAATTTTCATAATCTACACAGTATCTTCTGCATTTCTCGTTGGAGAAATATCATCTTGACGGTGATCATATTATAGAATGTAAGGTATTGAAATACAAGATGACAATATCTATATATAGTCAAACCAAAACAAATTCTCGTGTTCAAAAGAAGTAACTCAGGGATAGGAGTATCCTAGTTAGTATAGAGAGGGTTTGTCTCCCGAACAAAGTAATTTGGGAAAAATCACTAGTATTAAATTATAGAACTCTAGTTGGTATAGAATAAATTTCGAGGACGAAATTCTAATTAACATGGGGAGAAATGTAATACCCTAAAAATCATCCTTATGATAAATATCACATTTTAGTAAATAATACCTATTGAAGATAGGTGAATGTGGGACCTCACATAATAAGTTTTAAATACCTTATTTTCTAAGGGAATTACTGTAAGAATTTGAAAAGAGAAAGAGTTAAAATCCAGGAAAAATGAATATTACAAGGCAGAAAATAGCCTACAAATATTATGATAAATCTAATATGACAGCAGATATTGAGAAAAACTTAGGAAGTATGTTATCTTTAATTTTAGGAATTTTTGGAATCAGAATTTTTGGACCCATGAATAGTATTTACTATTCAAAAATACGTATTCACTATTCACAAATACATATTTACTATTCATGTGGGACCCACGTCAAATTATTTCTCCTCTGCCGACAGACATTCACGTGAAGTTTGAAAAAAATGTCAGCGGGACCCACTCAATAGTAATTTACTATTTGGATAATAATATAATATTCTTTCTCCCACTTCATTCAAGAACGCTATATGGAATAGTTGTGAAGATGTGGAAATCCTGGAGAAAATATAAGGACGTATCGGAACCCACATAATTTAACCTCGAAAATAAGACCGAGAGAAGGTTATTTTTGCTAACACCGAGGAATAAGTTTAGTCCAACTAGGGAAGTCTAATTAGACCATAAATCCCGGTATTTTACTACCATCCAAAAAGTATAATCAAAATTTAAAAGTGTTAGTGATTGGTTTAGTAACTGGAAATGAATTTCGTTAAAGTAGAACTTTATCAGTACAGTCACATAAAGGTATGGGACCCACAAAAATTATTTCTGCCTTCTTCACGTGAAGAAGTCACGGGAAGAGTCACTATTTGGCTCGGGGAAAATTACGTAGAATGACCCAGAAGTGAAATAATTACACTTAAGGACCCATTTTCCACCCTATAAATATAGGCTTCACTTCTTCTCATTTCTCACACCAAAACCATGTTCTAGAGAGATGTTAGAGAGAAGGAGGAGTCCGGAGAAAATCTAGCGGAGGTGCAGGTAAGTTCTTCGGTCCTAGTCTTTAGTTTCGGTAATTCTTTCGGTGGATATAGTAGGAATGCTAGAATTATCTTTAAATTTCCCGAGATAGTCTAGATATCATGTTTAGGGGTATATATGGTATTTATTTCAAGAATATCTTTGGGAAAAGAGATATGTCAAAATTCCGGAGAGATAGGGTCATAGTAGCGAAGCTCGCGAAATTCCGCCGATTAGGGGGTCGGGGACAAAATGGTGATTTGTATCTAAAATGTACGTTATCTTTGCTAGATATTGATAAATATCATCCTTATAGGATATCGAGGATTCCGGAAGCAGATTTGATGGACGGGCGTATTACTTTTCGTGAATAGTACCGTATACGTGAATAGTACCGTATACATGAATAGTAAATTACTTTTCACATAGAAGGAAGGTACGTTCGCGTACAGTAAATTTAACTCGTATGCTAATATGTGATAGATGATTTCATAGAGTCATGGACAAGACTTGGTCTTGGGTCATGCACCGTGGTTAAGACTCTGTCTTGAATCACTGTTTATATACATTTAGCGTGATACGGGTTATAGTCTTGATAATGCCGTGAGATTGTTTTCCTAGCGGCGAGGACACGATGTACATCGTGGCACTTTGGTGAATAGTGCGACCTGGGATAACAAACATCTGCGAGGGGCTGTGTATTGTTATTGCCTTACATACATGATTATGTGTTTCCTACATCTGTTATGGGCTTTTGTAGTGATTATTGTGAAAATGTCATGAATACATGTCATACATATATTGTTTACATAAGCATGAGGTTAACCGTTACCTGAGGTCCATTGGGCTTTGGACCTCGGTCCCGAATGAATAGACAGGAAAGGGTCATGAACCAGAGGAGGCACTAGTGGATGAAGCCATAGAAAGACGTCGATAGACGGAGCCGTGAGAAGGCACCGGTCATAGCAAATGCGGGAAGAAGTTCAACAGAACCTACCTTATGGCAAGAATCTAATAAAGTTACTTCATATCATTTGGTGCTTAAACTAGAAGGGTCGTCTACGTGGTTCGGTCAATCATCCCCTAGCACGGTGAGACTCCCACTAGACCTACCCGGCTGGCCAAATGGGATGATTTAAGCGAGTTAGGTTCTACACCCCAAGTCTACTCAAGGCTTGGTTAAAGAGGGTGTAGTTACATGTAAGAATTGTAATTATAAAGTTTTGTATTTCTTTGTATCACATGAAAAATTCCTTCGGGAGATTTTGTAATATATATCGTATACGTCGGCATCATCATATGTCGAGTATTTCATATCGAGTTATTCGGTGTTATACCGTTGTTCAAATTTTTAGTACATGCTCTCTAAAGTTTTAAAACGCTAAAGTCAGAAAAGCACCTCAAAACTCGATAAATTTTTATAAAACTACGTGTCACCGACACGATTTATGCTACGAAATTTGGGGTGTTACACACTTCAAGTATTCTAAATTCATTATTGAAAATTTGTATTTTTCTTTAGTTTTATGAAATTATAAGTTATAATTTTATGTAGAGTTTTAGAATAGTTATTAATTATTAGTAAATTGGTTGTGGTAGATTGATTTTTGGCGTGAGTTGAGCTCTTGGATTAGGAGCAGTGTGATAGTAATTAGCTTCGGTGAGAGGTAACCACTTTCCACTTATTATGTGTATTAGTATGTTGTTTGTGAGTATTTTGTGAAATGATTATGAATATCTTAATAGAAATTGCCTTGTGGAACCTTATGATTTAAAATTGTGAATACATACATACATACATTTTTATTTATTTATATGTATAAGAATTGAGAATTGAGATATTATGACATATATATGAGAATGATTTTAATTACATGATATGAACGAAAAAATCTTGGAAAATCCCTGTTGAGCTATTTATTTGTTGTGATAATTATGGAAAGGGTTGAATTGGGAAGAAATGGAGTAGTTTATTCCACCACGTGGTGAGGCCTCCATTGGTGCACAATGGTTGGCTTTCTATTGTCTCATTTGTTCAATGAGGGGACCGCATTAGTTGATGAGGGGCTACGACACCCACTAGTTCAATGAGGGGAAAAGACGTATGCAGGGACATGTGCTTTCGAGGATTTTCGCGGTCCTCATCACATGACAGGTGAGCTTTTAAGTAACCAAGAACGTGGATGTAACTTAGCCCATGGGTCTAGTCGAAGGAAATAAGGCGGTTCGGTTGGATTGGTGGGAGGCATCTTGGGAATTGTGTTAATGAAAAATTGTAATACCTAATTTATGATGTGAATATTGGTTAATTATGTTTTTAATATTTTGTTATATAAATTGTTACTTTAAGACCTCATTTATGCAAGACGTATTAGTATTCATAATAAGTTGGGTTGATGGTTCCACATTTTTCGAGTGATAGTTAAAGTCTTGGTCCGTGGTGAAGGCGACCTCGGAAAACTTGTTTCTTACGCTCAGCAAGTAGTAGTCTTGATCTTTTTGGTTTATGTTGGATGATTGTATATTGCCACGTTAGGGCTCATCTTGCATACTCTGATTTAGTTTGGATATTTTGGTAAATGATGAAGCACTATTTAGTTGTTGATCAACCCTTAATCAATAATTTTGTTAATTAAAATGGAGGATGTTTCAGAAGACAAAAAGAAATGCCCATATCTCTTAACCTGACCTAATATTCTCTCATTTTCTATATACAAGAGCTTCTACCTGAAGATTTTAAAAAACAGTTAAAAGTAAGTAAATGTAATAATTATGTGAGAAATTTATTTATTTTTTCCCAAAATTACCCGTATTTATGAATAGGTGAGAGAGAGAAAGAGTAACAATGAAAAAAACGATAAAAAAATATATGTAATATAATAATTAATTAAAGAGGAAAGAAGAAAATTTGAGTAATTTAAACATCTTTTAAAAAGATTTTCTCCTTTTTAAAATATAATAAATTCATATTGCTGAATGTAATACAAAACTTTTGACATTTTAACGCAAACTAAATCTCACAATCTTAACGTTTGCCAAACACAATCTACAAACTTGAGGGTATTCTGCAGAATCAGCAAGCCCACAGGACAAAGATCATTCATGTTTCACGCACCAATCATTCCAAGTCAGACATTAATGGTGTGTTTAGAATCAGAAAAAAAGAATTGAAACGAAAATAAAATCCTAACACTGATATTTTCGAGATTTTTTTTTTTTTTTTTTTTTCATTTTATCAATTTTCATCCATTCTCATCAATTGAAGAAGATATCAAAATCAAGCTAAATGATTCAATCATCTGCATCAGAATTGGACTCAGAATCTTCCTCCATCTCCAACTCCAAAGGTCTCAACCTGTTTGTGTTGGCTTCCAATGGGGGTAGTCCATCATCATCACTTGAGTCTCTCTCAATCTCTGGTTGGGAGGTGTTTCCCTTCAATTTTTCATTTGATTCATCTGTAGCCCCAGATTTAAAAATTGCAGGCCTAGAGGAAACGATGATCATAAGAGTGAGTACATGATTTATAAGAAGATAATAATTTTAATGACAAAGGTTAAAATAGGACTTTTCTACAAAGGAAAATAGGGCAGATAAAGTCTGTGCCTGAAGGTCAAACTGAGAATCCTTTTATACCGAGGAAAAAAAACAGGGAGGAAAGTAGTGACATATTAGTGCACTATCATTCTTGCAAGATGAAAAGATCAGAAGTATGAACAAAAGCATACCATTGTGAAGATTTCTGAAGCACCCGAATTTGTTCATGATATAGAACTTGGGAAACAATACTTGCAACCTTGCTACCTGATTCAAGAGCTTTTTCTTTCCCACTTTCATCCACGACAACATAATTCCCTGCACATTGAGAAAGAACCTTGAGTTAGTTGAATTATAAAATAAAGGCAGAATTCAAGAAAAAAGTTTTCAAAAGCCAAGCAATTTCCAGTTTAATTTTGTGATTTCCTGATCTGAAAATCAGTTCCATCAGTTGATGAATTGGTGTTGTCTAAATGCAGATGATCAGATCAGATGGTTCCATATTGAATTCCCAGGAAAAATCATGGAAACAGCTCACCAATCTATGTTTCAACTTTCAATCAGTATAGACTAGTAAAGTACCACAAATCATTTACACCACTAAATGAATGAAGTAATAAACTACCATATTGGTCCTTAAAAGACAGCACCATAATTTATTTCATGAAGTTTACTGCTGCCATCAATTTAGGCCCCATTTGGTTGGATGAGAAGCCGGGTAAACTGAATGAAAGGAGGCTTGTTTCTAGGCCTTAGCACATTAGGTTGGCAGCAATGGAATGAAAGAGTTCCGCACAGGAGACCCTTTTCCAGCAATTGAAGTAGAGGTGTTTCATTTTCATTATAGGCGGGAGAGATTTTCAGGGGTGGGAGAGATACGAAAAATGACCCCACAGCCCATCATATCCACCCATCATAGTTTCCTTTTGCTTATCCCTCCTTTCCTTCCTCAATTTTTTCTGCCAACCAAACAGGGCCTTAGTCCCAACTCAGGGTCACAACTACAATGACGTATTATCAAAATATTATAACTAAATTGTTGGCAGTGAATTTTCAAGAATGACATCGATGACATGGGTACCTTTCAAGGACCAATATAGTAATTAATTCAATAATAATCAAATGAAAGAGGCAGAACATGAGATAAAGAATAGTTATTGGTGATGAGAGGACCGACACATGAAAGAAATATGCAGGCAGTAATTGCTCTCAAGGTCTGTTTGAGCATTCGAAGGGATTAAATTCAAGATACTTAGAAAATAACATCAGTGATGCAAAGTAACTGGATCACCAAGAGTCCGACACCAAGACATAATGCAGCTAGCAGAGCATTTTCTTAACCAGGAACTATTGAATTGCTTCATACACAGAACAAACCTCGTTTTATCCACATGCTCTTCTGGAATTTAGCTGGAAATAGAGCTAGTGAATTCTCACCACGTGCATCCATTACCTATTGAAATATACAGATAAATATGGAATCAGAAACATGAATTATTGTGTGTATTTGAAACAGGGTCACTGATAAAGACAGTAAAGCATCTGGACTGTGCTTGCATGTATATGAACAGATAGATGGTATCTTGAAATTCATCTTTATTCTAACTTTATAAATAATCATCGTATTGTGCAGGTTCATTTTTATTTGCTGGGTATTTCTATTTCCAGTTTTCAGATAATTATGAGTTTATGACAAATTTGTCAATTTTCACACAGACAATGTGTTCTCCCATTTGAATCTCCATATGTGGCTTTAGTCACATATTCTCAAGTCTCAACAAGCGCTAGACTTTGATGGAAATAGTCTCCATAGTTTTTCTCAGTTACTCAAGCTAAGAACCAACGTTTTATAATTGATAGAACATACTTTTGTAACCCCCCAAAAAAAAAAACAAAAACACCCCAACAAAAAAAGAAGCATGACTTACCATTCGATCAATGAGTCTAAAAAGTGCTCATCTCATTCCTTGAAAATTTTTAACTCACTACTCATAAGTTTTATCATCAGTCAGAACTAGAGCAAAAAAAAAAGGCAAATAAACAGACTGCAGAAGTTGTAAACTAGCAAGTAAGCACCTTTCATGAACCAATTACTCATAGCGTATATCTTTCAAGTCCAAATGTATAAATGAACATACAAGCAAGAAGCAAAGGATTTTATCAATTTAGTGCAGGTAAGACAAAAAAATCTAAGTTTCGAGTTAGAACATAGAGACCTGAGTATGCACCATAACAACAATCAAGGATCACAAGGGGGAAAATAAAATGAAAACTGCAGCATCAGTTTCCTCTGGTAAAGAGGCCCAGGAAGATTCAACAAACACCTTCCCCACTCTCTTTCCCTCACTCTCATGGTTATTGAAAGAGGAAGAAATCAGACTAAACAATAAATGATAATCAAATATGCAATGTTGCTAGAAGCAATCAAAGATATAAAAATGAGACCAGAAAAGGAAGCCCTAGAAGACCTGATAATTATGAAGGGGTGAAGTTGATACCTCAATGAGATTAGAACCCCGAAGAGAGACGACCTTCATGATACTTTGGCCGGCTTGAAGGGCCACGTCCGGTTCCTGTTTTGCCCGCAGCAAGTTCTTTCTTCCTCCTCCCATGGCAGTTCCCTGAAATCTCAACCTAAAACCCTAGTTCTCTGTCGTCAAATTATCCTTTCGGCGGTGATGAAGGATCGTTCCTTCAACTAAGTATATTGTCAAGTCAGAGGAAACGCACAGAGAGCAGAGCTTGATTTGTCAATTTTACACAAATCACAGAATCTTCGGCAGAGGAAATGAAGAGTAACGACGGAGGGAAACTCACATAAACGAAAAAGAGGCAACAGCGAGACGGCGGCTAGACCAGGTCGCCACAGATACAAGGCCTCGGGCAGGGTGGAACAAGGGTCTGGGCTAAATTTTCTTCTTCTTTTTTGATAAAAACAGAAGTTCGTTGCCTAATAAAATGTAGGGTTAAAGTGACGGAACCAATTTTATTTTGAAAGTTTTTTTTAGATTTTACCGGATCGTTATCTCATTAATTAAATATGTTTAATTAATTATGTTGAGCTAGCCGTTTATATTTTATATATCATTTATGTTATTTTTGTTAATGCGTAAATTTATTGAAAAGTTTTAAATCTAACTTTGAAAAAAGATGAAATAGATAATACATAAACTTCCAACACAAATTTAAACCTTAACAAAAATGATATGAATAACATATGAATGGTTAACTCAGCATATTCAACAACTACTAAAATTAATTAGGATGATTGTTAAGGTAACATTGTTGTATTTTTTATACTTTTAGAGTAAAATTATCCCTCCAAAAAGTTCTAAAACAAAATTGCCCTTCTCAAAACTTTCGAAATAAAATTGCCATTTAACCTAAAATTTAATATATAACTTTCAGTGTATAAAACTTTACTGTTTTTTCAAAAAAATATTATAATTATATAAGTTAAACATGTTCACATAGAAATTTAATTTTACTTGATTATAATATATATATATATATGAGGATAAATCTTAGGGATTTCGCCGTAAATTTTCGCCAGGAAAGACATTAAAAGCTTTTTTTTTTGGAGCAAAATTGTTTAAAAACATGTAATCTTACCTTCTATTAATCTTGCTTAGTTAAATTGTTCTTCTGATTTGTAAACTTTTAGAGTAAAATTGGTCGTAAAAAAAACTTTCACAACAAAATTGATCCTTAAAAAACTTCTGGCGACAAAATTACTTAATTTTATTAACTTCTATGGCAATTTTACTCAAAAAAACAAAAAAATTCAGGTGCTCCTAGACAAAACTTCCGGATAAATAAAACCCTTATCCTTATCTTTTTACCCAAAAAAAAAAACCCTTACCCATATAATGGAATGCTATGGTATCTCTGGCTCCCCTTAACTGGCTCACATGATAATCGAAACGCCCATGTAAGCGCAACGGCCTCCGCCTTGTTCCTCCTCTTCAGGGGACTCCCGTTTTATCTTGGCCATTCTTCTTTTTTTCTCTTTGTTAGCTACCTCGGCTGATCGGAGCGAACCTCACTCCTTTTTTTGTAAGTTGATCTACTTCTCTGTTTCTACTTTTTTTTCTGGTCCTTGTTACTTTTTCTTTTATGATCTGTATATTGCCAATTTTTCCTTCTGTAAATTTTTTGTTCGCCTTAAAGAGAATTAAAATTTAGGTAATGGGTACTTTCTTTGATCTCGGTATTGCCCATTTTTCTTGGTTCGTGGTACTTGTGAGCTTGATCGTCATTGTGATAGCACGCTGTTCTCGATTTGTTTATGTACTTGCTACTTTTCTCTTCATGAGAGTTCTAGCTGGAAAATTAGATCTGCACGTCCAAATGGGTTCTATATGTAGTTTCAAGTACATTCATATGCTTGAATTTGTTTTGTTGTGTTTGCTTGTGTAAATTTTCCCGCATTTTGCAATGCTGTAGCGCAATCTGCGTTTTAACGCTTATTTCCGTCTACCTATCTCTTACAAAGAGTTTAAATAGATAGAAAAGCCGAAGCCTTTTTTCTCATTCTTATAATTTGATTGCAGATTACTGTTGACTGTTTTTATTTTCTTTTCATCTGAATGAAATGAATAATGAAAATGTTTTCCTTTGCTTCACTTTATCTTGGAGCTCCGATGAGCGTTGGAGGACTGTACTGATGAGCATTAGAACAATTATTTGTGGATCATTTTCCTGTAGATGAGAATTTTCTCACAATTCTGTCCCCACTCAATTTCCCCCCACAGATGTCAGTCTGCTTTTTCATATGATATTGTTTCTATTCATGATGATATTGGCACTTGTTGTTAAGGCTACTATATCCTATATGTTTTGTTTTTATATTGTTATCGCTGAGTAAAATGAATTTTTCTGCTTGTACTTCCTTTAGATATACAGAGCTTGATATGGCTTCTCACACCCCCAAGAACATCCTCATCACTGGGGCTGCTGGATTCATTGCATCTCATGTTGCCAACCGGATGATTCGGAACTATCCTGACTACAAGGTGGTTGTGCTGGACAAACTTGATTACTGTTCTAATTTGAAGAATCTCCTTCCTTCAAAATCATGTCCCAACTTCAAGTTCGTCAAGGGCGACATTGGAAGTGCTGACCTTGTCAACTACCTTCTCATAACTGAGAACATTGATACAATTATGCACTTTGCTGCTCAGACCCACGTCGACAATTCATTTGGTAACAGCTTTGAATTCACCAAGAATAACATTTATGGTACTCATGTCCTATTGGAAGCCTGCAAGGTCACTGGTCGGGTCAAAAGGTTCATTCATGTTAGCACAGATGAGGTCTATGGGGAGACAGAAGAAGATGCTCTGGTGGGAAATCAGGAGGCTTCTCAACTTCTTCCCACAAACCCATACTCTGCAACAAAAGCTGGAGCAGAAATGCTTGTCATGGCGTATGGTAGGTCATATGGATTACCGGTGATCACAACCCGTGGAAACAATGTTTATGGGCCAAATCAGTTTCCTGAGAAGTTAATTCCAAAGTTCATCCTTTTGGCTATGCAAGGTAAGCCTCTTCCAATCCATGGGGATGGTTCTAATGTCAGGAGTTATTTATATTGCGAAGATGTTGCCGAGGCTTTTGAATTAATCCTTCACAAGGGAGAGGTTGGTCATGTTTACAATATCGGTACTAAGAAGGAAAGGAGGGTTATCGATGTAGCTAGAGATATATGTGCTCTTTTTAAAAAGGACCCAGAAACCAGTATAAAATTTGTTGATAACAGACCATTCAATGATCAGAGGTATTTTCTGGATGATCAAAAGCTGAAGAACTTGGGTTGGTCAGAGAGGACCCCATGGGAAGAAGGCTTGAAAAAGACCATTGAATGGTATACTAAGAACCCTGGCTGGTGGGGTGATGTCTCTGGAGCACTGCTTCCTCATCCAAGGATGCTGATGATGCCTGGTGGAGTGGAGAAATTTTTTGATGGACACGAAGATGAGAAATCTGAATCTTATGGCTCGACTAATCCTACAAGTTTTTTGTGTAGGAGTTCTTTTGGGTAGGAGTTCTTTACCCCTCCTCTTATATACAAGTTTTTCTAGTTTTAGTGTGAGGCCTCCAATTAAAATATGACAAGAATATTATTCTTTAATTAGTACAGTGATAGAATAAATAGACTCAGATATTTTAAGACATGTTTGAGTTGGTGTTTAAAAAGTAAGTTCACACAAGTCGAGACAAAACTCCTCTTATATATTTATCTCGTATACCGTAAATCACGTCGGAAAAACAGCTTCCACCGCTAATACAAACCAAGCATTATTGATAAAGAAGTCGTGATCCTAGAATGCCTTGGGATTTGGATGGAACAATCAATGAAGGCCAAGGCCAAAGAGGGAAATATGTTTTGGAAAATGGTGTTAAAGAGTCTGCTAGGCCAGGTTGAAATTGCACCATTTTTAATATATTAGGTCAAAATTGCACCCCTAAAGCACATTTAAAAATGGGAAAATATCTTGGGGGAATTTCTAGAAAAACCCGAGAAAGGGCCAGGGCGCTTTTTGGGATTTTTCATTAAATGTTTTAGTTGCATTGTTTTAGTTGTAAAAATAGAACAAGTGCGATTTGTTTTAGTTGTTGATTGTTGTAAATATATTTGTTTTAGTTGTAAAAATTTAATGAATTTTACCCTTTTAAAATTTTTTTACAATATTCCCTTTAAAAATAGTACAAGGTGTTGATTGTACCTATTGTGTTGACCTTACGATTAAAAATTTATTAAAAGTGTAGACCTAATTTTGGTTTTGATCATTCCAGCAAGATTTATTAGGATTTTCTCTTGGGTTTATATACAAATGATCCACATAAGTAATTATTAACTAAGTAATGGATTCATTTGGTTTTTTTAATGGTATTGATCAGAACTCATAACCAATCTATATAATACATCATTGTTTACCTTAAAAACACTAATAAATACTTCACACAAAATAATCTAATAAATGCTTGTATTGTTTATAAAAAGTAAATAATGGGGTCTTTCTTTTTAAAAAAACAAAAACATTATACTATGTATACAATTAGTTAGGTGATAAACATACATGAGAGTGTAAATCAATATTCAAAGTCTTATGTAAATTTTACGGTGAATTTGACTATTATTAAACTATAAATACTAGATTTTGTCCTCAAATGTGCTCAATCATTTGGATTACAACAATTCATTTGGATTACAACAATTTTGAATTCAACAACGGGTGCTTCGAATGGAAACATTATACTTTGTCCCAAACTGACAAAACTCATTAAATTTGTTCTTTTTTTTTTTTGATACACTTAAGCAGCCTGTTATAGCCTAACTTTTATCAGCATTCAGCAACCTTGCGAGAGCCATATCCGGCTGCGAAACCACCTGGAAGCCAGGCAGTAGCGATAAACTTGCTTTCGCTAGCTGATCTGCAACAGCGTTAACCCTTCTACTGATAAGTTGGACTTCAACATTCCAAGCACGATCAACTACGGCTTTAATCTCTTCGATCAGACATCTGTCCGCATGTGCTTCGTTTGTAGGACTCCGGATCAACGCCACTGCATCTGTCGAGTCAGATTCGAGGACCACCTTCTTAATACCCATATCCCACGTGAGCTTAAGGCCAACAAGACAACCCCAGAGTTCAGCAGTCAGATAGTCCCCCTCCTCCCCTTTAAACTGAACAGCTTTAACAAATTCACCATGCTCATCACGCAGGACGCCGCCACTTGCAATTCCAGGAGCCAGGTGTGAGAACGCACCGTCTGTGTTGAGCTTCACCCAATCAGGCAGGGGGCTCCAAAGCTCGCGGACCTCAATCGACTTTCCCAGCCCACCATCCACTGGTCCGAGTCGTTTTCTAGCTTCATTCAGACAGCATCCAATGGCATTGACGCTGGCTAGAACAAAGAGATTCGAAGTTCTCGTTCCCTCAAAAACAAAGATGTTTCGGCGCCTCCATAGCCACCAGCATGTGATCACAAAGCGTTGCCTCCAATCCTCAGCCTGTTTCAACCCTCCTCTAAAATTTAGGTTCCATCGAGTCCAACGGTCAGCGGGCAAAGTGCTAAACGTACTCCATAAGTGTAGTGGGACGATTTGACGCCACAACTCCAAGGTAGAATGGCAATCCCTAAGCACATGATGGAGGCTCTCCAAACTCTCGTTACAAGTCAGGCAGCTTGCACCTGATGATAGCCCCCTCTTACATCAAGAAGCATTAGTTAACAGCCGATTGTGCATGACAAGCCAGAGAAACATCTTGCATCGCTCCGGTACTTTGATCTTCCAAATTTTACTCCAAAGGGGATCCGGGTGTCTCACCTCCTGAATAAGAGAATCATATGCAGTCTTTACAGAAAAGACTCCACTTTTATTCCACCTCCATCTCAAGTTCCCATTAGGTAATACCTCAGTCCCTTCTTGGACTTTGTTCCAAGTGCGCATAATCCCGCTCCATAAGTTCGATCCAAGCCTGTCCATTTCAATTTTTGGTAACACGTCTGAACCACAGTTATACTTGTTTCGGATTACCTTTACCCAAAAGTCATCTCGTCTAGTGGATAACTGTCAGCCAACCTTCATAAGATAGGCATGATTATAGAAGTTGGTATGTCTGATTCCCAAGCCACCTCTAGCTTTAGGCTTGCAGATAGTATCCCAAGCAACCAAAGGTACTTTTTTATGCTCCTCAGTACTGTCTCATAGGAACTGTCGGTTACTTTGATCCAAAGTTGTGCATGTGCTAGCCAGGAGAAGAGAGGTTTGCATTACATAACCTGGGATCGCCGTAGATACTGACGAGATGAGGGTGGTCCTACCTGCAGAAGATAGAGATTTTGCCTTCCATGATGAGAGTCTTGTCTTCACCTTATCCACTACAAAGTGGAAAGATTCTTTTGTGACACGCTTATGATGGAGGGGGACACCGAGGTATTTCCCCAGGTCACTTGTAATTGAGAATCCCAGTGAGGCACACATTTCACTTCGTCTAACATGATGAACATTCTTTGAGAAAAACACACGGGTTTTCTGATGATTGATTTTTAGCCCAGAACTATCACAGAACGTCTGAAGGCAGCTATTAATCACAGCAACTTGATCCATGGAAGCTTCTGCAAACAAAATAATATCGTCCGCAAAGAATAGATGAGAAATTGAGGGTCCAGATCTCGTGAGGTGTATTGGCTTCCAGCATCCATCTTGAATAGCAGCCTGAATAAGATGGCCCAGTTTCTCCATACCTAGGACAAACAAGTAGGGAGATAGCGGGTCCCCTTGCCTCACTCCCCTCGATGGTTGAAAACTCTCGGCTTTATCACCATTCCATAACAGCTGTAGATTTGAACTAGAGACACACTGATTGATTACCTCTGTCAGGTGACCAGGGAGATTTAATTCCCGAAGGCAATTCAACAAGAAGCTCCAGTTGACTTGGTCATAGGCATTTTCCAAGTCAATTTTAATGGCCAAGAAGCCCTTCTTCTGTTTCATGGATCTCATGGTATGAATGACCTCTTGAGCCACAATGATATTATCACTACTATGCCTCCTTGGGACAAAACTACATTGATTTGGAGCAACTACCAGTGGTAGTATCGGCTTTAGCCAATTAACAATAATCTTCGATAAGATTTTATAAATGACATTACAAAGGCTAATTGGTCGTAGATCCCCCATGGACTCCGGATGGTCTTTTTTGGGAATGAGAACTCATTAAATTTGTTCTAAATTAAAGAAAATTATAACTTTATCCATATTAAATGAGGTTTTGAATGAAAGAGAGAATTGCAATGAGTCATATTTAAATATTAATTACAGGAAAAACTTAACCCAAAAAAAAAACATTAATGGCTCTTCAGACGACTTATATCGTGAATTAAGTTGTTCTTCTTGAAGTGACTTATATCTCCAAAAACTAATAATGGGAAGTAAAAACAGTGACTTAAAAATCAAATGATTGCATAGTCTCCCAATGTCTTATGCCTACTATTTATATGCGATGCTAGAAGCTCGCCATGTTGTGGAGCTCATGCTTCATTTCTTTAGCCGGTGTAGCTTGCACCCCTTTCCTTCTTTTGAGTTGTCTTCTAAGCCCGGCCAATTCATTTTTTGTCCAAAAAATTATTACCTATGCCTATAAATTTAAAAAACTTTTTTCACTTGGCTCATATTAATTACATCTTTAAAAAAGTTTCATACGTTCATACATCAACATTAAATAGGAGTAAAATAAAAATTATGAATTATAAAAATTACCACAATATTCCTCCTATGAGTGCCTTACAAAATAGAACAAGAGGAAATATATTCTTATTTAGTACTCCTTCTGGTCCTAATTATAAGACTAAGTTGACTTTTTTTGGAGAAATTAAGAAAGCTGATTAAATTACTTTAGAGTATTTATTTTATTTTGTCCTCCAAATTAATTAGTTTGACTAATATACTAATATATAATCTAAGGATATACAACATATGATATGATTAAATAACTTATTTAACTTCTTTAATCTCTCCAAAATAAGTCAACCCGATCTTATAATTAGAACTCGGATAGTATATTCCATCATTCATCTTCTTATGGTTAATATTTTTATATATATATATATATATATGCATGTAGTTACTGGGTGTAGTGGTTAGTAATCATGGGTGTTTTCACCTGTCATTCCTAATCATTTAGTGTTGTCTACCTACCCCTAAGTAATTTTATGTTCCCTATAAACTTGTTTTAATTAATTCTTCTGTTGCCAATTGTTAGTTATGCTTAGTTTTGATGATGTTTTATATTGATGTCATTATCTAGAGCAAAAAGTTTATATCATATACATTGACTGACTACTTTGTGTATTATAGGTTAGTCCAAATTAAATTATATAGAATGATCAAGAATGGAGTTTGAAGAAAGAAGAAATTGTTAAATATCATGAGAATATGAATATTCAAGTCTCTATGATCAAATAGAAGTTGGAGCACTCGATTCGGAGTTAAAACAAGCAAGTTCAAGCTTCTAGATGAATCTTGGTTTGTTGAAGGGCATTTATGTAATTTCCGCTCTTGAACATCAATATACAAGTCTCCGTGATCAAACGGAAGTTGGAGCGACTCAATTCGGAGTTAAAACAAGCAAGTTTTACGGATGAATATTGGTTTGTTTGGGGGCATTCATGTAATTTCAGCTATTTCTATCACTTGAAGAGTGTCTTGCTTTCGAGCATATTGAGTTTGAAGTCATGCTCGAGCAACAACAAAGGTCTGCCGAGCAAGGTGCATTTCCAGCCCAAAATCGCCCAAATCCGCTCTTGCCGAAGCGAAAGAAGAAAGCTTGCTCGGCGAAGGTTGTTCATCAAGATACTGTTCAAATTTCTGTTTTCAGGCGACCTCTGGTAATTCAACGATATCTCCCAAACCAGGAATCGGATTGACGTGAAACCAGTGGCATATGAAACTAGACTCCCAATGCGTCATTTTTGCATAAAATTCAAGTCCAAAGGAGTCCATATGAGAGAGATATGATTTTTGAAAGTTGGCACAAACATCACCGTCACAGTCCAGACCAAGCTTCGGTGTTTTGAGCATATCTCACAATCTACAAGTCCAATTGAGGTGAAATCGATGCCATTGGAAACTAGACTCAAATACCTTTTCCAAAACATCAAGAACACAGAAAACTAAGATCAATTGAAGGAGTTATGATGTTTTTAAGTTGATAGTCTGTTCTGGATTCTGCAAAAACGTTGGATAAGATCAACCTCCACTCATCTTATGTTAATGGACAAAATACAACTAGTTTGGAGTTGATTCTTATTGAAATGGAAGGAATATTTGAAGATATTTCTGAGATGAGATGATTTGCTAAATTTGGATTTTTGCCGAAGACGTTGTGCTCGGAAATTCTTTGTCAAAGTAATGTACAAGTGATTCGCCCAAGCAACCTTGAAAGCATCAAGAAGCATAACCTTGCCGAGCAAGGTTATAACCATGCTCGAGCAACATCAAGAAGAAACACTTAATTCCTTCACGAAGAAGAGCTTGCCCGAGCATGATAATTATCATGCTCGAGCACCATGCTCGGCCAGGCAAAATACTTTGCCCGAGCATCGGCATTCAAGAACATATTCATGAGAAGCTTGCCCGAGCAAGAATAGATTTCTACTCGAGCAAGACCCCTCGTTTTCAAAATCACCGTCTACGTAAATCTTAAATCATCGTGTGTGATTTCATTTCTACATATTGTTACTCATTACTATTCCTAATTGCTTTTAATCAGTTTGCTAATGAGTTTGATTATTAGATCATGGATTAACAACAAATTTGCATAAAGCAATTTGTGTGTCAGAGAGGCATTAAATGCTACAAACAGAGGAAAGCTTCTGAGTCTAACGGCTATATTCTTGAGACAACAATTAATCTTCAAACTTCTCCAACGGCCATTAATACAACACTCAAGACGGAGCATTAACGAAGTCAATGTTAAACACTTTATGATTAAAGTTGAATTAGAGCTCAACGAACTAAAGCAACAAAAGCTTCAACGGATACTTTCAACTAATCTCCAACGGTCGAATGCTCGCAGTCGAAACGCAAATACCTATAAATTGTGATGTCTTCAAACCGCAAGAGGTGACGACGGTTGATGAATGAATCGACAAAGCCAACGAAATGATTTTACTACTTCACCGTCCATAGTTCATACAATCGTGTTTCTCAATGTTTATATAGTTTACGGTAAGAGAGTGAGATGATCGATTATGTATTTGATTAGCATTCATCTACTCAGTGAGGAGTTCTTAAACACCGATTAATTCTTTTAGTTGTAAAAATCTTAAGGTTGTGGAACCTTAAGTGTGGGTGTATTAATTACAACTTGTAAGGGGGAGTGAGAGGATCATCCTTCGTTTACAGAGTCGGTAATTGTAATCTTACAAAGTGCGTAAGAGGATATCTCGGTAAGAGATTGTAAATTTCTGTGAAGTCTTGCCCGACCAAACTTGTGAGGTTGTAAAGGCTTTCTCTTGTGCCCGGTTAAACAAGGAGATAGTGGATTGAAAATCTCGAGTGGAGCTTGCAGGATTTGGACGTAGGTCAAGGATTGGGCCAAACCAAAGTATAAATCTCGGTTGCATATTCTCTTCCTAAACTCTTACATTTCAAAGATACATGTTTGAATGACCGATTATTGCTTCATAAACTAATTCCCATCATTCGAACTAATTTGCGAAAAGATTTTCAAAGTTTTTGAAAGTTTTATCAGACACCCAATTCACCCCCCCTCTTGGGTGATAGCCGGTTCTTCACCAATAATATCCCATTTTGTTGATCTTGTATCCCCTTGGTATTGAGATATAAATTTAATTTCCTTGTTTTATTAGGTAACTAGTCATTAATAATGTAAATTTATATTGTTTTCACATCTCCTATATTACAATATTGAAAATTCTTATCTGTTTGTCAATTACTTTCATAACTTTAAAATTACAGGACTATTCAGTGGTGGCGGAACCAAAAAAAAAATATATTAAATTATTTACTAAATAATATCGCATAACATTGAAAATACAAATAAATAATAACCGACAATTATAAATCAAAACAAGATATAAGATGATAACATTTTCAGTATGTATCTCAAATAAGAATTTTACTTTCCTCTTACAGCTCAATGAGTATTAAACCAAACATTATCCTAAAGATATCACAAACACAATCATAATAATTATATGTATAATGAAATTTAATAAAATTAACACTTAAATTCGTATTCCACCTACCTCAAAACAAAATAATTCGAGAAAATAAAAGAATATAATATGAACCCCAAAAAATATTTTTAAAAAACATAAAGATCTAATTCAATTTCAGCTGAGCAAATAACCTATTATAATCTATTTTTTTAAAAGAGAAAATCATTATAAAATCATAACACAACCAAATAATAAATCCAAACTGATTAAAATTAGTCATTAATCATCCTCTAAATATTTATAGTCATCTATTGTCAAAACTCAACACTCTTTCAAAATCATAACCCCAAAATTTTCACTAATCAACATAATATTACCGTCATTAAAAAGAATAAAATACGTAGAATAAAATATTTAGCTGCGGCCAAATTATTGACCAAAATAAAATATTATATGATACATATATATAAATATATAAAAGAAGAGAATGTCAGCTGGGGCCAAGACCCCAACTGGCCATAACCTCATTGGGACTATTATTTTTTTGGGTGAAGGTGCAAATTTATGCCAAGACATCTAGCACTATAAGGGTATTTTTAGTTTGAGGGAAGGGAGTGGAAAGTAGGGAAATGACTAAATTGTCATTAATGAAAGGAATATTCTTTTTTGTTGAGAGTATATTTTTGGAATATTGAAAAGTTTAAGAGGCAATTTAGTAAAGAGGAGACCAAAGATTAGCCCCTCCCCCTCCCCCAAACCAAACTAGCCCTAAGAGTTCTTTACCCCTCCTCTTATCTACAAGTTTTTCTAGTTTTAGTGTGAGGCCCTCCAATTAAATTATGACAAGAATATTATTCTTTAATAAGTGTAGGATAATTGGTATGAAAAAAATAATGAATCTGTATCTAAACCAAACACTTGTTAGAGTTTTATTTGATCGCACTTGTTTTATTTTGACTAGAAACATGACTCTAAGTATTTAATACTCCATATGTTTTTCGTTTCTTTCTTATATCAAATATCATAGTTTTCAATTTTAAATAAAGATTGGATATGTATAAATAAAGAAGAATCAAAACAAATTAATGATTCTTTTATTTTTTCCAAACTCTTCCCCAGAAAAAATTACTATGTATGATTATATAATTTTCTTAAAATTAAAAAAGGAATAAAGTTAATTCAAATTAAATAGCAGTTGAGCTTGGGCTTTCATGTTTTTGGATTGGGCATTGGAGTAGGAAGCCTAGTTAGGTTTTCTGGCCTTTCAACCCTCTATTACTCTTTTTTTTTTATATAGTTTTTTCTTATTTTTGTACAACTATCTCTGATTCAAATTATAGGACTAAGTTTGTAGTGCAATTTATACTATAAACTTGGTCATATAATTAGAACCGAAGGGCAAGGGCAGAATCAGGGGGGCTAGGGGTAGCCCCGCCCTTTAAAATTATAGAATTTGACCCAAAGTTTAAGGAAATTATGCTTTTAGCCTCAAATTTTTTTTAAATATTTTCACTTTAGTCCCTATCAAAAAGTTTCATAAGGGACTAAAATGAAAATATTGAAATATTTATGAGGTTAAAGCATAATTTCCTAACATTTTTTTGTCTAATTCTGTAATTTTTGCCCTCTAATTTCAAAGGTTAACTCCACTAGGTTATATTCTATAATTTTCGCCCCTAATTTCAAATCCTAGCTCCGCCCCTGCTGAAGGGAGTATATCTCTTAGGTTTCTTTGCTTGTGTGTTTTGGTGTATGTTATGTTTTATCTCAAGAAGCTTGCTATCTGTAGTCAACTTTAATTTCCTCCCTAGTGTCACTCCCTTAAGGTCTTCAACACGCTCTACCTTTGACTTGTAAGGCCACTTCTTCTCAACAGGGTCATTTAGAGACCCTTTTCAACAACTTAAGAGTTGTAGACGTCGTTGATCATTGGGGAAAATTGGTGGTTCGTACCAACCTTCTCCCATGTCCCTTGTTTTATCGATATCGTCGACTAGTATTTACTCCTCCTCTTTGGGATTTCAAGCAGTGTTTGCTTTGATGGTGCTGTAGCTGGTCCAAGACTCAAGCTTTGGCTGGTCTTTGTAAAGCTAACTATCTTTTGGTGCAGCTTCATGTTTTATCTGTTTCAATAGTGTGTGCTTATGTTACCATGATGTAATGTGTTTTGCTTTTCAGCCTTGGAGCCTCCAATTTGGTTCTAAACTAGGATCACTTAGTGATTTTATATGCATCTTTTTATCATTTTGTTAAATAAATTGCTTTAAAAAAAATATAATTATGCTAAGTATTTTATTTATATTATTTAAATTACTGTGGATCGATATTGTATTGTATGAAATATATGAAATGAGTGGTATTATTTATAAGTTACTATTTTGTTAAAATTTTCATATGTTATTTATAGATATAAATACATAAAGGGTTAAGGTGCAGATTGATCAACGAACTATCACCTAAGGAGCATCTGACACAAAAATTAATTGAATGTATCTTAACTATCAATCAACAATTAAAAAGTGGAAAAAAAAAACAAAAAAAAGTGAGAGAAAAAAAAAAACAAAGTGTCGTTAAACTACCCTGTCACCATCTTGGTGTCTCCCTCTCGTTTTTGTCTTCCATTGACTGTCACAATGTCGGCGACGTCGGCGTCTCCAAAGCTTCCATTGTTGCTAGATGTTCCACTCATCCTCTTGAACTCATCAAGGTCCATATGCAGTTTCAGGGCGAGAATCACGCACCGAAACCAAATCTAGCAATCCACAACCTTCGACCGGCACTCGCCTTGCACCCTGGTTCCATCCCTTCGATGCCACAGACAGCAGCCGCCGCTGCCACGACGCCTGCTCGCGTGGATCCCATCTCTGTTGGTGTTTCCCTTATCCAACAAGAAGGCATAACCACTCTTTTCTCCAGCATCTTCACCACTGTCCTCCGCCAGTGCCTCTACTCCTCCACCCGTATGGATCTTTACAAAGTTCTGAAGTAGAAATTGTTCGATCCCAACAACAAAGGCACATCAGTTGTGGACGCAATTAGCCGAATGTCAAAACCAGAGGAGACATCAAAGCCCACGATTATTAACCTTTGAAAATCAAATCTCTTCAACACTCTCACATCCAAGTCTTATTCCTTCAAGCCCCTCACCCACCACGTGGATAGGATTCAATTGACACAAACAGCCGTTACACTCATATTTTAACGTAATTATGACAGTTGATATTTTTTAATTGTTATTTGGTACTTATGCTCATTTTTCGTTGATTGATAGTTAAGGTACCCTCAATTAATTTTTGTGTCAGATCCTCCTTGAGTAATAGTTCGTTGGCCTATCTACACCTTAACCCATACATAAATACATGTTCATATTTTTTAAAAAAAGAATATGTCAAACGTCCCAAATAAAAATAAAAAATGCATACCGATTGTATTGAATAATTATTAAGTTAGATGAGGCCTAATTTAAAAATATTTTTTCCCCCTTTTAACTACCTCTAATTTTTCTTCTTAACAATAAAGGGGCATTCTGGTGTATAAACAATATTAAAAAAATTCCTTAATTAGGCCTGATTTAAAAATTTGTTAAAAGTGTAGATCCAATTTTGATTTTGATCATTCCAGCCGGATTTATTAGGATATTCCCTTGGGTTGTTTATATACAAATGATCCACATATCAGTGATTATTAACTAAGTAGTGGATTAATTTGGTTTTTTTAATGGTATTAATCAGAACTCATAATCAATCTATATAATGCATCATTGTTTACCATAAAAAAAAACTAATAAATGCCTCACAAAAAATAATCTAATAAATGGTTGTATTGTTTATAAAAAATAAAATAATGGGGTTTTTTCTTTAAAAAACATTATACTATATATACAGTTAGTTAGGTGATAAACATACACTAAAGAGTAAATCAATATTCAAAGTCTTGTGTAAATAATTTTAGGGTGAATTTGACTATTATTTTAAACTATAAATACTAGATTTTGTCCTCAAATGTGCTCAATCATTTGGGTTAAGACAATTTTGAATTCAACAACGGGTGCTTCAGATAGAAACGCCATGCTTTGTGCAAACCGATAAAACTCATTAAATTTGTCCTAAATTAAAGAAAATTATAACTTTATCCATATTAAAGTAGGTTTTGAATGAGAGAGAGAATTCCAATGAGTCACATTTAAATATTAATTGTAGGGAAAAATTAACAAAAACAACATTAATTTCTCTCTAGATGACTTATATCGTGGACTAAGTCCTTCTTTTAGAAGTGGCTTATATTGTGGATTGGAAAGAGTACAAAGAACAACTAATAATGGGAAGTAAAAACAGTGACTTAAAAATCATAAATGCGGTTTCTGATATTCGAACTTGTGTTCTCTTCCTTTTGAAAGTGAGATCACTTACCACCTCAGCCAACAATTTTTTTTAGTGACATGCCATTTTTATTGTTTTGTTCAGCTCATACTTCAATACTTTCTTGCACGGTTGCACCCCTTTCCTTCTTTTGAGTTGTTCTTGAGGCCCAATTCATTTTTGGTCCAAAAAAATTATTAATTATGCCTATACATTTTTTTTTAATTGGCCCATATTAATTACATCTTTAAAAAAGTTTCATACTTCCATACATTAACATTAAATAGGGGTAAAAGAAAATTATGAATTATAAAAACTATCACAAATCTCCTCCTTTGGGTGAGTTATAAATAGAACAAGAGAGAATATCGGCCTTTGTTTTTCAGCTTAAAACAAAAAAGAATTTTCAAATCATTTAACATTTCAATAAGAAAACATAATTTATTTGTTTTCTTATTCCCCTTCTTTTCTACTCGAAGGCTTTAAAATCTCAAGAGGCCTCCAAACTTTTCCTCATGCCCTCAATATTCTTTTTCTTTTTTTCTTTTTTGTGTGTATCCCACTTATTAAATGATTATTGATACCATGTTAAATTTTTCAGATATGGATATAGATTGTGATTTTCTTTCAATCAAAATGACTTAAGCTAATTGGCAACACCTACCTCAACCTTTATGCATCTTCAATTCAATATCCAACTAATGTGAAACTCTCTTAACATATTCTAATTGATGGGACTCAAACAAAAGCAAGACAGTGATGTGCAGGACTTTTATGCTCTGCAACAGTAAAGTAGTAATCAGCAGTTCAGCACTGAACATGATCCAATTCATCAAGGCCAAGCAGACATGGATCCTTGAATTCAAACTCAATTTCTGTGTCTTCTTCTTCTTCAGTATTTCCGAGCATCCTTAAAATGCCTAAACTAAAAGCATTTTAACTAGAAGAGTTTGGAGATGACGCAGCAGCAACCAGTTTCTTCAGAAAAGCAACAACTTCATCTGATGATGATCCGAGCGTATACCGAGCACTCGATTGAGTCCGTCCGACAGCACAAGAGAAGTAATTCTCCTTCTTAAGGTTTAGGACATGCCATGAAATTGTTTCAGTTCCAAGGGTTGGAATCCAAGGTGCATTACACATCTCAGAATTTGACTTTGGCATTTGACCATTAGTTTTTTTGGATGCCTTTGGTCCACTTTTAATAGTTGGATATAGAATGACTCGGTTTTTATAGGGATGGTTCAGTCTCTAAATTTTGGCGGACTCGGTTGAAATCAATCTCTAAACTTTAACTCACTACAACTCATCCTTATAGTTTTAATCATTTTAAATTATAGGCCCTAAGTTTCATGAAACATACAAGGACCAATATTTTAAATGGTTAAAACTATAATGATTGAGTTGCATCAAGTTAAAGTTTAGAGATTGCGTTGTAAACGAGATAAAACTATAAGAACTGAGTTGTATTGATTCAAAATTTGGAAGTTGGGTTACAACTAAGTTAAAACTATAAAAATCAAAAGGTTAATTTTTCCAAAGTAATTTTACTAGCTATAGGACAATGAAGGGTGATCAGGTAGCCAAATTCTCTTTGTTACCCTAAAATATATAAATATATATATATATATATATATTAATGTATAGTAGTAGTATATTCCGAACAGAATTTGTCATCTTCCTTATTTCCCTTCCTCCCTCTTTTCCTTAATTATGGTTGAATGGACATTAATAGGGGGTAAATTAAGAAAAAAAGTAACAAATATAAAACTATGTGGAGAAATTTTGGAAAAGGGATGAGAGGGTAAATTGGAGAAATTGTTGTTTGGGAAGTTTCAATTGAGATTTTCCAATCACATAACCAACCCCCTTGTCATTTATACTCAACGTGTAGTTGGAGGGTGAAAATCACGATTCATCGAGATTGATCAAAATTCTTAAAAAAATACTCAAACAAGACAATTAAGATTTATAATCACCTTTTTAGTTTCAATCAAGCTTATCTAAGTTTCCACGCTTAAACTAAACAACACCAGTCTGTCTATTATGGTTAAACGTGAGAAAGCGTCTAAATTTATTTTATTTAAAGAAATACTTATCACTCATGTTCATAAAAGACGAGAAGGTTATGAAAATGTGAAATTTAGAAAATTAAATAATAAAATAATAAGTAAACTCAAACAGTATAAACTTGATCTAAACTGTTCAAAACCTATAATTAAGAAAATTAAAAAATTTGTTAAAAAAAAGAGTTAAATGGAAGTATAAAATATTAAATCCTAACAATTCAAATTATTGGGCTCATTATTAAGGTGTGGTTGGGCACAAGAGAAATAGAGAGGAGTGCCTAAGGAAAATTTTTATGACTTTCATTTAAAAAATAGATAACAAAGCGGTTGGGTTTAGCTCCGTGATGACAAATGTTCGGATTTTTATTGAAAAAATGTGTTTACATTTAATATCTAGCAGTACTTTAAATAGGAGGAAACCTTTGCTTAGAAAAAAAAAATAGATAACTATAATTATAATTTTTTTAAAGAGAATATATAAGATAAAAAAAAAATTAAAATTCTTGACTACAATTCTAATATATCTTCTTCTTTTTTAACTGAAGTTTTTTTTTTCCTATAAAAAAGTTTATGTGGGATAGACATTGGTATCACTATGGCTTCGGCATGCGCAATACTAAAGAGAAGCTGACTTGCGTAAATCTTACAAATCGCCATAATAAGCGCCTCACATCGACCAACAGATATCCAACCTTCGTTTTTGAAGTGAAGACCGACGCCTTAGCTAACTGTATCAATCCTCGCTTTTTTTAACTGAAGTTATAGTTTCCATGTTCCGCCATATCGTCAAGGAGACTGACGCCAATGGACCCTCCAATTAACGGGCTGTCCTACAACATTTATACTAGGCGGATCCTCATCCACCAAAAGAGAAAACCGTACACCTTAGGCTTTCATTACGGATCATGCAATATGGACCGTCCACGTCACGAGAGGTAACAGTGAGACCGCTGCCCCCAAAATTAAAGAGGGAATCACAGCTATATATAGTCTATGCAATAATAAATAAAGGTGAAAACCTTACAAATTTAATGAAGTGATTTATAAATAAGATAAAAAATATATATTATATGCCTTATAAAAAAGATCAGGTGAGTACATTCATATAAATAATTTAACGACATGATTTATAAATAAGATCAAAATATTTTTTAGTGTCTTTCATTTTACATATAATTAAAGATAAGTTGTGCACCGCTGAAAAGGGAATTACATCAGTTAAAAATAGTTTGAACTTGGGTTTTAATAATAAAAAAATGACAATTAACTCATTAAATTTATTTTAAATGGTAAGAAATTTCCAATTTTATCCATATTAAATGAGATTTTAAAGAAGAGATAAAAATACAATGAGTCACCTACCATAGTTAGATTAACGCGTATTTAATTCGGATCGGATTGATCTTGACAGCAATAGTTTCAGATGGATAAGAACAAAAAAAATAAAATACAATGAGTCATGTTTAAACATTAACAACATGGGCAAAATTGACAAATAAGCATTAAATACCCTCTAAATGACTCATATTATGGATCAAGCCATTCTTTTATGAGTAACTTATAGGGAAAATTCCAGTTAAATATCATCTGAATTTGTAAAACCCTCAAAAGTCTCCCGAATTTGTAAAAAGACTGAAAGGTACCAATGACCTATGAGGGATATGCAAATTCAGGTGAAATTACCTTTTTACCCTTATTTTTAAATAAATCAAAAATGAGGGCCGCCGGCTGGCACCGGGGACGAGGGACTTATATTATAAAGGGAGGGAGTACTGCTTCACATTTAAGAAAATAATAATACGAGCACACACCAAATCCCCGTATGTTTTGCTGGCCAGAAAAGAGTCCACGTCCTGTTAGTTTATTTCTCATAAATAAATAAGATGGTCATCTCCGTTATTAAGACGGTGTGCTTTCAACATTCTCCAATCTCCATCATTCATTTCTCTCCATATTTATTGTTTTGTTCGTTTAATTTTTGGGAAAATCGCTTACCAAAAAAAAAAGGATAAAAAATAAATAACTTTTGTAGATTCCTCTATCAAAAAATATCTAAGGACATCAGTGATATAAATTCTGAATATAAAATTACCCTTTTGCCCTTAATAATTAATATTTAGATATTATATGATATTAAATTATATGACTATTACTAGTGCAAAAAAAAGCTTTAAGACCGTCTCATTTAGACCGAATTAGAGAGGATCCGGTCTAAAAAGTATGACCGGTGGCAGTTTCGTAGAATATAAAGAATTTTTAGACCGGATTATAAAGGATCCGGTCTTAAAAGTATGACAGTGGCAATTTCGTAAATATATAGAACACTTTTAAGACCGGATTATAAAGGATCCAGATCTTAAAAGTATGACCGGTGGCAATTTCATAAAATATATAACACTTTTAAGACCCCCGATCTTAAAAGTATACTTTTAAGATCGGTTGTTTCAAATAACTGGTCTTAAAAGTGTAAAAAAAAAATTAAAAAAAAAAAAAATGACCGGTGACAATTTAAGTAAATATATAAAACACTTTTAAGACAGGTTGTTTCAAACAACCGGTCTTAAAAGTGTTTTAAAAAAAAGTATGACCGGTGGCAATTTTGCAAATACATAGAACACTTTTAAGACCGGTTGTTTTAAAAAACCGATCTTAAAAGTATCAAAACACCGGTCTTAAAAGTGTTTTTTTTTTTAAAAAAAAAAAAGCTAAATTTGCTAAACATGTTAAGTCCGTGAGTCTTTTTTTCTTGCCTTTGGTGATATAAGACTTGCTTAGTTATAGATTCAATGAGTGTCCCAAGAGCCTCACGGGTCAAATACTCAAGAAAAAATGCCATCATCTTCCTCCAACCTACTCACAATCTTCGTAAGTCGTCCCAAGAGCCACACAATCAAATCCTTAGCAACGTTGGCGGTGAGATGCTTCAAGGGTTTTGTGATGGCATTGACTCCAATCCTCAACAACGGCGAAAGTGTACTACTTCAAGGATTCGGACGATACGGCTCCTTCCTCTTCGATCTATGGCTCCTCCCACGCCGCCTTCGACATATCCAGGCTTAAAATCAAACCCAGATCTCTCCTTGCTTAAGTCCTTTATTCCTACCTTGATCGCATCGTCTTCCGGATCCGGACTTCGATTTTAGTTGCTTGAAGCTTTGCTAGCACCGACAAGAGGATCCCGTCAGATTTGGTTGCTTTAAGCTTGTGATTTTTTATAGATCCGGACTTCAATTACACCTCGATTTTATATTGATTCAAATTCGATTTCCATGGTGAATGATTTTTTGTTTCTTGTTATTTTTTCTTATTTTCGGACTTTGTAATCATCTTTTTTGTTTTTCTTGTTGTTGTTGTTTCCAATCTTCTCTTGGTTCTTTGTTGCGATGACGGATGGACATTCAAAATGTTGTCGAGATCTGGAGATTTGGGACCAGTTGTTTCATTTGGGGTTTATTATTATTATTATTATTATTCGAAACACTTTTAAGACGGATATTTCAAAAGTTCGGTCTAGAAACGATTTTTTTAAGACCGGTCGTTCATCCGGTCTTAAAAGTAACATATTTTTAAGATCGCCTGGAATGAGACGGTTCCAGATCCGGTCTTACGAGGCATTTCTTGTCCGGTCTTAAAAGGCTTTTTTGTACTAGTGTATGTTTAGGTACTAGTCAATCATCACTCTATGACTTACTAATATAAACACATCTACTTGTCAACATGAGGCTAATATAGATTAGCTTGTCGATAACTACTCTATAACTTGTTAATATAGTCACGTTCACTTATCAACGGGAGTTGTTTTAATTAAAAGAGATGGGTTTGTCAATGGACACTCTATAATTTGTCAATATAGTCACGCTCACTTGTCAACGGAAGCTGTTTTAAATTTTACTGGAAAAATGGCAATAGTTAACATAAATGTACTTGTCATGCCACTCTTTGACTTGTCATTATATGCATATAAACTTGTCAAAATAGGTACATACACTTGCCGATGTATAACTTACCATTAGAGTTATATAAACTTGCCAAAATAAGCACATAAACTTGTCAAAATAGGCACATATCGTCAATTTATAACTTGTCAAAATAGGCACATACATTCACTAATATATAACTTGATATATACAAGGGAAGGGACTACCAAAATCCTCAATTCCCTTTCATTTCTCTCCAAAATGGAACTCCCAAACAAAACCTAAGGGAACTACATCCACCTGTGTTATTCCTTCTTCCTTATTTTCACCTATACGCTGGTAATATAATCTTATTTACAAGTAACTTTCAGTAAATGTTACCAAAACAAAAAACAAAAAATTATTATTTCTATCTTTAAATTTAAAAACTTTTAAATTTTACCCTTATTTGATACTCTATTTACTCTTTTTTAGAGCAACAACTACCCAGATAACATAAAACAAATTAATTGGTAGTTGAAATTAGTTAAAAGCATTTAATGCATAAGAGGTTTTTTTTTTTTTCAAGCATACCCTTTTTTATGAAGATGATGAGTGAAAGAGAGGATGAAGGGGAAAAATGATGAGATATATATTCAATTAACTAGGGGTAAAAATGAAAGAGTGCATTAAATTTTTAGACAAAGCAAAATTGTTGTTTATATATAGGACCAAGACTATAAAAGAGAATGTTGCTTATAAATAGAATCAAAGGGAATATATATATTATGCCTTCCCTCATCAACAAAGTTTACACAATAATAAATGAAAGATAATTTTATATATTCACATGAAAAATTTAATGATATACTATAGAACTTATAAAATGACCAAGCCTGATATGACCATATAAATTCTTTTCTCTTTGCCTTATAAATATGATGAGAGAAGAATTCATCTATCTAACTACTGGTGATGAATAAATTAGTATGTTATTTATAATTTATAAATAGTATAATTTATTTATATAGTTTACATTAATATACTTAATAATGATATAGATTCTTTTCTCTTTTTTTGGTTAAGGTTTTTATAATTTTTAAAAATGCCATATATACACTCATAAAGGTCGCAGGAATTAAGATTTATGTGAAACCAAACGGTTAGGTTGTAAAAACTATATTACAGCTCATTTTAGATTTTGTGGACTAAAACCTCTCTATAATAAATCTGTATATATGTATGTTGAAGATTTAGACATAATGAGTTATTTATCCTCTTCCCATGAAGTTTTTTTTTAAAAAAAAAAATGATAATATGATGATTCGGTTATAAGGGATGATTAAACCTCTGTCATAAGGAAGAATAATGAAGAACTTATAATGATTAATTAATTTCAATAAATGATGAAAAATCCAATCCGGCTACATTAAAAAAGATGTGTGAACAAATTATTAGGAGCACAAGAACCACCTTGCTCAAATTTGTGAGGTTGGAGAGTCAACAATGGCAAGTTTTAGAGTTGAAGAAATAAAATAAATTGCATGTTAGAAGCAAATTGGGTATAAATACAAAACAAAAGTTGATTAATGGGAGAATCACTATAATATTCTCAAAGAATGAATGTAATAATCAAAAAGTCTTTGTTGTTCACTTGTTTTGAGCAGCATGTGTTTTTCATTAAACTATTGTTTTTAATTAGAAAAAAATGACAAATATCAGCTACTCTATATAAAAACGATTATGTGTGTGTGTGTGAATTTATGATCTTGCTAAAATCCAAAAATGTTCGAAACGTGCTCCATGAAAGGGTATGTGATTTGTGGATTTCTTAGTCATATAATCAAACATACTAAGAATAGAACACCTTTCTTGAAAGTAACTTACACAATAATTTGTGCTCTTTAAAGTTTCTACAATTTTAAAACATAACAACCAAAAATTTTGAAGGAAAAAAAATAGTGATTTAGTCGTTGTAATTTTTCAAAATTTTAAAATTTAATCAAAGTTCAGGTATTAATAGAATATTATGCTACATACAATTTGATGATTGTAAAATAAATAAATAAATAAAACTATCACAATTTGATTCAGTGACGGACCTTGACACAAATATATTGGCGGGGCACTGGTTACTATTCATTCATCATCTTTTTGACGGTCTGCATGCACTCTTCTCACCACCGTCCCACTCGGCAGCCTTTCTAGCCCCATATTCGCCGCTTCTAAAACGACCTTATCTCAAACTCTGCATCCCCATCTTGTCATCTTTGTTAAACATATCACTGCAAGTGTCAGCTCTTCGTTCCATTATGGATTCACGCATTTCTTTATCACCCGAGTCTTGAGTTTCTGTAAAACCCATGCATCACTTGTGCTTATTCACAATGACATACACTCACAACTACCACTAGCTGCCATGCATTCGCTTATACTTCCCTATTCATTTCTACATTCAAAGTTCAAACTCCTACCCTATGGACGAGACCCAAGGCAAGAGAACTATTACCTCTCAGGGAAATGAACAAACAAACAAAGGGCACATGAACAACATATATACATACATACATAACAACAAAGTTTCCTATTATTTTCCATTGCGACACATGTTAGAGAAGGACCTAAACCAAAGGGATATGAAGTATGGTGTGTGATCTTTGTTGGGTCTTGAAAAGCATGGGGTCTGAATTCGCTGACGTGTGAGGCGTGGCGTTGTTGGTTTTCTTGCTGATCTGTGTTCAGTTTTTCTTTTTTCCCACTGTGAACTTCTCTGTGCTGGCTTGTTTTCATGATTTGTTTTCTAAATTTCATGTGTAGTGTAGCTATATATTAACTTCGTCCCTCACTCAGTCCGAGGAATTTTTTTTTTGGGGCCATAGCCCCATTGTCTAAGGTCCGTCGTTGATTTGATCTCAACAATTTTAAAACGCACTAAAAATTTAAAAAATATTTTATAAATGATTTACAAAATTAAAATATGAACAGTTTGAAAAAGGAATAAGGGAAGAGTACGGGGAAGGAAGAGAACTCCCATTTTAAAGTCTCATATTAAATCAATATTCCTAAGACAAAAAAATTAAGCAAACTATTTTTTCTATATAAAACAAACAAACAAACGTATGAGATACAAATGCAAAATAGCTAAGTTTTCAATTTGATGGAAGGGGATTTAACTGATATACAAAACAGAGCATGAGATAAAGGTTTAGATATTACTGTTCATATAAAATTAAAGGGTTAATATTATCTTTGGTTCTTTAAGTTTGTCCTAATTTTGGTTTAGATCCCTTAACTTTCAAGCCATTGCTTTTAGTCCCTATGGGGATGGTTCTAATGTGAGGGGTTATTTATATTGCGAAGATGTTGCCGAGGCTTTTGAATTAATCCTTCACAAGGGAGAGGTTAGTCATGTTTACAATATCGGAACTAAGAAGGAAAGGAGAGCTATCGGTGTAGCTAGAGATATATGTGCTCTTTTTAAAAAAGACTCAAAAACCAACCAGTATAAATTTTGTTGATAACAGACCATTAAATGGTCAGAGGTATTTTCTGGATGATCAAAAGCTCAAGAACTTGCGTTGGTGAGAGAGGACCAGATGGAAAGAGGGCTTGAAAAGGACCATTGAATGGTATACTGAGAACCCTATGGGGTGATGTCTCTGGAGCACTACTTCCTCATCCTTGGATGAGGATGATGCTTGGTGAAGTGGAGGAATTTTTTGATGGACCGAAGATGAGAAATCTGAATCTTATGGCTCGAACAATCTTACTATGCTTGTTCCCAATCTTGGGTAGGAGTTCTTTACCCCTCCTCTTATATACAAGTTTTTCTGGTTTTAGTGTGAGGCCCTCCAATTAAATTATGACAAGAATATTATTCTTTAATTAGTGTAGGATAATTGGTATGACCAAAAATAATGAATCTGTCTCTAAAGCAAACACTTGTTAGAGTTTTATTTGAGCACAATACACTCGTTTGATTTTGATTAGAAACATGACTCTAAGTATTTAATACTCCATATGTTTTCCGTTTCTTTCTTATATCAAATATCATGGTTTTCAATTTTAAATATATATTGGATATATACAAATAAGGAAGAATAAAAAAAAATTAATGATTCTTTTATTTTGCCAATCTCTTCCCCAGAAAAAATTACGATGTATGATTATATAATTTTATTAAAATTAAAAAAAAAAGAATAAAGTTAATTCAAATTAAATAGCAGTCGAGCTTGGGCTTTATTGTTTGTAGATTGGGCTTTGGAGTAGGAAGCCTAGTTTAGGTTTTCTGGCCATTGTAGACCCTCTGTTACTCCTTTTTTATGGTGTTTTCTTCTTATATTCTTATTTTTGTATAACTACCTCCGATCCAATTTATTAGTTAAAAGTACCGTTGGTCAATCATGATTTTTGTTTGGATATATTTTTTTCCACAAGTGACTTTAACAATTGTGATTATATTTGAATTTTATTTATTAAAATCACTTATGAATTTATAATTACCAAAAAGGGAATAAATTTTATAAAGTTATATTAAACAATGGAAATAAATGAAACTGAAAGAAAAATTATACATGATGGAGCATATTTCAGAGAGTAGATTATGGGATGTATAATTATCACGTGATTACTGTTCAAAAAAATCACGTGATTTAATTTTTAAATAGAAAAATAAATTGATAAATATGGTAGCTAATTATTGTGCTGGGATTGCACCCGATTATGCAATCTAAGTTTTATTTCTTCAATATAGCTCTTTAAAGTTTATTATTATATATAATTGAATATTTAATAATTATTATTAAATATCATTTGATAAATGGCATTAATATTTAAATATTATTTTTATTTTATAATTGTTATAATTTAAAAATTCAGGTTGAGTAATGAGGAAAACAATATTTAAAATAATATTATTTGAACTACTTTAGTTGAAAAATATTAGGCAAGATATATGTAGAGAATATTTGCAGAGAATTTTGGAAAAGGTGTCAAAGGGTAAATTGGAGAAATTGTTGTTGGTAAAGTTTTAATTGAGATTTTTCAATTGCATAAGCAATCCCCTTGTCACTTATGCTTAACATATGGCTAGAAGGTGAAATCACAATTCATCGGAGTTGATCAAAATTCTTAATAAATAACCTAAACAAATAATCACATTTTTAGTTTCAACTAGGCTTATCTAAGCTCTCACTACTTACCCAAAGAGGCACTTGTCTATTATGGTCAAACTTGAGAAAGTGTCTAAATTTTTTTACTTAAAGAAATACTTATCACTCATGTTCACAAACGATGAGATAGTTTCCCATCGGGAGACTTTCACACCATAGTTAAGTGAATAAATGTGCGTAGATCATATTCGGATTCGTCGGGTGAAACTTTGGATCAAGATAGGCAACAACAAAAAAAGGACAAGATAGTTATGAAAATGTGAAATTTTGAAAATTAAATAATAAATAAATTCAAACAATATAAACTTGATTTAAACCGTTCAAAACCTATAATTAAGAAAATTAAAAATTTAGTAAAAAAGGAGTTAAATGGAAGTATAAAATATTAAATCCTAACAATTTAAATTATTGGGCTCACTATTGAGAGAAGAGGAGTGAAGGGATTTTAATATAAGGGAGGGGAGTTAAAAGATTTTAATATTACCTGTTATGATTAATGAAAGGGGAGGGAAATAGAGATTTTTATGTTACCTTATTTGATTCAGAAAGGAGTGGAGGGAAAATATTTTTAAATGGACAACATTACCCTTATTCTATTTAAATTGTTCTTTAAACTTGGAAAAGCACTTAATAAAATATAATTATAAATGATATTTAATATAGAAAATTAAAATTATTAGAATTTAATAAATAAACATTATAAATATTAGAATTATAGTATATATTTACTTAATATAAGAATTAAAATTTAAAAAAATGTGTCTCCCCTTCTATAATTTTGTTATTGGCCCCTCCTTCAAACCAAATACACACCTTAAGGTTTTTTGAGCTTGAGGAAAATTTGTATGACTTCAATTTAACAATTAGATAGCAATGAGGTTGGATCTAGCTCACAATGTGGTGGATAAAGATTCGAATATGTGTTGAGAAATGTGTTTACATTTAATGACTCACAATACCTTAAATAGGAGAAAACATATGCTTAGAAAAAAAAAATAACTACAATTATAAAAATTTTTTTATAAAGAATATGTAAGATAAAAAATAAAATAAAAACATAATTAAAGTTCTTAACTTCAATTCTAATATTCCCTCTAATCCTTATTATAAGACATCAACTAACAATTCTCATAAACCAATAAAAATAGTTAAAGTTAATAAAATTGTCCTACAATTTAAGTAACTTCCAATATTATCAATATTAATTGCATCAAACTCTAATATTATATTAATTATTACACTCACCCACTACCTTTATTAATTATGGGTATACCACTTTCGTTCTATTTATAAGTTCATTTTGACCAAAAAATTTGGTCTTATTTATAAGTTCAGTTTATGTAATAAATGAGATTATGACAATTTTACCCATATTAATTGTACTTATGAAGATAAAGGAGAGAAGAAACAGTAGGAAAATACTCAAATATTAAATGAGGGCAAAGTTAAAAATTTACCACTCAGTCATTAAATTAACTACCTCTCCTTGGTATGTGAGTTTTGGTCAAAATGGACTTATAAATAGGACCAGAGTGGTACATGAAAAAAAATAATTAATGCTCTTTTAAACAAGTAAGTGCCTTATAAAAAGAACCAAATATAATTGTTAGTTGATATGTTATAATAAGGGCCAGATGGAGTATTTTTTTCTTAATTGAAGTTATGGTTTCCACGTTCCCGAATATCCTCAAACAAACTAGGGGTGAAAAAAAGCCATCTATCAGTGGCTCTATCGGCTGTTAAGTGCATGGCCAGCCTGTTTGTTAAAAGGCCTATTTATGGTGTTTAAAGGCATTTAAATGTATAAATATAGGCTTATTTTTAAGCGCATTTTACATCAAATAAATATAATTATATTTATATAATATAAACAATATAAATTTATTGTTTTTCATTTTTATATTATCTAAAAACACTACATTTATATAGTTTTTGATAGCGCTGCACAAAACCTAAAAATTTTTACGTTGTAAATAGGCGCTTTAAAAAGAAAAGCGCCTCACATTCAAACTCCAGCCGCTGCGCCGATTTCGACTTTCTACCCATATTATAGGCTCAAACCTATTTAGTCAATATCTCGCTTGTGTGACCTATTTCCATCCCTAAAACAAATTGACACCAATGGACCCTCCAATTAATGGGCTGTCCTACAACATTTATCCTATGGCGGATCCTCATCCACAAAAAGAGGAAACCGTACACCTCAGGCTTTTATTAAGGACCATGCAATATGGACCGTCCACGTCACGTGAGCCCCAAAACGAAACCATCTTAAATTCCTACCTACACTTTTTACAGAAGGGCCATCCACTTGTGGTCCTCTATTAATTCTCACACTGAACTTTTCTCCTTGAAATTCAGAATTGTTTTTACGTGTATAAGCATTTTTAGACTCCTAAAAGTGATAAGTAACTTTATAATCTTATCTATAAGTAACTTTCAGTAAATGTTACCCAAACAAGGAAAAAATTTATTAGCTTTGTCTTAAAATTTAACAATTTTTTTAATTTTATCCCTATATAATACTTCATTTAATCCTTTTTATGAGCAATAACTACCCAAATTATGCAAAACAATCTGATGGTTAAAATTAGTTAAAAACATTGAATGTGTAAGAGATATTTTTTTTCCCCAAACATACTCTTATTTATGAAGATGATGAGTGAAAGAGAGGATGAGTGAGAAACATGATGGGAGATAACGAAGGAGAAAAAAAGATGAGAGAAATATGAAACTAATTATGGGTAAAAATAGAAAAGTGCATTAAATTTTTAGACAAAAGCATAATTGTTGCTTATATATATATGACCAAGACCATAAAAGAGAATGTTGCTTATAAATATAACCAAAAGGAATATATATATATCATACCTACCTCATGGACAAAGTTTACATAATAATAAATGGAGGATAATTTTATATATTCACTTGAAAAATTTAATAATATACTCTGAAACTTATAAATATGACCAAGCCTTATATGACCATATAAATTCTTTTCTGTCTACCTTATAAATATGATGAGAGAAGTATTCATCTATCTAACTACTTGTGAGGAATAAATTAGTATGTTATTTATAATTTTAAAAATATTATAATTTATTTATATAGTTCAATTAATATACTTAATAATAATATTGATTCTTTTTTTTGGTTAAGGTTTTTATAATTTTAAAAAATGCCATATATACACTCATAAAGGTTACAGGAATTAAGATAGATTAATGTGAAACCAAACAGTTAGGTTGTAAAAATTACAGCTCATTTTACATTTTGTGGACTAAAACCACTCTATAATAAATCCGTTAAGGTTTTTATAATTTTATGTACATTCATATGTATGTATGTTGAAGATTTAGACAAAATGAGTTATTAATCCTCTTCCCATGAAGTTTTTTTTTAAAAAAAATAAAAATAAATTATGATAATATGATGATTTGGTTATAGGGGATGATTAAACCTCTGTCATAACTATAATGACCAGTTTGCTCAAATGTGTGAGGCTGGAGAGTCAACAATGGCAAGTTTTAGAGTTGAAGAAATAAAATAAATTGCATTTTAGAAGGAAATTGGGTATAAATGCAAAAAAGAAAAAAAGAAGGTTGATTAATCACAAAATCACTATAATGTTCTCAAGGAAGAAATGTGGCCCTCAAAAAGTCTTTGTTGTTCACTTGTTTTGATCAGCATCTAATGATGAGTTCTAGTACAGAAAGTTAAATAACAAAAAGTCTATAATGCTCACTTGTTATTATGACTTAATTGAAATTTTGGGACCTTATAGTAATTTTCACTTAATTAATTTGTTGTTTATGTAGTTAAACACTCCACGCCACAAAGCTAATTGAGCAAAACCTTAAAACAGAGAATGATAAAAAAAAATTAAATACATGTTGCTTTTAAACTGATGAGAGAACTAGCCAAGTATTTTTCTTTCAACTATTGTTTTTAATTGGAAAAAATGACAAATATCAGCTAAAAAATTCTATTTATGACAAAAAAAAATATCAGACCTGACAACTCTATATAAAAACGATTATATACATGGATGTCAATTTATGATGTTGCTAAAATCCAAAAATGGTCGAAGCGTGGTTTTTATTTGTGGATTTCTTAGTCACTAATTAATACTCGTAGGTTTCTTATTTCATCAACTCAGTGAAAATCACTAAATGTAGAATTGACATAAAAAAGAAAAAGAAAGGAAAAAAAAAAAAAACCAAAGGTGTTGCCAAAGATACTAACGTGTAGAATGGAACCAGTTTACCTGCTTGTTCTTTGGACGAGAAAGGGGAAGCCGTCAGATCAACGGCCTAGTTCTTTTTTTTTTAATAAAAAATAATTTTAATGGGTAGAGAACCTAAAATAAAGTTAATATTTGAACTAACATTTTTTTGATTTTTTTAAAAAAAAAAAAAAAAAAAATAAAATGCGGGCGTCAAATCTTAGATCCATTTGGGGCTCGTCCGTCACAGACGAGATCCCCTACTCGTCGTCCAAAGTACGAGCAGGTAATCTGTTCCCGTGTAGAACACCAGTATTGAAAGTAAGTTACACAATAATAATTTGTGCTTTTTAAAGTTTCTACAGTTTTAAAACAAGAAAATTTTGAAGGAAAAAAAATATAGTGAATTCAATTAAATCCAACTTAATCCTCCAAGTTTCAGTTTTAATTTTTAATACGGTATAATTCATTGGTCCAACCCTTTACCACTTAGTTGAAACTTGAAACTCAATCAAATAGTTTAAGAGAGATTAAAATTTATCGTCTGGGAAAAAAAACTTGCTTATGTGTGAACAAAATTTTTAATATTTTTTTTTTCAAAATTTTAAAATTTAATCAAATGAAGGTCAGATATTAAGAAAATATTATGCTACATACATTTTTTTTTTAAAGAAAATGTACAGATACAACCAATACAAATTGATCCAGGTTTTATTGAAATTAATACTCTATAATAATTTTGATAAATTTATTTTTCAATCAAAGCACACATCGAACTGAATTTCAAGGTCACATATACCGAATTATTTAACTAATCTAAGGAATTATTTTTCTTTACATTCTTTCTGTCAATTAATGAAAATAATGATTTTATAATGTCAAAATTTCAAAATTCATGCCTAACATATTTACCAGCTCTATTTAGGGGTGTTCCTCCTCTCTTCCCTCATTTTCTTTTTCTGACTATTAGATTGACATTTCAACCACGATTGTAAAATAAATAAATAATAAAATAAAACTAATACAATTTGATCTCAACAGCTTTATAACACACACAAAAAAAGTTAAAAAATATTTTATAAATGATTTACAAAATTAAAATATGAACAATTAGAAAAAGGAAAGAAGGGGAAGAGTATGGGAGGGGAGGGAAGAGATCTCTTGACCTTTCATTTTAAATAAAATGAAATTTAAGGGATTAAAATCTATAATTTAAAATTTGAGGGACTAAAACCAAAATAAAAATGAATTTGAGGGACCAAAGAAGGCACACTAAATTAAAAACTAAGTGCGCTTTGAATTGCTATTAGTTGTAATTGGTAAGAAGGAAAACTAAGCATAATAAGAATAATTGAAATCAAGATAGATTTTATGGTTTAATAAATCAGAACATATTCATCATGAATTATGATATATAAGTCATATTGATGAAAAAAATGTTTCTCACCCTTACTGGGAAAAAAAATCCCTGACATCTGAATTAATTTATATTGACATATTAAATGAAATCTATGTCAAAAAAATATATATAGTTTTTATTACGTTAAATTAAGTTTTTTGGTCAAAAAAAAATAAGTTTATATTTTGTCATAAGAAAACATAACCACGCGTAGAATTTTGGCGGGACTTGATTAAATTGAAGCTCAATTGGACTTTTAGATCATATCAAAGAACTTAATGATGAAAAAAATAAATTAATATTATAACATTCTTTGCCTAATTAATTAAGATTACAGCTACTATCATGAAGACTTTTGGCTGACAAGCCAGTCAATTAATATGTAAATTATTTCAAGCTTAATTATTGAAAGCATGCAAATACTGAGTTATACTGTACTAAAAGACTACTTGCAATAATTTAATTCTTTAAGTAATTTCACTTTAATCAAATATTAAAACATTGAATTTAACATCTTTCTAGAAAAAAGAAAGAAACGTTGTGCCACTGTTTGACAAGTACTTCCTCTAATCTTTATTATGAGGCATCAACTAGCAAGTGTATTTGGTCCTTTTTTATAAGGCACTTGTTTATTCTCAAGGAGCATTAATTATTTTTTCATATATGCCACTAATTAATAAGGATAGTGGGTGAAAGTAATAATTAATATAATATTAGAGTTTAGTGTAATTAGTAGGGGTATATTGGAAGTTACTTTAATTGTAAGACATCTTTATTGACTTTACCTGTTTTTATTAGTTTGTGATAATTGTTAGTTGAGGCTTATAATAAGGACCACGGGGAGTACGTTGAAATAAGGCCCCGTTTGGATCAAAGAAAATTTGGGAATGGAAAGGAATGAAAATGTAATGGAAAATATTTTCCCTCGAGGCATTTGTTTCGCAATGGAAAAAAAATGAATTGATAGGAAAATTTTTGTTTGGTTGAAAGAAAATAAGATAGGAAAATGACGCAAAATACCATTTTATCCCTGAATATAAATTATTATTTGAAACCACACAACACCAACACGTTTTCGCTAATCACAACTTAAGCATTTGTAATGTCCAAGAACCAATGCGTTTTCGCTAATCACATATTTATATGCAATAATTCGGTCTACTGAATTGATTTAGATTGATTTTGTCCATATGGGCTGGTGATAAATAAAAGGAAGAGAAGGCTTAAAAAAACGAGATTAAAGCGAGTGAAAATGACATTACTTGCGGAGCCTATAAGTATTACTTGAGTAACTGCGAAAGTAATATCGACAGGCTCTGAGAAGAATGAAAGTTTCTACATTACTTCCTGAGCATATACGCCTTACTCAAGTAACGCCAGAAAGTAATAAAATTACTTGTGGAGAAAATATGTATTACTCGAGTAATATCGAAGAACACTGAGCAAAAGCCACTAAGTCCATATTACTTGCAAAGCTAAAGAGTATTACTTGAGTAACCCCAGAAAGTAATGTCAAATAAACTAATTACTTGGGGAGCTAAGGAGCGTTACTTGAGTAACCTTGGAAAGTAATATCATTTTAGCTAAGGATGAACTAAATTAGTTGCGGAGTTAAAAACTTTACTTGAGTAACGTCTGAAAGTAATATTGATTTAGCTAAATTACTTGCGGAACAATTACCCATTACTTGAGTAACGTCCGAAAGTAATAACGGATAGTTTTGTAACAGATTTTCGAAAGGTTTCAATTCATACAAGAGAATTACTTGATTAACCAAGAACACCTTGCTTAAGTAATCAACTTAACATTTACTGATTCAAAAACACAAATCCCTTTTAACAAAAGGTTTAAGTAAAACAAAATCATCCAGAGCATATAGCCAAGTGAAAAAACATTAGCAACAGAGCAAGCATTAGCATGATATATATATCAGAATATAAGAGAGAGAGACAGAGGGAGCCACGTTAGTACTAACAAAAGCATATATCAATATAGCCAAGAATTTTCAAAAGATAGAGGCTTCAAAAAAGATTTCAAAAACAACAGAAATCACTCTCCCCCTTTGTCATCATGAAAAGAGGGAGGGAGAGAAGGCTCAGAGGAAGTCTGAAAAGATGGCCCAACGACAGTAAGAGGCTCGGAAGCAAAAGCAGTAGGAGCAGACTAATGAGGCACATCAGGAGGAGCAGCTGAAGTAGAGGCATGAGGCTGAGAATATAGCTTAATACCCAAGTCATCTAGAGTCCTATCCACCTGATAAACCTAGTTGCAGAGAGACTGAATTTCATCCGTTAATTCGTCTTTGGATTCTTTTTGAGCAACAAAGCAAGCCTGAAAGCTGGCAGAAACATGTTTGGTCAACTTCTCAAACTCAGCTGCGATAGTTTTGATCAACTGGGCAGTGACATTTTGGAGAGTATCCACGACACTGGTAGCTTGATTGACATTAATGTTGAAAGGAGAAATAGCATCGTGAACAGCTTTTGCAACGGCTTGCTCCACAATATGTTGAACAGCGGCAGTGGCAAAAGATGGAGCAGCAGTAGAGGCACTAGCCTGAGATGAGTGCCCCTCATCAGGAGCCTTAGATGAAGTAGGCTGGGGAGGACCATCAATAACTTGCTTATCTTTCTTTTGTTTCTTCCCATTAACCTCAGTAAAGGAAATTCGCATACTTATCATATGCTTCTTGCCAAACCGCAAAGGAAAGATCACCTTGTCGTCAGATAAATACCATATGTTGTTGATATTAAGGATGAGAGAGACCATATTTGGATAGGGAATGGTGGCCTTTTTCTGGTTGGGGGCTTGAGATATGAAAGTAAGCATCTAAGAGATTATACATTTCCCCAGATTCCTTGATTCTTTGGCAATTATTGAAGCAAAATGTTGATAGTCTTTGTGAACAAAGTGAGTGTAACTTTGTCTCTTCTGTACCATATTCCTACTGTAGAGATACCAGATGACCCTGTAGGTGTCATTCATGTCCGCAGGAGAGAATCTCAACTTCTTACCATCATAGGGAACATCAGGAAGCAGAATCTGCTGACAATCAGCATCAGAGAGCTTGGGAGGATCATCATCAGGAGCATCAACAATACTAAGCATAACATTTAAGTCAACAGCTGAGATCTCAATCATTTGACCTCGAATTTTAGTTACCAACACGTCATCATCAGTCTTATGAGACTTGGGCTTGAGGACCATATTGTGATAAAATAATCTGACCACAGTTTCAGAATAAGGAAGACGAATACGAAGCATAGGCAAGTAGTTGGTCAACCAAGGTGAGAGATCTAAATTGCATTCATTTTTAAAATGCTCCAAATCTAGATACACAGTCGGACAAAATGATCGTTCTTTATAGTAAAAAAAAAAAATTCTAATTATCAATCACTAAAGGTCTCTGATTCATACCAGATGAAGGAACTAATGCAATTGCTTGTGACTTGCGATTGGAAGATGGCTGAGGCTTGCCTTTACCAGTAGGCAATGAATCAGTCTGGAACCTTGTGACGGGTCTTGATTGTTCTTGAATCACAACAGGCTTTGCTTTGGATTTCTCAGTCCCTGCCGACTTGCTAGAAGGCTTCGGCTTCTCACTTGATTTTCCTTCAGACTTTTCAGTGACTTGAACCTTCGGCCGACAATAAGATGAACGGGGCCTCTTGGTGAGAGGGCGATCTGGAGACTCTGATGGAGGATGATCACTGGGTCCACCAATAGTAGTCTTCGTTCGAGCCATTGAGACAAATAAGAAGATTTGGGAGAAGGAATGAAAGACGATTTTGAATAGAGAATCGACGAAGAGAGGAGGAAAAGAGAGGAAGGGAAAATTAATGAGGGAAATTAGAAACACACATGAACAGGAAGACGAAAGGCCAAGTCCATTGGAGAAAATTAGATGATTGAAAGGAAATAGATTTTTGAAAGTAATAGGGTACATGGAAGCGGAAGGGACGATGAAAATGAAAAAGGGAAAAAAAGACACGATTTTAAAAAGAAATTTCTTCGGGTAATGTTTTTTATGCTTGAGTAATATGGGTATGGAGATTTATTAACGAAATTACTCAAGTAATTATTACATTACTCAGGTAATTTCGACAAGCAAACCGAGAAGAGGTAACGCCACAGTCTCCGAAAGCTACTCGGGTAACATACATTTTACTCGGGTAATATTGGGCACAGAGAGGATTTCACAAACGGTTAGAACGAAACCAGCAGAAACATTATTAGAGGCAATAATCATCGAGAAAAAAAGAAAGAGAGATGAGAATAAAACAATGTTAATTCATATTCTCCTCCTCCTCCTCACGATGCTCTGTTCAGATTCAAACATCGTTCCTGCTTCTCTGTCTTGTCGCAGATTGAAGAAGACGGTTGAACAGAGGAAAACGTTGCTACTCCTCTATTTCCAGACTTCGATTGTGGCTGTGAGAAACGAAGAGAACCCAACACCTCCTATCGTTCTCTGTTTCCTTTTTCTATCTCACCCGGAATCGCATCGTACCACACCGCCTCCTCTGTTTGAAACACTAGTAGCTCAGTTAATTGTCGATATTACTCGGGTAAACTATTATGTTACTCGAGTAATTGCGGTCTGCTTCAAACTCTTATGCCTTGTTTCGATATTACTCGGGTAAGTAACTGACTTACTCGAGTAATTGTAATATGCTTCATAACGTTGAATGCTTTCTCTCGTAGTTACTCACAAGTATTATTAATATTACTTGAGTAACTTCGACATTACCTCTATTTTTGAAAGCTGAGCATGGATCTTCAAATTAAGGAACAACAACATTGACAATATCATTTCGACGACTTCAACCTCGCTATGACACTCGACTATGCATCATTTCACTCGAGTGTACATGATATTATGCATAGTCTCTGTTTATCTCTGTTTTAAGATCATTGAACAGGGGATATGAGGGAGGAAACACAACTTAGGTACATAACTTTAGAACTATATATATATTAAACGTAGTTCCATACAATATATTTGTTTGTCGTTTGTTGTCAATTGCATGCTTACAGTTGCCTTTGCTTTTGACAAAATTATAAATATACATGGGCACACAAAAAAACCTAGCCATGGGACTTCCCAAAAATTCAAAATAAGATCCAACAGACTTTCTCAAAAAATTCAAGATAACCCACGGAAATCTATGTCCCTAACAATGCTCGAATCCATGCTTCCTTGAATGCGATGGGAATCTGCTCAAAGGAATTTAGTAGTTGTTGCGAAGAGACAATCTTAATATGGGCGGTGGTTAGCTCCTCCACGGTGAGACCAGGAACTTCCAACAAATGTTGAAACAATTTAGCTTCCTTGACTTCTATCTTAGCATAATACGCATCCCGAGATAAACGTACTCCCAGATTGTCAAAAACTTTCTCTATTGTGCCATCAAGGGAGGAAATGGTTTCCCTCAAAACATCCGCAACCGTATCATTCTTCCCCATTTTCCTCCACTTCCTTGCGCTACCAGAATACTCACCGCCAGCTCCATGGGCATAATTACCAATAGGTGGGACGTGGAACTCTGGGGTGGCTTCCACATGTATTGGGGACTTAGGGATCACTTCTTCTTCTTCTTCAAGAATTTCTTCTACCATGCCTTTTGGTGATTTACAGTAGTCACCGACTGCCCTATCTTTAGACCAAACGAAACACATATCTTGGAAGTGGGGTAGGCACTTGTTTCTGTATGTTCTAGCCCTCTTGTGTACCTAACAAACAAGTGCATGTGTAATTAGTAACAACTGTTTGGCAAGTAATGTATAGGAAATGGGAAATGGTCACCAACCTTGATGTTCTCATCCCATACTTCCTTGTCCGCAACAACACATTGTCTATCCGGATCCCATCCGAATCCGGACGTGTTCAGGCCATACACCATATCATATACCACTTGCCAGGCTAATTTCATCATTTTGATGCGCGATAATATGTGAGGATTTCCCTTGATTTCCGAATGAGGTTGGCGCTCCAGCATCATTGCTTCCAATCGGTTGGTGTACCCTGACTTGAACCCATTATCTGCCATAAACCTTTGTTCTATCCTCAGTTTGCATAAGGCACTTGACCAGTAGTCTGTCTTCATCAGCTGTCCGCATGTGAAACTTTTGTTTTTGTGAGTCTTCCATTCTACCACTACACAAATCAAAAGTAGTTAGTCCATAACAAGTAATTAAATACATGAGTAACAGTTTAACCCCTGCAACTCTAGCTATGATAAAGGAACAAACACATTCACAATATCATTTTATTTTAGTGTAAACAAACTAAGGTTTTACAATGGGATGTTTATCAATTAATACACCAATTCTAATCGTCATCAGGATCTATTAGCCAAATAAGCATTGAAAATGTCAGTAGCCAGGTTATCCCTAAAATTGTTCCATGCAGCAGAAGTTTCCATCGTAGAAATTGGAGCAATTTCTTGACTTGGGTTTGGGGGTTCCAATGAGTCCAGTTGTTCATCTAATGGGTCACGCACAGTTGATCTTCGAATAAGGTTATGGAGAAGGCAACATGCCACAATATATCTGTTCTGAATGTTTATCAGATAGGATGAAGGAGTTGAAGGATTGCCCATCTTAACTTCAGAATACCAAAGCATCTTTCAATGATATTATGCGCACATGAATGTCGCATGTTAAAACATTCAGCTGGAGTCTGGGGTTGGTGGCCTACTCTCCACTCATTAAGGTGGTAATGCTGGCCACGGTACGGTGCAAGGAATTTGTCACTATTAGTGTAATCAGCATATACTAAGTAGTACTTTCCTGCATAGCAACAACAGTCTGTTTCTCAAAGCCAAACTTTGTAAGAGATTCAATACCAATATTGATAGAACAAAAAACACACCAGTTGGAACTTTCAAACCATGTCTCGTCCTTATCGCGCCCCTCAAGGCCCTTCCATCCGCAGCAGATCCTTCCCATCCAGGCAACACAAATATAAATTGTTCATCCGGTGAGCATACTCCAAGAACATTAGTAGTTATATCTCCTTTTCTATTCCGATATCGACCCTTCTGGTGGGCTGCTACTTGTACTCGTATATGGGTACCATCTAAAGCCCCCAAACACCCATGCCGTTAACAACTTATATGAAGATGGAAATAACTTTTGCAATGCAGATTGAAATAACGAAAGTCCAGAGTATTTACCTTAAACCATTTCCAACGATCCTCCGTGCAATCATCTCTAATAGGGTCTGGTGTCTTCAAGAGTTGATCTTGCAGTTTCAGGGTGGCATTCAAAACGAGCTCGAAATATCTACTTATTGTTTCACTCGACCTTCCGAATTCAAATTGAATTACTTGGTTCTTCACATGATGGGCTAAAATGTGTAAGAACATGGCAACTTGCTCATCAACTAACATATGCCTCGTAGGTCGGAGCCCTCCGATTGTGTCCAGCATGTGGCACAGGGCATCAAATATTGCCCGGTTCATCCTAATATGATTGAAGCAAGTGGTGTCGCTAGTATATACCATTGCCCTGAGGTTCGCTCTCTTAGAGTGGAAATCTATCCTAAATGAGCTATAAGGGATTTTTCTCATACGCCTACTTGTGGCTACGACAAACATTGCCACAACCACTTTTCTTAGTGCTAAAACTATAGCTAAACATGCGGCCAACACCTCAACTAAACATTCATGGATATCGCTGCCCATGGCCTAATTGAAGACAAAAACCAAGGAGGCTAAAAACCAAAAAGGCTGAAAGTAAACAAAGAGAACAAAGACGGAGAAAAACCAACGAACCTGTTGTGTGAAATGCACAGTCGTCTTCGTTGAAATTCTACTCGCCTTCTACGTTCTCCATAGGTCTTTGTTTTTCAGGCTCACATGGTGTCCCCTTTTATAGAGGTAGCTATGATCATGGGCAAATTGAACTTTAGTCCATTTTCACAACCGCTGGAAAATGGCTTCCCACCATTTTTTGTGGGACCTGATTTTCATTTGAACGTGGGAGAATTGATCACCGACGGGAAAATATTTTCCAACGAAAATTTGAACCAAACAGCCGCCGCCACTAGAAAATTTAAATTTTCCTTTTCCCTCCCCCGATTTTCTTTCATCCAAACAGGGCCAAAGGGCTAATGTGCAAAAATGCACATGTGATTTTTTCAAAAATACATTTTTTTTTAGATGTAAAAGTGATTACGTGATTACAAAATAGAGCAAAAGTCACATATTCCATTACTTTATATTAATGGGGCCTACAATCACTTTAACGAGAATATGTGACTTTTGCTCTACCTTTATAACCACGTAGTTACTTATACTTTAAAAAAGGTACTTATTGTTGAGCGTATTTTTGGAAAAGACACACACACACTATATATATATAAACACCCTGACCCTAATATAAAAAGAAATACAGGAGGAGTTGAAAAATGAAGCACAGCCATTGGAGTTTGGCGCGATTAACACGAGGCTCTGGAAAAAAAAGACGAAAACTCCAGATCTCTTTTTTTTGGGTCGAAATCGATAGCTACCGATCTTGAAATTTCTGACTTGTATATAAACATATATATTTATATTGCACGAGGCATGTGTGCAAAGCAAGCACATCTCTCGCTATAAACAAATATTCTCATCAATTAATCACTATTCTACAAAAACAAATATTTTATTCAATAGCCGTTAATCTTGATTGGAGGGATTTCCAACACTTAAGCACAAGATTTTAAGTGGGGTCCATAGAAAAAAAAGTGGGGAGAAAAATTTGGGGAAAATCCCCCTCAGGGCAAACCAAAGGCCTAAGCACAAGATTTTAAGTGGGCTCCATAGAAAACAATTTGGGAAAATCCCCCTCAGGGCAAACCTAAGCATCCAAAAAAAAGTCCCAAAAAAAGTCACATATCAAAAAAAGCTTTAGAGTTTTTTCTGGTATTATTTCATAAACGTTAGCAACTAAACCAGTATAACATTAACAATTAAATCAGTGTACATTAACAACAATATCCTAACAACTAAATCGTAGATGTTAACAATTATATCCGTACAACGTTTTCTGAAATAATACCTTTTGACATCTGACTTTTCTTTAAACCTTTTTTGATAATTTTTTGGTAACTTGGACCCTAAGAGGATTTTCCCAAACAATTGTATGAAAGCTACTCTAGTTGAGTTTTAGTGTGCTCAAATATGTGAGCCTCACATTTAGTTTTGCTCAAGAGACTAGAGAGATTTTAATTAACATTCTATAATATTTATGGGTGTAATTTTATGTACATATGCATATACACATATCTAAAGTTACTGGAGGGTTAAAATTGTTCCAATTTAATTACATTTGGGGTAAAATAGTACCCATAAATACTTTAGGGTGTTTATTGTCCCTTAAAAAAAAAATGGTTCGGAGTGATGGGTGCATCTTTAACTTTTTAAATTATATTTATGATGGGAAGAGCTTATTAAAAATGGACTATATATTATTCTTCTTTTTTTGTATTTTTTAATTCCGTTATTATCATCACCTTAGTATTAGTTCGTTTTTTTTTAATAATATGTATGTGTGTGTATTTATATGACATTATTATTATCATTAGAAGATCATAATTTTCCTTTTAAAAAAAAATTAACAAAATTTGAGAAATTTACTTAAACAAGTATTGGTGTCCATCTATTGTACGGGGATTTAATATTATATAAAAGTATTATTTTTATATCTATTTAATATTTTTTGCGGGAATTGATATTTTTTATTATCTAACTTTTTCCTTATGGGAAGTGAAGAGGAAGTAATTGGTGTCCATCTACGGGAAGTTCATATCTATGCGGGAATGGATTTATTATCTAACTTAATCTTGATTATTCATTGATTTCACTTTTTTTCAATATTTTGAGGATCTTGATGAGTACTAAAAAGATATTTAAGCATATTTATCGGTACTGAAAAAATACTTCATGATCTTGAAAAATATCCTAAAGTATATTTTTTGTACCAAGTCGATCTACGAATTTTTTTTTTCAAGATCTTAAAATAAATTTTCAAGATCATGAAGTATTTTTCAAGATCTGGTCAAGATCTTAAAGTATCCTTTTAATATTATTCAGTACTTTAAAATAATTTTTCAAGATAATGAAGTATTTTTTCAGTACTGGTCAGTACCCTAAAATATTCTTATGATTTTGAAAAAATATTTTAGGATATTGAAAAATTATTTCAGGTTACATTGAATAATACTAAAACGATATTTCAAGATAGTGACCAGATCTTGAAAAAATACTTCATGATCTTAAAAAATTATTTTAGGATCTTGAAAAAATATTTTAGCATACTGATTGATAATAAAAATATACTTCAGGATATTTTTTTCAAGATCATGAAATATATTTTTTAAGATTAGATCAAGTATCACGTAAGTATATTTTTAGACTTCTTCAAGATCTTAAAATATTAAAAAAAATGAATGGCCAAGATTAAGTGAAATCAATGGTGTAGATTTACTTTTGAGGGATGAAGAAAAAGTTTGATAATGAGATGATCCGGACCATATCCATGCATCAATTAGATTATATGAAGTTAATTATAGTTGTTAGCACTTGTATATGCCTTTTTTTTATTCACTTGTATTTTTCGAAGAGCATACAATTTTAAGAGAGAAAATGAATTCATAAATACGTTTAAAATTATTTAAATTAATGTTTTTGCACTTAAGTTCAAACACTTATAAGGGATCACAATTCAAAAACATAATCCAAACAAATTAGAACCAAATTAAGAATTAAAAACATAAATTAGAAATAATCATCAATACATTATATTTATTTTTAATAAGGTGATAAAAATTCAATTATAAATAAATATAAAAAATAGAAAATAAGCATCAATATATTATATTTATTTATTAATGGATTCAAAATAAATCTATTAGTATCTTTAATATTTTTAGATAAAAATATAATTTTAAATAACTCCATGAATTATGAAGATAAAACGAAATTTAATTACGAAGGAATATTTAAAAAAAAAAAAAAAAAAAAAAAACTGTTACTTAAGACCAACGGAATATAGATATAGATACTCCTAGCAGTAAATCAGAATATATAATATAAAGCTTTTGTACTTTTATATAGCATATTGTTAGCAATAAATCAAAATATATAATACTCCGGTTATAATTATAGGACACTTTTATAGTATAAATTGCACTACATTCTTATAATTAGGATCAGGAAGTAGTATAAAACTTAAGACCAACCGAATATATATATTGATTATCTAAGACCAATGATAGGGATATGATATTGTCACTATCAATTTTGGTTATAATTAATATTACTACCACTTTTTTCACCGTTAGATTAAAATCTTAATTGAAGAGGAAAAAAAAAAGATGAGACTATGATGTAATATGAAAAAGATGAAAAAAAAAAAAAAGATAGTTATATTGATAGTGAATAGTGATAATTTCGTATCCTTGATGAATGATATTTGATTATTGAAGCGGGATTCTTGATATCTTGGGGCAGTTTGCGCCTCCGTGGTCTTGACCTCACTTGACCACACCCTCTCATCCCCGCGGGCCCCATCCAAGTCTTGTACCTTTTTTTTTTAAAAAAAAAAAAAGCGTAAAATCAATCCCATTATATTAGCATTATTATAATCTTAATCACTTGAAAAGACGGGGACTCTGTGGTCCCACTCACCATCAATCATTTAATTTCGTGAAGAACTGAGGTCAAATAGGTAATTTCAACGGAACCTCTGGCTCCCCTTAACTGTCTCACAGGATTATCGAAACGCGTATATAAGCGCAACAGCCTCCGCCTTGTTCTTCCTCCTCAGGGGACTCCCGTTTTATCTGATTTTCACTTCCCATTTTTGTCTCTCAAGAGTCTCTATTTTTTTCTTGGTCATTCTTCTTTTTTTTTCTCTTTGTTAGCTCCCTCGGCTGATCTTAGCGAATCTCATTCCAATTTTTGTAAGTTGATCTCCTTCTTTGTTTCTACAATTTTTTGTGGTCCTTGTTACTTTTTCTTTTATGATCTGTATATTGCCAGTTTTTCCTTCTGTAAATTTTTTGTTCGCCTTGAAGAGAATTAAAATTTAGGGTAATGGGTACTTTCTTTGATCTCGGTATTGCCCATTTTTCTTGGATCCATGGTACTTGTGAGGTTGATCGTCATTGTGATAGCACGCTGTTCTCAGTTTGTCTATGTACTTACTATTTTTCTCTTCATGAAAGTTTTAGCTTGAAAATTAGATCTGAACGTCAAAATGGGTTCTATATGTAGTTTCAAGTACATTCGTATGCTTGAATCTGGTTTGTTGTGTTTGATTGTGTAAATTTTCCCGCATTTTGCAATGCTTTTGCGCAATCTGGGTTTTAACGCTTATTTCCGTCTTCCTATCTTTTAGAAAGAGGTTAAATAGAGAGAAAAGCCGAAGCTTCATGTACTCTGTTGTTTTTTCTCATTCTCATAATTTGATTGCAGATTACTGTTGATAGTGTTTTTTCTTCTTTTCATCTGAATGAAGTGAATAATGAATTTTTTTTCCTTTGCTTCACTTTATCTTGGAGCTCTGATGAGCGTTGGAGGACTGTACTGATGAGCATTAGAACAATTATTTGTGGATCATTTTCCTGTAGATGAGAATTTTCTCACAATTCTGTCCCCACTCAATTTCCCCCCACAGATGTCAGTCTGCTTTTTCATATGATATTGTTTCTATTTATGATGATATTGGCACTTGTTGTTAAGGCTACTATATCCTATATCCTATATGTTTTGTTTTTATATTGTTATCGTTTAGTAAAATGAATTTTTCTGCTTGTACTTCCTTTAGATATACAGAGCTTGATATGGCTTCTCACACCCCCAAGAACATCCTCATCACTGGGGCTGCTGGATTCATTGCATCTCATGTTGCCAACCGGATGATTCGGAACTATCCTGACTACAAGGTGGTTGTGCTCGACAAACTTGATTACTGTTCTAATTTGAAGAATCTCCTTCCTTCAAAATCATGTCCCAACTTCAAGTTCGTCAAGGGCGACATTGGAAGTGCTGACCTTGTCAACTACCTTCTCATAACTGAGAACATTGATACAATTATGCACTTTGCTGCTCAGACCCACGTCGACAATTCATTTGGTAACAGCTTTGAATTCACCAAGAATAACATTTATGGTACTCATGTCCTATTGGAAGCCTGCAAGGTCACTGGTCGGGTCAAAAGGTTCATTCATGTGAGCACAGATGAGGTCTATGGGGAGACAGAAGAAGATGCTGTGGTGGGAAATCATGAGGCTTCTCAACTTCTTCCCACAAACCCATACTCTGCAACAAAAGCTGGAGCAGAAATGCTTGTCATGGCGTATGGTAGGTCATACGGGTTACCGGTGATCACAACCCGTGGAAACAATGTTTATGGGCCAAATCAATTTCCTGAGAAGTTAATTCCAAAGTTCATCCTTTTGGCTATGCAAGGTAAGCCTCTTCCAATCCATGGGGATGGTTCTAATGTGAGGAGTTATTTATATTGCGAAGATGTTGCCGAGGCTTTTGAATTAATTCTTCATAGGGGAGAGGTTGGTCATGTTTACAATATCGGTACTAAGAAGGAAAGGAGAGTTATCGATGTAGCAAGAGATATATGCGCTCTTTTCAAAAAGGACCCAGAAACCAGTATAAAATTTGTTGATAACAGACCATTCAATGATCAGAGGTATTTTCTGGATGATCAAAAGCTGAAGAACTTGGGTTGGTCCGAGAGGACCGCATGGGAAGAGGGCTTGAAAAAGACCATTGAATGGTATACTAAGAACCCTGACTGGTGGGGTGATGTCTCTGGAGCTCTGCTTCCTCATCCAAGGATGCTGATGATGCCTGGCGGAGTGGAGAAATTTTTTGATGGATCCGAAGATGAGCAATCTGAATCTTATGGCTCGACTAATCTTTCAATGCTTGTTCCATCACCCAGGAGTGCTGGTTCACAGCAGAAACATGCTTTTAAGTTCTTGATTTATGGTAGAACGGGCTGGATCGGGGGACTACTTGGGAAACTATGTGAGAAACAAGGGATTCCATATGAGTATGGAAAAGGGCGGCTACAGGATCGTGCATCTCTCATGGCAGATATATTGAATTTGAAGCCAACTCATGTTTTTAATGCAGCCGGAGTCACTGGCAGACCCAATGTTGATTGGTGCGAATCGCATAAAACAGAAACCATCCGCACCAATGTTGCTGGTACTTTAACATTGGCTGATGTTTGCAGAGAGCATGGCCTGTTGATGATAAACTACGCCACTGGGTGTATATTTGAGTATGATGCTGCACATCCTGAGGGTTCTGGCATTGGATTTAAAGAGGAAGACAAGCCTAATTTCACTGGTTCTTTCTATTCCAAAACCAAGGCCATGGTAAGTCACTGTTTGTGTTCATTATAAACTTTAGATGATAGTTCTAATATGAAATCCTGATGGGGTAACTCTTGATTTTTTTTTTTTCCAGGTTGAAGAGCTTCTGAGGGAATATGACAATGTCTGTACTCTCAGGGTTCGCATGCCAATCTCATCTGATCTGAACAACCCACGAAACTTCATCACCAAGATCTCTCGTTATAGCAAGGTGGTCAACATTCCAAACAGCATGACCATCTTGGATGAACTTCTGCCTATTTCAATTGAGATGGCGAAGCGAAACTTGAGGGGGATCTGGAACTTTACAAACCCTGGTGCTGTTAGCCACAATGAGATCCTTGAAATGTACAGAGACTACATCAACCCCCACTTCAAGTGGACCAACTTCACCCTGGAGGAGCAAGCCAAAGTGATAGTTGCTCCCAGGAGCAACAATGAGATGGATGCATCAAAGTTGAAGAACGAGTTCCCAGAATTGCTTTCCATAAAGGAATCGCTGATCAAGTATGTGTTTGAGCCAAACAAGAAAACTGGTAAAAACTAAGCAGCATAGAGACATCAGAACCATTCTGCTCTGCAAATTGGTGTCAGATTCCATGGCATTTAGGTTCATTCGTCGTCTTATTGTTGGTTATATAGATATATGCAGTTACTGGGTGTAGTGGTTAATAATCATGGTTGTTTTCACCAGTCATTCCTAATTATTGTGTCGTTATACTCTCTGTAAACTTGTTTTAATTAATTCTTTTGTTGCTAATAGTATCCGTTTTTGTTGATGTTGTATCTCCTTGGCATTGAGATATAAATTTAATTTCCTTGATTAATTAGGTAACTAGTCAGTTGATGTTATGCAAAATGCAAATGAAATAGTGATGCATTTATCCTTTGTTTTATGTGTTGTTATTAATAACACAAATTTATATTGTCTCCACATCTCCTATATTACCACCTTGAGAATTCTTATCTGTTTGTTAATTGCTTTCCTAACTTTAAAATAACAGGACCATTCCTTTTTTTTTTTTTGGTAAAGGTGTAAATTTAATAAAGAAGTTTTATCTTGGGCATGTAGTAGTATTAAATTTTTATGTGTATTAAAGCATACATAAATTTTAGAGAAAAAGACGAATAAATACCATCTGAATTTGTAAAACCCCAAGAAGCCCACCGAATTTGTAAAAAGACTAAGAAGTGATAGACTTTTGAGGGTTATGCAAATTCATGCAAAATGACCATAATGCCCTTGCCCTTGTCAGAGAGAGAGAGAGAGGAGGAGGAGGATTCATTCTCCTCCGCTCCATTTGCCACTGTGACTGTCGAAGCGTTCACCGTTTTCGTCTTGACCCTCCGACGCCGCACCCACCGGTTTGGACGCCACACCGGACCGGATGACGGTGAAAAAAAAAATTGACATGACCCCTAAATTTTTTGATCGATTGGAAGAAGAAAAAGAGAGGGCGTGAAGGAAGAAGAAGGAAGAGGCGCGGCGTGAAGGAAGAAGAGAAGAAAAAGAAAAAAAACGTAAAGCGCAGTGCGGTGCACTTTCGCATCGAAAGTGCATTCACTCGTTTTTTTTTCTTCTCTTTTTCCTTCACGCCGCGCCTCTTCCTTATTCTTCCTTCACGCCCTCTCTTCTTCTTCTTCTTCCAATCCAATCGATCGAAAAATTTAGGGGTTATGTCAGTTTTTTTTCACTGTCTCGGTGCAGCGTCCAAGGCGGCGGGTACGGCGTCGACGGCGAAGGGTCAAGACGAAGACGACGAACGCTTCGGCAGTCACGGCGGCAAATGGAGCGAAGGAGAACGAATCCTCCTCTCTCTCTCTCTCTCTCTGAGATAAGGGCAAGGACATTATGGTCATTTTGCATGAATTTGCATAACCTTCAAAAGTCTTTATTTTTTTACAAATTCGGTTGGCTTCTGGGGGTTTTGCAAATTCAGATAGTATTTATTCGTCTTTTTGCTTAAATTTTATAAAGAAATGAAAAACAAAAAGACAATTTTACGACAGCGGTTCGATGTTTTAAACCGATATTGACCCTTTTTTTGGGTCCCCACCCAGTCTTGCACGTGTCAAGTCCACGTTCTTTCTCATCCCATCAACTCTCTGCCCAAGTTCTCACTCGCCTGGCATTCCTCTCGATCTTTGTTTCGTTGGCACTAATCTCATTCCCCAGAACAAGCAAAATCGTGACGAACTCCTTCAAGAGCTTATGCTCAGGAAGCTCCGTCTTCAAGCGAGGCTCCTCACCCAGCTGCTCAAGTCTCCATAGGAGCTCATCACATCAGGCAGAGTTAGAGAAAGCAGACGTGTGAGAGCTTTTATTGGCGGAGCTGGTAGTGGATGACGGGTATGTTGCTTGTTAGGCGGCGGCGGCGGAGTTTTGGATTTGGGAATGTGGGCGGGCGACTTTTGGAGGCCCATGGCGACCCTGAAATTGCCAGCAACCAATGGTCTAGGTTAGTGGTGATTTTGGGGATCACAGGAGTATAGTTTTAGGGTCCTCTAGTTTTCAATGGACCCGGCTTCTATCCGATGCATCTCCCATTCGCTTTCTATCCGATGCATCTCCCATTCGCTTTTTTTTTTTTTTGGGTAAAGGTGCAATTTTACACATAAAGTTTGCCCCAGGGAGCGCCTAACACCACGAAGTTTTTTCTGGAGCAAAAGTATACACTAAGTTACGTTTTGGGAGCAAAAATACCACGGCGGTTAGTTGACCGTCAACTTGGATGGGGGCGCGACGTGGACGCCGACATGGAATAAAAATTCAAAAAATTAGAAAAATTTTAGGAAAATTCAAATAATTAGAAAAAAAATCAAAAAATTAGGAAAAAAATTAGAAAAAATTCAACAAATTAGAAAAAAAAAATAAAAATAAAAATAGAAAAAAAAAAAAAATAAGGAAAAAATTCAGATAATTATTTTTTTGAAAAAAATGTATAGTTAAATAGGTTTAAAGTTAAAAAATTGTTAAATTTTGTGATAGAATTAATAAAGTTTAAAATTTTCCTTATCTAGTTCTTAGTCGACTTCACACATCAAATTAGATTTATCTCTCGTAGGGAGAATTGAAAAGAATATTATCTTAATTAATTTTTTTTTTTTTCAATGAACAAACTTTTTACCCTACGCATCTTTAACAATTGACCGGCCCGTGTATATACAACTCCTCCTCCACCAGTTGGTTATCTGACCGCCGCCGGGTGGCGGCCCTCGGCAACCGACCGCCGCTACCAGACGGTAGGGTTGCCGGTGGTGGGGCCCACTGGCGGGGGTATTTTATTTTTTTCCTAATTATTTGAATTTTTCATAATTTTTTATTTTTTTCGAATTTTTTATTCCACGTCAGCGTTCCATCCAAGTTGACGGTCAACTAACCGCCCGTGGTATTTTTTCTCCCAAAACGTAATTTCGTGTGTACTTTTGCTCCAGAAAAAACTTCGTAGTGCTGGGCGCTCCCTATGGCAAACTTCATGTGTAAAATTGCACCTTTACCCCTTTTTTTTTCATCTTTCCATTCTCCAATCCCTTCAAGCCACGTGCCCCTCCTTCACTCCTTATATACTTACACGGATTTTAAAAAATATTTTAAGAAAATATTAAAAAAATACTTTAGGATACTGATTGATACTGAAAAAATACCTTATGATCTTGAAAAATTATTTCAAAGTACTAATTGGTACTAAAAGGATACTTCAGGTATTCACAAGGGTTACTTCATGATCTTAAAAACTTATCTTATGATCTTGAAAAAATATTTTAGAATACTGACGTATAGTAAGGCAATTTCAAGTTCTTCAATACGCTTTACCTTTTGGCTTATAAGGCCACTTCTTCTCAACAACGTTATTTAGAGACCCCTTTCAACAACTTAAAAGTGTTAGACGTTGTGGATCATTGGTGTGAATTGGTGGTCCGTGCTGACATTCTCCAATGTCCCTTGTTTTATCGATGTCGCCAAGTAGATCACTTGGTGGTTTTATATGTATCATTTTGTTAAATAAATTGCTTGTTATTAAAAAAAAAAAAAATGATTTTTTTTGAATTATGCTAAGTATTTTATTTTTATTATTTAAATCAGTGTGGATCAATATTGGGTTGTATGAAATATATAAAATGAGTGGTATTATTTATAAGTTACTATTTTGTTAAAATTTTCATAGGTTATATATAGATATAAATATATAAATACATGATCATATTTTTCAAAAAGAATATGTCAAACGTCCCAAATAACAAATGCATGCGTATTGTATTGAATAATTATTAAGTTAGATGAGGCCTAATTTAAAAATCATTTCCCCCCTTTAACTACCTTCAATTTTCCTTTTTTTAAAAAATAATATAATAAATGGTTGTATTGTTTATAAAAAGTAAATAATGGGGTCTTTTTTCAACCAAAACAAAAAAACATTATACTCCTTGTGGTCCTTATTATAAAACACCAACTATAAATTATATTTAGTCCTTTTTATAAAGCACTTGCTTGTTTTCAAAGTGTATTATTTTTTTTTTTCATGTATGTCTATAATTAATAAAGGTAGTGGGTGAGAGTAATAATTAATATAATATTAAAATTTAGTGCAATTAGTAGAGATAATATTAGAAGTTACTTAAATTGTAGGATTAAACTATAAATACTAGATTTTGTACTTAGATGTGCTCAATCATTTGGACTACGACAATTTTGAATTCAACAACAGATGCTTCAGATAGAAACGCTAAGCTTTGTACCAAACTGACAAAACTTATTAAAATTTTCAGACATGAATATAGATTATGATTTTCTTTCTATCAAAATGACGTAATCTAATTGGGTAGCACCTACCTCAACCTGTATACATCTTCAATGACAGTGATGTGCAGGACTTTTATGCTCTGCAGCAGTGAAGTAGTAATCAGCAGTTTAGCACTGCACATGATCCAATTCATCAAGGCCAAGCAGACATGAATCCTTGAATTCAAACTCTATTTCTTTCTGTGTCTTCTTCTTCTTCTTCAGTATTTCCAAGCATCCTTAAAATGCCTAAACGAAAAGCATTTTAACTTGAAGAGTTTGGAGATGATGCAGCAGCAGCCAGTTTCTTCAGAAAAGCAACAACATCATCTGATGATGATCCGAGCGTATACCGAGCACTTGATTGAGTCCGTCCGACAGCACAAGAGAAGTAATTCTCCTTCTTAAGGTTTAGGATATCCCATGAAATTGTTTCCGTTCCGAGGGTTGGAATCCAAGGTGCATTACACATCTCAGAATTTGACTTTGGCATTTGAGCATTAGTTTTTTTGGATGCCTTTGGTCCACTTTTACTGGTTGGATTCTTTAAAGGAAATCTCTTGTCAGCACAAAACTCATCTATATCTGTCTCCTTTGCTCGTGGAAGAGCCAAATCAATAGAAGGAAATACTGGCTCAAAAAAGGTAAAAACATCTTCATCCTGAAACAATCAGTGTTAAATGTAGTTGCTTCATTCTATTTGCTAAGCAAAAAGAATCACATTAAGTATTTGGAAAAATTAATCTTTTGGTCCTTATAGTTTTGATTAAGTTGTAATCGGTCCCTAAACTTCAGCTCATCCCTATATAGAATGACTCGGTTTTTATAGGGATGGTTCAATCCCTAAATTTTGGTTGACTTGGTTGAAATCCAATCCCTAAACTTCAACTTATCCCTATAGTTTTGATCATTTTAAACTATAGGCACTAAGTTTCATGAAACATATAAGGATAAATATTTTAAATGGTTAAAACTATGAAGAATGAGTTGCATTGAATTAAAGTTTAGGGATTGCGTTGTAAATGAGGAAAAACTATAAGGACTGAGTTATATCGAGCCAAAGTTTAGGGGTTGAGTCACAACTATAGAGATCAAAAGATAAATTTTTCTGAAGTAATTTTCCCAGCTATAGGACAATAAAGGGTGATCGGCAGTCAAATTCTCTGTCACCCACTTCTCAAAAAAATATTAATGAATACTATATTCCATCATCATCTTTGTAGCACATATGAACAGATTTTCTCACCATCTTCCTTATTTTCCTCCCTCCCTCTTCAACTTAATTATGGTTGAGGGATCATTAATAGGGGTACATTAGGAAAAAATTTACAAATACGAAAATTGTCTTATATTTGAGACTAAGATCAATCTCCAAATATATCTTATAGTAGTATTAAAGACTAGAAGAGTATTAATTAGAATAGCAAGATCATGAAAATAATTCACAAAAGACTAATAAATCACCTTTGCCAGAAAATGTCCTACACATAAGACATAATCAAATGGTGATGTCATGGATGATTTGCAGTGTACTATGTGACCTAGGATGCGGTCCATAGCTGCTCCCTGATTAAACACATAATGTTGAAGCAAACATTCATATCAGCACAAAAATTTCAGGTGACCAGAGAGAACTGAGAAATGTCAATTATTACAAGAAAGACTTCACCTTTGTTATACCGACAGCGCGTACTTCAACAGACCGGCTACCATGAATAACATCAACTGGTGCATTAGAGATAGGACCCGTCCAGAGATGCTGCAGCAGGTCCCTAGCTTGAAGTCTTCCAAATTCAACATCTGCAATTGCCATGAGGGATAATAAACTAAAGTAACTAAGGAAAATAACCAAAAATGTCTCCAGAAAGAGAACTTAATCACCTGCATACTTGTAATTCCACACAATTGATGTCTCCCGTTCTTCAAAAAGTGACCGCGGTGTTCTTTCGGTGAAGTACTCGATAACATGCTGAAAACACACGATCAGGATTGTACATCGGAAACACGAAGGAAAAGGAGAATAATTGAAATTAAATGCACCTTCACACTGTCAACCCATTCCATATTCAGAAGCTCTGGCATTGTTGACATCCACTTTCCCTTTGCAGGGTGTATAAACATACCATTTTCCGCAGCCAACCACAGGTTATACTCCCTAAAATTCTGACATAGTGGTAAGTTAAAAAGGCGATAAAGTAGTAGATAAAGACTGGGGTATATGAAAACAAAATTGTGCCAATTTACCTCCTCTAAGACTATTCTATCACTTCCACTAAGAATAACAACTGTGGTGTTTGGGTCGCTGCATAATTTTGTCAATGGCTGTTTTAATTCTGGATGCACCTTAAGTTCCATTTCTTTAATCTGACCGCTTCTTTTCTCCACTGGTTCCGTTAAACATCCATTGAATCCCTGTAGAGTGCATCACCCAAATAAATAAATAAACATACATACATGCACATATGCATGCATCCACATGTTCACATGCATGCGCTTGTGCACATAGACATGCATATAAATGTATTTGATTTCATAGGGTTAATATAATCTTTGGTCCCTTAAGTTTGCCCTCATTTTGGTTTTGGTTTTGATTCTTGGCAAAATGATCCAAGTTTTTATTGAGTTATAGGAACCAATATTTTTAACGAAATGAACGTTGAGGGACTAAAACCAAGGGTTTAAAACTTGAAGGACCAAAACCAAAATTAGGGCAAACTTGAGGGACAGAAGATTATATTAACCCTAGTTTCAAATGTATACCAGAGTTCATGATTCCTCGGTGGTGAAAAATGGTTAGCAAACTAAGAACATCAAGTTTTTCAATGATAATGTTTCTGCTCTGAAGGTTGCAACATAATAGAAAGCTGAACAATTATATGAAACCCATTCCTGAGAGAAACTCTACTTATAACATCAGTCTTGCCACATGTAGAGATAAGAATACAAAGGTACATGAACATTTGCAATAACATATTCACTGAATATCATAGATTCCCCATAGATCATTCTAGCAAGAGACCTGTTGATTCTCTTTTCTAGCTTTAACATGCTCAATTGCTCAAGTTTAGAAATGTTGACGCTGTTCGTGTTAATGGCTTCCATATTTGTATACCAAGGTACTGTAGCACTTATCTCATGCTTTCTTCTATAACCTAGAACATTTTTCTGAATACAATAACCCTTTAGTTGTTGCTACATTAGGCAGCAACATACTATCTTACTTCAAATGACACCCCAATTTTCCCCCCTTTCTCACCATATCAGGAAACAATCAAGTTGGTGGCAAGCAGGGAACACTAAGAATAGGCATTAAAGTCAACAAAGAAAAAATGCTGAATTTCTATTTTGATGGAGAAATATTTATAGAATCATAGGTTTTGAGACCAGATGGCGTACCAAAAAACCAATCGGTTAGTTGACTGGAGATAACATTCCACCACATCCTTGGTTGGAAGTGTGGCTGGAATTTGTCTTGTCCTCTGTCTTTGCTCAGCAACAGTCTGGTTTAGTTCACTGAAAGGTATTCAAAGATAAGTTACTACAAAGCAGTATTAATCTATACTAAAATTTCAAGCAAGAGTTCTATTTTTTCACATGATACATCAATTAATGAACTAGAACCCAATATGCATCACTTGATTTTACTACTACTAAAGGGTAGAGGGGTATGCATGAAGTGAAATGTAAATTTAAGAATTGAATATCAGAATTATGGTTCAGAATCTAAACTTCAGCCAGTCAAGTAAATAGCTAGGCATTAAGTCAGTTTACTCCAAGAAGTTGCCTCTCGCCCATTCTTAAACTTCCTAGTTCTAATGCATCAAAATAGGTACTCCTCTGGTCCTATTATAAGGGACTTTCAGCATATTTAACATGGATCAAGAAAAACCTTAAACTCCATTAACTCTAGCATAAAATTCAACAACTTTCCAACTTTACCCCTATTTATTATACATTATACCAATGAAAACAAAGTTTACACAATAATAAATGAAGGGTAAAATTGTACATTCATATGAAAAGTTTCTTTTTCTGCCCTATAAATAGGATAAAAAAATTTCTTCTATCTCTGCCTTCTATATAGGACTAGATGAGTATTTAGGTTACTATTCTATGATATAATATGGATACCTTACAAGAGTTTCTGCCCACTGCTGAGCAGTGTGAGTTTTTACGTGCAAAAAGTTGCGTGCATGCCACTTCTCTCTTTTATCGGATGGCATGTTCAGAGCCTGGTCAATAGCAGCAGCAACTTCTGTGATGTTCCAAGGGTTAACCAGAATTGCACCAGCACCTAGAGACTGTGCAGCTCCAGCAAACTACAGGGAGTATAACAAGTTTAAGGTTTCAGATCAACTGAAAATACATCTATGTATGTAGATGAAATGTGCAAAAAATAATTTAATTAGACCAGAGAGCTCTTCTATTCAATCAAGATGAAGGCTACCAATCCAATATCTTAACATCAACAAAGATAAACAAAATGTCATTATTTTCATCATCTACCCAAGCTGCTTCATGTGCTAAAAGTCTATGTAAGATAAGTGCAGTCCTGCGACATGGAAAATCTTAGAAGCATTTTAACTGGTGGTTTGGTAGATTGATCATGCTTGTTTGGAATAGTGATTAGAGCTTTCAAAACAGCTTTTCAATCGTGATTTACAGTATACTAGGTAAGTATGTGAGAGGAGCTTTGTTTCGATTTGTGTAAATAAGCACTTTTGAGATGGCGTCATATAACAAACTAACAAAAAAGAGTGCCAGTTAGCAGGCCTATATGTGCATGGCTGATGGGAAATTATAAACTCCAGTTTAAGCTTTATTTTTTAATTTTCAGACTTTTGTTTTATATATTTTTCATATATTTTGGGTTCCCTATAAAAAGCACAGTAGTATTGTGAGTTTTTCAGACAAGTCAGGCCAATCAAGCATCAGTTGTTTGTTTCATTCTCTCTCCCAAATTTGAAATGTCTCTCAAGTGTTTCGGGACAACAATGGCCACTAGTCAAACTAGTCTCAATGAAGGTAAAGGACAAGCGTTTACACTGAGGGATGGATTTAAGATATAATGATAGTCAGAAGATTCTGATAATGAATTCTAGCAAGTTTGAAATTTCTGCCTTTCAACATCTGATTGCATTATCTACCAGACAATAATTAAAAGTTGACATAACCTGAGTTGAGAATTAAATCCAAGAATAAATACAGAGAGCTTTATGCAATTACTTCACTAAGAATGAGTACTCCCTTCTTTGAATTTTGGCAAGCCACATATTCGTAGCTGACAAGATTCATCCCATCCCTCAAAGACGTGACAAGGGCTACATCTGGTTAAAAATTATAAGAGGCAAGTGATACACCATTAGAAGAAAAGTTACTATAAAAAAAAATGGAAGTCAGAAATAAAATAAAATTAAAAATCAACACAAACAAAACACCAACACTTATTAATGAAACTCACTGAAAAGACCTACATCAGAAAGCAATCAGACTTTTAGGCCACAAGGTAACTCATATCACGATTCGCAAATGTGGTGCCAGAGAAACAAATCTAAAGTTTAACTTCTCAAAGGAATTTCTAATACTTTTTAAAGAGCTCCATTCTACTTGATGAATTCAAACATAAAGGGAACGTGAAGCTAGGGAAAGAAAAGAAAAAAATGCATTAATCATTTTATAGACTTTCTGGCAAAGATTAAAAATATAAACTGATATATCCACAATGGCAATTTGATTTCATAAAGCATAGCATTGAAACTTATGCCCAAAAGAAAGTTTTGAAAACAGGGAATTCCATTTTAAAAGAAGCAAAATATTAACTTCATATGCACAGATGATTAAATTGACCATTCAAAAAGAGCAGAGACTCAGAAGACATCATAGTTCAGGATAGACAAATCCCCAAGGTGGTGAGATCAAATCAAAGGATCATTGACTGGGAAAGTTAGTTTAAACAAAATACACAGACAGCACGGAAATATTACCAGTTACAGCATACAAAGCACATAGTTTATGAAACTCAAGAGAGCGATCCTGTAAACAGAGCAAATGCATCAAGTCATCTGGCATTGTCTTTAATATGTTCTCGATCAAAAGTAAATAAAAGCAGTAGATGACCAAAAAGTGATGCAATATGGTAAAAGTATCTTGTATCACAAACCAGTACTTACCTAAAATTAGAAGCTCATGATAATGTATAAACCATTAATCATTCTTGGATTCATTGATTAATTTAGAAAGAGGGAGGCAGCGTTTTAAAACTCTAAGGTAAAAATTAAAAAGTGAAGCAAAAATGGAACTGTGTAATCATTCCTACTGATGATTGATGACCAATCCATTTGGAAGATTTTATCATGTTTTATGGTCAATAATTGGACGCTACATCTGTAAAAAGTTTTATATCTTACACAAACTAAAAAGTATTGATATGCATGAACTAAATTAGAGTCAGGAAGCATGAACTGAACCTGCCTAATATGAGATTTAGAAGCTTATGTAAGTTTCTACAAATCCCACTGCTTAACTGTTAGGCTTTCTAATGGTGCAGTAGTTGACTCTGATATCAATACTTAGTAACAGACAAAGTTGTTAAGAGAATTAGTTAGTTGGTTAGAGTTCAACCCTTACATAGCCATGTAACAGAATAAGGAAGGATGTGATGACAGTTGATGAGCTCAGTTCACTTAATTTTCTGTCTATTATCTATCCTTCTATTGTTCAATCCCCTTTTCTTCTTTTCCACATAGCTTAAACCCAGGGATTTCCATAGGACTGCTCAACCAAAGTTCCATGATAAATCATGATTAGTATAAATAGATATCAAAATAGAAGCTAATAAAGTCATATGCAAAGAAGTGAATCAGATCATCCAACAAGATTTTAAGTAAAGTTCACAGAAAAGAATGTCCTTATGTAATTGACCATATGTTATTATTGTAGTTATCTTTATCATATTATGAGTGTTAAGGACTGCACCAGGTGAAGTACAGGAACAGCAGTCAGTGTTCCAAATCTTCCATTAATGCGACCCACAATTTCATGAACCTGACTTGTAAGCTTTTGATCTGTGAAAATGGTAGAAATAAGTTGACTGTCAAAATCCATAAAGCATAAATAACACCCTGCTTAAAAAAAGGGGGGGGAGGCCAAAGAAAGAAGAGGAAAAAAGCAAAACACTTGACAGGCCAATAAAACATCTTCCCTCAAAAAGACTACCAGAAGAGAGATATCACCATATGTGAGATATCCTATAACTCAAGATCCACAACAAAAATGATACTGATGGTAATTTGAAGTTTGATCAGAATAAATCAATGTAAACCCAAATGTTCAAGAAGTATTTTTTTTTCCATTTAATTATGTTTCTCAGAAGAAAAAGACCTAAAAAATGGGGGATGTCACTGAATCTATAGTAGTACGAGTATATTACAAATAATTCAGCTTCAATGAGAAATTGCTGCTCATTTAAACCTCACTGGGATTCTTAGTATATAGTAATGATAAGTTAATCATTTATAGAGGTCATGTAAAATATGTATGTCTTCATACTTGAAAAATGATTACATTTCCGATAGGAGCAAACACCAGTATCACATCATTACAAGTCACAACAACTTTTTATGAATATACTATGACTCTTCAGAAAATGAATTTACAATGCATGTCATACGCACTACAAAAATGAAATATCAAAATGCCATTTTATCTAACAGCTCAGCAACCATTACATATATGTCCATTCCACCACATTAGTACTATATGCTTGCAAACAACTGAGTTGACAAAGTATAGCAACATATTTCAGTATGTGAGCTTCAACTTAGTTTTCTGTTTCATACTCATTAAAAAGGTTTGCCTACTTAGTTCCAAAAGGAAACTATAATTTTGATATTTGAAGACAGCATAGGAAAAATATTCTATCTTCCACTACAACAAGTGACAAAACATCAGAGCAGAAGCCAATTTAGCAGAATGTTATACTATAGAAGCTACAAGAACATGACAAAGTAATGTAATTATCATACATTCAAGAACGTCTGTCCTTGTTGGCACAGCAATTTGAATCAAAACTACTTTATCACGCCAACAGGCATTCTCTTCCAGAAATTTTTCAAATGCTAGAATTTTCTGAGGAATTCCCTTAATCATATCAAGACGATCAACGCCTAACATTACCTGAAATGTCCGAAAAATGTTATTAATAAATCATATCATACATGTAAATAAGATAGAAAAAAAATAGAAAAGAAAAAGATAATGATATGTCATACTACTCATTTATAGGTAAAGAACCATAAATTAAACAGTAGCTTTTTCAGGAAAAATATTGTTGAAAGCAACTGACACAGTAAAAGTACACCTTTCTGCCTTTAAATCTTTCTTCGAATTCTTTGATGTTCTCCTTAACTTCAGGAAGATCAAGTGCATGTATGAATCGCTCTGAGTCTATCCCAATCGGAAACTAACGTTCAAGGGAAAAAGAAGTACATAAGTGGTTCTGAATTTAAAATTGTCTTGTTATATCAAGTAAAAACTAAAGCAAACTGTTAAATTTTCTCTCTCTTTTTCTTATTTTCCTTTTTACAGGTAAAGTTGGAAGTGAAAAGTTTAATTAGGTAAAATAACTTGGCATAGCAATGAGCACAATTGATCACATACTGCAGTAACTCGAGTCAACCTCCCTTGATCTTCAACCCCTTTAGGTGTACCCTCAAGCCCAAGAATCCGAGTGCAAGCACTAACAAAGTGCCGTGCATAATCATAAGTGTGAAAACTGCTAAAAAAAAGTGCACCTATGCATGTGAGAAATAAGGAAAGGAAAGGCAGAAAAATTATTACACACACACACACAACTTAAAGGGAGGAAACTCTTCAGAAGTCAATTATGGGTAAACATAGGAGATGGAAGGATTCAAAGTAAAAAAGAAATGAAAACAAGAGAGTGTCAAACAAAGAAATTATGCATCCTTTACAAAGTTAATAGTTAATGAAAAAAGGCAGAGTTTGATACAGAGCATTATGATCTTCAAAATTTTCAAAGGGTCTCATCATTTACGTATGACAGGGAACCCAACAGAATAAGAGGAACGATAGTAATTAAAAAAAAAACTTGTTCACGAATGGAGGAGCTAGTTGGAACTTACGCAACTAAATCAGCTGCAATAACAGAATGCAGGAGCTCTGATCGAGAAGGCAGCATCCTATGAATTTCTGAAGATGGAAATGGGGTGTGCAGAAACCAGCCAACTTTCATGTTGCTGTCATAATCCTTTAAGAATTTTGGAAGAAACATGAGATGGTAATCATGGCACCAAACAACATCACCCTCCTGATAGTATTCTTTCACAACATCAGCAAACATTTGATTTGCTTTCTTATACGCTGCAAACTGAGATTGGAAATTCCTTGTGGTAGCAAGACGATCTTCTTGTGGAAGTCCAAGGTAATGAAAAAGGGGCCACAAGATGTTATTGCAGTAACCATTATAATATTGATGAACAATCTCTTCATCAAGAATTACCGGAATGCACCTCTGCAATATAGGTTTCAAGCAAAAGAAGAATCTGAACATTTATAAAACCTTTACCGCAAATTTCGTGTTACATATCATCTAATGATGAAAATGCTTGGTTATGTATTACATTTTGAAAATCTCAAATTTTATTCAAGAGATATATAACTTCTTACCTTTTCAGCCAAAGCTTTAATAAGTGTCTTCTGTCCAATCTCATCCGGCACATTGACACCAGCCCAACCTATCCAAATTGCCTCAATCTCTTTGATACCTTTGTGAATTTATGCAGTCATGTCAGATAACATTTTCTATATAAAGAGACCAAGTTTAGTCCCAATGATAACATTTATGTCCTCTAAAACTCACTTTTCCAAACCAAGAACAGTATATCTATGATTGAGAAAACAACAGTATATCATATAGAAGCGTTTGATAGGATATAAGCCCCTTGGATATACGATACGCGACAAGTACAAATGAAAAGAAAAAATAAATAAATGGCAGAGTAATCAACACCAACCTAAAAGAGCACTCACAAGACCGCCAGCACTCATCTCCATGGACCACGAGTCTTCACTTGTCCTAACTGCTGAGACTGGCAACCTGTTGGCTACCACTAAAAGACGTTGTCTAAAAGGCCCCCCATGATTATTACCACTTGATTTATTCTTGCCACTTAGTTCTATTTCTCTTAATAGCCGTTCAACGCAACCGGGAAAATTATGAGGACAACCGTAACCATTGCACGTATTTCCGGGGATATGATCACTCTGAAAGTGGCCCATTGAATAATTGAGCAACCTCCTCCCCTGCATTTTGACAGGAAGATTTATTATTTATGAATACACGAGTTAAAAAATGTGGAACATCTCCATCCTACGTGCTAATAACAGAGACTATCATAGTTGTTGATCTTGGTCAAGAGAAATATAACCGCTATCAAATATATTATAAGTGATATGAATTGTGTGGCAGCGAGAAAATATGTGCAGTTATTCCAGAGAGGAAAAAGAAAATTAAGAGCATAAAGAGGACAGAATACTCCAATGGCAGTGAATAAAATCTTTCAATTCCTACCAACAAAGAAAGAATGGAATTAACTGAAGTAAGGATGAACAGGTTGGGTTTAATACTGGAAAGTTTCAAATTCGCATTCAAACATGAAGGGTGTGTATCAGCTTTCTTGCTGGGTATCTGGGTTTGGCGCAGCTCACGATTCTAGAAGAACAGTCACGAAACCGATAAACACATTGCATGAAATAAAGAAAGATAGAACCAAGAGTTGGTGTGGCAGTAACCGGAAAGAGGTGGGAAAGCAAGAAGAAGAATAGTGTGGCCTTCTGATTGAAAAGAAAGAAAAGCGTACCCGTAAAAAACGCCAACTCTGAGTCAGAAGGCACTACCTTGAACACATGAGAGAGAATTCTGTAAAGAGTCTTCGTCACGAGTTTCTGCTTGGATGAATCAATGTCAGTGAAGCGTTAAAAAAAGCAAAAAGAGGTAAATGCAGAAAAAGAAAGAAAGAAATGAGAAACCTGCCATATAGCGAGAGGGAGAGAGAAGAGGAGAAGCAAAGCAAATACAATGAATAATGAATCATCATCGATCTGGGAAGCTCAATAAGGAATAGGAGCAATATTACAGATAGCCTCATGAGAGGCAGAGTCATGCAGGATAAGTGAGAACAAAGATTTTGTCATGGGAAAGGGAAAATTTTCAATGCTCATCGCAATCTCGCTCACCAAGCGCTGATTGCTGGAAATAAATTTTACACAGCGGTATAGATTTAAGATTTTTAATTATAGGTTAATGTGTAACATTGCCCTAAGTTGTTATTAATATTGCCTTTGAATGAAAAGTATATGCAGCGTTGTGAGGCTCGAGATTTTTTTTTTTTTCAATAGTGTCTAGAAAGTGTTACAATGGAGTCATGTTCCTCTTACCGTTAAAAAGTTAACTATTAATTAATATTTTAATGATTAACGTTAGTTTTTTAGGATAAAATTACTACATTTTGGAAATTTTAGAGTGATATTATACTTGAAAACTTTTAGGGTAAATTTGTACATTAACCCTTTAACTAATGATTTTTAAATAAAAATATTTTTTTAAGAAAATTGATAGTTAAGATATTATGTTTATTTAAATTGATGCACATTAAACTAGTTTTTTGAAAAAAAAAATGGAAAATCGAACTTTTAAAATACTAAAAGACAAAAAAAAGTGTTTCGAATATTCATAATCTAAAAGAGATGTTAGGCTCAATTTGTCTTTTTAAAAATTAAAAGGAAATGATCAAATTGCCCTTATATACTTTTTTTAAAAGGAAATATTACTCTCATCGGCTGACATCGCAGAAGATTTAGCCGCCAATGACTAACCCCGGCTTGCAGGTGGCCGCCGGAGCTTCGTTAGTGTTAATTGCAATATATTATATGTAAATAAATATATTTACAAGTTTTGTTAAGGAATTTACATTTCACTAGGCTTTAACAATTTTCGTTTGCCAAGTGAAAAGTTCACAACATTAGGTCATTCATAAGTTTTATTAAGAAATTCAAGATATTTTATTAGGTTTTAACAACTTTCATTTTTTTAGAAAAATATTCACCCGATCGGTCATTCAAATTTTGTTAAAGAATTCACTAGCTTTTAACAACTTATGAATTTTTTTATGGGAAAACAAAAATTATTAAAACCTGATAAAATGTTGTGAATTCCTTAATAAAACTTGTAAATGAATTGATAGTTCGAATTTTTTTGTGAAAAATGAAAGTTGATAAAACCTAATAAAATGTCATGAATTTCTTAACAAAAATTGTGAATGACCTAATAGTGTGAATTTGTTTTAAGAAAATAAAAGTTGTTAAAACCTATTGAAATGTCATAAATTTCTTAACAAAACTGGTGAATAACCCGATGATGTAAATTTCTTACTTGGTAAATGAAAGTTGTTAAAGTCTAATGAAATATCGTGAATTCCTTAATAAAACTTTTAAAAAAAAAAAAACTAAAATTACAGATCAAAAATTTATATATATATATATATATATATATATTGATTGATTGAAAGCCATTGTAGCCCAATGATGACCAACCTTTAGGGCAAACCAAGTGGCGGGTTTCGAACCCACCCCTCACCACTTTTAGAATATTAATTCCCGATGGATTTCCATCAAAGCTCCAGCTGCCAGCAAGGGTTGGTTGTGGCTAATGGAGCTTCTGCGGCAGTCGCCAATGGGGATTTTTTTTTTTTTTTTAATATATGTGTGTGTGAAGGCAATTTGGTCATTTTTCATTTCAAAAAAAAAAAAAAAAAAAAAAAGCCTAACATCTCTTTAGTATTATGAATATTCAAAACACATTTTTATTTTTTAGAATTTTTAAAGTTCTTTATTTAGGATTTTCCCAAAGAAACAAAAGTAAAAAAAATAATAATTAAACTTTTCAAATTAGATTTGAATTCAAACTCTTAATGCTTATTATTTCCATAGCACTGAAACTGATTTAGGGGAAAAAAGAACTAAAGGAACCATTTTATCACGTTCATTAAAATAGGACAAAAATCCAATCATGTACGAGGACATTTTTTAAAAAAAGTAATCATTTTTTATTGTCTCTTCTCTCTTGGACAGAGATGAGGAATTCAAATGTATTTTAAATTCGAACACACAGGTGTTCGGCGTGTGGGTATTTTATTTAGAAATTGTCATTAAAGTATTTATTTAACCAATATATGTATAAAATTACAATAAGTTAATTATGAAAAGTACATTTTAATTCAGAAAATAAATGGGAAGGTTTTTAAGCAAACTACATTCTTTTTTTCTTATGGATTACTAAATGGGAGTAATAACATAGTTTCTTGAATTGTCGTAGCATTGTAGTCCAAATGACATCAGCCATCCTGCATATTAAGATTTATGGTAAAAGAAACATAGTTTTGTAAAGGGTTAAATAGTAATTTTACCCCGGAAGTATACCCCAAGAGCAATTTTGCCCCGGAAATTTTTTTTTGGAGCAATTTTGCCCCTCCTTTAATAGTCAACTAACGATTGACCGTTAGGGTTGTTAACGGAGGGACAACATTACTTCAAAAAAACTTTCGCGCAACATCTTCCAAAAAAAACTTTCGCAAGAACATTCGCTTTTGGGGTATACTTTTGGGGTAAAATCGCTACTTAACCTTTTGTAAATTGCATTCATTTTTCTAGCATTACAAAAAATGTAAAAAAGTATTTAACGAATTAAATATTATGCAAATTCCAAAAAGGGAAAGTTCTGTTGAAAGACCAATTTTTAAAATTATGTAATAAGATTTTGAATATTATGTATAAAGGACTTTTGTCCTATTCAATAAAAAAAATTAAAAATAATTGGACAAAAATATCCTTCAAATCTTCAATCATTAAAACAAACAAATTTCCTCCTCATCACCGGTGACTTTTCCAGTGGAGGTGCTACTATTGGCATGCAACTTTTCCGGTAATTTAGAGTTTAAATTTTATAACCTTTTTTTTTTTTTTGTGTTTTTCATGTAACATCCTAATTTTTTTCATTTTTCTAAGGTTGATAAAGTTAGAATTAAATGTAGAAGTGTTTTAGGAATGTTGTCTTGAATTAGGAATCAATATTCACAACATGAATAAACTTGTGACATCTCCATTGAGAATACTTCCAACCATTGCTACCACAAGCGCAAGCGAAGAGCAGAGTATTTAGCTTTGGATAACAGGGTATGCAAACGTTCCAAAGTTCAAGACACTAAAGCTCGAAAACGCATGTATTGCAAGCAGTCATCTTCTCCCACTATACAATGTAAACGGGCTAAATATTCTTCTGGTGATGTATCTGTTATAGTTGTTGTTGGCTTCTTGGTCAAGGCTTCTGAATTCTCTGATGTTTCATCCAAGTTGAAGGAGGTAGGTAGTTCATGAGGATGGTGATGTTGTTGGTCCCTTGGATAGGAGAGGTACTAAACTCTTGGTACGAGATGATGATGTTGTTGTGCATAGAGTGTGACAGGTCTTACGTTTTGGTGGGTTACCCTATAAGAAAACCCGCCAGATGATCCTATGATTTTGAAGAGGGGTCACTGTAGTTTGGGTGATACTGTGGTGGCCCTGAGGAGTAGGAAATCACCCTTAATTAGTTTGTTTCTTTGTCACTAGTCTTTGTTTTTTTGCAGGTCTTAGAGTCTAGATTCCAAGTTGATATCACTTGTTCGTGTTCTGTTAATAGGTCTTCAACTTTGTGGTTATTGGAGCTTGCTATCTCTGGTCAGCTTTTCTCTCCAGCATCACTCTACGTCTCTACCAAAGCTATTGACACTCTATGTATGGCTTGTATGCCTGCCTCAATTTCTCATCAGGGTCGAATAAAGACCCCTTTCAATAGTTCAAATGCTATCAACGTCGTGGATTACTGGTGTGAGTTGGTGGTTTGTGGTGGCGTTCTCTCATATGCCTTGTTATCTCGATGTTACCTGATAGTAACGACTCCTACTCTTTGGAACTTCAAGAAGTGTATGGTTTGTGGTATTGCAGTTGGTTTGAGATGAAACTCAAGCTTTGGCTAGTCTTTGAAATGCTGACTATTTTTTGGGCCATTTTGGTTGCAGTTTCTTCTCTTTATTTCAAAAGTTGTTGCGTTAGTGTTTATGTTTGTTTGCTATAATATGTTTTTGTTTCTAGACTTTGAGCCCTCAATTCGATCCTACTCATAATCGATTGGTGGTTTATATGTATCGTTTTATTTAATAAATTATCTTTTATATAAAAAAAAGAAAGAAAAAAAAGAGAGAAGAATCAATACTGGGCTTGATTTGAGGTGTAGGAGCCTTACAATAGGGCTTACTAGAGAGAAGGGTAACAGGACAATGAATTGGAGTTTCATGATTTCATCATACAAGCTTCAACTAGCAACTCCATTATATTCTCATTAATGGTGGCCATTCTATTTCAAAGGCCCAAAATAATTCTATAAGATATTCGGATCGCCTTCCTTCTGAGGGGCATCAAAAAATATATTAGTCTAGTATTAAAATGTAGATCAATATGATAAAATATAAAATTCATAGTGATTTGAATTAATCACAAACCATAAATAATATGATATGTTTCTTAGATTAAATGTGCAACAAGGGAGAAGTCAATACAATTAAGGTGAATGATAAAAGTGTGAAAATAAGTACTTAGCAAGCACAGTTGAAGAGTAATGGTTTTGTAGCATAGTAAGATGAATGCTCTTTTGCAACTGGGAGGTTATGGCCTTGATGGCTTCCCAGATGCTAAAGAACATATGAGAATTTTTTAAAATTGAATTCAAGTGAATATACTTTCCTAAAGAAACTCATGCAACTTACCTAAAGAAACTCCTCAATCCTTCTTACAGAGAATCCCTAGTCAAATGGATCCCTCTTAAGGAAGATTGGGCTAAGAATGGACATTGACGGCTCTGTGATTCAAAAGGGCGAAGCTACTTGCGGCGGCCTGCTTAGAGACATCAAGGGAACATGGATACTAGGTTTCATCACGAAATTATGTTACAATCCTGCTACTGCCGTTGAGATTATTGGGATTCATGAAGGTCTTTGCCTTAGTTGGATTTACAATTATCACAAAATTGTCTTTAGTGACTCTATTGAAGCCTTGCATATAATCAATACCGACCTATGAGATCATCCCCTCAACTGTCATATTAGACAAATTCGCTACCTCCTAATGTGCAACTAGATTGTCACTTTTGATCTCATATCAAGAGAAGCCAATCGATGTGCCGACTCTTTAGTTCGACAAGGTCATCAGATGGATATTGAAACTATAATCATGAATATTCCTCCTATAGAGTATAGAGTCACTCTCTTAAAAGATTTCAGTCACAGGCTTCCTTTAGCTAGTTAGTGCTTGCCCATTTTCTCGCACCCTTTTATTAAAAAAAAAAGAAAAAGAAAAACACCAACCATTTCTTGTAAATATTTGTTTCAAAGAATAGAAAATAGCAATGTAGATCATCCGGACCAAATTTAAACATTCCAGTATTAATCAAGAAACTAATGAAGTACTTCAACTGAGAGAGTAGCTCAACCACTGATTTGTTATTATTGCCAGAGAGCACATCAACAGTAAGCTTAAACTTTCTTTTTTTTCTTAGGGGATTATTAGTTTGCTACTATATATGACATAGCAGTTGCATGTTTGTCATCTCATTCTATGATAAAAGCATAATGAACCCCCACTATTTTTTCAATAGCTATGCACATTTACCTGGATAAAATTCTATATAACTTGATCGAGATCGATTTAGCTAGGCAGTAAAGTTTTCACTCACAACATTACTTTTCATTGATATAGGTCCTGTCCAAGCTAACTTAGAGCAAACAACATAAAAGTTGATAATGCAGTGCATCAAATGAAATGGAGTGAGAAGACAGTTCAACAATTGCTAAATCTTTGGTCCATATCCATATCCATATCTACATATTTTGAGACCTTTTCTGGTTTAGACTGATACGACTCTGGTGACAAAGCACAGAACTTGGAAGAACAATTCACTCCTTCAAACTCAATGCAAAAATTGTAGAATGTTAATAGTGGCAGAATCACAACCAAATTCATTGACAAAAAACTCCATTACTGAATCAACTTGAAATTGTGTTTAAATCAATATATTATTTAATTAAAAAAAAATCTGTTTTTCTTACCTGAGAATTTAATATTTTTAAACAATTAATTTGCGTTTAATTTTTAAAAGTTATATCTCTAAAATATAATGCTAATTTTTATTGTTTTTTATATAATTAAGAGAGATTTATATGCTCCGTCCTTGTCTTTTCATATCTATATTGTAACACTATCCTTTTATTATTATATCATTTTGTCTTTTATAAAAAACTGAGATTTATGTAATCATTTAATTAATATTAATATAAAATGCATAAAGAGTGGCGCTGCTTAATTGCTATAAACACTACCGTTTCTAAATTTCATTGCACCTTTATTTGTCGATCAAAATATTTTAAATTTTGTTTTCTTACCAAACATTTTTTATGCATTTACCACAATTTTTAAAATCCATTGAATTGTCTTAAAATGTTTCAAAGATGTAATGGAACAAGACTTGGGAAAGTCCATTTATTAGCCATCTATGAGATAAGCTAAACTCACATTATGAGCTTGTTTGAGTTAGTATTGGAAAAATATGTTCACACAATGTGAGATAAAACTCTTCTCACATACTTTTCTCATGTACTGTAAATCACGTCAGAAAATAGTTTCTACCGTTAATCTAATAAGAGAATAGTGGGTGGCATTTCTAGTTGTCCAAAATGTCCATGTCAATAATAGTAACTGATCCATGAACAGACCCTTCTTTCATTCTTTATAATTGAGAGAAAAAGGGCAAAGGAGGCTTCGTTAATTTTCCACTTTTCAGCATTCAGCGCACAGAAGTAATACATTAATCTACATTTGGTATCCGTTCTGTTAGCAGCTCTTCACTATTAACGTTTCGAGGTAAGAAAATTTTAAGAATGATATAGAACACTATGAAACTACTAACTAATGGCTGAAGCAATACCAGATAGCTTGCTTGATTGAGATGGTACAACATTAGCCTCCTCTGAGCCTACAGCCTGAAACACCGATATTCATGAATATTCAGAGATATAGAGATTACGTGACAGAGAAAAATTAGGATTGAAATTCTAATCCACCCATACGTTTATGATAGAAAGTGACCCAAAAAGGTGAAAGTGTGTTATGCTTTCCCCCATCCTTCTACGAATTATACTCTTCGTTGTCATAAAAAGTCTATCTAATTAATTTGGGTAGATTAAAGAAATTAGAAAAATTAGTTAGTTATAACAAATGTAACCTAGTTTCTAAAAAATATTTATATATAACATTAGATTATATATTAATTCATAAGTTAGGTAAATTAATTTGAAGGAAAAATGATAAATATAATAGATAATCTGGAATAAAGGCTTATATTTAGGACCAAAACCAGGCACATAACTAGCTCTTATATTTAGGATTAGAGGAGTTTTTTTTGGGGTTTATTTTGCATAATTCTCTCACTTGCTAAATATAGAAGATTCCCCTTAAAAAACTTGAGCAGGCAAAAGGTTATGACTTACGTGAATAATTGGGTGCGGTTACGAGAGAGCTGAGGCCGTTTGATTGGAGACAGTATCAAGTTCCTCAAAGTCATTGATGGGTTACTAGTTGCAGCAGCCCCATAAACAGGATGAACTCCTCCAACCCTTCTATTCCCTGTATCCCCCACAAGAACTGATTGCTTTGCTGGCGAACCAACAGAGATATCGAAGTGACCGGAATTATTGCTGTTCTGTCTTGCCGGCCATACGTCCTCTCTTGGCCCTGGAGTTTCAGGAGTGATCACCGGCCAACCTGCACCAAGTAAGTTACCTAGTTTTGGAAATATCTAAGCAGAAGAGGTCATATAGTATACTGTGTTATTACATCATCTGAAGAACAGACACTTCAACTGATCATTAAGGCTAACTGAATGTTTTTGCACAACTTAAATTGTGGATGCCATAAATATTATTGTAATTTGGGTTAAGGAAAAAGAAAGGCTACCTTTTCTGCCAGTTTCTCTCTCATCCATTATGTTTGGTGGGTTGGAGAACAAATCAGTCTCATTCCTGGAATAGAAATTGCTTGCAGGTTGTATGGCAGATCGTTTCACTGACTCATACTCACCCCTCAATTGATCATACATTTCATCTAATTTTCTCTTCTGCCTGGAATTGAAATAAGTTTAAAGCATCACGATCCAGATCATCTGGTTTAAATGGGCCGTTAAAGGGACACACTGACACAGACCTGGATTTTTCAGCAAATTTCTCCTGGAGCTCTTGTTTGTCCTTGGATAAGGTCTCAATTTCCTGTTCCATCATCTGACACCTCTTGGCCATTTTTTGGTAGGCAGTATGCACTTGTTCGAGCTTTTCTGTAAACTTTTCTTGCATCATCTCAGCTTTCTGTTGCATCAACTCACATTTCTGCCGGCATTGAGCTACAATCCTGTTCACTTTATACTGCATCTCCAGCTCCTTTTGCCCAATGTAGAATGTCACACTCCTGTAACAAGTCTTGAACACTGGTTTGTTCAAGGGAAAACACATTTGAATGAGTTTTCACTAATTTCTTCTAGTTTACTTTCTATTCTTCATCTGACTCCATAGCTACAACAAGGATGACATTTTATTAGGTATTTTCTGCGCAGGTCCCTCTAATCAATGGGCTATAAAGGATACATATCTGTGGAGATACTCCCGCCATGGCCATCTGCAACAGTAAACGGCACTAAGATAAGGAGCAGTGGTGATGGGAAATAAAGAAAGCTAGAGTAGAAGTGAAAGGAATTCATCAAACTACAATTATTATTTTTTCCAAAAAAAATACAGATATGAAATCTGAAAGCATATGTTAGGTGCATATAGTTGACACAACAATATTCATATATGATATAAAACTTATGTGATGTTGCACTATTTATATGTTATAAACAGTAGCTTATATCACAATTTGTGCAAAGCGCAGGCCCTATATTCTAGTTCAGTAGAATGCTTGCTTACATTTATCCATTCATCACTAGGACTGATATCCATAGGTTTCATGAGACTGATGGCAAACACAAAAAAATAGACAAGAGTCAGTCATCATCGGGCGCAAAAATAACAAAATCTAATATCAATGACAAAAGTACCATATTACAGCACAACTATAACCAAAAGAAGTGGAATAATAATTGGTTCCACTAAATGTCCATTATAATCGGCATTCATATCATAAGGATCAAAAGTAACAACCGAAAATAAATCAGAAAGCAGAGGGAAAATCATATTTTAGCATAAATATAAATGGCGGTAATCGTTTCATGGCAGACAATTTGTTCAATCAGACGGCCATTTTATTCAGGATAACATCACAGCAATCACAAAATTATGTCCCCACCCCCGGTCAGGAAAGATTCTCAATCAACTTCGTACCTCTTTGAAAGCACTTGATCACAGATTGGGCATGCTCCATCATTACTTAATATTTTATTAGCATCATCCGTGCCTTTTTACAGTGTTAAGGAAACAATATACATATCAACTAATAGCCACAAGAAATTAATACAGAAAAAACAATCCAATTTGATATGATAAGTATGATGACCATATAAAAAGGAAGGATCAAATAATTTCAGGAATCTGGATACACAAAAGGTGACCACATGTTGTGGAAATGGCACGCCCTTCTAATTCCCTCCAACATGCATTGCATCTCATTTCAGCTGTCAAATGCTAACTTTACATGGGTCAAAATACCTGCAAATCAAAACAATGCATCAATTTATTTCAAGAATTAAAATGACTATTGGATTCACCAAGATTTAAGCCCCAGGAAAAAAAAAAAAAAAGGTAACTGACTAAAAAAGTGTGCTTACAAGCAATAGGATTCCAGGACAACTTTAGCCGAGGATGAATGGATACATATTCAAATAACAAGACACAAGGAAAATTGCATACATAAACTCTGAAACTTAAAATGTAATAGAGATGCATCATTACCTATTATGAACACACTACCTCAAGATCAAACTCTCTGGACTGTAAACCCCCAGGTTTATGAGACTGCAGGGAAAAGAGAGAAAACAACGGAAAATGTAACTAAATTTCATCCTTAAATTACAATAGAACAAAGAAAGTATCCATCGCTTTAATTTAAAATTCACCAAAACAGAACAATATTGTCTAATGGAGACTTGTCATTGTGATTACTAAGATTTATTTTATATTAAAAAAAAAAAAAATCAGAGCTGAAAAATTGGATCTTATGATACTGGAAGTTATCTTGCCTCATGATTAGCGACGATGAAAATTCTTGGTAATATACCTCTCGCAATTCAGACATTCGAAGACATGTAACTTCGGTTAATTCCTTCGCAATTTAAATTTAACTAGTATCCGCGAGAAGTAAATACCTATGGCTATGTTATCGAGTCTCTTACCTTATTAAAAAAGTCATGCAAATAACAGCAGGGCCATCTCCGAATACTTACTTAACTCTCCGTGCTTTTTCTGCCTTCCTCGTTTCAAGAAACTTCAATGCCCTAGCTTAAAACCAAAGTATAACAACTGAGATCCAAAAACAGACTCTTCTTCTAGCTTGAACTGGCATAAACTAACAAAAGTGAAAAATCAGCTGATTCATTTTCCACATTCTGAACGAAAATCCGAAAAACAGATCAAGGTTTGAAACTCTCATTTCTTCCGCCTCAAATGCGACAATGAAAAAACCTCGTGGAAGAAGAAAGATACGATGGCGCAGAATTTGAAATTAAGGAGAGATGTATGATTAAGGACGCCATACCTTCGTAAAATTTGAAAGAGATCAGAACGTAGACCGTGAACTTGAGAATCTCTAAATCGGAGAGAACGCAATGCGAAGAAGAGTAGAAGCAAAGCCCTAGGAGCCGGAGATGGATTTTCGCGCGAAGGTTTCTGCTGAGAAGAGTCCCGAATCGTATGAAGAAATCGGCGGCAAAGCCAAGACACCGACTTTCGAAAATGAAGAAACGGTTGGTCGAAATAGATTACATTCATACATACAAGTATATGTATGGGAGGGGGTCCTCACAGCCCTCCCTCTCCAGATTTGTACGGTTGAAGTGCAGTCCGAACTTTTTTTTTTTACAAAAAAAAAATAATTTTTTTTTTAAAAAAACTAGATCGTTGGATCGATATTTGGACATGGTCAGGATGGGTGATCATGAGAAAGATAAGGAGAGGGGGAAAATGAGAGGAACAGGACCCATATATGTATAGGTAAAAAAAAAAAAATTACTGTCTATTCTATTTATTTATTTTTACCTTGAATCTCTAATTTTCCTGATAGAAAGGAAACTATAAAAATGAATTGTAATATTAGTGACATGAGTTACTTATTTTATTATAAGTTTTACGTTTTATATCAAATATTAAGTTAAGTATCTTTTGCATTTCACAAAATTTTAAAAAGAGTGTATAATTTGTGAATAGTATGGTTGGTAATAATATCATCAAAAACAAAAAAGTAGAGTTAGTAATAAATTTTATACTTCTCATGTTCTTAGTATATGACCTAACTGAGAGTTTATCATAATTCTAAATACAATATCTATTTCCTATATTTATCAATGTTTTTTCTTATTACATCAATTGATATTCTCTTAACAATAACTAAGTAAAAGAAAGTGAGTAAAATTAAGAAAGATGATTAGTGTGTTTTAGGAAAAATATGTCATATTAACTAACTTGATTAATTTCCACCAATAAGTTTTTGGTTGGAATGGTAGGCAGTCTCACCATGTACGAAGGAAAATATATGTTTGAATCTCAAAAAATGCACTTATTGGGAGTGATAAAAATATTTTACGTTCTAAGCCTCAAAAGGGAAAACCTTAGTTAAATAAACTAACTTGACTAATTTTCTTATTATAATCAAATTAATTAAATAGGTTTTACATTAGAGCATAAAAGTATTTAATATTAAATATTTTAATTAAAGTTCAATTTTAACAATGAAGTTTATTGTAAGTGGCACCTAACCCCATAAGCTTTTTTTGGGTGCAAAATTATATCTAAACTCTTCTAAATAGGGCAAATTTATGAGGTCTGCCAATCATATCAAATGATAATGGTGGGACCCACATCGATGTATAGGTGTTGGATACGTGGCAAGCAACATAGAGATAAGTAGAGCCGTAAAAAGGACCGGCCTTTTACAGCCTGACTAAAGAAAAACAGTCATTTTTCAAGGCCCGGTCCGACAGGGCCAAAGCTACTTTACCAATCTTTTACTATTTTTTAGATTTTATTTAAAGAAATAAAATTAGAACAAAAAAAAAATCTTAATTTAACATATAAATGTTGTCAAAATTAAAGTGTAAACGATACACATCATACAACAAACAGACAAAGTCACTAAGTTATAATTAAAGGTAAACTATTATCCACATACCATATTTACAAATAATTAATGAGAAAATTTAACAAAATCAAACGTACTTCTTATAAATAGTCTAAAAAATGTAAGTAGTCAACAAAATAAACAATACAAAATATAAACAAAACAATCGTTAGAAAATAAGTTAAAAATACAAAACACTAGTGCAAAAAATGGCTTTAAGACCGCCTTATTTAACCGGAGTATTGACGCACCGGTCTTAAAAGTATGACCGGTGGCAGTTTTGTAAATATCAAGAAATTTTTGGACCGGTTTATAGAGGATCCGGTCTTAAAAGTATGACCGGTGTGAGTTTTGTAAATATAAAGAACACTTTTAAGACAGGACTAAAAAGGATCCGGTCTTAAAAGTATGACCGTGGCAATTTTGTAAATATAAAGAACACTTTTAAGAACGGATTAAAAAGGATCCGGTTTTAAAAGTATGACCGTGGCGTTTTGTAAATATAAAGAACACTTTTAAGACCGGACTAAAAAGGATCCGGTCTTAAAAGTATGACCCGTGGCAATTTTGTAAATATAAAGAACACTTTTAAGAACGGATTAAAAGGAAGGATCCTGGCCTTAAAAGTATGACCAATTTTGTAAATATAAAGAACACTTTTAAGACCGGACTAAAAAGGATCCGGTCTTAAAAGTATGACCGGTGGCAATTTTGTAAATATAAAGAACACTTTTAAGAACGGATTAAAAAGGATCCGGTCTTAAAAGTATGACCGGTGGCAGTTTTGTAAATATAAAGAACATTTTTAAGACCGGACTAAAGAGGATCCGGTCTTAAAAGTTTAACTTTTAAAACTTTAATTTGATAACAACCGGTCTTAAAGATTTTCATTAGGCGCGGCAAACGTAAATTGAATTTTCATTATTCCTTTTCTAGTTCCCTCCACTTTCCATTGATTTCTCCGCTCTCTTCTCATTTTCACTTCCCACCCCGCGCATTCACAGTGGCTACCGTAGCCTCAGATTTCGGAGATCTGTGACTCAACAACAATTCGAGAATGATTCGTGCAGTTGAGTTCGTGTTCGTTGCGTTTCTGTTTTCGTAACTCAACAACAATAAATATATATATATCAACAAACCAAGAATCATTCTCGGATTGTTGAGATATTGATATACATTATATATCCATATCTCAACAATCCGAGAATGATTCTTGGATTGTTGAGAGAGAGAGATATATATATATATATATATCAACAACAACAAGATATATATATATATATATATACATATATATATTTATATTGTTGTTGAGCCACGGATCAAGAAACGTAACGGTAGTAAATCATTGACGTAGATTTCGGCTTAAGTTTGAAATTAAATATCAATTTCTTATTTCTTTGTTTTATTGCTCATCTCCTCCTTCTCAGCGACGACAAAGCTCTAAACTTGATTTCCATGAGGAACGAGTCTCGATCCCGTAATCGCCGCTCTCTTGAGGTAAACCTATTATGTCTCGTTTTGCTTATTTATGCGTTCTCGATCGATTGTTTTTGTTTGTTGTTATTTTTTTTGAATATATTGAGATGTGCACATACAAAAATGACATATAGATAAGCGAACAGAGGAGTAGAAGAAGATAGATGAATGACTTCCCATAACTTCTTCGAGGAACGCAAAATGGTATTACTCTTCTCCTGACCTCCCTCTCTCTCCTTGTATCGTTTTTTTTTTCTTCCAGCCAAAATTTTCTTTGTTCCTTCTTCTTCATCTACCTCTTCTCGTAGTTCTCTAAGGCAATTTTTTAGGTACTTTCCTCTCTCGAATCTATTTGTTTTAGTTCTTCGGTGAAAGATCCGGAGTTCTCTCAAGACGGCGGCTCGGGCGTCTACAATCTCACTTTTTTTTTTTTTTTCATAGAAAGGAATTTTTAAGACCGGACTTGAAAATATATACGGTCTTAAAAGTTCTTTTTTTCTTTTTTTTTTTTTTTTTTTTAAAAAAATGGACTTTTAAGACCGGATGTTTCAAAAGTCCGGTCTTAAAAGTGTTTTTTTTAAGACCGACGCGCATCCGTCTTAAAAGTAACAGACTTTTAATATTTGGAACAAGACCGGTCGCAGTCCCGGTCTTACGATGCCTCTTTTGTCCGGTCTTAAAGCCCTTTTTTGCACTAGTGAAATTAGTAAGAATACTTATGAAATAAGAAATATATATTTTATGAGTTTTAAATTCTTAGGATTTTTAATATAAGATGTTCTTATGAAAATTATTTTTGAAAAAGATAATAACAACTAACTATTTGCAATATCATTAACAAAGTATAAGAAATCAATAATATTATTTTCATAAAAATAATTTAAAAAATGAAAAAAAAAAATACTGGCTTAAAAGGGTAGGCCTTTTTAGACCCTCGATCCTACAAGGCTGGCTCTTTTAAGCCCTCAGTTAAGGGCTGATCTTTTTAGGCCCACATTCATTTTTTAGACAAAAATCTTAAACTAAGCCCTTACAAATTCATGGCATAAACAGGTCGGTCTGACGCGTGGCCCATTTTCCTCATTCTAGAGAGAATCATGCCCTCTCTATTCCTCTCTCAACACCTCCTTCATCTTTGTTCAGATGGTGAGAAAGAATGCTGAGTGACTCCCTCAAAACCCACTATAAGTGGCCTCAACTTGTTCATCGCATGCCTCTTCTTCCTTCCCAAAGCTTCGTCTTTTGCTCTGCGAAGCCTGTGGTTTCCTCTACTTCCAACCTCAGCGTGTCTGATCCCTCCACCATTGATGCTGCTAGTCGAATTGGGTCCAAAAGAAACTTTATGGTGTTAGCTAGGCACCCTTTACAAGAAACTTGTTTGTTAAAATTGTGCCTTAACCCTAATATCAATATAAAATGTAAAACATATTAGTTGTACTGTTCAAACCCAGGGCATTGCTTGGAGCCTTGGACTACTAATGATGAGCTTCACAAACTTTTAAAACACACATATGGAACAATATGAAACTAGACAAATGTCAAATTCAGAAATATGGTTAGAATTAGACTGTAAAAAACAATAAAAAAATATTAGAAGAATGGACAAAATCCCAATTAATAGCATTAATAGGAAGAAATATTGAGACTAATATAGCTAGTATGTTAGTAGAAGCAAGTTTTATAGAAAATGTACGAAATTAGTGGAATAGTAAAACACACGAATTCAGAGATCAAGCAAGAACAATAACTGAATCATACCAAAATAGAAAAGAATTCTATGCATTATTAATAAGGCAGTATGAACAACTATAAAGAAATGAATTTATAGGAAGAAGTGTAGGAGCAAATGAAACAACAAAAATAGAAAAAGCCATCACAAAATTGCATCAAATAGAAATATGTTATCTGGATCCTAAACATTTGAACCAGTATATTTGTGAATATAAAAAATATTTTTATAAATCAAGATTACAAACTTATGAATTACAAAGATTTTATATGGTCTTATAACCAGTCTTCCCCTGTCATGGTGTGTGTGCGTGTGTAAGCATTATTATAATCATAAGGCCATCTATATTTCTTAGAAATTAAACCTCTTCTTACCGATTTAGTTTGAATTATGGAGCAATAAATAATTATGATTGCTAAAAGAGAGCTATAGATATGAATATCGATATTTGTTAAAAATAAAGCTTCTTGCAGATTTAGTTTGAATTATAATTGTGATAACTCTTTAAATTTATGGGCTAAATTATTATTATGATAACTCCTTAAATCATGGAGGCCTTCTAATAATTTATGAATATAAAATATTGATATTTATTTATAAGAGAGAGCGATAAATAATTATAATAAGATAATTATGATAGCCAAAAGAAAGTGATAAAAATGAATATTGATATTTCTTGGAAATTAAGCTTCTTGCATATTTAGTTTGAATTATGATTATGATAACTTCTTAATTTATGGGTTAAATTATCATTATGATAGCTCCTTGAATCATGAGGCCAACTAATAATTTATGGATATAAAACATAGAATATTGATATTGAATGATAAAAGAAAGTGATAAGTAATTATTATAAAATAATTATGATCGCCACAAGAGAGTGATAAATATTAGATATTGATATTTGCGGGTGTCAAAGTAAACAAAATACACTAATAGTGTTAATATAAATACAACTATTTTCTCAAAAAAACAGTCACTCATAGGACGGTTATTAACGACATTATTATGAGTATTATAGAAGAGATAGATATTAGTAATATGAATAATAATAATAATAATAATTAATGATGATTACATCATGTAACTGTGTAAGTGAATCAATTAATAATATGAACAATAATAATCATCACTTTTGTAATAATTTAGGAATCAATAACTCAAATGCACGTACATTATATTGTAATGATATGGGACCTTTTTGGTGTAAAGAATTTTCAACTAAGAAATGGGAGAGTGAAAGGGACTTTAAAGATTTTCTTTGGTTTGGTATCATGCAAGCTTGTGTCGTGGAAAGCAATATAATATTTCCAATCAAAATAATAGCCGTCCTTGTTTGTTTTCCCTTAAATTAATTACTCTTACCATTTATAAGATAAAGTTACTCTCGCATATTTTATTCTATTTTGGTGTACACTCACATTTTATTTTGTATAGTAATAGTGCAATACTTTTAATCTAAGATATATTTAGAAAGTTGATCTTGGTCATAAATATAATATATAGTTTTCATATTTATCATCATTTTTCTAATTTACCACTATTCATATTCCCTCCACAATAATCAATGAATGAATTAAAGAAGATTTAATTTATAGTGTTTTAAAAAATACGCATACATATCATATTTATTAACTTTCTTAATTAAATTAAATTAGGTAAATACGCTATATATTAAGTATCGAGTGAGTATTACTTTAAATAAATTAAACCAAACAAGCACCCATGTGTGAAAAAAAAAATAACTACTTAGAAATACCTTTTTCTTTTCATTTACATACTTTTTTCTTTGCAAAATTTTTATAATGACCAACATACCTTCTTTTTCAGATATGTGCCATGGAGTTATTTTGAAACGAATCTGGAAATATATTTAAAATATATTTTTTAATTATTTTAACTACTTTTTAAACCGATTTTATTAACAAGCAGTTTGGAAATTATCTGTAAAACCTTATATATAAAATAAATCTATTGAAAAAGCACATAGATCAATATTTAAAAAATTAAAATACCACTTGTTATAATTTTTGAACATTATTCTTCACAACTCCGGTAGAAAAGTCAAATCTAAACAGTTTTTTTTTAAAAAAAAAATAATGAAATAAAGATCAGAAAGGTTATTAATGAAAAGTTTGGACTATTTAAAACAAAAAGACATAGTAAGTGTTTAAAAGGTGATAAAAAATAAAAAGAGGGAGGGACAAAGAGAGAATTGGAAAAAGGAAGATTGAAAGTATGCAACATCTTCTAATGACCCATTCACTCTTCCGGCCCCCAATAGTGGCCGGAATCACTTATACCGCTTAAATTCTATTCTTTGATATGCATCATCAACCCATCCAATCTAGACTGTCAAGGTGAGATCTTGACGGTCTAGATGTTTTTTTTTCTTAAAAAATTATTTTTAGGTAGATAATCTAAAATAAAAATAATATCTTAACTAATGTTTTTCAAAAAAATATTTTTTTTTACTTAAAAAGCATATTTTAAAAAATATCAAATTTAGATCGTTTAGATTTAAATCCTGGACGATCCAAATGAATAGGTTGATGGTGCCACCACAACTGGTTCCATAGTGGCCTTGGTTGGGCATCTTTTAATGACATATTAGTTTTTTCCATTAGGGAAAAAACAAAAGAAAATCCACCACCCTTGTTCCAAATACAAGCAACTTCTAACTAATTTATTTATACCTGCTAATATGAACAATTTTACCTTTTTTTTAACGGCAACAATTTTACCTTATTAATTACACTAAATTTTAATATTATATAAATTTCTAACTACTCACTATCCTTATAAAATATGATAATATATAGGAAAAAAATATTTAATCCCCTTTAAAACTGTTGAATGTCTTCTAGTAAGAACTTAAAACACTTTTCTAAACATGTCATATAATAAGGGTGAGAGTAATAAATAAAAACAATATTTAAGTCAAATTTCTTTTATTCATTATTCTATTAAGTTCTCCTATCACATATAACAATGTGTCCAATTTTTTTATATTTAAGACCATGGGAGTATCATTTAATTATAAATCTGTATGAAATAATCAGACACATGCATAATCACGTGTGATTGGAAGATTTAACATAATAGATATAAGTAACTTAACCTAAATTTTTTCCAATATATAACACTACTATCTTATATTCCTTTTTTTTTTTCTTTCTTTCTTTCTACCAAAAATTAAGGAAGAGTAAAATTGAAAATCAGTTACTCCTCTGATGCTTAATATAAGACATATTTAGAAAGTTGATCTTAGACTTAAATAGAAGACATAATTTTCATATTTATTAATCTTTTCTTTATTTATCCCTATTGATGCTCTATCAACTATCATCAAGGAGGAGAGGAAATGAGGGAATTAAGGAAGATGATTAGGGTGTTTTAAAAAATATATGTTATATTAACTAACTTAACTAACTTTCTTAATGTAATTACATTAAATAAATTTATCTTATATTAAATAAGAGAGTTTAGTAATCGTCCAAGTGCATTGTAATAAGCAGCCGAGTGGTGGATAAGTTTCTTTCAATGGTCAGATAATTAATTTATGGGAATGAGAAGGGTGGCCACGTGAAAATGACTGTGGGAAGGAAGAAAAGAATTAGGTTCGGTGGCAAATAATTATATTTCACAACGAAGAGGTACGCTTTAAAAAAAAAAAAAAAAAAAAAATGCAGTAAATGCTGTGACAGTGTGGAGTGGGGACCACATTTACAGATATTTTTGGGCTAATTATCAGAGGATATTCACTCCTTTTGTTCATTAACGTTCACGAAATATAATATTGTTGACAAAGAATAAAAGACACAATAAAATTTAAAAAAAAATACGAGTTGAACTTTAAAACCTTAAATATCTGATTTCATAATTGGTATTTCATAATAAATACTAATTTTGTTGGAAGTATTGAAGATTCAAGAAGAAAGTTTTTCATTTTCATTTTTTGCCCTAAGTTTACAAACATAATGATTTTCATTGACGGTTGATCTTGATCAGTTGGATCGTTGTTTTCAGAACTTTACGCTTAAGTTTTTGCACCTAAAAAACACTTCCGCGCAAATTTGCTTCTAAAAACTTCGGGCATATTTGCTTCCTTTTGTAAACTTTCTGACAAAAACGATACTAAAAAAACTTTCGTCTTACCGAAAGACTTCCTTACCAATACTTTCGTAGTAAAAATGATATTTAACCAATTATTTTACTACAGTTTTTGTTAATTCTATTATTGTGGTTGTCAATAGTATTTTGAAGTTTAAATGATATTTCTCTCTCATTTTTCCTTATATATATACTACTAACATTTTTAAATATAAAAGTTAGATTGCACTACATATAATATTTTAATTCACTCTCTTCCTCAATTATTAAAGAGTTTCTATTAAAAGATACTTATGGCCCATTTGGATGGGCTTTTAAAAAAAGTGTTTTTTTTTAAGTCTTTTTTTTGTTTCTAAATTGTAGCCTTTTAAAAAAAAAAAGATTTCATTTTTTTTTTTTGGACTTTTTCTTTTTTTAAAAAATATCATCTAAACACATAAATTAAGAAAACAAGCATAATTCACTCTCTTCCTCAATTATTAAAGAGTTTCTATTAAAAGATACTTATGACCCATTTGGATGGGCTTTTAAAAAAAGTGTTTTTTTTAAGTGCTTTTCTTTTAGGGTTAAGCATGAGCGCCCAAAGACAATAAACTATTAATGAGCGTCCAAAGACAATTAACTATTAAGTGGACCGCCCAAAGACAACAAACTTTTAAAAAGGAGCTTAAAGACAACGCCGTTAAAAAAGTTAACTATAAGAAAAAAGTTAACGTCATATATCTAAGCGAGTCACCAAAGACAACAAACTATTATTCCAAATATTCAAAGACAAAATTCTAAATTTTACTAAATTAAATAATTTTTCTCAATTGTCATTATTCAAAACTACTTGTATAAATATCTATGGACAAAAATTACTCATTCTTCAATTTTGTCAAAATTATAATTTGCTAAAATAAACAAAAATTTTGATTAAAAATATAATTATATGATTTAAATAAAACTCAAGGTGTTTTATAGTTTATTATATATGTTAAAAAATATATATGATTTATTTTTATTTTAGAAGAAATTTATGTGAGTTAAAAAATTCATTTAATGTTAATAAAATTTAAAAAATCTAAAAAATCTGTTGACAAAATTGAAGAATGAGTAATTTTTATCCATGATATTTATACAAATAGTTTTGAATAATGAAAATTGAGAAAAAAATTATTTAATTTAGTAAAAACCCAAGGTGTTTTATAGTTTATTATATATGTTAAACAAAAAAAATATATGATTTATTTTTATTTTAGAAGAAATTTATGTGAGTTAAAAAATTCATTTAATGTTAATAAAATTTAAAAAATCTAAAAATTGTTGACAAAATTAAAAAATGAGTAATTTTTGTCCATAGATATTTATACAAGTAGTTTTGAATAATGACAATTGAGAAAAAAATTATTTAATTTAGTAAAATTTAGAATTTTGTCGGTGCGTTTTGGAATAATAGTTTTTTGTCTTTAGGCTTCCTTAGATAACTGGGACGTTAACTTTTTGCTAACGGCGTTAACTTTGTTTTAATAACGCTGTTGTGTTGGACGCTTTCCTTTTTAAAAGTTTATTGTCTTTTGGCATGTCCACTTAATAAGATCATATCGGACGCTCCCGAAATTTAGTTTATTGTCTTTAACGCTCATTAACCTTTTCTTTTAAGCTCTAAATTAGAGCTTTTAAAAAAAACAGCATTTTGGTTTTTTTTTTGGACTTTTTCTTTTTTTTAAAAAATATCATCTAAACACATAAATTAAGAAAACAAGCATTTTTTTGCATTAAAAAAGTGTTTTTTAATCAAAAAAACCCATCCAAATGGGCCCTTACTATGCACATAATTATAAACTATATTTTAGAAAACTCAACACATATTTATTACAAATAACCATTTAACTAATTTTTTTAATATCTATATTTCAATTATCTAACTTTTATATTAATTAAAAAAAAAACACACACACACATATTCAGAACTAGCATGTGCGAAGGCTGGTGTCGTCTGTGAGCTAGAAACATGCCAAAAAGCCACTAGGAGAGACTCCCTTCTCCTACCTCATTCCGCCATATTTTTTATTCATCAAATTTTATTTATAAGTCAATTTCAACACATTTTATCAAACAAAAAAAGCTTTAGGCCTTATTGACATAGCCTTAAATTTTAACAATTTTTTGATTTTACCTCTTGTTAATATGAATTATATACAATAAAAATAAAGCCTACACAATAATAAATAAAGATTAAAATTGTGTATTTATATAAAAAAATTATTAATGTGCTGTAAATAAGATTAGAAATATTTTCCCCCATAATATGTAAACATGCCAAACAAGGGAATAATTGACAGTATATAATTATCTGCACAAATCTTGATGTTTAAAGAGGTTATATATATATCAAGTTTAAAAAGTCAAAAGAGTATTTAACCATGCATCAAAACTCAACTTCTTTTTTTTCATATAAAGGAAAACAATGATCAAACGCAACAAATCATACCATGCTATTGGTTAATTCTTCAAACTTCAAAATAAAGTGTAAATCCCTAAATTTTTATTTATAAATAAATAAACCTCAATATATTAAATTATTTTAGTAAATTAAATAAATAAATAAAAGATGTGATAATTATTTGCAGAAATGTACAATTATAATTTTTTTAAAAATAATACATATAGGTTTAATTTAGTAAAAAATACTTTTTTTTTCCCACCTTCAAAATCCCTCTTGCTTTGCAGCACTGATTTTGAATTTTTAATCACTTGGGGACCATATAAATTATTAAATTCAATATATTTTTAAATTTATAACGGTGGACCTTTGTGGTTGGTTGTATTGAAAGTACTTCTGTTTTGAGCTAAAATTTAGAGGTGGCCTTCCCAGTCTTTGTACTTTGGCTCGCTTGAGGGCGGAAAATTCCAAAACATAGCCCACGAAACCCAAGAACCCCACCCATGTTCGTTTCATTATTCACACCGTTTTCCCCTCCGTGGGACCCGCTGAAGTCCAGGCCATAATCAAATGCAGCCCCCGTGGACCTAACCTCGGTCCCACAGGTTTGACTATATATAAGTAAATATACATCTTATTTATAAATTTAAGGGAAAATTCTAAATAAATACCATTCAATTTATAAAATCCATGAAGTTCGTCGAATTCAGAAAAGACTAGTAAGATTTAAGCGACCATGAGGGATATGAGGATATTAAATTCGGTAAATTACTCTAGCTTTTTAGCTTTAGTTTTAAATAAATTTAAAAATATAAATACCCCCGCCGTCATTCGGAGGCTACGAGGAGGGGGGGGTTTTTTTTGAAAAAATTTATATTAATTGAACTGTTGGGGTGGGATTCCCACCCCAACACAATGGGATCAAGTGGTCCATCAGTTGGGCCGCCACTTTCCTTTAATATATATATATATATACGTTAATAAATATATATATTCTTCTTAACATTTTTTTAATTGTATTTACCATTCCACAAATGGTAATTCTAAAACATGCATCAAAAAGTAAAAAAAAAAGGAACCCTATAGAAAAAAATGGTAATTCTCATTTATGAAATGGTAATTTTCGTTTGTGGAATGGTAATAGTGTAATTTTTTTTTTGGTTTTATAAAACATGCATCAAAGAGTAAAAAAAGGAACCTTGTAGAAAAGTGGTAATTTTCATTTGTGGAATGGTAATTTTCGTTTGTGGAATGGTAAATAAATTTGAAAAAAGCGTTAATATATATATTTATTAACGTGTATATATATATATATTAAAAACAAAGGGCATTTAACCAGTGGACCACTTGGTCCCATTGTGTGTTGGGGGGGGGGGTTCAACCCCACCTCAACACTTCAATTCAATTAATATAATATTTTTACGCCGTGTGAGTTGACATAGATGGTAAGTGATCCGGACAGCTTTGGGTCGTGGTTTGATCCTCGCTGTCATTGGGACTCCTTTGGTAGGCGATCTCGTAAGTCCCTGCAATACTCATAGAGCCCTGTCGTGCCCTTCAGTGAGGGCAAAAATACGTCGAACCCTCCAAAACCTTTTTATATCAAAAAAAAAAATTAATATAATATTTTTCAAAAAAAAAAACCCAACCCACTCAAAAAAAAAAAAAAAACCCCACCCCCTCGCCGGTGGCCCTCCGATGGCCGGCCCGGCGAGGGTATTTTTATTTTTTAAATTTATTTAAAACTAAAGGCAAAAGGGTAATTTCACCCAAATTTGCATATCCCTCATGGTCCTTAAGATTTTTAGTTTTTTTACAAATTCGGATTTGACTTCCTGGGAGGTTTTGCAAATTCAAATAGTATTTATTTGAAATTTTCCCTAAATTTAAATTATCTAATTTTCATATCTCGAAAAGAGTTAGTTAATTCAATAAATATAGATTAAATTGATTATTTTGTTTTTATTTATGAATGTGTATCTTCTCTCTTTACTTAAAATTTCTTACAATTAATGGAGATAAAATTGTAATACTATTCTCATTTATTATCCTAAAAGTGGAATTATAATACAAATAATTTTTTTTATCCCAATTGAACTTATAAATATGATTTGAGTGGTAACTTTTAAATTCTCCCTTTATTTCTTAATAAGAAATAAATAACTCAATAACATTCTTTCAAGTGTTAGTTAGAATTAGTTGAAGATAATAAATATGTAAAAAAAAAATATAACCTTTTTGTTAAAAATACACTCATTTGCAAAAAAGGAAGAATGTGTAATGGAGATAAAATATGTGGCGGGGAGAGTATGTGAGAATTAAATATGAATAATATGATTTATTTAATGGTGGTAAAATGGGCAAAAAATAAATAAAAAGTAAACAACCTCTAAGTTTCTTTTATACTCCTCTAGTCTTATTTATAGGGCAAAGGGATAAACTTTTTTTATTCTATTTATAAGGCACCATGTTAAAGTTTTCAGTGGAATATACAATATAATCATTAACTTATTATTATGTTGACTTTTTTATATATTTAATATTATGTATATAAAGTAAGGGTGAAGTTAGAAAGTTGTTGAATCTTATAACAAAATTAATGAATTTGAGTTTTTTTAGTTTATATGAAAAATGTTGAAAGTACCTTATAAACAAAATTGGAGGAATCAAAAGCAATGAGTCAAGCCCACAAAGCATCTCTTGTAATAATAAACAGAGGGAATATAAGGTAATTCATCAAATTTGAGGGCAGAAGCAGAAGAAACATATTTAAGCATTAATTATTTGTGCAAAATTGAAAAATATGCATTAATGACTTATAGATTAAAAAAATCTTTCTAAAAACACAATGGTTATCACCATTATATCAAACTCACGAGTTGACTCTCCGAGTTTATCGTTTTTATGTTTTTATTTTTATCAAATCGAAATAAATTACTCAGAACTCGATTAAACTCATGAGTTTATACACCAAGTTTACCGTTTTTTACGTTTTTAGCTTACAAAACCGTGTTAACTCACACTTAAACTCGTACTAACTTTTTTTTATTCGATTATGTTTAACGGCTTTATATATAAGTTTATATAAATTTCTTTGTTAAATATGGTAAATTTTGAATGTTGATGGATTTAATTTCAATTATTTAGATTTAAAATATTTTTAAATCAAATTGTTGTTTTTTTATATTTTAATTATTTATTATACACTATTATTACCTATTTAATAGTGAAAGTAAACTTAAAAGATATACGATACAAGTTTATATCATTGTCATGAGTTTACTTAAACGTGAATTTACAACCTTGTTATCACAGCTCTCATCATGTGCCTAAGGAAAAGAACTCACGTAATTGTTTTCAAATTTTTGAGTTGATTTTCTAAGTATACCATTTTCATGTTTTTAAGTTATAAAATTGTGTTGAGTCATTTTTAAACTCATGTTAGTTTTAAATTCAGTTAAAATTGCGAGTCTAACTTAGAAAATTATGTTAATTCACTTTTAGACTCGTACTAACATTTTCAATTCGATCATGTTTCAGTGACTTTATATATAAATTTTATAGAAAATTTTTTTGTTAGCAATAATAAATTATAAATATTGATGGATTTAATTTCAATCAATTGGGTTTAAAATATATTTAAAATCAAATTATTGTTATTTATATATTTTAATTAGGGATAAGGAGCGATTTTTATGTGATTTACCCTGTGATCAAGACCCGCAGATTTCAACCTGGAAAAAACACATATAATTATTATGTTTTGGGAGCGTCAAAGTATTATGTTAGTCAACTAACGGTCTGGCCAACGGCATTTGGATGGAAATGAACAAGTAACTTGGGTGAAATTACACTTTTTGGCCCTATTTTTAGGTGAAATTACACTTTTGCCCCTAGTTTTAAATATTTTTAAAAAAATAAAATACACCCGGTGGGCCCCACCGCCGGCCTCACGACGACGGTGGTTGCGGCGGCGGTGGGGCCCCACCGGGGTATTTTAGTTTTTTTTTTTAAAAAAAATATTTAAAACTATGGGGCAAAAGTGTAATTTCACCTAAAACTAGGGCTAAAAGTGTAATTTCACCCAAGCCATCGTTCATTTCCATCCAACTTAACCGTCTGACCGTTAGTTGACTAAACTACATGACGACGCTCCCAAAACATAATTATATGTGTATTTTTGCTCCTTGAAATCTAAAATGTAAATCACACGTGTAAAATTACCTTTACCCTTTTAATTATTTAATTGAATTTACAATTTAAACTTACAAGTTTACAATTGGTCAACGATACGATTTTACGTGCAAACTTCAACAACCTTACATGCACATGCACTCATTATATCCGTGAAGGAACGAATTTGCAACTTTTTGGCCAAGATTAACTTGATAGGACATTTTATGAAAAAAAATTCAGTTCTTGCTTATATCCATAGGATCAAGCTCTCCAATTTATGTGTTGTTTTGTTATTATTACTCCTTCGCTTCTTAATTATAAGACATAGTTGATTTTTTTGGAGAAATTAAGAAAGCTAATTAAATTACTTTAAAATATTTTTTTCCTTTAAAGTAATTATTTTGACTAATAAACTAATATATAATCTAAAGATACACAACATATAAAATGATTAAGTAACTTATTTAGCTTCTTTAATCTCTCCAAACAAAGTCAACTATATCTTATAATTAGGCTTTTTAAAATTTTATCAACATTAAATGAAATTTTTAACTCACATAAATTTCTTCTCAAAGAAAAATAAATCATATAATTTTTTTTGTTTAACATATATAATAAACTATAAAACACCTTGAGTTTTATTTAAATCATATAATTATATTTTTAATTAAAAAATTTGTTTATTTTAGCAAATTATAATTTTGACAAAATTAAAGAATGATGAATTTTTGTCCGTAGATATCTATACAAGTAGTTTTAATAATGACAATTGAGAAAAAAAATTATTTAATTTAGTAAAATTTAGAATTTTGTGTTCTCCTCGGAGTAAAAGTTCGTTGGCCAATCGACCTTAGATAACGGACGTTAACTTTTATTCAAGTGCTAACAAAGTGTTGTCGAGCGCTTCCTTTTTAAAAGTTTGTTGGTATTTTTTATCTACTTAATAGTTAATTGTGTTGACGCTCCTGCCATAGTTTATTTGGCCAAATCGCACCTTAACCCTTATTATTATAACACCTTCATGTCGGTAACTTCTCGAGATATGTGTCACTGTCACCTGCAATTATATGATCATAACTTCCTTATTCATTTTAAAAATCTAAACCTGAAAAAATCTAAAGCCCTATAAATTGAATTATTTAATATATTATATCTGAGCCCCTATAAAATAAAAGGGTAAAGCGACAATTTTACACATAAGGTTTGCGCAAGGAGCGTCCAAAGACCACAACGTTTTTTAACAAAAGACACACGACGTTACGTTTTGGAGCGCCCCAAAGACCACTACTGTTAGTCAACGTTAACTTTGGATGGAAGCGAATAGTAACGCGGGGGAAATTACACTTTTGCCCTTAGTTTTAGGTGAAATGACCCTTTTGCCCCTTAGTTTTAAATATTATTAAAAAAAATCGAAAAAATTTAGGAAAAAATTCAAATAATTCGGAAAAAATTCAAATAATTAGGAAAAATTCAAATAATTAGGGAAAAATTAAAATACCCCCCTCCAGTGGGCCCCACCGGTTCTTAGTCGACTTCACACATCGATTAGGTTTATCTCCGTAGGGAGAATTGACAAGAAGATTATCTTAATTAATTAATATTTTTTTTTTCAATGAAGTACTTATTTAGTAAGATCTTCAACAACCGCACGCCTCGTGTATATACAACTCCTCCTCCACCGTTGGTTATCCGGCCGCCGGGCCGGGTGATACGGGCTTAATGGACGGGGGCGGGCGACGGATTTATTTGTGGGGCCCACGATTTAAGGTATTTTTAATTTTTTTCCCTAATTATTTGAATTTTTTTCTAATTTTCCAATTTTTAAAATTTTTTCTAATTATTTTAATTTTGTCTTAATTTTTTTTAAAAAAATTATAATTATTTCAATTATTTCCTTTTTTTTTTTTAATTTTTTTCGGAATTTTTTGATTTTTTTTTATAAATTTTTCGAATTTTATTTATTTCCTTTACCCAAAAAAATAAATAAAATTCGAAAAATTTAAAAAAAAATCAAAAAATTCAGAAAAAATTAAAAAATTCGAAAAAACATAAGGAAAAAATTTAAATAATTAGAATTTTTTTAAAAAAAATTAGGAAATAATTTAAAAAATTATAATTTTTTTGAAAAAAAATTAGGACAAAATTTAAATAATTAGAAAAAATTTTAAAAATTAGAAAATTAGAAAAAATTCAAATAATTAGGGAAAAAATTAAAAATACCTTAAACTTTTGAGATGGGCCCCACAACCGGGAAAAACCGGGGAAGCTCCCTTACTAGCCATGGGTGGTTTGATAACTAATCTGGTGGAGGAGGAGTGAGTATATAAAATTAGGTGTAGTTGTTGAAGTTTTTTTTGTGTGTGCTCATTGAAAAAAATATTAATTAATTAAGATAATCTTCTTGTCAATTCTCCCTACGAGATAAATCTAATATGATGTGTAATGACTAAGAATCGGTGGGGCCTTCTCAATGGAGGGGGTATTTTAATTTTTCCCTAATTATTTGAATTTTTCCTAATTTTTTGAATTTTTTTCTAATTTTTTTAATTTTTTTTTTCAAATTATTTGAATTTTTCCTAATTTTCCTAATTTTTTTCTGATTTTTTCTATTTTTTTTTTTCGATTTTTTAATAATATTTAAAACTAAGGGGCAAAAGGGTAATTTCACCTAAAACTAAGGGCAAAAGTGTAATTTCCCCTGCTATCTGTTCACTTCCATCCAAAGTTAACGTTGACTAACTGGCCAACTAATAACCATAGTACGGGCTCCCAAAACGTAACGTTATTTACTTTTGTTCTAAAAAACGGCACAAGGCTTGGATGTCTCGAAAAACCTTGTGTAAAATTGTACCTTTACCCAAAATAAAATATTTGATCTATTATAAAAGTTTGCTAACAAATTCGATATATATATGACGTGATTATAAAAATATGATATACTTAAAAATAACCAAAAAAATTTACATGTATTATATAATTTCTATGCAGGGGTAGGGGAGAAATGTCAGGTTTTAATATTGTATAACTAAAATGTATATAACAAAAATGAGTTGTAAACATTATTTACTTTATAAAATATATAAGTGTATTATTAAATTATTATTGAGAAAGTATAAATAAGGGTATTATAGGAAAAAATTGATAAAAGTTAAAACTTGCTCTTATAATTAGAACCAAAACCAACTCTAAAATATACTCCTATAATTAGGACCTCGGGAGCTTAAGATATAATTTAAGAATACACAACATATTTAAAATGATTATTAAACTTATTTACCTTCCTTAATCTTTTCAAAAAAAGTCAACTACTCTCTTATAATTGTGACCTAGGAGTAGTACTAAAAAAGAGTTATGCTAACTTATACCTAACTATTTGCACAAACTTAAGATATTTTTATATCATAAATGTTAATTTATAATATTATTCAGCAATTTTGTCATGAAGAAAATCACAGAAGTTATGTGTAAAGAGTGGTGTCTCCATTTTTAACGTTCAACAATTGAGATTTTATATTTTATTACAATATATTATTATCTTAAGTAATAAAAGATATATAAATAAATTTAAACTATTAAAATTGAACCTGAACTGTTTAGAAGTGAATGAGATAAAAAGTAAAAAAAAGTTATAAAACATTTTAATAAAAGTTCAAAGTATTGTATGCTTGTTTATCATTTGATCCTATAAAAAAAAAACCGTTGAAAGTTGATTTAATGGGGGAAAGTAAATGGAGAGTAAGGTAAACGAAGACACTTTCTCATGTACTATCTTATTTAGAAGTCTAAATTATATAATTATAATATATTAATAAGAGTTAGTTAACTAAATAAATATAGACTAAGTTGATAATTTTTTTTAATCCTAATTTATGAATGAGTAATTTTCACATTTTTTTTCTCTCTCTCTTTCTAGAATTTATTATAATTAATAAGGATAATATGCTAACACTTTAATTTATTACCCTTAAAACAAACTTACAATAAATAACTAAATTTTTTATTTTAAATTGGACTTGTAATTAAGAGCATGTTATAAATTTTCTTTTTTTGTTATTTCATGAGGATTCGAAGCTTTTCCCGATTAATCCGGATTCGACCATCATCGACACCTTATGGTGGGAGTAGCCCAAACTGAAAGATGTTATAAAATGGGAAAATCTACCTTCTGGCCCAAATAACCAAAAAATTGTCAAAAAAGACCCAAGGAAAAAGTCACATGTCAAAAAGGACCTTAGGGCTTTTTTAGTATTATTTCATAAAATGTTAGTTGTTAACGTGTACTAATATAATTGTTAACAAGTACTGATTTAGTTGTTAACGGGTGTTGATTTAGTTATTAGGATATTATTGTTAACGTCTATTGATTTAGTTATTAATATTTTACTGATATAGTTATTAACGTTTATGAGATAATACCAAAAAAGGTCTTGAAGATTTTTTTGACATATGACTTTTTTTTAATCTTTTTTTACAATTTTTTGCTAATCTTGAACCGTTGAGGAATATTTTTAAAATGTTGGTGATGCATAGTTTTTAAATTAATTTCTTACAGCATCAGGGCCTGTCGGGCTCCCCTCCCACCACACTACCCGATTACTGCCACGTGGACATCACAGTTCGCGGCCTCAGAAAAATATCCTACCCTCCTATTCTTTCCTTCTTATATACCCTTCTCTACCTTTGGTGGCTTCCTCGACCCCCCCCTCTCTCTCTCTCGCGGAATTTCATTCCACTTACCCTCAGAAAATTTTCTTTAATAGTTATATCTGCCTATAGCTCCAAGCTTTCTGCGGTTCAATTCTGAAGGAGGCGGAGGAATTTCTGAGAGAAGGAAGCGAATCAACCTTTTTATTTCTCTATTTTTTTTCCCTTTTGTTTTTGTGGTGGTAAAGAAGAGAATCTCTAAGGATTGTGGTTGAGAAACAAAGATGAAGATTCAGTGCAACGTGTGTGAGGCGGCGCAGGCGGAAGTTCTGTGCTGTGCGGACGAGGCGGCGCTATGTCGGCAATGCGACGAGAAGGTTCATGCAGCTAACAAGCTCGCTACCAAGCATCAGAGGGTTCCTCTATCTACCTCTTCCTCTCACATGCCCATATGTGATATTTGTCAGGTATCTTGTTAATAAACCTTCATTTCTGTGAGGAAATCTTCTGATTGTGTTGAATTTTGGGTTGATTGAGCTTCTGCGTGGAGTAACTCCATCGAACTAGTGTTTAGAAGCATTTGACAACATTACTTTTGTTGAATTTTTCATCTAATATTAGTGATTACTTTCAGATGTTTGGAATTTCGCATGTGTGTTAGTCTCATAGTTCCTGATACGATCTGCAATATAGGGATTTTTGGTTTATTTTTATGATACGACATGCAAGTTCGTCTGAAGTGATGACATACGGTATCGATGGATTTTACTGGAAGCGTAGATCTGAATGAAGTTCATATTAGTCTTCTAAGATCTTCTTCTTTTTGTTATTCTTGAATTGTAAGAGGAACATTTGCTTTGTTTATTTATTTATTTTTCCAGTGATACAATTTCCTATTTCTTATTGTGAGGTGAATTTCTTATTCTTATTATATCTGAAAATTAATAAAAATATAAATTGAGTTTTAAAAGAAAACAACCATTTTATTTCATTGTACAAAGACCTCATGTGAGATAGTCATGCTCAATTTGAGCATTTCAATTGTTGTCTTGGTAACCAGAACCGTTTTGTGTGATGCATTCTTTTCCTTGCAAATGAGGCTGTATCCTATAGTTGAGTCATTTGAAAAAGGGTTAAGTGGCAAATCTGACCTGAAAGTAAAGTATAGGTCCAGGAGCAATGTTGCCTTGAAAAATTTTCTTGTCTCAATGTTGCCTCAGAAGTTTTAAAACGTAGCAATGTTGCCCTATTCCGTTATAAAACTAACGTTGACCGTAAAAAATTGACATTGAACGTCAACTTTTTAATGGAAATGGGTAACATTGCTATGTTTTGAAACTTCTGGACAACATTGAACATTGAGACAAGAAAAACTTCTAGGTAACATTGCTCCTCAGCAAAAAGGGCAAATTTGCTACTTTATCCTTTAAAAAATGCGGCTTGTCCTTTGAAAATCTAAAATTCTTGTTGGCATTGTTGATGAGTGAGAACCTTACGTTCTTATCCTTTCTGGTTCTGTTTAAATAAATTAGGAGTCTCTATCATTAAGGATAATCTTTTCGCAAGAGCCTGCTATGTTTTTCAGGAAGCAGTTGGCTATTTCTTCTGTCTGGAGGACCGAGCCTTACTATGCAGAAAATGCGATGTGGCAATACACACAGCAAACTCCTATGTCTCTGCTCATCAGAGGTTTCTGCTTACTGGTGTAAGAGTGGGTCTTGAAGCTACTGAGCCTGTTGTTCCATCGTCCTCTGTGAAGCCAGATTCTGGGGGGAAATTGTCAGATACAGTATCTACTTCTGTCTCCAAGAAGGGTTCTTCAATGCCTCAGCCATCTGAATACAATGAAGTGTTACCTACTCAAATTGGAGGAATTGAGGAGTTTCAACCAACCAAAGTGTCTTATGGTGGTGGTTTTACTAACTGGCCGCTTGATGAATATTTTGGTTTCAATGAATTCAATCAGAATTTGAATTTCATGGACAATGCCAACGGACCATCCAAGGTATGTTTACCTGTCTAATTTTTGGATTATAGTTGTGGGTAGTATTCTTAGCTCACTTTTTATTGTAATAAATATTTGATAAACCTGGACTCAGCTCTTTTTTTACATGCATATGCACTGGCTCATCTTTGAACTTGTGAACATGATTGGGCAAATCTCCGAACACTTGTGCTGGTGATTTGTTCTGGGCCTGCTGCTCATGAATCTTCAGTAATTATCTATGTTCATATGCTATGAAAAGGCTTTTTGTTCAGATAATGATTGTGTTGGACAGAGAGCATCACTGATTAAAAAGGGACCTTGATAATCCTGATCCCATTTTCTCAAGATATTCTACTGCTAACAATTTTGTCGTCTTACGCTACAGGAAAATATAGGTTCCTTGTTAGTGTGTAGAGAAATCATCTGAGAACATCTAGATTTTGTTCTCTTGAATGTATTTTTAAATGATGGAACTTTTGCAGGCTGAGAGCAGTAAACTTGGGGATTCTGATTCTTCGGTTCTAAGATCTAGTGAAGAGGAAATGGATAATGAGGATCACTTGGGATGTGTTCCGGATTCGTCTTGGACAGTTCCTCAGATCCCTTCCCCTCCGACGGCTTCAGGCTTATATTGGCCAAAAGATCCTCATTATTCATCTGCTAATAATGTTATGTTTGTTCCTGACATATGCTCTCCTCACATCCATCAGCCTCTTCATGCTCAGAGAAACAGTACATTATCAAAGCGGCGAAGGAGACAGTAATTTCCCCCCTTAGAGACCATTACTGTGGTGTCTTAGGTTTTCTGCTCTTCATTCTCTGTAATCTCGAGTTGCAAGCTTTAGAAGTTGTCTCAGATTAGAGGAGTTTAACTTTAGTAGCTGCATGGTTGCCATTTGTGAGTTTCTTATGAGTGCACACTGTTAACTCTGCATTTCTCATTAGGAACTAGCCAAAGAAAAGCAGCATTAATAAAATGAGTGTAAAGTGCTTCTGGTGCTGTAATGACAAGTCCATGTTGCTTCCTTTTTAGTGGGATTTTCTGGTTATTACATTTTTTTCTTGGATATTGTATGTTGCTCACTTGTTGAAGATGTTTTTGTTTTTACATTTTTCCTTTGAGGCTTCACTGTGATTTCCCCCTTTTCATACCATTGGTAACATGATGAGAAACGCGTCACATCTGATTTGTCAATATTAATAACCCTTTAAATTGATAAACTGTGAGATAAATGATGAGATATGCATTTTAAAACTTTCCATGGCCACATTGAACAATTAGATGATGAACGTTAGAAAATAATAGAAATGCGTTTGTTACATGCTAAAATTCAAATTTTTAAGGCTACTGTTTGAAGAATTTACTCTTCTGGATTATTTGAGAGAATCTGCAATATTTTTCATCTCAAACAAACAAATCCATATGTCGTTGCCTGTTATAGTTGTTTGAATTAATAGTTTAATACCAAATAGCCCCTAAAAATATCTTGAACAGTATAAAATGTAAAAACATTACAATGAACTGTCACCATCTTCTCCACAAATTTTTATACGCAGAACGTGTGACTGAGAATGTAACACGGCAAGAAGGTGAGTGTGGGGTTTCACGTTATGCTGTCCCTGTCCCTAGCCTCAAGTTGAGTCACAAAAAATAAGACTGTGGAGACACTAATTAACAGAATCAGATTCAGATCGTGTGGTGACTACTGGTTCTGCTCCACTATTCATTACAAAAAGGTTGTCCTTTTTTTTTTTTAAAAAAAATATATTTTTTTGGGAAAAAGAAGGTTTTGTCTTCTTGAGCAGACAATATCTCACTGAAGACGGAACCACCCTGTGAATAGGTCAATCTGGTGGAGCTTTCACTCTCCCAACCCTAATCTCTCCAGCAAGTTCTGTATCTTGAAAAGGCGTTTCTTAATTTTCTTTTTGTTAGATTTTTTCTGTGTCTTGTCTCTGTCTTGTAATGATTTTCTTGAATATGACGTCTCATCTCATGTAATTATAGTTTAATAGGGATAAATATCAATTTTGTTTTGGAAGTTTTAATTTTAGAGTACCCAGCACCCGGAAGTGTTTTTTGGTATTATTTTTGTCCTGGAAGTTTACAAACGTAGCAATCTTACCTATCGATTGATCTTGATCAGTTGGATTGATCATTTTTACCCCGGAAGTTTACAAAAATTTGCTCATAAAAAAAATTTCCGGGGCATATTTGCTTCTTTTTGTAAACTTCCGGGGCAAAGATGATACCAAAAAAATTTCTGGGTGCTAGGTACTCCAAAACCAAAACTTTTATGGCAAAAATGTTATTTAACCCTTGTTTAATATGACTCACTCTTGTGAAATCTTTTCTTCGATGACATGATTTTGATTAATGTTTTTATATATTTTTTGAAATTGGAAGTATTTTTTTATACAGTCATCTGACTAGATCATATTTAAACATTGTTAAACTTAATTATAGTAGCTTTGCCAATGTCAGTTTTTATGCTGGCACGGACTCTAAATTGAGATCTTGTGCTAAAGCCGTCATTTTTTTTTTAAAAAAAAAATTATAATCAACATTGGTTGGTGATTAGGAGTATTCTTTTTTTTTTGGTGGCTTAGAATATCCACAGTCGGTAGCAGTGACTAATCACTTTATATGGTAAGCTTCATTGAACTTTAGTGTTAGCCATGAGACCCTCTTTTATACACATTGTTAAGATCAAACATCTATCTAGGTGCTTAAGCAACCCTTTAGTAGAATTATTTGTTATTAATAATATCAATATCTGTTGCAAATGATTGATGACTTCTAACCTACCTAATTTGTTTTTATTCATGAGAATTAGAAGTCAAACTTCCAACCACTCCTGTAACGTGGATGATTCTTGCCATTTATGCTAATTTAAGTTACAATTCACAATTTATTGCTTTAGGTATGTTTGGTTTTAGATTGACTATGGCTAGAACCATGATTTTAGTTTATTCCAATGTAAAACTAAGAACGAATTTAGAAGATATGATTAAATTCATAATAATCAAATATTATAAAAAATATCGAACATCCAAATAAAATAATGGACAACAAAAGTGTTAGGAATTGTTTCTTCAAACAAAGTGGCATGGATTAAAGTTAATATTAGGCGTTTTCCTCCTTAAATTTTCTTTTCCCACAAGTTTTTATAGGCATATGTACTTTTTTCCTGTTAAGAATAAGTATCCTCTTAGTGGCATAATCATATTCAAAGATCAAGAAAGATTAAATATGGATATCTCTTTCAGCAGGATTCAAACATTGATTCACCACATTGTGAGAGACTAGCTCATTTTGTTAAAAATCATATTCAAAGTACTGAAGAGCATTAAATATGGATATCTCTTTCAGTAGGATTCAAACATTGATTCACCACATTGTGAGAGATTAGCTCATTTTGTTAAACCAACCCCTGTTGGTATGTATCTTTTTATTAAAGACAATCTTATTTAACGCGTCGCACACTAAATATGGACATCTCTACTAAACTCACAATGTATTCCAATAATTATACTTTTTTTTTGATAATAAAAGGTTTTGGGGTTCGACATCGCCTCATCACTGCCAAGCACTACCGGCTCTAAGAGTACTTTATCGGGACTTACGAGATCGCTACCAAAGGAGTCCCATGACACGATTGATGGGATCGAACCCACCACCCAAGGGCCTAATCCCGGATCCTTACCATCTACGCCAACTCACATTGGCAATAATTAATTAATAATTATACTTCTTACTTAATACCATAAGAAACCGTTCCCTCCCCTATAATTCATTCCATAACCTTCAGCCCATTTGAAAATTAAGAATATTAATCCAATCTGTTATAAAACTAAAGATAACTTAAGATAAATGAAGAAGAATAAGAGCAGAATAATTCTAGAGAGAGAAAGTAGAGAGAGGAGTTCTCATTCAAGTGTATTTTGAATGTTTGATGACGTCTATTTATAGAAGGAAAATGGTCCTTAAGTGTAATTATTCCACCGGGTCATTAGCTGTAATTTTCCCCAAAATCTCAAATATTCAAACCGGCCGCGCGCGCCGTGCATTCGGAATTTGAGAGAAAGTTCGCGTGGGCCCCACATGAATAGTATCCGTATACGTGAATAGTGAATACGTATATGTGAACAAGAATACGTATACATGAACAAGAACTCCATATGAACAAGATTCAGTAAATATTGAGGGCCAAGAGTCAATGGACATCCACATAATTAGTATATTCATAACACTCCCCTGGATGTCCATTTATGAACGCCTCGTTAAAAACTTTAACTAGGAAAAACCCAAAGGTGGGATAAAAACCTAGCCAAAGAAAAGAGTACAACATTCATTGATACACTATCTTGTGCCGCTTTCATTAAAAACCTTTCTAGGAAAACCCAAAGGATAAAACCTAGATAAGGGAAAAAGAGTACAGCGTGTATTGACTCCCCCTCGACAACATCATTTGAGATCTCCGAGTTTTCGAAGACCAATACCACGGACCACTTTTCAAATATTACTCCCGGAAGTGACTTGGTAAATAAACCGCTAGATTTTCACTTGAACCGATTTTTCGAATGTCTATCTCACCATTCTTTTGAAGATCACGTGTAAAGAAGAATTTTGGTGAAATATGTTTTGTTCTATCACCCTTGATATAACCTTCTTTAAGTTGAGCAACACATGCATCATTATCCTCATATAGAACCGTTGGGACCATCCTTCCCGAAGATAAATAACAAGTTGTTTGAATATGATGGACATCGACCTCAACCATACACATTCACGACTTGCTTCATGCATTGCTAAAATTTCTCGCATGGTTTGATGATGTGGTCGATATAGTCTCGTTTCATAGACCGCCATGAGATAGCCGCACCTCCACATGTAAACAAATAACCAAGTTTGTGATTTACCATCATGTGGGTCGGAGAAAACCGCATCTCGCATAACCAATTAGTTCATGCTTGGATTCATTTGAGTAGTATAACCCCATATCAATAGTACCTCCGAGATATCGAAAAATGTGTTTTACTCCATTCCAATGTCTCCGTGTTGGTGCGTAACTATATCTTGCTAATAAATTAACAAAGAAATGATATATCGGGACGTGTGTGATTAGCAAGATACATTAGTGCTCCGATAGCACTAAGATATGATACTTCGGACCAAGTAGTTCTTCTTCACCTTCTTCGTTAATTATTTGAGGTCGGAATGGATCTTTATCCACATCTAGAGATCTTACTATCATGGAGACATAATGGATGTGACTTATCCATATAAAATCTCTCTAGGACTTTCTTTGTATAAGTTTGTTGATATACAAAAATCCCATTTTTTAGATACTCTATCGTAGTCCAAGACAGCATTTCGTTCGGCCCAAGTCTTTCATCTCAAATTCTTTCTTCAAACAGATAATTGCCTTTTGGAGCTCTTCAGAGTTCCAATGATGTTAATATCATCAACATAGACCGCAATAATAACAAATTCTTTTTTAGATCTTCTCATAAAAATACATGGGCATATTGGGTCATTTCTGTATCCTTCTTTCAACAAATATTCTCTGAGACAATTATACCACATGCGTCCTGATTGCTTCAAGCCATACAAGGACTTATTTAATTTAATCGAGTATTGATCTCGAATATTTGAACTAGATGCTTTCGCATCTTGAGTCCTTTCGGGACTTTCATATAAATATCACTATCAAGTGATCAATACAAATATGCGATTTACAACATCCATCGATGTAGATCAAGCCCTTCATTTATCGCTAGGCTAATCAAATAACGGAAAGTAGTTGCATCCACTACAGGTGAATATGTTTCTTCAAAATCAATACCAGGTCTTTGTGTAAAACCTTGGGCTACAAGACGTGCTTTATATCTTGTAATTTCACCCTTTTCATTTCTTTTCCGTACAAAAACCCATTTATATCCAACTCGGCTTTACATCTTCAGTGTACACTACACAGTCCAAATACATTTCGTTTTGCCGAGATTTTAATTCTGCATTAATAGCATCTTTCCATAGAGGCCAATCATTTCATTGTTGGCACTCATTAATAGATTTTGGCTCATAATCCTCATTATCATTTATTACATCATTTGCTACATGATAAGCAAAAATGTCATCAACGTTGATTCCGTTTCGGTCCCATCGAATACCATTCATAACATAATTTATTGAGATCTCATTATTTTCATACATTTCGTGTACCTTGGTCTCTTTCGGGACTACAATATTCTCTTCTAGAGATTTCTCTTTCGGGAGATAACATCTCTTCAGGAGATGACTCTTCCGGAGTTATTAACTTTTCTTGTTTATCCTCTACTTGACCATCTATACTTTTAGCTCCTTTTCTTTTTCGAGGATTTTTGTCTTTGGAACCGATGGGTCTACCACGCTCAGCGTACTTTAGATTCATTTATAATGGGTTGTCCTTCAGGGACATCAATTCGAATAGGAGCATTAGCAAATGGGTACATGTGACTTTGTCACTTTCTTTGGATCAAGTAAATGCTTCCGGCATTCGATTAGCTAAATTCGTAAATGAATTATCTTTTGAACTTCTAGTTCACATTGTTTTGTACGAGGATCAAATGAGTCAATGATAATTCATTCCAGCCTAATCTCTTTACCAACCGCTTATTTTCTCCCCTAATGTTGGAAAAAATGATTCATTAAAATGACAATCAGCAAATCGCGTTAAAGTAAATAAATCTCCGTAGATGGTTCTAAATATTTTATAATAGAAGGAGATTCATACCCGATATATATTCCCAACCTTCTTTGAGAACCCATTTTGGTGCGTTGTGGTGGAGCTGCGGTACATATATCGCACATCCAAAAATTCTTATATGGGAAATATTAGGTTCTTGACCAAAAACCATCTCGTGAGGGGAGACCTTTAAGTAACTTGTTGGTCTCGATGCGAATTAACATTGTCGCATGCAAAATGGCATGACCCCAAGCGTAAATTGGAAGATTAGATCTCATTAGTAAAGGTCTTGCAATGAGTTGCAATCGTTTAATCAATGATTCTGCAAGTCCATTTTGTGTGAACATGAGCTACGGGATGTTCAATATCAATTCCAAGGGACATACAATATTCATTAAAAGATTGTGAAGTAAATTCACCAAAGATTATCAAGACGTATTTTCTTGATAGGATAGTCGGTAATGTGCTCTTAATCTGATCAATTGAGCAAGTAATCTTGCAAACGCCAGGTATGCGTGAAGATAATAAACGGACATGCGACCATTTAGTTGATGCATCAATTAATATCATATAGTACCCGAATGGTCCGCATGGTGGATGTATTGGCCCACAAATATCTCCTCGTATCCGTTCTAGAAATGTGAGAGACTCACTTTACGCTTTGCTTGGGGAAGGCCGAGTAATTAATTTTCCCTTGGAACATCTTGTACATGAGAATTCATTGGATTGTGGTATTTGCTTACACTTCGTGGTATGTCCACATGAATTCTCAATTATTTGTCGCATCATAATTGACCGGATGGCCTAAGGTCATGCCAAATATTAAATTCATTAGTAAACTTCTGGTTTAGATTGACAAACTGGTTTGTATTGGTAAACTTCGGTTTACAATAGCATATGTTTCAATTGCACTTATATATGTATAGTATAAACCGTAAGAAAATGTAGGAAAACATTCTAATATGCTTTTTCTACCGTAAACAATATTTGTAACAAAGAAGACATTCCTGATCATTATTAGTTATTGTTTCTATATGATATCCATTTCTCGCGAATATCTTTGAAACTCAACAAATTTCTTTTAGACTTAGTAGAATAAAATGCATTATCAATGCATAATTTTGTTCCTTCAGGTAACAAAATATTTGCTCTTCCGGAGCCTTCAATCAAATTTATATTACCGGATATAGTTTGAATATTGGCTTCTTGCATTACCAAGGAAGAGAAATATTTATCTTGTCTTAATATGGTATGGGTTGTAGCACTATCAACGAGACATAAATCTTCATGATTGATGCCAGTGAAAATCATTCTTCATTAAAGATACATGAAAAACAAATTAAAACATAATTAAAAGAAATACATAAGATAGGAAAACAAGTTTAAAGCATAGAAATACTAAAAGATAAAGGTAATTTATTCTAGGAAATCGCAGCCTTCCATATAATTTACATCATTGTCATTATACTCAGAATTTTCTCGCCATATCCACATGATTTACCTCGTCCTTAGCCCTTTACCATTATTTTTCGTGATTCTTTGTAAAGGTCAACCAAGTGTCTTGGCGTACGACGTACGAGACCAATGACCTTTTCCACCACAACGATAACATGCATTTTCGTAACGCTTGTTATTTCCACTAGTTTCCCTTCCGGGGTTCTTTTCAATCCTCCCCTCCTTTGGGGCGGAATTTGATCCACCATGATTTGGACCATGATAACGCCACGGCCACGACCACGACCACGGTTGTAACCGCCTTTACGTCCACGTCCTCGGCCCTTAAAATTTTCATAGTTTACTACATTCACTTCAGGGAATGGATTCAACCCGTTGGACGAGATTCATGATTTTTCAACAAAAGTTCATTATTCCATTTCAAACCACGAGGAGACAAGAAATTAATTCAGAATATTTCTCGAAACCTTGTCCACGATATTGTCAGCAGAGCATATTGGATGCATGAAATGTGGTGAATGTTTTTTCTAACATATCATAATCGGTAATATTTTCTCCACATAATTTTAACGTGAAGTAATTTCGAACACTACTGAAGTTATATTCACTCATAGATTTAAAATCTTGCGACGCAGATGCAACCACTCATAACGAGCTTTTGGAAGGACGATCATCTTCTCGGTGATCATACCTTTCTTTTAGGTACATTCCAAAGAACTAGTGGGTCTTTCATTTTGTCAAATACTCAATTTTTAAATCATCATGTAAATGGTGACGAAGGAAAATCATGGATCGGGCTTTGTTTTGATTAGATGTTTCATTTTGTTCTTTAATTGTATCTTCAAGACCATGTGCATTCAGATGAATTTCCGATCTAGCATCCAAGATAAATAATTCTTTAGGTAATATCAAGAGCCATGAATTCGAGTTTTGCATAGTTCGCAAGGTTTCGTTTGACATGATTCTGTGCTATTTAAAAAGAAAAATAAGCAAGAGTTATTAAAAAAGAAATATTAATGATAATAATAGAAAATTCAAAAAGACAATAAAGGAGAATTAAAATTTTATGACTTTCGGGTCATAATTTTAGAAGATTATGACTTCCGGGTCATATAATAGAATTATATGGCTTTCGGCCATAACATACAAGAGATTGTATCGAGTTAACATAAAATTAACGGTAATAACATAACATTAATAATAAAAGTAAAATGCTTAAAGTAAATGTTAGATTAGTAACATAAAAGTAAATATTATGTTAGTAACATAAAAGTAAAAGTTATGTTAGTAGGAGGTAGAACCATCCATGTAAGAGTCAAAATAATAATAAAGTGCTAGCATTAAAATTAAACTTAGGTTAGTAACATAAAAGTAAATATTATGTTAGTAACATAAAAGTAAAAGTTATGTTAGTAGGAGGTAGAACCATCCATGTAAGAGTCAGAATAATAATAAAGTGCTAGCATTAAAATTAAATTTGGAAGTAGAACCATCACATGTAGGAGGTAATAACAATATATATTGTGCACAAGAATAAAGCATTATATAAAATAATTAAATCAAGGATGAATAGTAAAATAAATAATCTCCAATCTCACACATGGAACCCGATGTTTAAAACATTCGGTAAAAATATAATGTCTTTAATTCCATGTTGCTAAGATCATCACAGATCAATATAATAAAACATGTAGAGAAATCATTAAAAGATAATAAGAAAATCATACTTTCTTTAGAAGACTTTCGTCGATAACGCGTTATAAAACTAAAGATAACTTAAGATAAATGAAGAAGAATAAGAGCGTAGAATAATTCTAGAGAGAAAGTAGAGAGGAGTTCTCATTCACAGATTTTGAATGTTTCTAATGGACGCCTATTTATAGAAGGAAAATGGGTCCTTAAGTGTAATTATTCCACCGGGTCATTAGTCGTAATTTTCCCCAAAATCTCAAATATTCAAACCTGGCTGCGCCGCCGTGCATTCTGGAATTTGAGAGAAAGTTCGCGTGGGCCCCACATGAATAGTATCCGTATACGTGAATAGTGAATACATATATGTGAACAATAAATACGTATACATGAACAGTAACTCCATATGAACAGTACGTCGTAAATATTGAGGGCCAAGAGTCAATGGACATCCACATAATTAGTATATTCATAACACAATCGAATTAATCCATTTTAGTTAATCTGATTAATGAGATGGGTTGGGCTTTTGGATTTTTGTGAATTGGGTCCAACCATTAAGAATTGTGTTAATAAAAACACCTTCGCTTTTTTTTTTTTTTTTTTTTGTAATTTTTTTGTAATTTTTTTTTAATTTTTTTTTTTAATTTTTATTTAAAAGGGCAAAATGTTTCCTGTTTAGTGAAACCATACCCTTTCACCCTTTTGTTTTTGGTGGCCAGTCCTCTTCCTTTTAATGTTTAGGCATCCTAATAGCTATCAATATCAATACTCCCCAATTACTCTATCCATCTATTTATGATTTATAAGAAAATATGTATAAATCGTAAATAATACTCCCTCCGGTCCCTAATAATAAGCACTAATTGACTTTTTTGGAGAGATTACAAGTTTAATTAAATTAATTTTAGAAAGTATTTTTATTTTTATTTTTTCACAAACTAAATAGTTTGAATTAATAAACTAATATATAATCTAAAAAACACAACATATGAAATGACAAGAATTTATTTACCTTCCTTAATCTCTCCAAAAAAAGTCAACTAGATCTTATAATTAGGACCGGAGGTAGTATGATGTGAAAACGAACACTTATATTGCCAATTAAAGTAGATCAAGTAAGCGTAGTGAGTTCAAATTGCGTTGCAGATGTTAGAAACTTGTTGAACAATTTATGAATATTTTTGTAAGCATTTTTTGAACAGGAGCCATGTCTTATCTAAGTGAGCCTCCAAACCCAACTCAAAAACAACGACACTTGTATTTCAAAAGATAAATTTGATGACGATTAAATCTCTACAAATATTCTTATAAAAAATAAGTTGCAGATATGATTCAAACCAGTCCAAAACATATCTGTTGTAGCTGTTCACAGCATTTTAATAATTACTTGTCTTCTCTCTCTCTCCTCTTTATTTATCCTCATCCTCCTTCTCTTGTTCTTCATCACTCTCATCATCATCACAAGTACCTTTCAAAGCTTCTTCAAGTATGAGCTCCAAGAGCCTCTCATACATAGCAATTGCAGACTCCAACATATTAATGGCTCTTCTCTCATCTTCCTCCACCACCCTCAATACATCTCCCACCTCCACTATCTTCTTCATTGACCTCATCACTTCTTCTTTCAACAACATCCCTGAACTCACAAACCCCCTGCCGTCGCGGCCGCGACCACCACCGCTCTTCCCTCTATCTCCTCTATGCTCATCAGTGGTCCCACTAACCACTATCATATCACTGATACTACTAATTCCTTCCATAATTAATCCTCCATTATTACTACTGTTATTATTATCCTTTATCACCATCGTTACTTCTTCTCTCTCAATTTCCCACATCCACACACTACCATCTTCACTCGCAGACACCAGATTCTTCCCTTCATTCACCACTACCACTGCTTCAGTAGACCCCACGTGGCTTTTCTTATTCCACTTCTTCACTACCACTTCTTCTTCGTTCTGTGTTTTTCTGACGGCCTCCATTATTGATGCTTTGTAAACTGACCCATCTGATCCAGCAGCGAACAACAAGTACTGTGATGAGTCAGATGAGCTTATGGCTACTCCATTTATGGAACAAGGGAAGGTCACTGTGCGAAGGAGAGTCCCTTCTAGAAGATTCCAGCACTTGCAGGTTGAGTCCAAAGAGGACGAGACAAGCATGGAATTGTTGCATAGCCCTATTCCTGTGCTTAAGGCTGTGACTGAATCTGAATGTGCCTTCTTTAAATGGTGCAAAATCAAGTCTTTCGATGAATCTGAGTCTGAGTCTGATGATTCTACTAGTTGAAAAGTTGGGATCACCGTAATGCTACCATCATCACAGCCTGAAATCACAAGTATATCATCCATGTTAACCAAATTAAATGATATATGTGTGTGTATTTTGAGTTACAGAGGTAGGCACAAACTGCCTAAGTTACAGGCGAACCCACAATTTCCACTTATACCATAGCATCATATCATTAGGCTACAAGACCTTGGTGTAATATATATATATATATATATATATATATATATCTCAAAGTTAAAAGCATTACAATATTACCTGAAATTACTAATGACCCATCATTATTTAGTTGGAGGCAAGAAATGGGTTTTGTGTGGGCAGGAAAAGACTTGACCACATCCCCTAAAGGAACTGAGAAACAATGGATGCTTCCGGACTGGCCGCCGGCGAAGATAAAGCCTCCATCGGCAGTGGCAGCAAGTGGGGCGACAAACTCAGGCGCGGGGAACCTGTGAAGAACACTTGAAGTGTGCCAGTTGTAGAGGTGAATGGACACTACGGCTGTGTCTGGTGACACGTGAGACGCGGCAATGAAGCGGTTTCCGGCGGCGGTGAGGCCGCGGCGGGGTGACCGCGTACCTAGGAAGCGAGTGAGTGGAGCCCCAGTGGAGGCATTGTAGGCGACGATGGGGCCATCAGTAGAGCTGGTAAGGACAAGCTCGTAGGAGGAAGATGATGACATTGTTATTGTGTGGGAGCAAGGACTAGAGAGTGACAAGGAACAATATATATAGAGTAACATAATGGGGTAAGGGAACGTGAAAAGCATGTGTAAAGAACACACGTTGTATAAAATTTATTAAAAATATTTGAGACCAAATATAGAAATGAGATAATGGGTGAAAAATGTCCCTTTTAAAACAAAAGCACGTTAGTTTGTAGGATTTCAAATATAGAAAGAATTATTAGCACTTGAATTTAGATCTTTATTCAAACCGAAACATTTAAGTATTTTGGACTCAATTGGATAGTTCTTTCAAAAACATTTTTTGTATTTATATAAATTCAAGACATTGTGTTTAAGTGGCTAAAACTTCTTTCACCAACGCCAAATATGTTGTTTATATCTTGGTTTTTTCTTAAAATGTGAAATTGACATGGAATTATAATGATTATAATGCCAACAAAATTGTCGTTATTACTTGGCAATGGCATGAACCTATCATCGTGGAGGGCATGAGCCATGAGGGTGTACTCAGACAGCTAATAATGAACATGGAATTGAGCAATATCCAACTAGCTAGCCGTTATAAAATTGTAGCAATGAAAAAACAAATATATATATTGAATTGCAAAAAAAAAAAAAAAAAAAAAAGACTTTCAAGATGAAAAATGTCCTTTAAGCACATCTATATTTCAATGAAAAATAGGATAAATTATTTATGAAGAGATATTGCTTAGAACAAAATCTTTATGGTTTGATTGAATTTTTATTTCAAATTGTTGGTTTTGATTCCTATTATTTTATGAGGATCTGATCTAAATTTGATGAATGATCCCTATTTTAACTAGTTTTGATTTTGGTCTTTATATCACGTCCTTATTAAATTATAGAGATTAAAATCAATGATCAAAACTAAAATTCAATTAAAATATAAAAATCAACAATAATATTTACTCAACAAAAAAAGAACATGATAGTTGAAATTTTTGACTTAATGGATTTAATAATTCTTACAGGTTAAATCTGAATGATTTTTAATAAGAATGAGAGTAAATAAGGGATTAAGAATAAGAATGAAGGACTTGAGATTGAGCCATGTTGCCATTTGCCAACATTTTATTAGCTGTCACTGGATTCTCAGGGACATCATGATTAGGCTTTTCCTTGTCTCTTGTTATTATTGATCATTGATAATGATTCTTAAGCCAGTTTTAACTTCTCAAATCTCAAGTAATTATATTAATATTTGGCAAATCAATAGTAATATTAATAATATAATTGAAGTGGTTCATAACAAAAACGTGAAGAATGTGATTGATTGCTTCTTGGGTTGCGTTTCTTTCTCACTAACCATGCCCTCCAATGTCTGTCGGATCCAACTAGTTTCCAGAATATGAAGAGCAGATACTTTTTCTTTTAATGATTTATAAATTAAAGAAGAAGGTTGATTCAAAGTTGAGAAGAAGTGAACCTCATTAATTTATAAACATATATTACCTTTCTGTCTTTTTTTATAATAGTCCAAAATTTAAATTGTCTTGGTCATTTTTATAAGAACCGACAATAGTTGCTTGAACATTTAATAAGTTTTTTTTTTTTTTTTTTTTTTTCATTTTTACCCCTCATTAATTATAGGGTTAATAAGCATATTTACCAACAAACTATTACCATAGGAGCATCTGACACAAACATTTATTAAAGGTATTTTAAATACAAACATACAATTAAAACAAGGTAAAAAACACAACAGCCGTTAGTTTATTTTTAATGGTCGTTATTTGACCTTATTTGATGATGTGGCGAAGAGAAATGGTTGATGTGGAAATCCTGTGTTAGAAGAAATTAAACTTTTCCTTACCTGTGTGTTAAGAGCAATCGAGAAACACTGAGAAATCGAGAAAGACAAAAAAACAAAAAAGCACAAAATGAAAGCAGAGAGAGGTGAGAAAAAGAAAGGAAGGCGTCACCGGCGAAACCCATCGGAGGCGAAATCGAAGTAATGGAAGCCGAAACTGTGAGCGATTGTCTGATATGGGTTGCAAGCGAGCTTGTTTGACTAAAATCCTTAACCAATCGCGCAGGCAATTGCATTATCGACAATGGCGCTAGGGTTCAAGGAACTACAATTTGTTCACAGGTAACTGTCGATTTTCAGGAATAAATGGGCTTCTTTGTGGTTTATGGTGTCTTACCTGCAATGCATGACAAATTATTGACTACTTAGCTTGTTGTAGCGTTAATGGTGGATAAAGGCAAAGGAGTAGCTTGTTCAAAAGAGGACAGGGAACCTGTGGTGAGAGAAAACGATGAGGTATTGGAAATTAACTACTTGACTAAGCTGAGGAAGGTAAGTGAAGTTGTTTCTGTTGAGCAAGAAACTGTTAGAAGCTTTTACATAAGGTCGGGTGAGGGGGAAAATGAGCTTGATGGTGATTATATAGAAGAATTAGGTGAGTTAGATGATATAGGTGATTAGATGACATAGGTGGGTTAGAAGACATTCCATTGAACCAAAATGTTGGAGAGAGAGGGGGAGATGATTCTGACATTGATGATGATAGCTTTATGGCATAGTCAGAGTTAGAATCTTCTGAGAGTGAAGACAGTTTAGACGATGATTATGAAATACATGAAGACACTGAGGTTAGTAATGAGGAAGAGGAAAATTTAGACTATGGTGTGCCTGTACAAGAGAGGCTGAGTTTAAGGTAGTTGGATGAGTTTGAAAGAAGGCCGTATTTCACGTTGGGAATGAAATTCTTGGATAGAGGTGAGTTGAGGAGGGCTATTGATAAGTATGCTATTGAGAATGGGGTTAGTGAGAAGAATATGGTAATTGTAACTTGTCAAGACGGCTGCCCATTTAGATTGTATGCATCTAGAGATGGGGTTGGAGTTGGTTACATTTTGAAAACACTTGTTCACGAACATATGTGTGCTAGGGTTTATAAGAATTCAAGAGCAAGTGTGAGATGACTAGCTGAACATTTCAAGGATAAAGTCCAAGACAATCCTCAATATAGTATAAGTGAGATGAAGAAGGAGGTTGAGCGTGACTTGAAACTCTTTGTGAGCAAATATAAGTGCAAGAGGGCCAAATGGAGAATAATGCAAGACATTGATGGGGGTTTTGTAGATGAATTTGACAAATTAGAAGCTTACTACAATGAGCTCAAAGTGTCAAATCCTGGATCCGATGTAAGTGTTGAGTTAAGTCCTGAAGCGTTAGATCAAGGCAGGAGGGTGTTTAGAAGAATGTACGTGTGTTTTAATTCATCAAAGGTATGACATTCTTGTGACTTAGTCTTATTCATTGTTTGTGAACTATTCGTTTAATAACAATTAGTCCCTTGATTGGCTTGTAAAGTTGTTAGTTTGCAAAGATCACTGTCACTATAATTGTCAAGTTATATTTTGGTCTGTTTGTAGGCACAAACTATTGTATTTTCAGTCTATATTTACCTTGGCTTTATATTAGGTTGGGTGGAAAGTTGAGTGTAGGCCATTTATTGGGTTTGATGGTACGTTTTTGAAAGGGAAAGCTAGAGGGATTTTGTTGACCGCAGTGGGTTTAGATGCAAATGATAGTATGTACCCAATAGCTTTTGGGTTGACCGAGAAGGAAACTACTGTTAATTGGACTTGGTTCCTACAATGGCTTAGATTGTCTCTCGAACTTGATGAAGGTGGTAAAGTAACAATTATGTCTGACATGCAGAAGGTAAAGTGATAATTATGTCTAACAATTATGTTCACCTTTGTTAGTGAATTGAGATATCAGTAGCTAACTGTTTGGTACATGCAGGGGTTGGCACAAGCTGTTACTGATGTATCTTTGGCTTAACATAGGCTTTGTGCAAGGCATATTTATGCCAATTGGAGCAAAAAATGGAGGGGACATGAGCTGAAGAAGAAACTTTCACTTGTGCCTGGAGCACCTACAAGGAACAATTTAATGACAATCTAAAGGCAATGGAGAAAGTTAATAAGGCAGCAGCTGTTGGAGCAGTAAGTTATTGTGTCAATGGATGGGTAAGAGCATATTTTACCAATAGATACCTCTATATGGTTGTAGACAATAATGTAAGTGAGAGTTTTAATGCGTGGATTTGTGAGTGTCGGTGTTTGCCAGTAATTAAGATGTGTGATGGCATGATGAAGACCTTTTATCATTAGCCTTGGGGTCCACAATCAACAATTAACCAAGGATTGCGTATAGGCAAACCTAGGATCGTTCTCTCTTTTCGAGGAGCTTTTTATTGAATCCTAAGTAATCTAGATGTCATGCAAATGAAATAAAAACAAGGGGGATTGGGTTTTGATGGAATTAGAATAGAAATTGAAGACAATGAAAAGGAGAGATTAATCAAATGAAAAATGATCAACTCGAATTGGGATTCCAAGACCTTCCATCACCGGACAAAGAAATAGAATAACAGAACCCGTGATTGATTCTAAACAAACCGAAATCTCGCATTTGTCCGAAGCTCCCTCGACTAGACAATCGCCTAGCATATGATCGAACATGTGGCGAGCTCATTCGTGCAATCGTACAACGTTCAGAACCTGGTCCGACCTAAGTCCTTGGGATTTCAATCTGGATATTAAATCTAACATCCAATCTGTTTCTAAACTCGAATCCGATTAAAGTAAACGAAACAAGTCGCTTATCGATTGAAGCATAAGTCTTCCGGATGACACTATGGAATCCTCAACTCATAGGTCGATCACAAAAACTTAGCCAAGCATGGCTATGTAAGATGAAAATGTAGAAATAAAGATGTTCATCATGACCACGAAGAACATGAACAAGTTCATCATGAACATGAAGAACACAAAGAACAATTAAAGAAAATGAAAGCTTCTATTCCAATATAAAAGTAAATATCAAAAACATAATGAACGAATAAAGGAAAAAAAGATGAAGAACATAAAATCAAAATAAAATAATTAAAAGGAAAGATTAAAACTAAGTCATACCAAGCAGAGGCAAGAAATTAAAGACAAGAATTAAAGACAATACATGAAACTAATAAAGCAAAACTAAGCCATCCCAAGTAGGAGGCAAGAAATAAAAGAAGGAACTTAGAATGAGAGAGATCTTGGTCTCTTCAAGGTGTGTGTTTCTCTTCAGCCTCTCCATCTATTTATAGGAAAATTGGGCATCTCATTCATCCATTTTACAACTCATTTCGTCACTTTACTTAGTGGCCAACATGGAAGAATCATTGAACCACTTTACACCTCCAAAAACGCGTCTGTTTGCAAGCTGGATTACACTACGTAAACGACGGATCTGGACCACGTGGTCTTCATGTGAAATGTAACCCTGGATGTCAGCTTTCCAGGCGTTCAAACCGCACCGCATTTGGAGTTCTTTAGCTCCAGATATGGATCAAACACCGAACATTGTTCCGGAGCCCAGTTCAGCGCCCCTGTTCGGTATTCCAGGCCCAATTTGGTCCTTTAAACATTTGATTTAGCTTTTGGGCTCTTCATATGGTTTGTAGATCTTAATTTTAGCTTTCTGAAAATATAAATGGCAGAGCCATTGGATCTCTAAATCTCAAGTTATACCCAAAATACCGAACAGTGTTCACTACCCAATTGTAGTAAGAATATGACTCAAGTTCAATTTTGAATCCAAACTCAAGATGTGACCAAGATTAATGCAAATAAAGTCTAAAAACTCATTATGAAGATGAAATCAGATATTTAACTAATTGATCCATTAAAGCATGATAATGACAGAGTTTTTAGCTACTTTTTGCATTTAAAATAATATGAATTCAAAGATTATCATGGCATTAGGCTTAAGTTGATGAAAAATGGGCTGCTAGTGATTATATTGTTAGCAATTGGAAGGGCAACTATAGCACTAAATGTCTTGATTTGTTTGAGACAAATAGGTACTTAGCTGTACATTGTAGGGTTTTCTTTAATGGTGATGATGGGTATAAGGTGATTGAGGGGAATGATAGGCACTCAGTACAGCTGAATAGGAAAATGTGCACTTGTAGAGCATGGGATTTAACTGGAATCCCATGCCAACATGCCATATGTGCGATGTACCATGCCAAGGTAGATCCCATTACTCAAATTTCACGATATTACCATAAGGAAAAATTTGTCACAAGCTATAGAACAAAATTTCAACAGTGAGGGGACAACAATTTTGGGAAACACACAAGTACCCTCCAATGCTACCCCCACCTGTATGCAAATTACCTAGCAGACCTCCAAAGGGAAGGAAACAGACTGAAGAAGCACAAAGAAGACGCAATATCTCCACTGCGATTACAACTCTTGCAGCTGACAATAATGCTTCTGCACCTCCTCGTGTGGAGAAATTAAGCAAAAAAGGGACAATTATGAATTGTAGCTTCTGTCGGTTGTGTAACTTCATTTTCTCTACTCCTGCTTTGATCAGTTGTGTGCGGTGATGTCCTATACTTTACAGATGACTGATTTTATTCACCATGAACCATAGTGTTCCTGCTTGTAATTTTCAGAGCTATAGCAGTTTCATCAATCAAAAGATTGAAACTTTTCTTGGCCCATTTAACAATATAACACTAACACTAACACTATGAAACTATGACACTAACACTACAATAACATATTGAAGCTCAAAATAAATAATGAAGAGCAGCAAAATACTACAACAACTGATTCTACCATTGAGTTGCATTATATATATCAAAATAAAATACTACAACAATTGATTATGGGAAGAGCAGCAACATCAATAATGAAGCTCAATTCACGTGTAGCTATTACATAACCTCAGCTCACCCAAACAATAGCTATTGCATTACACAAGTACCCAATTCACATTACAAAGTTCTTACATATAGCTACATCTTCAGATACAATACACACAACCAAACACATGTTACAAACAACAATGACATCGCTACTTTAAACTTCTTTCCCCCCTTCCTAAGTTCCTCATCATATAGCTCGTGTCTGCGTTTGAGCTTTCTCAAGTCACTGTGTATAGCATCAAGCTCTTCACTCACTCTTTGCCCATGCTCTGCTCTTCGAAGGATGGAATTTTCATCATATAATTTGTCAATGTCGTCTAATGACTCCTTAATCACGATTTGCCCTCTCACCGAATTCGTTATCATGCCAAGAAAAGAATCTGCATCCCCCATCCTGGATGAGCATACGTCAGATAAAATTTCACAAACCTTCATATGCAAAAGCTCAATAAATTTCACAACTTGCAACACATTTATCAGCACTTAAATCAACTAAAAAAACCACATCAGAACGTGCCATAATCAAAATTCTAGGATTCCAACTAAACTCACATCTTAACCAAACTTTGCCATCAGAACAATTTGGCTCATGCCACGATTCTCTCAACCTAGTTCCCTTAAAATTGACATTTGAACTAGAATTCTTCATGTAATATTTCAAATCAAACAAGAACAACAATGAGCAGAAAACCAGGAAACTTGAAGTATGCAAACAAGAATAGAGTATACAGAAATGAGAAGAATGGACAAACAAGAATGTCTTAAAATTTTTGCAAACAAGAAAGGACAACACAAGAAGTCTTAAAAAAGAGCAGAATAAAGTGTCGAATGAGCATAATGGAGCAGAAAACCAATGAGCAGAATAGATGACACAAAACCAATGAGCAAGTCTTAAAACTTTTGCCACCCATATAGACTACACTAAGCCTCTCCAAACTTGAATTATATTGTACAGAAAACCAATTAGCAGAATAGAGTGTCGAAGCCAACAAATACCCAAACTTGAATTATATTCCACTTTGATTAACATTGCTTACCTGGTAATAGTATGGGCATCTGTAGAACCTACGACTTGGGTTGCCGTCAGTCCACGCCGTCCATCTCGAAGCCACCATTCTGTGATGACAGTACCTCCTCGGAGGTTCATAATCATCCTCATGACTGGGTTGTCAGAGAAGCACCACCTTCCGCCTGCATCTTGCCGTCGACGATGAAGAAGATGATGCCATTCAAGCCCGTGTTTGCAGATTGCCGTCGCATTTACCTTCGAGATCGCCGTCACATTTACCTTCGAGATGACGTTTTCGACTGGGATGCTTGTACTCTCGCCTTCCTCTTCCAGAAATTGCTTGTACATTCAAACTCTTATCCTCAATTGCGCTGAAACTCCATGTTGACAAATTGCAGCAGCCACCTGGAGCATATGAACGTCCGTTAAAAACAAACTAACAGCTGTTGTGTTTTTTGACCCCTTTTAATTGTTTGTTTGTATTTAAGATACCCTTAATAAATGTTTGTGTCAGATGCTCCTATGGTAATAGTTTGTTGGTAAATATGCACCGTTACCCTTAATTATATATATTACGTTCATTAAAATGTTACTGATACTTATGCTCCTCCTGGTCCTTTTTATAAGTAAATTTTTCTCTTTTAGAGTTAGTCCTTTTTATAAGAAATTTTCTTCTTGTATCTCAAAATTTAAACTACTTTTTCCTTTTCTACCCCTATTAAATACACATCTTTATATTAATTATCTCACACTCACCTCTAATTCTCTTTCTTTTATTACACATTCCCTCTCATATTTTATAATCATACTCTCTTACATTTGTTACTCATCCTCTCTCCTATGCTCCTTTCACAAATAAGGGTGTATTTGGAAGAAACATGACATTTTGACACATTTATTGTTTTCAACTAATCTTAACTGTCAATTCGTTTTTTGCAATAAGGATAAAAGTTGTTTATAAAAAAGATAGAGGACGTATTTACTTTATTTCTCTCTCTTACTTGCCCCCTCATTAATAAGGTTATACTTGGAAAAAAAATATTTATTTCATATATACTTATTATTTTTATTAATTTTAACCACTTTCTTAAATTACATAATTTAATTATCGAGTTCTTATAAATAGGATAAGACTAAGTATTACATACCATAAAATAAAGGTCTTTGTTGAAAAGTCGCAAAAGAAACTGAAGAGAGAGCCTGTGTCACATGGAACATATCGTTATTCATGACATAAAACATCGAGAGGTTGAGAATTAGAATTAGAATGTTGGGAAATAAGTCCAAAATACTATCTCCAGTCTTAATTATAAAATCAGAATGACTTTTTTGAAGAGATTTGGGAAGCCTAAATAAATTACTTAATCATATCATATGTTGTGTATCATTAGATTATATATTAGTTTATTAGTCAAACTAATTAGTTTTTAGAAGAAGAAAAATAAAAAACACTTTTAAAATAATTTAATTACTTTCCTTAATTTCTCCAAAAAAAGTCAACTTTACTTATAATTAACAGGAGGAAGTACACTATAAGAGTTAGTTAAAGATTGAATTTGGCCTTAAATATAAAATATCAATCCATTTTGTCTTCTAAATCTGTGGTTTTTTTTTTTCTTTACTAAAATATCTTTATTAATTGTACACATTAAGGAGATTCTATTCAATCGTAGTTATGGTATTTTTAAAAAAAAGTAACCTATATTTGTTACAAATAACTAACATAACTAATTTCTTTAATCTACTCAAATACCCAAAAGTAGCATATCCAAGATCTGGGTAATCTAGATTTTTTTATTTGGTAATTTTTAAATGAAAAATCATTTTTGAAAAAACTGTTAGTTAAGAAATTAATAAAAGATTCTCTACCCATTAAAATAATTTTTTTTTAGAAAAACAAAAGGTAAAAAAAAAAGAATTGGACCATTTACTCTCATCTGATCGGTCAAGATGAGCTAAGTGCCCTGCCTATCCTCTGGATAATCAAGGAAACTGGTTCCTTCAAACAGTGTCCAAGAAACAATGGACTAATCAACATCTCCTATACTTGAAATCCCCGTGAGGCACTAGCATGGTAAATAAATAAGGAGTAGGAAAAATTCATCGCCAAGTTCATATAATTTATCTCAATTTTAAATCATACTCATATAGTTTATTTTGTTTGAACTAAGTCCTTATATTTTAATCTGTTATATTTATTACTAACATTAACCTGACAACAACAAAATTTACATCTACAATATGATGAACCCCAGAGTTTATTTTGCTATCATAGCCACTGTCATTCATTGTTACAATCTGGTCAATGAAACCTGGTAACGTAAATATGCTCTGTTTCATCAGGAAAAATGAAACCTGAGCTCCTGGAGTGTTGACAATTGTTTGTCAGTTTTATATGGCAAGTGAAATTTCATCCACACTGGTCTTGTAGCATTTAGCAAGATAGCCATAAAAAATCTGGGATGAGTGAGTGATTTCCTTGAAAAGCTTGCAGCCAAGTTACATATTCAACTTCTGGAGTGCCAGCTGCAATAAGATTGCCATGATGCTGCCAGTCGATATGTTGATCACATTGGCCACATCATTGGTAAGCTGCAGAACAAGATAGAATGAACATACAGGACGAGATGAGATATACAAGTCAAACCGTTGAACCAAATCCAGTACCAACAGTATCATAAAATCCTGAACTTGCCACGTTTGAGGATGACATTTAATACTCTCTCCAATCCCTAATATAAGAGCTGGACAAGCGGTTTGTTTTGACTCTAAATAAAAGATCTCAATCCACCTTGTTTTCTAAATTTAATTTTTTTAAGGCTAATTCCATCAAGAAGTAGTTCCTATACACATGATTATAGAGGATATTTCAGTGAAGCCAACACCCATTTATTACAAAAATTAAACTAACTAATTTCCTTAATATTGGCAAATTAGTTATATAGCTTTTTTACTAAGGACCGGAGGTAGTGTTACTTAATTTGGTTTTCTTTGGGATTTGAAGTCAAATCCTTAAGTCCGAGAAAAAAACTCTTGTGATACTGAGTTAAAGCTCATTGATAGGCTTAACATTGGATTATTTTAGTGCTTCTTAAAAACCCTACCTTCAAGTTCCCGCCTTAAAAGCACAACCTAAAAGAGGCAGGATAGGAACATAAGGCAATCCTGAAGATATCAAGCCATGAATAATTTTATCAACCTACCCATTGAAATCCTTTCTTCCCTTGAAGAGCAGCACCTATGAAGCTCTCACCGAGATTAGCAATCTGAGAAGCTAGAACACATATAGCCGCTTCATATGTGTTGATCTGTTTCATGAAAAAGGAGTTACAAATCATTAGCACATCCTAAGTTCTTTAGTTGTTAACAGAAACTGGACATAGAGTCAATAACCATCTCACAGAAACTTTGCTAAAAACAAGAAGAGACTACAATGCAAGTAGATTAATACAAGGTCATGCGATCCAACCTTCTTTACTCCCTAAGGATTTGGAGCTATGAAGTCTAAAGTTGCATTTCCGGATCTTTTATGACCCTCTAATCACTAAAAGAAGAGACTATGATATGTTTCAATTAGTTACATCAGTTTCATTGTTTATGTATCATAAACCATTAGGTTACTGAAAGGAAATGCATTCTCTTGAAAGAGAATCAAGATATACAATATTTCTTCATAGTTCATACCCTTAATATCATTACTAAACAACAACTATCTTTCTATTACATTTTTTTTGAAAAAAAAATCCAAAGGTAGATCATTATTCATTCACAAATATATGATAACTAACATATTAGGAAGCTCAATACATGATTTGGAAGAATTTGACCTAACTTTCTATTTTCTCCAAGTACCAAAATGATAAACCAAAACCCCGTCATTAAAAAATGTTGCCAAACTGTCCTTCCAACATGTAAAAGGTACACTTGTCCTTTCTTGCACTAGTGCAATGCTAAAGCAATTCCCAGCATTACAGGTTAGAATGTTTCCAGGATTCCTAAAAAGTAACAGGCGCACACACTAGACCAATTGCACACACCTTTACAAAATCAGAACTTATCCACAACCAAACATGCTTAAGTCAAAAGTTTATCATTTTTGTTGCACATATTTATTATTCTATTCCCACACATCATTTAGTCAATGGGTCAGATCCCCAATACAATTTCTGCTAATCATTACTATGATACTTTCTAATATATTTACCTAGTTGATTTGTGCAGGTGAACAGAATGTTTAAGTTCCATATCTGCCACCTTGCTTCAAAAGCCAGCAGGTTTTCCTCAGCCAACCATTTAATGTTGGCAGACATGCTAAAAAAAGGTGCAAGCATTGAAAATTAAAATATAGAAATGACAGTTATTGGTTAAAAAAGTGGAGGAGAGGTGATTATGACATCAAAGACTGAAGTAGGAAAACTCCACAAGACTCAAAAGCACAATTCATAGAAATAATTTAGTCAGGAATTATATGTAAACAATAAAACTGACGAAACTTAATTGCTACAGAAAAACAAGAGTATCCTCAGATTCCTTCTCAACCCCACCCATAAACACATGCAGAGCTAGAAATTTGAGAAATACCTTACCCAAGAGACAACCGAGAAATGCAAGAACTATAGATGCTAAAATCCCTGCGAAAGTTCCTTCCACACTCACAGCCCCTTCTGTTCCTCTTGGAACTATCTTAAATGTTGTAACTAGGTACCTGGACATTATGCAGTACAAATGTTAGAACTGAATTTCGCAGTAAACATAGACCAAAGAACATTGGAAGAAAGTAAAACATACATCTAATCAAGCCAACAATAATTCTGGATATTAAGTATACATGTAATAAGTGAGCAATCAACATTATCCATCCACTAATAAAGAAAAAAGGAGAGATATCAAGGCATCTCAACATTACATCAGTTGCATGTAATGCAACTATATTTTATTCATATCAACAAGGCTATCAACTTCACAAAAAGCAAGGAAGCAATCCGCATGGGGATGCAAAATTCAAGTGTCTATATGTAATTTGAACTTTTGAAGTGTCGCATCTTATCTAGTGTGAGTGTCAGAATAGTGCAGGACACCAGAAACAACCCAGTTTTTGAGGCTTGATTGAGTATTGAAAAAATAGAAGTAGGGTGGAGTGCGGTGGTCATAATGAGCCAGGTGGAGTGGAATGGGGGATACAACCCACTCCATAGATGGGACCTCAAAATCCTTCAATCGATACCTAAATAACTAAATGCACATTATCGATATAACAATAGAATAATGCCAGGTCCAAACCAGAGTTCACCACTTACGTTGTTTTGCCATATGCCTTCCCTATCTCACTTGAGACAGTATCACTCAACTTGGTACAAAAACTGGCAACAAAACCAAGTAACCAAAGCTGAGAAAATGCCTCTCCCCCAAATCCATAAATTGAGAGAAAAGCACAAAGGCAACCAGCTGCACTGGATCCAACAACACTACCAGGACCTCTTCGTCCTTTTCTTTTCTCCGCAATCCCCTGAGCCTCTTTCTGAGCCATCTTGACCTTTGTAACCGCTGTACCCTAAGAAAACTCGAATAATTAACTCCAATTAACAAATATTTGCACAGAACTCAATGAATAACTAATTTGACCTCACAAAGGCATCAGTAGTCAGCATTTTCAAGTCAGCTAACAGAGAAAGACCAAAATAAAAGAAATAGGGCTTACGATGATGAAATAGGCAGAAACGAGAAGGAACCCAGAAGGGCCAAAAGCGCGCCAAGTGAGTGTTCCGAGAAGAAAAGCAGCGGCAATACCAGAGAGAGACAACCCAGCGACCAAAAGCGGAGAACCCAAAAGGAAGATTAAGATATTGGTGGCGAGAGCGGATTCCCACGTGGAAGGAGACGATTGGATGAGACTAATTGCACTTCCGACGGCTTCTTGAACGCTGCTTACATGAGAAATCAACTTCGGGAATCTCAGAGGACTAGAGTAAAGACGAAGATTGAGAATTGGAGGTTTTGGGGAGAGAGAATGAAGAATTGGGTATGAAGAACGACGAGGGATCATGGGAAATGTCGAAGGGAAATTAACGCGGAGGGTTGAATAGGCCATCATGTACATTCTTTAGATTTGAGAGAAGCCTGAATGTGATGTGGGTGTGGGACAAGATGCTGGGGAGGAGACTGGAGTTGAAATGGTTGCATGGAAACGATTTGACTTTCAGATTTCAAGCAGGGCTCGTTGGATTTTACTCTCGATCTTAATTATAAGTTGAGCTTTTTTTTTTTAGAGAAATTAAAGAAATTAATTTAATTAAATTAATTTATTTTTTTTTTTTAAACTAAATATTTTGACTAACATATAATCTAACAAAACCCAATATATGAAATGATTAAGTAACTTATTTAGCTTCCTTAATCTCTTTAAATAAAAGTCAACTAGCTCTTATAATTAAGAAGGAAGTAGTATATTCATAGCGTCTAAGAAAATTTGTCACCTTTTGAATTTTCAAATTATTAATAAATATCCATTTCAACGTAAGATTTTTTTTTTAAGCCAGTCAATCAACATAATGACATATCAATATTTAAATAATAGAAAAGGGTTAAGGTGTAAAAATAGATATGTGTTTATCTCCGAAAAGAGTCTTAAATAAAGAAGCAAATACTTTTTTAGATGCAAATAGTTTTTGTTTTCTGCAAGAAAAAATAGCGTTTGACCGTTAAGAATTAAGTTTGATTTTTTTTCTAACCTGACGATGACGTGGCATTTCAAATATTTTTTTCAATCCTTTTGCAAGAACGGTCAATTAAATACCCGAAATTTTTTCAAGATCCTAAAATAATTTTTCAAAATTATGAAATATTTTTTGTACCAATCAATATCCGAAAATACTTTTTTACAAAAATTTTTTTTATAAGGTCAATACCTAAAATATTTTTTAAAATCATAAAATATTTTTTTCAAAATTATCCTTTTAGTCAAAGATCAATCAATACCTAAAATATTTTTTTAAAATCATAAAATTATTTTTGACTTTTGAAACGCCACGTCGTCAACAAGATCAAGACTGGTCAAACTTAACGGCCAAACGAATTTATTTTTCAGATCTAATTCAGTAACCACATAGTCACTTTTACACCTAAAAAAACATTTCTTCTTGCGCCTCTATAGGAGAAAAAAATCACACGTTTATTTTGCACCTTAACCCTAATAGAAAATATAAAATTTATAATACATTATGAGTGTAACTATTACTACTGCTCGATTATAAAATATAGTTAATATTTTTTGGAGAGATTAAGAAAACTAAATAAATTATTTAATCATTTCGTATGTTATAAATCATTAGATTATATTCTCCCTAGTCCTAATTATATAACATAATTATCATATTTTTAAAAAATTAAAGATAGAATTCAATTAGTTAATTAAATCTATCTTTTTCTAAAATGCCCTCATATACATTTGACTTCAAGCAGCGCCGCCCCGCCTCTCACTGCTAAGGTGAAGGTGAGTAATGAAAACATTTTAATCAACCATAATTAATGAGTTCCCTCTTTCTAGGCTTCTGGCGGCTGGCCAATTTAATAAAGCTACTAATTAATGCACCTAATTAAATTATTTTATTAAAAAAATAAGAATATCCCACTTGATATAATATAAACATGTTATTAAATTAATTATTTTAGAGGAAATATTAGTAAGGATGATATGAGAAAAATATGATAAAAGTTGCTTAAAATTATTTTATTAAAAAAATAGTAAAATTGAGGTGTATGTCAGTATGTGGTATTAATGAGTTGCAAGCATTACTTACCTTATAGAATATATAGATCCGTTATTAAATTAGTATTATGTTTAATTATCATTAAAAAAATATCAATAGGGGTATTTTATTAAGAAATTGACAAAAAATAGAACTTTGTCTTATAATTAGGATCAAAACCAACTCTCAAATATTGTCTTATAATTAGGACCGGATGGAGTATATTAGTTTATTGATCAAATTAATTAGTTTGAAGAAAAAAAATAAAAATACTCTAAAGTAATTTAATTAGCTTACTTAATCTCTCTTAAAAATGGTCAACTAGATCTTATAATTAGGATCAAGTGAGTATAAACATAATAAGGGAGAATTATGTGAAATGCCCCTCCTTTGTAATTGTGGTCAGGTCTGTAAGGTGGTTGGATGGTAATACCTTATGTTTTAAATAGAAGATTCATTTGATTTTTTTTTTAATGAGATTAAAAAAGTTAATTAAATTACTTTAAAGTATTTATTTTTATTATTTTTTTAAACTAATTTTTCTGACTTATAAATTAATATATAATTTAATTGTACACAACATATAATATAATTAAGTAAATTATTTAACTTCTTTGATTTTTCTAAAAAAATCAATTGGGTTTTATATTTAGAATTAAAGACAATACTGTACTTCTTGCTATGGGTTGAAATAATTTAAGTTTTTACATAAATAAATGCGAGAACTTTGCAATACCGACTTAAAGCTTAAAGCTGAAGCCTTTTTTTTTTTTTTTTGTAAAAAGAGTGGCCTAAGCCTTTATATAGATAAAAGTGCTAAAGAAGAGGATCAAGACCCATACACTCGGTCATAAAAACCGTTCTCAAATGTTCCGGACAAACATGCAAAATCGAAGAGATTTGAAAGCCATCCTTAGCTAATGCATCAGCCAAAGTATTCTGCATACGGGCTATATTAGTTACCTGTACTTCCCATTGCAATGACAGCATATTTTTAATTTGCATCTGAACTATGCTACCATCAGAGTCTGCATTTCCATTTTCAGATCTTCAACCACCTCTTTTAAGTCAGATTCCAGCAATACCTTCTTAAATCCTTCATCCCAAGCTAGTCGGAGACCCATTAAAATTGCCCATTCTTCTGCCTCATAGATCCCGCAATTTCCCAGGCTGTGAGTGAAGCCCATTACCCAATTTCCAGTTGAGTCTCTAATAACCCCCCCACATGCAGCACTACTATTCATAGTTGAGAAGGCCCCATCTACATTAACTTTGACCCACTGAGTTGGAGGAAGAGACCACTTCGTGTTAGCTGGCACATTTCCTTCCTCGGCCTCAGTGTCCATCCTTCCATGACAGCAAAAGGAATTCCATACCCTATTAATGATAACTACAGGGTTAGCTGGTCGCTGAGTATCTTCATTAAATAAACTATTATTCCTCCATGTCCATAGCAGCCATATTGTAACAATCATGACTCAGATTCAGACTCATCCATCCTTGCAATGAGGTTGGGAAACAATTTGATAAAGAACTGGGAATAGGGAGTTGTTGCCATACCTTTCGAGCAAAGCTACAATCTCTGAATATATGTAGCAAATCCTCCACTTGATCATTACACAAATCACAATATGCTGGACTTGAAGACCATCTACTTCTCCATTTCTTTGTAGGAAGTCTATCACTAAAAGCAAGCCATAGGAAAACACGAATTCTTTCAGCTCCCTTCCAAGCCCATATACGACCATAAGTCTTACTGTGCGGACTAACAGGTGGTTTCTCAAGAAAAAAGTAGGCACTTTTCACAGTGAAACAACCATTACGCGATCCACCCCATACCATAACGTCATCCCCTGCTCTTTCCAAAGGCGGTAAAGCGGCAATTAACCTTCGGATAATATCCCCACTAACAATATTAGCAAGTCGAGACAAATCCCAAGTTCCATACAGGGCCCAATCAACAACCATACTTCCCTCTTCTTCTGCCGTTATGGGTCTGATACAAAACTCCCTCAGTCTTTTATCTGGGAAGAGCCATTTATCCAAAAAGAAATGGACAGATTTACCATTACGTATCTGCCATCTTGTACCTGACTCTATTGTCTCTTTCTGGTTACACACAAATTTCCATAGACTGGAATCTCCTGCTCTAGAATTCAGAAGAGAACTATCACTCCTGCACATGTACTTTTTATTTAGAACTTCTGCCCAAAGACCATCAGTTCCTCTAATAAGGTTCCAAGCTAGTTTAACTCCAAATGCTTTATTCATAGTGACTATCTTTTTTAGACCCCAGACCTCCATTAGCTCTAGGCATCGCAATCTTTTCCCAGCTCAATGGATGATAACTCTTCCTACTATCAGTTGTTCCCCAAATAAAATTGCGTTGTAACTTCTCCACCTCTTCTCAGATGCTAATTGGAAGTTGGGCTGTCTGCATTGGGAATATAGGAATTGACCCAATGACAGATTTTGCCAATGTTATTCTTCCTGCCTTTGATAAACAATTAACTTTCCAATTTGATAATTTTTCCTTCACACGATCCACAACATATTGGAAAGTTTCCCTACTCCTTCTTTTCCTAGACAGAGGGCAGCCAAGGTATTTTCCAATCTCGCATGTTATCTTCATTCCTGTAATCTCCTTAATTCTACCTCTTAAAAGAGGAGGGACTTTGGGAGAAAAATAAATAGAAGATTTACTCAGACTGATTTTCTCACCAGACGCAATACAGAACTTATCAAGGGCCTGCATCATGATGTTGCTTTGGTCCTCAGAAGCTTCTCCAAAGAGTAATAGATCGTCCGCGAACATTAAGTGGGAAATAGCTGGCCCATCTTTTGTTATCATAACAGGTTTCCATCTGTTTGCAGCCACTTAGTCACTTATAATATGTGAAAGCTTATCAATGCATAATACAAACAGGAAAGGGGAGAGAGGATCCCCTTGCTTGATCCCACGATTAGGGCTAAAAAACTCAGTAGTGGCTCCATTCCATAAGACATTTAAAGACACACTGGACACGCATTTCATAATAAGATCCACAGTCCCATCCTCAAAGCCTGCATCCGTGAGAACCTCTTTGATGAAGCTCCATTTTAATCTATCATACGCCTTTTCCAAGTCTATCTTCATAGCCATGATACCCCTTCTACCTTTCATTTTCTTCATCTTATGTAATATCTCTTGTCCCACTATAACATTATCTTGAATATGTCTTCCAGGAATAAAACTTGCCTGGAATGGAGAAATCATATCACCCATAATACTTCTCATCCTTTGAGCAAGGAGCTTAGTAATACATTTGTATTGGACTGTACAAAGTAATATGGGCTTGAAATGTTTCACTTTTTGAGGCTAATCTCTCTTAGGAATTAGAGAAATTAGCTGAAGCCTAAACTTGTATATAGGCTTTTTTTAGATTTAAGTTTGGGCCCTCAAAAGGTTGAATAATGCCTAAAGTATTTTTAAAAACCTACTTAAAAGTATATATTTAAATAGGCTTAAAGCATATACCTTCATATTTATTTATATCCCTTCAAGCATATTTACAATTCTACTATGTCTTAAAAGCATCTTAATATAAGAGTTTAGCAAGGAAAAGAAAAAACTGCCTAGTTATAATAGTTTTTGAGCAAGTAGGAATAAACAAAAAATTAATTGTTTGTTTACTAATGATATATATATTTTCTAAAATCAACCTAGCATAATAAATAGCATGTAAAATTAGATTTTACCTCTTTTTTTCTTCTTACATAAACTAGGTCAAACTTCTCTTGATAAGATTATAATATTTCATTTGGTACTAAAATAAACTTACACTAGTTATTATACTTTAGCGGATAGCACAAATCAAAAGAGATGGAGCGAGATTGCATTGCCATCTCAAGTGACGGAGAGAAGAGATGTAAGTGGCGAATGATTGATATATGAATGTAAGGGTCAAAGTGTGTATGAATGACAATAGGAGGTGACACTTATTAAGTTGGTGATCTTATGAATAATTTATAAAACTATTTTGATTATACTGTATATAATTATATAATAGTATAATTTAAGAAAAGAAAAATTAATTATTTAATCTTTATAATTTTATCGAGTTTGTACTCATAGTTTAATTTGTCTTAACTCAGCGTATGAGGTTTCCTATTTTTTAGAAAATTTCTGAGTCCCTCATGAGTCATGACTCATCCCATGTGGCTCTAAGAGCTGCTTATTTGGCCCCTTATCAACGCCACATCAGCAAAAAGTCAAGCTTCTCACTCCTCTCCTCTTCTTCTTTTGGTGCACCGTAGGCTTTCTTTTTCCTCTCCCTCTGGTTTTTCCTCTTCTGAACCAAACTCTTCCGGCGTGTTTCTTCATTTGAAGACAAAGGTGGGAAGAGAGGCAATGACGGTGGGGTCGAGGCCGGTGATGTTGGGAAGAGAGGCAACACAGCAAAACAGTTTGGTTCTTAAGGCTCTGTTTGCTGCTTGGTATTGTCACATGTTCTGTTGGAATCTTGGATTCAAATCCTATGGTTATGAATAAGAAGCCCCACTTGTTCGCCTGCCACAGTCGCGTCGCTTTGCCACAGTCGCGTCGTTTCACCAACGGGTGTCCATTTGATCAATTTCCGTAATATATAAATAGGATGTGCTAGTGACAGAAAATCCTAGAGAGAAAAAAAATTAGATCTAAAATTAATCTCAAACATTCCTTTTTGTATATTACATTTTGTAGACATAGTCTGTGCGATTCTGAAAGCAGACTCGTTGGATTTGTTTGGGCTTCAAATTGAGATAAGCCATCATTTCAAGACGAATAATCCACTCTATCCGGGGAAGCGATTCTTCGTAAACCTTCAAGATCCGTATTGAAGGAGTAAAATTGTCTAAAGGAAACAACGTACATTGAGCTCGGATTTCTTTATAGTTTATTACCATATTCGAGAGTTTTGTGAGTTTTTATTGGTTTTCTTTATGTGCAGAAGTATTGTATGTTTATAAGATTATGCATATTAATTACACAAATTTTTATTTTAGTGATATTTCTATCTTAAAAGTATTTTCACCAACATGTTGATTGTCTTATTATAATTTCATTCTTCTTCAGCGGAGTGCTCGAGAAACCAAACAAACAAAGCTTTGTTCTCTAAGTACCCTTTCCTCTGAAAGATCTTCGCAAAATCTCAACCTTCACACTCACTCTCGCTTCTTCTTCTTCCCCTCTGTTTCATTCTTCTGCGCCATGGCCTCCTATAATGACAAACTCATCCAGACCCTACTTCGTTCAGAACAAGGGTGGGAAGAGTTTGGTCCAGAATAGGAGAAAGCCAGAGGGTGGAGCAAGAAGTAAGTGTACGGTGTATTAGACGAAGAGGAAAGGAGAGAGAAGTTTGACTTTTTGCTGATGTCGTGCTAATAAGGGTGCCAAATAAGTAAGATTATTAAAATCGAACTGGTGGGTCGCTAAACCGGTCGAAGTACGATTGAGGGATTGAGGGTTAGTGGTCAGATTGAAATCAAATCAAGAGGACTTACTAAGTATCCAAAATTTATTATATAATATTTAGTTGCTTCTCATCATAATCTAGAAGGACTTGACATGTTTAAATTTAATGGAAACAAGTTCCCCAAAAGTTTTTTTTTAAAAAAAAAAAACTGAAGATTATGGCAGTTTACTTCATTTGTGAGACTTGATGAGGCACGTGAAGGATGCCTCTCCTCATCTTCTTCATCTACCCAAACACATCTCCTCATCCCACCATTGATTTACTTAAGTTTAACAATCCATTTTATATTCTTAAAACTCATTTCCAACTCGTTAAATGCCTGGACCTTTTAAAAAAAATATTTCAGGTACTGAAGGGTATTAAAAAGATACTTCAGGATACAAACCAATATTGAAAGAATACTTCATGATCTTGAAAAATTATTTTAGGATCTTGAAAAAATATTCTGAATTATATTTTTAGTACCAATTAGTATCCTAAAATATTTTTTCAAGATCCTAAAATAATTTTTCAATATTATGAAGTACTTTTTCAGTATCGGTCAATATGATGAAGTATCCTTTCAGTACCATTTAATACTCTGAAATAATTTTTCAAGATCATAAAGTATTTTTTCAATACTAGTCAGTATCCTGAAGTATACTTTTAGTATCAGTCAATACCCTAAAATATTTTTTGAAGATCCTAAAATAATTTTTCAGGATCATGTTTTCATCACCACTCAATATCCTAAAGTATCGTTTTAGTATCAATCAGTACCTTTAAATATTTTTTTAAGATCCTAAAATAATTTTTCAAGATCATGAAATATTTTTTCAATATTCTGAAGTATCTTTTTAGTACCGAGTCAATACCTAAAATATTTTTTCAACATCATAAAATAATTTTTCAAGATTATGAAGTATTTTTTTAGTATCAATCAGTACCCTTAAATATTTTTTGAAGATCCAAAAATAATTTTTGACGATCCTGAAATATTTTTTCAATACTGGTCAATATCCTGAAGTATCTTTTTTATACCTAAAAGTACATAAAATATTTTTGCAAGAGTGGAAGCATTGAGGGGTTGAAAATGGGTTTTAAGAATATAAAATGAACAGTCAAGATTAAATGAAATTAATGGTGCAGATTGATTTATGAGGGATGAGGAGAGGATCTGAACCCAACACATATAGATATGTAATCTCTCTTTCTCTCCTCCTTTCGGCTCCTTCTTTCAAGGCCAACCCTAACCTTTTTATTTATTAGAAAGCTAATTATATTAATACTAAAAACAGATACAATATCTGGATACAAGTAAAGCAAGATCCAGAACAACAAAATACATCCAAGACAAAAACAAAAACAAAAACAGTCAAATCACCTTACATAAAATCTTTAGCAGTAGAAGTAGAATCATAGACAAAGCAGCTTCCTCAATATCTGGGGTTAGAAGTGATAACGAAGAAGGTGATGGTTGTAAAACCCACCCAAACGGGCACACCTCCTTATAAGCATTAGCTGCAACGAGAGCAGCTATAGAGGTACCCCATAAGAACACAAAAAACCCAACCTCAGATGTAAGAAGACCCATGATGTCGCTCCTCTGTCGAATCAGATCTGGTGACCATGTCCACACAACAAGCAACGCCTCTTTAGATCTTCCCCCAGGAACGCAGATCCGAACTACCAAGGGAGAATCGGATCTTATAACGTTCATACAACCGTCCACCCAAGAGGATATGCACGCAGATCTTACAGATATGCTTATTACAAGAGACAAAATCACCACCAGACAACCCAGTATCACAAAAAAGTAAAAAAAAAAAACAGATAAATCTCACCTCCACAGATCAGATCTGGAGAGGAGAGGAAAGGGCTCGCCACAAGGACGAGAGAAGGCCACGTTTCTGACGTAACTCGAGGGGAGAGGACCATAGATCAAGGATCTTGACTCCAAAACACCTGGACCGCAGATCAAAGATATGGACTCGCAACAACCACTCGGACTCGTTTGTGGCACAAAGGTGGTGGTCGCCGGCGGCTTGTGTGGAAGGCACAAGCCGCCGGCGAGGGAGCATGCGATGAAGAAGATGAAGTGCAGGGAGGAGGAGAGAAGGAGGAGAAAAGAGTTGACGTGTTTTCTTCTTAATTAGCCCAACCCTAACCTACCAATGGCAAATCATACAAGCTCAAGCAACTAAATGCATGACAAGTGCAAGGGGACGAAGAAAGCTTCATCTCTGCCATGCAACTAGCCTCCTCCTCTGTTTTCTCCATGTCTCTATGTGCTCCTTACGTGCACTCACACACACACATATACTTCTTTTAATTATATTTTTATTGAGGAAAAATAATTTGTTGGCTAAAATAATATTTTCTTTTAATTTTGTAACTTTCATTTTTTTTTTGGGAAAATTACACAGAGGTCCCAAGGAGCACAGATAATTACATTTAGGTCCCTTCAAATGACAAAATTACACAAAAGTCCCTAGGGATTTCTGTGTAATTATTTGTGAAGGTTAAATTACCAATTTGACCTTCTTCCAATTCCTTCTCCTATCTCTCTCCTCTCTCCAATTCTTTCTCCTATCTCTCTCCTCTCTCCATTTTCTTCTCTCCCGCAGGTTCAGAGCCACATTTCCCTCATGGTGGCCGACGTTCTCTTCCTTTCGCCGGCGGCACCCCTTCCGACCTCCTCCTTGTCGGTTGGGGTTTTCTTTAGATATGGGTCTTGATCTCGTTATTGGGAAGCCCTTTTGATTTTAAGATGACCATCCAGAGGGTCGCCACTATCGGTTCCGATTACCAGGAAGATGATTCTGAAAAGGGATCCCTTTTGATTTTAAGGTTTGCATCCTCTCCCCTTCCCCTTAATTTTTCCTGCCGAAGGCCATTCACCCATGCTCTTTTTATTATGTAAATCAACGTTTTATGTGAAATCTTTATCTAAGGTGTTTGAATTAAGCTTCTTTTGATGCAGTGATGATATATCTGAGGGTACACCTTGGTGGAAGATAATGGCACACTCAAGCTTTCGATTGGGGAATCGCAAAAGTTTTCAAAACTTGTTGCTAAAATAGGATTTTTTTTACATTTGTAAATATATAATTTGTTGTTTTAAATAGCCTCCTGGACCTTAGAAATGTAATCCAGGTTTTCAAAACTTGTTGCTAAAATAGGAATTTCCGTTGTAAATATAGAATTTGTTGTTGTAAATTTCCGGTTGTAAAAATAAAGGTTTTCAAAACTTCTTAAAATAGGAATTTTGTTGTAAATATAGAATTTGTTGTTGTAAATAGCCTCCTGGACCTCGAAATGTCGAATCCAGGTTTTCAAAACTTGTTCCTAAAATAGGAATTTCTGTTGTAAATATAGAATTTGTTGTTGTAAATGGCTCTGGGACCTTAGAAATGATTTAATCAGGGTTTTCAAAACTTGTTCTTTAAAATAGGAATTTCCTGTTGTAAATATAGAATTTCTTGTTGCTTTTAGAAATATAAAATTTCTTGTTGTAAATATAAAATTTTTTGTAAAATACGGGCCTTAGAATTGAAAAAAAATGCACGTTTTAAAATGTTGTTGTTAAAATAGGAATTTGCTGTTGTAAATATAGAATTTCTTGTTGTAAATGGTTTAGGTGCATTTTTTATGTTGAATGGGTAATAAAGACTTTTACTAATATGAAATAATTACACGAAGCGTTCCTGGGAATTTTGTAATTTTGTCATTTGAATGGACCTAACTGTAATTATATCTGTTCCTTGGGACCTGTGTGTTATTTTCCCCTTTTTTTTTCTCTCTCTCTCTATAGATTAATTTCTTTTCCTTTTATTTTTTGCCATAATTTTCCCCCCCTCAAGGCCTCAACAGATAAACGCAGTAATTTTCATTTTCCCATCTTACCAGCTTGGCAGCTTGTCTCCACTATTACGTCAGAGCCTACACTCAACATTATCCCAACCATCAATTGAGGATAGCAAAAGGGAAGAGGCAAAGAGGAGCATCCATGGCTCTGCTCTGTGGTTCATCTTCGGTGGCCTTCCTTTCATCTTCTGCTAAATCTTCCTATACTTCTTCCCACAATGGGAATACCAAAAAAGCATTTCATGGCTTCCAATTGGCATCACCAAAGCCTTCTATACGCACCAATTTGCGCCTCAATTCTAGGGCAAGTTCTCAGGTGCGTTGCCAGGACCTCTCCATTGTCCCTAAAGATGAACGTTGGATGTTCGAGGAATCCGAAATCGATGGCCCGGTACGACTCTGCTCTATTAACTATGTGCTTTTCTTGGCTTTCGCTATTAACCAATTTATGGGGCTCTTTCTTGGATTCCCCGAGTATGTGGAGGAAATTTTCCTCAAATTATTGGGTTATTCGTTAATGTGGAACCGAACCCAAAAAGGAAAAATTGGGACAGTTCAAATTTTTAAGTTGATGAAAACAAAAGCTACAAATGGGTTATGTTTCAGAAGTCTTTAGTGCTTTTAGTATAACTAATCCAGCTCCTTAGTTTGATGAAGGAGCGAAACAAGCAAGAGGAGTGTTCTTTTGGTTTTCTTTGAGGTATTTTTATTATTAATAATTTAAAGTGAGCACGTCTGAGCTCGAACTATTGAGTTTTGAAGTTGAAGTAAATTAAATGTAGTACTTGCTTTTATGAAGTCTTAAAATTCATTGAATGCTAAGCCTTTTCTCTTCTACTGTTGCGTAAGATTTAGTACTTTTTGTTTTCATACCTCCTACGTGTTCTCTTTTTATGAACTTTGGAGTTTTTTTGGAACACCTGGTTGAAATTTTTGGAATTGTTCGCTTCATTTAAGGTATATTTTTAAACTATAAGAAGTTATCAATCACCTCACTCTGTGTGTGTGTACAGGACATTTGGAACAAGACTTGGTATCCAAAAGCAGCAGATCATGTGAACACAGATAAAACGTGGTACATTGTTGATGCTACTGATAAAATTCTTGGAAGACTAGCATCAACTATTGCAATTTATATCCGAGGGAAAAATTTGGCAACCTATACTCCCAGTGTGGACATGGGTGCATTTGTAATTGTGGTAAGCATTTCGCATTTCTACACTACTGTTTTTCTCTTGTACCAAATTTATTATCTGCCTGATGTGTCTGTTGGTGATGGAAGCATGACTCTTTTTTGTGTAATCTGTTCATTGAAATGAAGGACTCAAGTGCTCCAACAGCTTGTTAACATCATTTCTGTATATTAGAATTTGTGAACATATCCATTTTGATAATTAAGTGTCACGGAAAGACTTATGCCTATTCCCTATTGAGGACTTTCAATTGGAATTTGGCACATTGTAACTTTTAGGTATTTTTCAGTTAATAATTGTATGTTTTTTCATGGCTCTCTACAATAGCTAGAAACTGGATAATCTACTTTATGCAATAAAGTCTTCTTCTTATTTTTGTCACTTGAATAGTGTTATCTTATATCCTGAATTATTGATATGGTATAGAATGCATTTGCATACAAAGTTTCACTTACATCATTGCTAAACAGAGTCTGAAAGTTTCACTTACACTTGGGATCAATAGGTTAATGCAGAAAAAGTTGCTGTATCTGGAAAAAAGAGGACCCAGAAGCTTTATAGGAGGCATTCAGGACGACCTGGTGGTATGAAAGTAGAGACATTTGCTCAACTGCAGGCGAGAATTCCAGAAAGAATTATTGAACACGCAGTTCGTGGTATGCTTCCAAAGGGGAGGGTAGGTTCAATTGGTTTATACTGTACATTTCTTTTGCTGAATACATGCTAACTTGTTTGAAGAATGTGCAATTAACCTGGTTTGTTGATACTTCTTTGAAATGGTACTTAAGAAATAGATCAGTATAAATTTGATAATTATTTTTCATGACATATTTGAGTTCATCAGCCACAACCAATGAAAAAATATAGTGGGAAGGCTGAACTGCTTGACCCGTGGTATACTTAGAGAGTTAATTGGGCTTCTTATCCTCATGTTTGGTCAAATTGTGATAAACTAGTTGATGACATTTGAGGGCCTTGTAATTGAACAGATATTTATTTTGCAGTTCATATGATTTTGATATAACTCTTATGTGTGGAGCCGTTTAGTTCAAAACTACTTGGTGATGTGACCCACATGTTTTTCTATTTTGTTGTTATTACGCGGGTTGAAATATGTTGACTCTTTACTTCTGACCATACTATTTTTCATTTTTTGACTGAAAATCTATATTCATATAGACATGCATATGCATATATACAGATATAATTAATATGGTTTAATGAATGTATGCATTAAGTATATTTGAGCTTGGCCTTCCCAGAATCATAGCTCCTTCATATCTTTAATTGACCTGTGCTGTGTCTGATTTTGCACATTCTTAGAAGAAAATACTTTTTTTGGAAAATAAAAAAGGTGGAATATTTGAGCTCCTCACCACAGTACAGATGCTCACCCCTTCGAGGATCCATGATGCGGTGATTTTGCTTTCAAGTCAATATTGCATGCTTTGCTGTAATGGCATCTTTCAGTTGAATTTACAATAATCAAGGGTTGGTATATGCAGCTTGGCAGACAACTGTTCAACCACCTGAAGGTGTATGAGGGCCCTGATCATCCTCATCAAGCCCAAAAGCCCATTGAGTTACCAATAAGGGACAAAAGAATACAATTGCTGAGATAGGTGTTCTTGTGAACAGAATATGGGATATGGCAGACATTGGTAATTGCCTTATGGTTTCAAATACTATTGAGCTCCTTAGGTCCTACCATGCTTTGATGTCTGCATTGCCTGTAGAAGTATCTGATTATTGTAGAGCTTGTTTTTATTGGAGGCCCTCTGCTGAATATCTCATGACTTCTTTGTGTTGTAGCTGTGACTGTGAGTTCTTAGTCATGTAAAATTTCTTCATTGTGCATTTTGTAATTGTGGTAACTTATTTGTGAAGCATGTATTTCATAATTCCTTTACTCTCTTCCCCGTTTAAAAGGGATAGTAAAGTTATGAAAACCTTAGATGTGGAGTTTCTTTATTAAGTTCTTAAATCAAATTATGACTGGAGAATATCTTTTGAAAAGTCAATGACCCGCTGTAAGTTACAAAAATTGTTCACACGTTATATTTTCTGGGAAGACCTTGTAATAACTCCTTAACTTTGATACAAGTCTTTTCCTTCTCAAGCTTGGAGTTAGTACCTTGTGAGTAGAGATATTAGCCTTTACTTAAACAGTAAAACTGATAGGTAGAATATATTTTGTTATAATTCATAGTAATTAAAAAAGAAGAGCATAAAAATTATAAATTTGATGCATTCATTGATAGATTGATATTAAAATGTGACTGTGAATAGGGTTTATATATATCATAATTACATCTTCCCCCAGCGGGAAAAAAAAACCACAAAAAAAAAAAAAAAAAAAAAAGGTGCAGAGGACCTGTGTTGTTAAAGTTTTAAGATAGTCTTGACAAAGATTAGGCTCAAGTCCAAAGTGACTTGGGATACTTTGAGCTCACTCAAAAATTAAAAAGGGTTCCTAATCTAGTGCCAAAACCCATACTCACATTGCAATGCCTGAAAATGATCCAAATAGATTTTTTTTTTTTTTTTTTTTTTTTTTTTTAGGGGGGGGGGTGTGGAGGGTTACAAGATCCAACAAGATTGAAATAGTGAATTAATCAAAATGATTCAGAATTAACTCCTACTTCCCCTTGATAAAAAGAAAAAGAAACTGTTCACGAAAGTGAATTGATGAGAAAAAAACTACTTGTTGACAAGCATAGCAAACAAGAGTTGGTTCCAAGTGTCAGGGACACCAGGAACGCACCAATGGCTACAATCATTTTCCCTCTCACCATAAATGCCATAAACAGAGGGATGGCCATCTCTCCTTAGCTGCGAAAGAGTTGTGATATCCAACAAACTAACAGGTTTGGCCATTTGACCCAACACTTGCTTCACTATTACTTCTGCTTGTGGTGGACCTGTTGAATATCTTGAACCACCTATTGGTCTGCTTTGTCCTTTGCATGTGCTTGAGCTGGTCCCATTCCATTCCTCCCCACTGCTCCATCAGAAATATTTTTAATTTGGAATAAAATTTATGAGAAGCATGTACAGGAAAAAATTATGAACCATCAAGTTGATTATGATGTCATATTTTGATTGACCATATTAACTACAAAATTATAGGGCCATTTTTGAGGAATGATTGGTTGAAATTATGAGAGACTGTGTAATATGTAGTTGGGTTAATGCCATTGTTAGTCCTTATAGTTTAATCAAATTTTGGTTTTGGTTCTAATCTGAGTTTAACAGTTGGGTTTTTTTTCCCTATATTTAAACTCAAACCAAAGTCCATATGAAACTATAGGGATCTAAACCAATGATTTGAAAATATAAGGATCAAAATGAAAATTTAACTAAATTGTAAGGACTAAAAATGATTTTTAACCTCATTTAGTTTTATGAATGCATAATAATGATGAGAAGAGAAGAGATTATTACTTGTAGTGGGTTGGAGAGGTGGATTGAAAGAAAACTTTGGTGATGTTAGGATTGACATTGGAGTCGACCCATTTTGACCATGTTCTTATTGCTTCTCTGAAAGCATCCAACCTATTCATATCCTTCTCTATCTTATTCCCCACTTGAATGTACTCCCATCTGAAATCCACACAGCCAATACAATAATGGATTCATATTAGCTTCCTTCAAGTAATAAAACTTCCAATTTGGCATGCCTAATTATTTTCCAAAAGAAAAAAGAACTTTTAATTAATTTGTAAAATTAAGAGTAGCTTACGGTTGTTGGTGGCCTTTATGAAGCCACCAGTGCCAGGTATTGAAGATGATGACATTGTATCCTTTCCATGAATTCCCATTCTCAATGGAATCAAGCTTCAGAACAGTCCCTATCTTTTCTTTCTCTATATCTACTAAAAATGCATTACGAGACAGCATTACAGAAATCTCATACTCCTGCAAAATTAAGTACTTAATCCAATCAATTAAAACAAACTAATCAATAAATCAATGTATGGTGGTGGTTAATTAGGAAACAGAAACTTTAACTCACAGGCAAAGTGAAGGTGGAGAGGTCTCCAATTCTGTGAAGAGTGTATTTTGAATTAGGAGCAGCAACATGCAGCATGCAAATCAGTGATTGCCACTGGTTGAGGCTAAGTGAGTCCCCAACAAATAATATTTTCTTCCCCTTCAATTCCCTCAACAAGTCTTGTACCCTGTACCTGCCTTACAACATGTATTATATATACAGAGCATTATAAAAATATTTCTCACTGATAGCTGTGGTTAAGGGTGGGATACTAATTATTCTCTTCTTTAATAATATCCAATGTAGCCGATAGCTAGGAATTAAACAACTTTATATAAATAATGTAAAACTAACAAGCATTGTAAACATCCAAGGGAATGAGATGGTCAATATGGAAAAATTAGACATTTTCTTATCATACATCTAGAGGATAAGGCAGTGTATTTAAGAAAATGTAGTGAATGTCGATAGTCAAAATTAGTGGCAAGTGATTATCATTATATGTACAAATTTTTGAGAGATTCAATTATATATATATATATATATATATTCCAACTCAACCAGCTAGTTCTAGTTCCGTCTGGTTCTAATAACTCTGCTTGGAATGAGATAGAAGGATGCACAGCACACTCTTTCATTTTTATTACAGGTATAGATCTAGATCTTTAAGCTTACTTTCATAATGCCACTAAGTTCATAAAGCATGTAGTTAGAGATTGAAAAACAGAGTTTAAAACCATCCCTGCTCAGAAGAGCTTTAAAATGGACAGTAATATTTTGTTAAACTTGTTACATCCCAATTTTATTTTGAAATAATGTGATACCCCAAAAGAAACACAAAGACTTAGAAAGCAAGAAAGAGCAAGACAATGTAGTAGAAGATCACCTAGGGAGAGAACAAGCGTTAGGCTGCCATTTATATTTCTGATAGAAACTGTCTGGGCGTCCATTTTTCTGGCAGTCAAATTCTTGTTCAATGAAAGGACAGCTTGAATCTTTGTAGAGAGGATAAGTCTCATCATAAACCCACCTTCCTTCAAACAAATCACACTTGCTTCTCACTACTGTTGATCCTGCTGAATCATCATTATCACCATGATCATGATGATGATCTCTTGTTCTCTCCTTCCATTGTTCAAGCACTATCATTGCATTGCAATATTTTAATAATGTCATTAGAACAATGAAGATAACATAAGTAGTAAATGGTGATGATAGTCTCTGAAACCCACCACTGGAACCCATGTTAGGGTTTTTAGGGAAAAAGATTAAAAGGGCTTTGATTAATCTGAAGATGTTTAGTCGAAAACAGAGAATGAGTTGTTTCTTTTATTTGTAGGTATAGCTCCAAACATGGAGGAGGAATAATGAGGATATAGTTGTTTAGTTTGTTTGTTGAATACGTACACTTCAAGACAAAGCACCACTACTTCCCAATTTTATTGCCTTGTATATAAGTTTCTTTCTATTTGCGTTTTGTTTCTTTCTCTAGACTGAACATTTCTGGTACCAACAGCATTTATTTGATAATGGTTTTTGTGTTCATGGTCTTCTTTAATGTACTTCAGCTCTCTTTTATCATTAAACAAAAAGGTTTCTAGTTAGCAAGTGTTTCACCTTCCTTCTTGACATTGATATTATCTTAGAGGAGAGGTTATAATACGGGCCAATTTCTAAGTTGGGTAGGCTCAAAACGGGTTGCTATTTTGCCAACCTAACTCGTTCCTTTTTGGCGGGTTGGGATCTCATACCATTCTCATAAATCACTATTTTCTCATCACCTTTTCATAAGCAACAATTATCTAAATTGCGCAAAGTGAACTGATAATTAAAATTAGTTAAAAATAAATAAGGTACCCTATAAAGATAATGAGTGAAAGAATGAGATGAGAGAAACAAGCAATTAATTGGGGTAAAAATGAAGAAAAAAAAAAACTCACTATTATTTAATGAATATTTTTGCCCTTTAACTACGGTGTCAAGTGTATATTTGAGAAAAATACATGAATATTTTTGCCCTTTAACTTTATATATTTATATATATATATATATATAAATTTCCAAATGATGCTATTTGTTATCACATCCCTATAATATTGATCATCCACATAACCACTCACAGACTCACTTCAAAGATCAGATCTTCTCTTTCCTGTGGATGACTTTTTTAATTAGTTAAAGTGATCCATTCAACTTTTTTGATTAGTTAGAGTGATCCATTCAAAGATTTCACTATAACGATATATTTGCTGATATGTCCATTCACTTTCTTCATTTCATAGCCATTCACTTGAAAGCGAAGGATCCCATATATCAGAAAACTACATTTCTAACGAACTGAAATGGACTTTCCTTCCAAATTGATTGATTTATGTGTATATATATCAAACTGAAAGTTAAATAGAAAGAAAAATCTCAATAAATGAAGCAAACAAGTGAGGTAAAGCTGGTGGGGAAATATAGTGGACTTTACGTCAATGATATAAAGTGGTTTCAAACAAACACTTATCAGTAAAACATTAGGAGAACTTGATGCTGTCTATCAGTTTTCTTCCTAATTGTTTTGTTAATTTTCACACAAAGTTACAAACTATAATTATATTAGAGATGTTTATATTTAGATAGGTAATATTGTGAGACTTAATGGACGATTTGCGAAAAAGACACCTGACTGAAACTTATGGTTGGATGATATTGCAAGATAAGAAGAATGTCATGAGAGATTTCCATTATTTAGAAATAATTGTTCATGAATTATTTGCTCTTCAAAATTTCAAATCCCAACCAAAAGTCCCGAGAGATGGTATATATGAGTTATAATAAGTGATTCTTCCTGTCCTTAATAAAAGAACTATTTTTTTAATTTGATTATATTAAAAAAATTAGTTAAAATAGTTAATATGACATATATCTTTTAAAACACCCTAATTATTTTCTTTAATTTCCTCTTTTTCTTTTCTCATTGATTATTATTGAGAGAGTATTAACAAAGATAAATTATGAAAACATCGATAAATATTAAAAAATATGTCTTATATTTAATATCAAGATCAACTTCCCAAATAGATCCTATATCAAGGACAAGAGGACTATATAAAAAGGAATGTAAAAATAATGGCATGTGAAAAAGAGCGTTTATTGTATATACTCCCTACGATCCTATTTATAATATAATCAACATTCTCTCTTATGGGGTTAGTCTTATAAATAAGTAACAATTTTACTTTGTCTAAAAATTTAGGGTTAAGGTGCAAAAATACTTACTTTTTTATTTATGCACTTCATATACATTATTTGGGTATAAAAATGCTTATGAACTTTTCTAAATGAGACAAAAATGATAGCTCCTTTAACTATGACAAACGAACGTCAACTTTTGGTTTTGTGAGCCCCACAATAATTATTTTAAATAAGGGTTAAGGGGCAAATTTACTTATAAACTTTTTTGTGAAAATGCACCTGAAGTCTCTCTTCCACGCTTCTTGGACGGAATCGAGAAGTTGCAGTAGTCATTGGAATAGTATGATTTTAATTTATTTTTTCTTTTGGAATCTGTTACAGAATTAATATTCTGTATAGAGAGAAAGAGAGGAAGAACAGAAAAGAAACAGAATCAGGGAAGGATGAGACTGCCAAGGAAAGACAGCTCTGATAACATTGATATGGTTTTAACAATAGAATTGAGAATTAGATATAAAAAAGAGACATAATAGGCAAAATAGATGAAGAAGATGAATAAAGAGAGATTTTGTACAATCTCTACAAGTTTTGTATTAATGCAAAAATCTGATCTAACTTTACAAAAATTAAGGAGTAGGCTATTTATAATACTATAGCCTCTCCAAGTCACTAACTAACAGTCAGTTTAGGATTAGTAACTAAATAACCTACTAAATCTATCTTTAGTCCTATCTTACACTTAGGTCCCTATATAGAGATTATTAATGTTCCATATCAGGCCCACACAAATAAAAAGTGTAGATAGCAAAAATGGTTTTTTCACCCCCATTTTAAAAAGTTCATAAGTATTTTTGCATCTAAGAAATTTTTTGGCGTCATGTGCACTTTTGCAAAAAGTTCATGGGTAAATTTGCCGTTTAACCCTAAAAATAATTAATGTAGGGCCCACAAAACCAAAAGTTAACAGACATTTACCTTGGTTAATGGAACCGGCATTTTTGCCCAATTTAGAAAAGTTAATGGGCATTTTTGTAACCCAAGTAATGTATTTGATACCAGACGCATATATGAGAAAAGTGTATAAGTATTTTTGCACCTTAACCCTTTTTTCTAATGATATATATAATCTAATGGATGATAACAAATTAAGAATAAATATCTTAACTTAATTTAATAACATAATAATTTGAGTTCTACATATGACTTTTTCAGAAGGATGTTGTATGTAACTTAACTCAAAGTTTTTTTTTTTCCCAGTATTACTCAATATCTTACAATAATTTTCGGCACTGAAAAGTCTGTTCAAGGCACTATTTTAAACGTATTGGATTATCTATATCTTTTGGGGGAGAAAAAGGAATATCTATATCTCATGTTGTATATTGAGCCACTTGAGCAATTAATTAGTTTCTACATCTTTTACGCAATTGGTTCAAGTGTGTTCCTCATGATGTGATTGGTTTGTTACATCAACTTGAAAATGCAGCGCACTTAGAGATTATAGCCATCACTTTCTCCAACTTGTGCTGCTCAACCCCACGTACACATAATACACAAGTAAGCAAAGATTAATAAACCCAATCTAGGACCGTGCATGTATACATGTTTGTGTATGTATATGTTCATTATCTAAAATTTGACTTACACGACATGTATTTATCTATCTAATAAATATGAGATATAAAATGACTTAAAAAATTATATTTATAACCAAATTTAACTGATACCCAACCATCCCTTATATTAGGAATAGGAAATTGTCTCCTCCAGTTTTTAATATAAGATATATTTTGGGAGTTGATATTGAGTGCCTTAAATATAAGACATAATTTGCATATTTATCAATTTTTTTTTTTTTTATTTATCTTTGTTGATGCTTCCTAAACCAAAATCAAGGATAAGAGAGAATGATGAATTAAAGAAGATGACTAGGGTGTTTTAGAAAATATATGTCATACTAACTAACTTAATCAATATCCTCAATCTAACTAAATTAGATAATTATATCTGTTTGGCAAAGCTTTCAAAGCTAAAATAAGCACATTAGAAGTCCATTGAAAGGAGAAATGGGTATTATTGGTGTTTGGTATGGTTTTGAAGTTGATGGGTTTTAGGCTTTGAAGTGGGTTTTTGGATGCTGTATTTTGGTAGGATTTTATTATCCCATTAAAAGCCAGCCCTTTTTTTTGGACCATTTTGCCCCAAAAGAAAAAGCATCATGTGCCTTCTCTCTCCCTCCTCTCATCTGCAATTTTATTGTTGTTTCTTGATCTGTGTTGCGGCTTCATTCATTCCTGGGTTGCGGCTTCCTGGTCTTTTTTTTTTTTTTGTCAACATAAAAACAATATAATGTAGTGGGAAAAAAATTACATATTAAATACTAATAATCATTTATTGTGTTGTAAATTTTTTAATGGTAATGTTACTATTTTATTTGGCAAATTTATATTTAATTTTAATTTTTATCCTAAATTATCACATTTTACACCATATTATATATTTATATATATATATATATATATATGAATTTGATTCACGCCTTTTATGTCATTTTCTATCTCATCTACTTTTTTAAAAGTTTATTTACGCCAAACAAGCAATTCACATTAAAAAAAACATGTCACCACTATCCCAAACACAAATCACATTAGAAAAAGTTTAAGAAAATAAATCATTAAGAAAAAAGGCAAAAAAAAAAGCCTACTTTGAAGCCTATCCCAAACAGACTCTATATCTTATATTAAGGACTGGATGGAGTATTAGCTAACTAGTGGCTGTATATTTGACACAGCCTTTTATCACAACAAAAGCAAAACCCAACAAATTTCAACAATTTTGCCGACACTTTCTTTCACCTTGTGTTATTGAATCAAAAAAAAAAAAGCTTTTCTTAAAAATACAAAAGAAAACACAAGTGAGAACAAATAAAGCCAAAAGGCTATTATTCACCAAGAGAAAAAAGCCAAAGGGTTATAAGAATCTAAGGTCCATTTCTATGTACTCTTTGCATTGTATAGCCATAGCCTCTTCATCTATATCCACACACATAAGCTTGCAAGTTGGGTTGCTTCAATAATTTCCTATATTATTCCTCCCACCACATCAATATAAATGACAAGTTGATCATGAGGAATCTCTAAAAGTATTTGTATTGACCATCTTAAGATGAATCTGGATCACACAATATTCATTCACTTGCGTTTATGTATCCAAATATGATTATAAAGTTGAATAAAGCAAACTCAATTATTTATTCCTGCCTTCACCATTATTCAAAATCAATACCACTTAATCGGGTAAATTGATGAAACTTATGTTACAAGTAATTAATAGCTAGTTATTAAATTAAAAAAGGTTTGAATTTTATAATTTTCTTAAAACTATCTCCAGTTAATTAAAAAATAGTTTGTATAGTATTTTCAGACTTTTAATAATGTTGTTCCAGGATATTATGGGACGTTAATTTTGCTTGAATAATTAATATTTGAAGGACAAAAAGGAAATAAAAATAATAAATATGATAAAGTATAGATAGGAACGAACCAAGATATTCAAGTGTTGTACACGGCAATGCGAAGGGCCATAAATTGGATAAAGCCTAGTTTGATAGTTATCGGATGAGCATATATATATATATGGAATTGGATTTGAACCTAATTAGCATACATATCTTATTCACTTCTTTTTTTAATTAATATCAATACACTATAGGATACGATAGCTTTAACATCATTTGGAAGTACGGGGATGAGAAAATAATATTTTAGAAGAGTTACTCTCAAATTGGACCTTGATAATACTTTAATTTGCATGTAATAGTATGTATATCAAATACTATAATTAATAAAAATAACAATTTATGATATAGTACAGCAGAGAAAAACTCATTTATGTTTCAAACATGACGGCAATTTTGTTGTCTAGCCACCAATTTTTACAATAAATCAGTGGCACATATTTAAATATAATAAGTGAAAAGAATATTCTCCAACTAACCAAAAAAAAAAATATATAAAAGGAATAAATTTCTATGTTGAATAATTTTGGTATAAACAATCATTATCAATATCAAATATAAAGTTTATTACAAGCCGATGAATCATTCATAAACTATAAACAAGACAAATTATTAATCTTTCTAGCTTCAAGCAATAATGAAGCCCACTTAATTTTTATTGTATATGATTTGTTCAAACAATGAGGATAAGGAAGATTCTCCATCATCATCAAGATGGCTTTGATTTGATACTAAATATAACCTGAAACCATACATCTATTTCTATTTTTATATGACTCAATAATGAATGTTTATCTTCCACTAATGTAGGATTTAGGACTTTTAAAGAATAAGGTTGTAAAGAATCTCATTCCATGTATCAGGAACTCCGGCAAGACACCAATGGCTACAATCCATTCCCATTTCTCCGGTGAGTCCATAAATGGAAGGATGTGCATCTTTTCTCAAAAGTGAGAGGGTTGTGATGTCAAGCAGTGTCACCGGGTTTTTCATCTTCTGGAGCACGCTCTTTAGCACCGCCACGGCTTCTGGCGAGCCTCCCGGGTATTTTGTTCCGGCCACCGGCGTTAGTTGCCTCAGACATCCCTTGGCTCTTGGGTCACCCCATAAACTTCCACTGGAAACAAAAAGTGTTTGATAAAAATAGGGTCAGTTAATCTTCTTCAATATCCAAGGAAATGAAATAATGTAATATACCTTATAAATCACACCATTCTAGCAATTGTAAAAATGAAAGAAGAAAAATTATAAAGAAGTCATAGGTACGGAAATTAACTACTAATAGGTCACTAAAATTGAGTTATTATTACTAATAGATCTCATGTAGAAGTTATGCAAACAACATATATATAATCGTGATCGAATTTGAATAGATGCCAACCAAAAATGTCTTAAATATATACTATTTTATAAATATATTACATATTTTATAGTGCAATTTGCATTACAAATTTTATTTTATAATTAGGACCGAAGAGAGTATTAATTTAATTATATGTACAAAAAAATTCATATACATACACACACATCCCTAAAAGGACATTATTTAAATAAAAAGGCATTACTCGAAACACTCACATGTAGGAACCACATATAATCCAACAATAAAAAGTTATTAAAACACAAATTTGAAGCACTACAACTCTTTTTTTTAAAAAAACTTAAAAGGATGTTGTTTCTAGCTTAAAAGGGTGGAAAATAAAAAATTTAACTCAATCAACTCAAAACAACCGGAAGGCTGATTGATTTGTTTAATTATTGGTAGACTTAAGTTTGGTTTTAAGATCATACTCTCTCCAGTCCTAAATATTGCGCTATACACTATGTATTATATTTAAGACTGAAGGTAGTATGAATTAGAAGTTCGCCTGTTACATATATTAATTAATTAACTTACTTGTTGGGTTGCATTATTGTATATATATAAAAACATGAAAAGAAAGAAAGTAGAAACTCACTTGTAGTGAGAAGGAGAAATGCCTTGAAAGAAGACTTGGACTTTGGAAGCATCAATGTTGGCATCAACCCATTTGCCCCAAGTGGTAAGTGCTATCTCAAAAGCCTTCATTCGATCCATGTCTTTCATAACCTTATTCCCCACTTTTATGTAATCCCATCTGAACCAACATATATATATATATATATATATAAACATACAATTAATTCAATATATATTATAATATAGTATAGTAATATTTAAAGCAGTTGAAAGAAATGAAACTCACGGTTGAGTAGGTCCCCTACGGTACCACCAATGCCAAGTGTTGAAGATAAGCATATCGACGCCATTCCACAACTTGGAGCTCTCAATAGAATCAAGCTTCAATACTCGCCCTACCTTCTCTCTCACTACGTCCACTAGGTACACATTCCTATCCACCATCACTTTCACTTTGTACTCCTGCTCATTCATCCATTCATTCACGCCATTAATAATAAGTTGAGGAGATTCATTTTCGTCTTAAATGAATATTTTAGAAAAACTAAACACATTCATTACAAATAAATAATTTAACTGATTTTTTATATATTTATTTAACTTCTACATTTAGGACCAAACAATGTATTTTTTTCAGTCATCTTTTAAGACAAGGCTGATTTACAATAGATATGTAATGCTAATTTTCTCTCAAAATATATACAAATATATGATAATTGTTTTATATATGTATATTCACAACTCACTAATAACAAGCAAAGAGGACCCCACCACCATTCTGCCATATTTATACTTGCTTATTTTGTCTTATATATCCTCAAAACACATGCGCTACAATACATACACCAACCAAACTTTTTTATATTGGAGAGGGAAAAAAAGATTCCTCTTTTTTTACGTACAACACGGACAAAACAGTCATGAACAATGCAAAGAATATATATTAATTAATTAATTTATTCAATATATGTGAAAGATAATAATGTAATCCTCAAGGGAATAAAATCACATGACATCATGGGTGTATTAGTAATATATGCTACTCCTCATGTGTTTAATATAAGAACTACATCTACTTAATTAATTTGGATATATTAAAAAAACTAGATAAATTACTTAATTATAACAACTATGACCTGATATCCCTCAAATACCCGTATAAATGATAAATGATAGGAATAAAATGAATACATGTCTTATATTTAGAATCAAGGCTAACCTCCTAACTTTCGAGAGAATTAATATGATGAGTAATAATTAAAGAAAAGAATGAAGATAATAAAGTGATTGTAATTACCGTGAAAGTAAAAATAGAAACAGATCCGAGTCGGGTCAGAGTGTAATTGGAGTTAGGAACTGAAGAATGAAGCATGCAAGTCAAAGACTGCCATTGATTAAGACTCAGAGAATCTCCCACGAACATTATGCTCTTTCCCATCATCCTCCTCAAGAAATCTCTCCCATTGAATCTGTACATTTCATTTCATAGTCAAAAAATTAACTTGGTCAAATGATATAATGAATGTACACCAGAAAGTGGCTATCTTTTTTCATAATTCCCACCACCAAACAAAAGATAATGAATTGAATTTAGAATGTACATACCCATGCATACGCAATATATACCATCTGTGATCAGCTTTTTCTTGTGATATAGTCAATTTTGGTAAGAAAATTTATGAAGGAATTGAATTTAGGGTTGCATTACGTGGATGAAGTGAATGAAAGACTTCTAAATGCATTATTACTACGTTTGCCAAAAGAAAAGGGCAAAGTAAAGAAATGAAGATAGAGGCTAGAGAAGGAAACAAATATAAATTATAAAAGTGTGGTGTGTGCTTGGTAGGTGCTAGCCGCTTTGACTTTTTAATTCCCTTCCCCCCTTAACCATAAATCAATGACCAATAATTAATACTCGAGAATGGAAAATAGAGAAAATTGTACCTAGGTTTTGAGTAAAGGAAAATACGACAAAATGATCCCTTAAAATATCAAAATTATGGTGAAGTCTCATGGGGTTTTTTTTTTTTTTTTTTTTTTTTTTTGCAATATTTCCCATATATGAAAAGTCACAAATGCCCCCATGGAAACTTATGGACTTGTCAACACAGGCATACGGATTTGTCAAAACATGCTCGTTTGTCAACATATATAGATGGACTTGTCAACACATGTATGGAAAAATATTGCAAAACAGTTCCATAGGACTTCGCCATAATTTTAATATTTCAATGGACCATTTTGTCGTATTTTCTCTTGCTCGGGACCTAGATACAATTTTCCCTAAAAATGTTAGTTAGATTAATAAATACATTAAAAATATAAAATTAATTCTTTTCAGGAATACACCGAATATTAATTAGTTGGGTGTTGGCAAAAATAATTAGTTGGTGACTTTTAATAAATAATCTGTGCTCATTTTTTACAAAAAAAATGAAGATGTGAAGAAGTATCTTTGAAGTTAAGTGGTGACATATACTTTTCTTTTCATTGTCCTTGATGGAGGACAGGGATGTAATAAAATGGAAAGAAAGGGGGCAGTAAGGAGAGAATGGTAAATATATGTCACCGACAAATTCACAAGGAAAGGCGCGAAAGAGAGAGAGAGAGAGAGGGAGGAGCGGCGCAGTGAGTAAGAATCTAATGCAACGCAACAGCACTGTGTTCTATACAGCTGTCAGTGCTTATTGGTCGCCTAAATGCGATCACGTGAAACTTTTCTTTCGTTCATTCGTGCCGCCCAACCAAAACATTCCCACACTGTACACACGGCTTTTCCCAGAGTTTTTTTTTTTTTTTTTTTTTTTTTTTTTTTTAAAAAAAAAAAAAAAATTTAAATTAAATTTTTATTTTTTTATTTTTAAGTATGAATATATATTCGTTAAATTACATGTAGCATTTTTTTTAGGCACTAGGTAACTATCATCGGTAATAGTGGTTAATTCCCTCACACCGTAGATTTTTCAAATAGGTTTTAGTGTTGGTCATCAGACCCTCTACAAATATACCGTCAGGATCAAACCCCTGACTCTATATTTAAAGAATCCAGCTAAATGTCAACTGTGCTAGGGCCTCATGGTTATACTTAACCTTTTTTTTAATAGTTTTAATGCTTCATCATAATGTTTGAAATTTTTTATGTTGTCTTACTAAAATAATTTAATATAATAAACATTTAATTATATTATTTAGTTAAGGTTTTAGAGGAGTGTTATGTAATTTCACCTAGATTTTTTTTTAGGTTAAATTACATAAGCATTATATATTGTTTTAATAAAATAATATGCCTTGGGAGACAATAAAAGCTTGAACAGTTTTAGAAAGAAAATGAAAGAATTTGGTAACAAATTATAAAAACAAAAATGTAAGAGGTTGATGATAAGTAAGTCTAAGAAATAATAATGATATAAAAAACCTCCAATTTTAGTGGGATATGAGAGAGGAAATAATTGTTAAAAACTTAAAATTGATTAAAGGCAAATCAACATATTGTAATTAGGGTTGACCCCAAAATATATAAAAACTTAAACTTTTATTAATCAACAAAAAAATGTCAAAAACTAAGTGCTTGTTTATGAACCCAACATAGAAAAAGTGATTCTACAACTTTCAAAATAAAGTTGGTTTTAAGATCTAACTGATTAACATTTCATTTTGGTCCCTTCATTTACAAACTTGCTTTTTTATTCTCTAACACTACTACTAGTTTTATTAATAAAAAATGTTAATATTACAAATTTATATTAAGTTAAGTTTCTTACAATTATTACGTCATGTTCTCTAATTACATATGCTGATGTGTCGTCCTATCCATTTCATTTGGTGAACTTGACATGATTATGAGAAACTCAACTAAATTTTTGTCCAAAATTTAATAGCCGATAAAACATGCTTACAATATTAAGTTTAGTTTTTTTAAAACTAATAATAATGATTGACATAAAAAAATTATTATTAACCATGTTAATTTTTAAAAGGCCGAAAAAAAAACTCTATAAAAATCAAACACTCACATGATGCAATTTTATTTTATTTTTAGAAGAAAAGACATGATATAAAAAAAAAAAAAGTGGCATAATTCATGAATGATATAATACATAATAGCCCAATAAAATTGGAAATGGTGGCGTTAGGAACATAGAATTGTTTGGCATATAGTTTCATTAATTAATATTGTGGAAGTGGTAGTTGGAGGAGGTTACCTGAGTAAGTTGCAGGCGAGGGGCTGCCACCGGTAGTGGGTGTAAATCCGGTCAGGGCGGCCATTCTTCTCGCAGCTGAACTCGTGCTGCACAAACTGACACGTGGTCTCCTCATATAACGGATACGATTCGTCCCTCACCCAGTAGCCCGAAAACAGATCGCACCTCCCTCCGACCCGACCCGAATACCCTTCTCCCTTACCCGCCCCAACCAGAACCAGAACCAGAACAAGCAGAAGCACAACACGAGAAGGAGAAGAAGACAGACTGGGTCGAAGCCGCGTAACCATTATTTCTGAAACGAACCGTACTCTCTCTGTCTCTGTCTCTCTCTAATTAAGTTTTGCCTCGGAAAGGAAGAGAGAGAGTGTTAATATGGCAATGAAGCCAATTGAAGAAGACGACGACGGTTTGTGTGTGTGTGTGTGCGTTTCTCTGGCTCGCGGCGTTTCAGAGGAGAAGGCTTTAATCTGATATTTATGTACGAGAGGAGAGGGGATGGTGGTGGTGCCTGCATGGGTCCTTTTTCGGCCTAACTTTTGTATTTTAATTTTGGTGAAGTTTAATTAATATATTTTCTGATTTGTATTTCTCCTCCACAATGATTGATGGATTGTATTTGTCCCAATGTGAATATGCATATTCTAACTTTTTTTTTAAAAAAAAAATGGGTTGTATACTCCCTTCCGTCCAAGATATATTCACTTCACAGAAATTAGTGGGAAAGAAAATTAAGAAAGAAAACTCCTAAAAATAGTTTTTTTTTTTTTTTTTTTTAAAGTTTTCAATCTTAATATTCTCTCTCCAATTTTCTCTCCATCCATCCGAATGTATTGGGTTCAAATTCCTTTAAATTGATTCATTATATCCCATTAATATATGACATTTAACTCATTAATAAATTTGACTTATTTTTTTTTGTCAATTTTACACATATTAAATGAGGTTTTAATTGAAGGAGAGAAAAATAAAATAAAATGAGCCACATATGCCACATGTAAGCATTAATTATATGAACAAAATAGTGAAATAAACATTAATTACTTTTTAAGTGACTTGTATTATGGACCACATAAATTCTTATAGAAGTGATTTGTATTGTGGATTACAGGAAGTAATTCAAAACTTTAAGCTAGGCAACAGATTTTGATATCACACTACATATAGAATTAAATGATTTATAGAATAGTAATTACTCTCTTTAATCTGAAATATAAGAGCTAGTTGAAGGGGTTATTTTAGTTCTAAAATGCAAGACTTCAATTAATTTTGTCTTAAAAATTATAATTTTTTAAACTATCCCTATTATTACATATATTATTTATAAATTAAAGGGTATATTTTAAAGTAAATCATTTTTTTAAAAAAAATAACCAACTTGATATTAATAATTTTATTTATCTCTATGAATATTAATTATCTAACTTTTATATTTAGAAGTAGGGAATACTAAATTGAAATTTTTTTATTGGTTCTCTCCTTCAATAATTAATTTCTTTAATTATCTTGACATAAATGTCAATTTTAAGATTTAGAATTCTTTTTATTCTTTGGGTGCATAAAACCTCTTAATTATAATGTAAATATGCAATGATTAGTCATGAAATTGGGTAGTCTTTGACTATTTCTCCATCATTTCTTTCAAAATTTCTTTCCATATACTCCATCGATTATAACATAAAATATATTTACCTAATTTACTTATATTAAAAAGTTAGTTAAGTTATGATATTTATTTTCTAAAGCACTATAGGCATCTTCCATAATTTCCTCTATTCCCTCTTTTTCTTAATTATTATTAAGGGAGCATCGGTAGCGGTAAATTAGGAAAAGATTGATAAATATAAAAAATATTTAGCACTAATATCAACTCTCAAAATATATCCTATATTAAGGTCGGGAAGGAGTATACTCTATTCAGTTTAGAGATTTCAAGAATTAATAAAGGGAAGAGTTCAAAATTATTGCATGCTTCTAAAAAAAAAAACAAGTTGACTGACTTCTGACTTGGCTATGGAATTAGGAGACTTGAATGACTCAAAGACATGACTTAGTCTTATGAGTTTATATGAGGAGGAGGTTAAATCAATAATAACAGCAATAGTGACACGATATGATCTCTTTTTTCTTAAGAAATCATCGTAACATTTGGTTTGATGACGGACTGATTTGCACTTAACGCGTCTGTAGGGAAAGTTAAAGATATTATCTAATTAGATTAATAGAATTGGAATAATCTCCATCTATCATAAACAAAACCTTAATTACGCATTACATTATTGGGGTTCATACATATATAATCATACCATATACAATTACATAAAGGGCATGTTTCGGTTAGCGATAGGAGTGATGGCTTAAAAGCTATTTGACTTTTGTAAAAGCTCGGTAGAAAAAAAGTCAGGTTGTAAATGTTATTTGTATTTGGATTGATTATGGTAAAAGTGGCGGGGCTCGCGTGAAAAAGCTGAGAGCTTTTTCCAAAAAGCTTCTCCATGAAGCTTCTGCTAAAAGGAGCATTTTTGAAAAAAGCCGAGTGAGATAAAAGCCAACACAAACACCTTCCACTGAGCTTTTTTCCTATTGGAGTTTTTTCCTGATTTTTTTTTGACTTAAACCTCATTAACGCTCTTACCAAACAGGCCCAAAAACTCCCTACACATTGTGTTATATATAACCTCCAACTACCAGTTCCGCTCGTGGCTTTGTGGCACGTTCTCTAGGAACGTTACATGGGGTTTCGGGTTCGATACTTGGTATACTATGCCCTCTAGTTCCTTAATAATTATTTATAACCTCTGACTTTTAAAAGTTTAAATTTAACAATTGACCTTATTAATATCAAGGACCCATTACTGTTAACTTTCCGTTACATTTTTTATGGACATTTTTTTTTCCGCTTTTTAATCCCAGTTAACCGCTCTTTTTTGGCCGTTCTTCTTCAATTCTAACATAGTAGTGATAGTTGTTTTATTTAATAGTTATTTGATATTTTTTTCCACTTTTTAATTTTTGGGTAATTATTTTTTTAATTTAATAGTTAGTTTACAACTGCACCTTAACCCTATTAATAAAGATGCATAGTATCTTAAGTAAGTTCAAGATTTTATAAAGCCCCTTGAACTTTAAACTCGTTGCATAAAACCACCATATCTTCTGCATAAAATCACTCTAGACTTTAGGAGATTAAATTTAAATTTTGAATGTCAAGGTATGATGTCAGGATAGGTCGAATATTTCACTTCTGTTTCTACATAAATATCCTTTTTATAACAAAATAAAACAATTTTCACTACGGTTTTTAAAATATCAGTCATTTAATGTTGAGACAACAATTTAAATAATGCCACCATCTCATTTTTAATGTCTGGTTTTAGAAAACAATCGTTGACATTGCGTCATTAAATCTACTTTTTATAGTAGTGATAAAGTTGTCAACTTACATTGGATGTCATGTGTTTTCTATTGATGTTTTCTATTGATCTGGTATGACAATGTTTTTTTAAAAAAAAAAACAAAAAACAAGATAACGGTCATTTGACAGAAAATGATACATGATAAAAAGAAAATAGTAAAAAGTTAGGGGCAGGGTAAATTTATACTTTAAAATGTTAATGAATTTATATCGTAGTTGTAGTTGACCCAAAATATAGGGAGTTTTTATAATTTAGTCTCTATATGTATAGGTGTACGTATATAAATAGGAAAGAGAAGAAATATGAGAAGTGATACGTGGCCGACAGTTGGTTAATTGAAAATGTTATTGGTTAAATATATATAAAATCATTGATTCAACGGCTAATGATTCATGCTATTATTCCATAACCAAAACAATAATAATAAGTTCAAAGGAATCTTAATTAAAGATAGAGATAGAGGTTTCCCTTCCCCTTGTTTTTCACTAATCTAACCACTTATGCAACATGACAGGTGGATTCGCCATCAATCACCAGTCGGCTACCAGAACTCCAATGTCATGAGTGAATTATTGGTTGAGAATGCTTATATTAGGATTTTTTTTTTTTTGAAATACAAATTAAGGCAAGCCGGAGCTAGATTTGAGCATGCAAATTAAATTTTGAGATGAATATATATATATATAATGATTAAGATGATAAGTGGTCTCGCTCAAAGAGAAAATAACATAAATTTAAATTTTGAAAAACGTACTTATTAAGAGAAACCAAAACCATTTGCGTTTTGAGTCTCAAGAGAGATTATATCCTTAATCAATACACATATATAACTTTTAGTTTTCAAACATTTTAACAAATAATTATAATCGTGAATTGCAAGACATTAGGTCAATTCTAATAACTCTAATTCAGGAAATTTACAACAAATGTTATCGAAATCTACTAGTGTTTTGCATAAGAAAGTGAGGAAGCTTTTTATTATTATTATTTTTGTCAATAATTTCATTAACAACTACTCCTTCTGGTCCTAATTATAAGATCTAGTTGACTTTTTTGGAGAGATTAAGGAAGTTAATTAAATTACTTTAGAGTATTTTTATTTTTTTCTTCAAATCAATTACCTTGACTAATAAACTAATATATAATCTACGGATAGACAACATATCAAATGATCAAGAACGTATTAGCCTTCCTTAATCTTTCCAAAAAAAAAGTCAACTGCGCCTTATAATTATAATTTAGAGGTAGTATCTTACTAAAATCAACAGCTTTAGTACAGAAAATTGATGAAAGAAAAATGTTTCCTCTTTTTCGTATGCAAATCATTAGTACATTTCATAGCGTTTATTTTTAATTTTCTATATTAAAATTATTAATTCGAATATGATAAACAAATTTTTTTTTTTGGGTTGCCCACCCGGTTCACCGAGGCTTCGCTCCGACTAATCGGATCCGACCCGTCACAAGACCGTCTATGGTGGGAGAGTCTCCCCGGGGTTTTTTTTTTACATTCACAAGGTTCGAACTCGAGACCTTTGCGACACTCGCTACCACTGAGCCAACCCCCGTTGGTATATGATAAACAATTTTAGTACATGAAATTAGAGTTCGGGAATCGGGGTGGTCCGCCCGACAGGCCGACCCTCTACAGACAGGGTAAGGAAAACATCTGTTTTCAAAGCCCGTCCGATAGTACGGCAGGGGGCCACCTACAAGCTCGAAAATTACTATTCTAAATTCTAACTATTTTTCCTTCGATTTTTTTAAAGAAATATAATTAGTAAATTGCAATCATTAAAGTTCTAATCTATCAAATAAATGTTATCAACATTAATATCTAAACAATATAAATCATTCAACAAATAAACACATTCATTAATTCGTAATAAAAAACAAATAAACACAAAGAATATGATTTTTCCTATTTTTTCAAAAAATTTAAACAAAGGAATTCTTTATGTATCACGACAAAACGCCTTTTCCTCTCGTAATTTTGTATGTGTTTGCAAATTCTTTTTCGGTTAAATGCATGATTTTATTTGATGATAAAAATAATTATACTTATTTTACACCAAATATATTTATAATTTATTACTTATATAATATTGTAATACCAAAGTATGTGTTTATTTAATATGAAAACATCACTTCTTTAAAATTTATAATAACTAATTATATGTTTTAATACAAAATAATAATAAACATAAAAAAGGGTTATAGTTTAAATTATTTTTTTTAAGTAATTACAAATAAACACATTTATTAAGTGGAAGTCTAAGTAATTAATTTTTTTTTTAAAAAAGCTACGGTTAAATGGGCGCGAAATTTGGCCGAATCGACAGTTCTCGAGGCCCTACAGGGCCGGCCCTGCAGGGCCAATTTCAAATTTCTCAAGATATTTTTTAAGCGCGAGCCCCCGCAAGGCCGTGGCTTAAACTTAAATTTCGACTTTAGTACATGAAATTAGCAACTAATTATGTGAAATTTAATATGAATAGTAGTGAATTTGCTACAAGGGGCATGCTAGAGGGAAGATGATACTCTCATTGTCTTCTTTTTTATTATCTTCTCTTCATCTCATCTCCACCCGTAGATTATGAAATAAATGGTTTATATTTAATATTTTATAAAATTATTATTACAATATTTTACAAATTAAAATTTATTTATTTTTTATGGATTATAATTATGAATTGTATAGATCATATTTTAAGAGTTTAAACAAAATAATTTTATAAAAGATGAATTTGAACCATATACTACCTCAGATTCTAAATATAAGATATAGTTTCTAGTACAATTGCACTACAAACTATGTCATATATTTAAGACCGGAGGAGTATTATTTTAATCTAACGATGGATATGTGGTGGATGTTTTTTTTTTTTTTTTTTTTAAAAAAAGAATAAGGACATTTTTTGCAATTGCATTTAACAATTTATATATATTTTAGGACAAAAAAGGTACGTCCGTCAGGGAAAAATGAAAAAATGTGAGTGAAATTCAGGTTCATTTTGTTCTCCCAATTATCTACTCCAATCCTATTTATAAGAGTTTGATAATCAAATTACATGATTTAAGAAAGTAGTTAAAATTATTTAAAAATAATAAGTATGTCTTGAATTTTTTTTTAAAACATGCCCTTATTTATAAATGGTAAGTAAGAGAGAAAGAAATATAATAAATACTCAAACACCAAATCTTTAATTAATGTAATATATATAATTAATGAGGAACACAAATGAAAAAAAAAAAAGTCATTAAATATTAAGACAATTTTGTCGGATTCTTATAAAAAGAATAAAGACAATTTAAATTTTAGGTTTTTATATATAAAGAAAAAAGTGAGGTAGTATTTTACACATGAGATCTCACGTTTTTTTTTGATTTTTGATTTTTGATTTTGATTTTGATTTTGATTTGAGATCCAACCAGCTTCCCTCTGTATAAGTGGGAAGTGGGAAAGGGAAGGCATGATTGAGTACGCGGAGGTGCATGGTAGGGAGGAGACAACATTGACTGGAGCAGACTGGGGGTGTTTGGCTGTTGGGCAAAGAAGAAGTGAATGGAGTGGGACCTGTTTGGTTACGAAGATTACCAAATTCCGTTGTGATTGAACTTGAGTGGATCACTCCTACTTTTAGGTTGCGTAATCCCTCACGACGACGTCTCCCCACTGTCGTTTTCGTTATCTTCCCTGTCCACATTCCACACACTAAGCTATATATATATATATATATATATATAGTTAAAGGTGTAGGCGCTAACAACATGAAGTTATAAGCAGATCCAACCGCAATTTTTCGCTTATAAGAGAGTATTCATATGATTAAGGTATAAGGCCATTGGCCACACTAAGCTATATTTAATTACTTTACTCGCTCAATAACTAAAGCTATGTCTTATATATATATATATATATATATATATATATATATATATCATTTTTGTTCATATATTTTCAGATATATTGATAAATAATATTTATTGTATTCTTTTTTATTAGTACAAATATATCCACATAATGAAGACAATCATATTCAATGGAATATAAGGCACTAAATGTCTATGCATCTCTCAATGAAAATTTAACTTTGGCTTGTCACATTGTAAGGAACTCGTTACATTAGACTCAACTATGTTGATGATATGTATTGTATTCTCTCTTGGAAAAATATTTCTTAAAGAATGTGATTCTTTTTGGTAAAACGTGTTTTCTTTTACTCTTTTGGAGATTTCAACAAAAAAAGTTGAAACTTAAAAGAGAGAAAGAGATGGAGAGGTGGCTCATCTCTATCAGGTGGGTCCAAAATATATATAAGTGGCTCACATTTGTCTCTCACTTCACCCTAATCTTTGCATGAAGTATTATCTCAATCAATCTTAAATTATTTTCTCTCTGCTTGAATTTATTTTAGAATTTATATTTTACTATATTATTAAATATATTATATTTTTATTTTTATTCTTGGATATTATTTTTAAAAAATCATTGATTTGTTTCGTTTTTTAAAATCAATGAATATTGTGACAAATAATTAAAGATAATAATTACTCATAGCTTAGTCTTTTTCATTCGGACGGAGTCCAGCTGGACAGATAAACCCAACCCAACTTGGTCAAATTAAACCCAAAATAAAACACCCCGAATATATTGGATCCTTTGCGACTTGGGTTTTTTCTTTTTTCATTCTTTCTCTTTTTCGGTCTTTTAAGAAAGTTTTTTTTTTTTTTTTTTAAATAGTCAGTTCCTAACCACACATTTTGCCTTTTGAATTTGGCCCAATTGATTTTTAATAATCCCCCTCATAACCAGACCTCCAGCCACAACCTTCAACTTATTTATTGGGCTTGGGCTTGATTTGTTTAAATAATTGGCCTCATGGCAAGGAATTTTGGGCAATTTCTTAACATATATGGAATTAATTTCATGATTAATTCCCACACTCATAAAATTATGTAACTCAACCACAAATTCCTTCTCCTCATTAAATAATTTTCATATAATTCTCAGCCAAAATATGGCCCCCTAACTATTTTTCCTTTGTTTTATTCAAGAAATTGCTTTATTCTGGGGTAAAATTTCAATAAAATATTTTTAAGTTAACTTTTCCATTTGATGGGCATGAAAATATTTTTATAAATTTAAATTAACCTTAGAATAATTTTTCCTATTTTTTACCAATTATTTGTAGCCTTTTAATATTTTTCATAATTAAATTTTCCCAATCATCCATCATTTAGCCAAAATTCAGTAATTATTTAAAATTCATTTATGAGGTAATATTCTCGTTTATTTATTCCTCAATTAGGCTTCAAATATAGTTTAGGGAATTATTTCCTACCTTCCTATGCTTCTAGGGATTTTTCCTGAAATTCCGGGAATAATATTTTCAAAATCTTGATTAAAGTTCCTGAAGTTTGTTTTCTTTAAGGCATTGGTCCCTTAAATTTGAAACTGTTAAGCCATTAGTCTTTCTCTTGGTTAGGTGTGCATATGTGTGCTAACGGTGTTAATGATGATCATGTGGCAAAATATTACGAGTTGGCATTTTTTTTTGCGCAAAATGACTTGACATTTTAAATTAGTGATCCATGTAACAAAAAACAATTAAAAAAGAACAGAAACACAAGCATGGAACGCATGGCAAGAGTGATTGGAAAAGAAGAGCGGCAATTTCGAGTAAGGCCGTGTAACATCCCTATTTTTCATGTACATTAATGTAAAGATGATTTGCATATATAAATTTTTATGAAGTCATGTATGATAAATATTTATTTGCATCAAATAATCAAAATAGGATGAGCATGTGAAATTATTTGTTTATGTGTAATTAAATAATTATGGTTAGGGACAACCTTAAGAAAGAGATGACAATGGAAGTCAAAACATATTTTATTTTTCCTTTTTACCTTTAAGCAAAATGCATAAAGGAAGAAATAGGGAAAAAGTGCATAAAATTCCAAAAATACCCTAGAAGGTGTCATAAACTTAACCAAGAATTTTGGGCTATTGGGTTAAGTGGGAAAGATAATTTTTGAAGCCCAAAAAGGTGGTCCAATTCGAAAGTTGAAAGGATGGAGGGAGCAAAAAATTTTGCTCTTGAAAAAAAACATGTGTACTTATGTTATCTACCTAGTAGTACCTATAGGAAATTAATGGCTATTTTTGGGGAAAATATTGGGATGGATATGGAAGTGACTAATAATCTTCTTTTTCCCCTTATTTTTCAAAATTTGGCAAGAAAAAGAAGAAAGAAAAAAAATGCCGCCAACTCATCTCAAATACATCACTAAAGAGGCATGTAAGAAGCATTGGAAAATTAATAAAAGAAAATCTCATTCACTCTCTCCCCCTCATTTTCGCCGGACAGAAGAAGAAAAAGAAGAAGAATAAAAATAAATGATGAAGATATCCCCATAAATTAAGCAAACACAAGTATATCTTGGTACTTAACCTATTAAGGGAAAATGATGGCTATTTGGGCAAAGATACAAAGCATTTATTAAGGGAAGTTGAACACTCAACTTGATCTAAATTTCCAAAGCTAATTCTTTCCCCAAAATGCCCCTCATTTTCGTCCAAAAATGCAAGAGAAAGGAGGAAAAGTTTTCATGAAATGTATGGAAATAATTAAGAAAATAAGGGCATAGGAGTCATATAACAAAACACAAGGAATGAGCATTTTAAAAAGGCAACTCCCCTCCATTTTGGGCTGCCATTTTCATTTTCGTATGACAAGAGAAGGAAGAGGAGAGAGCATAAGGCCCCGTTTGGTTTGAAGAAAATCGGAGGAGGGAAAAAAGAAAATTGACATTTTCCAGTGATGGCGGCCGTTTGGTTCAAATTTTCCCTGGAAAATATTTTCCGCCGCCACGCCATTCTCCTGCGTTTAAGGGAAAATGGGTTCCCACAAAAAATGGTGGGAAGCCATTTTCTAGCGGCTATGAAAATGGGCTAAAGTCCATTTTGCCCTGATCACATGGCAGAGAGAGAAGAGAATGATGCTGGGGAGAGGAAGAGAGAGAACAATGTGATGCAGGAGAGGAGGAGAGATAAGAGCGTGACGCCGGGGAGAGGAAGAGAGAGAACAATGTGATGCCGGGAGAGGAGGAGAGAGAAGAGCGTGACGGGGAGAGCGGTACCAAAATCTGTTGGTGTCGGAACGGGGAAAGGAGGCCACGAGACAATTCTCGAGAATTGCCAAGCAATTCTCAATGAGATTGGCAATTCGGCAATTCTCGAGAATTGCCTAAGGCAATTCTCATTGAGAATTGCTTTGCGGTCTCGAGAATTGTCCGTTGTAATTCTCGGTATTTTTTTTAATGAAATTTTCTCAAAAAATATTCTATCTATAAGAGTAAAATGGTATTTTGTCTCATTTTCCTACCTTATTTTCTTCCAACCAAACAAATTTTTTCCTATCGACCCATTTTCATTTCCGGTCTTGCCAACCAAACACATCGAGGCAAAATATTTTCCATTCCATTCCATTATTTTCATTTTCATTCCTACCTTTTCTTTGATCCAAACGGGCCCTAAGAGTTTCCATAAAAGAGAGCCAAAGAAAGATCATGTAAGAAGAAAAGGTTGAAGATAAGGTAAGCTTAATGACCTTGGAACCTTTAACTACTCTCTTCTACCTTTTTTTTTTAAAGTAGTGTAATCACTAAAGAGCAACCTTTTACTTGGTATATTGAAGTGAAGTTCAAAAGGTTGGGGTTGTCAAGAAAGCAAAGATTCAAGGTGATATAAGCTTAAAGACAAGTAAGCCACATTTGAATATTCTTGGGTTAAGGTGCATTTTTACCAATGAACTATTGGTCGGTGAAAGGGAGCGTCAACACAATTAACTATTAAGTGGACCAAAAATACCAAAAAAAGTTTTCTTAGGAGCGTCAAAGACAACGCCGTTAGACAAAAGTTAACGTCCAGTTATCTAAGGTGATTGGCCAACGAAGCGCCGGCACAAAATTCTAAATTTTACTAAATTTAATAATTTTTTTCTCAATTGTCATTATTTAAAACTACTTGTATTATCTATGGACAAAAATGACTTATTCTTCAATTTTTTCAAAATTATAATTTGCTAAAATAAACAAAATTTTTAATTTAAAAATTTAATTATATGATTTAAATAAAACTCAAGGTGTTTTATAGTTTAATTTATATGTTAAACAATATATATATATACACACACACATATGATTTATTTTTAATGGATATCAATATTGATACTTAATAATATAAATCCGGCAACTTGATGATATATTTGTTAATTAAATGATCTATTGATTATTTGTGACTTGTTGACAAAAAAAAAAAAAAAGAAAACTTAAGAGGCTTGATGAATGGCGATTTAATAATAGGTTAAAGAAGCAATTTTAATGGGTTAAGGAGCAACTTGACCTACGAAAATTTGATTAACATTAAATGAATTTTTTAAATTACATAAATTTCTTCTAAAATAAAAATAAATCATATATTTTTTTGTTTAACATATATAATAAACTATAAAACACTTTGATTTTTATTTAAATCATATAATTATATTTTTAATTAAAATTTTTGTTTATTTTAGAAAATTATAATTTTGAAAAAAATTGAAAAATAAGTCATTTTTGTCCATAGATAATACAAGTAGTTTTAAATAATGACAATTGAGAAAAAACTTATTAAATTTAGTAAAATTTAGAATTTTGTGCCGGGCGCTCCTGGAGTAAAAGTTCGTTGGCCAATCTGCACTTTAGATAATGGACATTAACTTTTGTCTAACAGCGTTGCATTGGACGCTCCTGAGTAAAACTTTTTTTGGTATTTTTGGTCCACTTAATAGTTAATTGTGTTGGACGCTCCTGGACCAATAGTTCATTGGTAAAAATGCACCTTAACCCAATATTCTTACGTTTTCTTTTGGGTTGTTTAAGTTGTAAATGGTTTATGACTTGAGCATATATGTATTTTGGGTTTGCATGGTTAATGAAAACAAGGAACTAAGGTTTAAAGTTAAAGTTTATGGCCTAAAATGGTAGATCAAATTTGTAGAAGATATGAAGCTAAAATGAAATTTGGGATTTTGCTGATTAAGTAATAATTTTCGTGCAGCTAGTTTTTCTTGAGGATATGAGTTAATTTTGGTGGTTTTTGAGGGTTCTAAAGTGTTTAAAATGAGATTTTGTATAAGGGTGAACTTGGATCAAAATTTTGGAATCCTAGATGAAAATGTAAAAAACGTTGGGAGGCTAATTTGTGAAATTTCTGTGGAGTCAATCGGAGTTTTCATGACTTTTGATCTAGTAAATGGACTTAGAAAATAATAAAATTTTACAGGGGGAAATTTGACATCCCAAGGATTAATTTGATAGGTAACAACTATTTTTATGAATTTTTTGCTAAGAGAAATAAATGTTTGAAAACTGACCCTAAAACCTGGAGATATTCTGTACCAGCAGTGGTGTTTTGGGCCATGGCTGAATTTTTGACTTGGTCTGACCCAAATTAGTATTTTTTGTTGAAAATAGACATATTAAGGGTCATTTGGAAATTTGAATCAACACAAAATGATTTTTCTAGATTTAATTATGAATTTTTAAAGTTTGGCCTTTATTTCTGAAAATTTCAGGAATTTGACAAAATAAAAGGATTTTAGGCCCATATTAAATTCCTTAATAAGAAAAGGAATTTAGAAAAAATGGACACATGAATTGGGCTTATTTTAAATTATCAAAGAAGATATTTATTGAGGTGGAATTAATTATATTAATATTTTATTATTAATTGTAATCTTTTGTGCCGGGGAAATTATTCTTATCTAGTCGGCGCAGGTAGTAACCTTAATACTCATATACTGTGTGAATTGTGTATATATGTTTTACCATGTTATATTACATACATTTATTTATCATTTATTTTCAAGCGCTATGGAACGTAATACTTGTGTGTAATAAGGGCTTTCTTTGTGTCTTTGTGCACGGTGGTGTCTTTGTGTGCTATTAGGATTCACTGCGATGTGTTGTGTGCTATTAAGACTGCTAGTTCGGATTGGATTTGTGTGCCTTGATGCGAATGTTATGTGGTATTTGTTTATTTATGGTTTTCTTACATGCATTATTTATACATTTTATATGAGATTAACGGTTACTCTGGGATTCAATTTTGAATCCCAGCCCCTTTTAAGCCCTCTGGCAGTTCATCTAGAGCGGAGCCGGGAGACAGAGGTAAGGCTCCGGAGTAGGGCTAGTATGATGGTGGATGTTGATGATTTTCTTTTGGATATTTATTTTGATTTCTGGATGACTGTAGTATTTTATTTTGGCCTATCAGGCACCATTATCCGGATGACTGTATATTAATCCCTCCAGGGAAATTTATCTTTCCATATTTTTATTTTATCAGTATACCTTGTCCAAACCGGTGCGTGCTTTGCTGCTTAAACTCTGATGCATGACGTAATTAACCTGAGAAATGGAATTAAACTAAAGGACCACACTACTCGCCACCTAAGAGGGTGAGACCGGTAGGTGTGTTACAGGCCGCCGGCAAACCACCACCACCACCACCATTGCCATTTTCTAGTTTCTCAAAATAGAAGTGTGATGGTGAATAGTCTGATGCGTTATTATACATCCAGTGTTTATAATGACTGTCACGTGCTCCAACCAAGCCTGGTTAGATATAAATATAACCATATCATCATCATTATATCAATCATCAATCATTATTAATATATTAATATATACTTAAGAGGAATAGCACAATAAGCCATACACTGAAGTTTGCCTTTTATGTGTCTTCGAATACTATCCCTAACAACTGTTGCGCTTAAAATTCAAGCCGTCTCTTTTCATTTGGCTTTGTGTCGTTCTTGCATCTCCTTCCTGCCCAATGCTTTCAATTTCCAAATTTAAATGTCTCCTATATTGAGCTACAACCCTCCTCTCCCACATAAAAAGGAAAGTTGAAGCGTTTAAAGAAAGCAGTTACAGTTCTTGAAGATCTCCGCATTAATATGCCCGACTGTAACCCTTTTTCGCCTCCTGCTAATTCTGAGGAAAGCAGTTAGAGTTCCTAAAGAAAGCGTTATGCTTGGCGCTTGGTTTAGATTTTGAGGATCTTAATGTGGCAACTGCATTGTCATTTGAGACTATTGGAGGCGAAAATGGACCAAGCGCCGAGTGTGAAGCTTCGGAAAGCGTCAAGAAAGATGGTTTGAGTGAGACGAGGGTTTCATAATTTGATTCCGTGGCTGAGGATCTTGGAAGAAATGCCCAACCTTGCTCAATGGAGGAGAAGGGGCTAGATATCAAGGATCTTGATCCCAATGAACTAGAGAAAAATCAACATAGCCTGGATCTTGATGGAGTAATTTAATTTTAAAAATACAAGACTGTTAACGTTCGAACGTTAACAGTCTATTAATGAAAAAATATGTCATTTAAGTGACAGTTTTCGCGTGTACACTGTACTTTATTGGAACATCAAATGTCTCTTAAAAAATTACTCCAATCCCGCCAACACCTCTGTTCATGACCTTGACGAAACAAAACCTTTTTCACACTTCTCTCCTCCGCAATCGCGCCCTCAAATCAAATTGATTTTGTGTCTCGGTCGACGACATTCTCCCAAATCCCACTCGACCTCAACCCTTCTGTGATTTTTACCCCTCAAGCATAGGCATTTCCACAAAACCTATTGACCATCAACCTTTTCCCCTAAACCCAATTGACGTGACGCCTTATTTCCCCTAAACCATCTGCACGACGATCCGCAATCACAAATGGCTAGGGTAAAAATGACGGAGAATCGATTACACGAGATGAGAATCACAATAGAGGACGTCAACAACTACAGAAAGTACAGAGCAAGCCTTAGAAGGTGTGGGCGTGATGGTGGTTCTAAGTATAAAACCAAGAACCATGAATGGTATGACGACTATGAAGAAGTTGCAAAGTGGAAGCGCGACCTTGTGGCAAAGGAAACGAAGAGACAGAAAAGGGCTGCAAAGAGGAAGCAATTGACTGGCCAATCAACAAAAGGGACGCAATCTTCTCAAAATGATAGCGAGAGTAGACCTGAAAACTCCCCCAATCCTAAAAAACAGAGACGTGATGAGATTATGAAGGGGAAGAGGATTGTTGTGGTGAGTGAAAGCTCAAGTTCGGAGAAGGAGGGAGATGAAGATGATGACAGAGAACAGGGGTCATCGGCATCGGAAGACGATGACGATGACGGAGAACAGGGGTCATCAGCATTGGAAACAAAAGAAGATGACAAAGATTCAGCATCGGAAGACAAGGAATATGATGCAGAACATGGGTCATCGGCATCGCAAGACGAAGCAGATGACGGAGATGGAGCATCGGGGGTGAGGGCTAAATTTTACAAGCAACTTCACAAGAAACAGAGAGCAAATGTCATCCCACATGCCAAGCCAGACTACAACCAAGGGAAACTTGAGGATTACGACATGAGGTTAGTTAGGAAAAGCTTATGCAAAATGAGTAGAATAGATGTTGACTCCTTCAAAAGTGATTATAATTTTGGTCTAGCCGACATTCTTAGGCCATTCAAGGGCCTACTAGAGTTATCACTTCCATACTGTGAGTCTGTGGTCAAAGTATTTTACTCGAACCTTAAAATGTCTAGAGCTGGTGTTGTGTCTACATGCGTCAGAGGGCAGAGCATTGAGATCAATGAGAAAATGATCCTTGAATGGTTAAATGTAAAGGCACCACAAGCTAACATAAGCTTTACCGGGGAACAAATGGACGCCATACTACTGAAAGGCCACACAACAGAGGATGACTACTGCAGACCCAAACAGACTCTCGATAGATATAAGTCTTACCTGTACAGTCGCAACTTTGTGAATAAGGGTAGACACTATGCAACAATGAGCACTGAAGACAAGCTGATACTAACATATCTGATAAAGGGCAAGCAATTTAAGTTGGGGAAGAGGATAGTTGAGACCATGCTAAGGGCAGCCACTTTGACCAAGAGAAACTCAGAATTGCCTTACCTGTCTCTTGTGTCTATGATATTGGACAAGAACAAGGTTTGGTATTTGGAAGAAGGTGAAGCACCAATGTGGTCCCCAGAGTTTGATGATGAGGTGTTGAACCGAATGCGCATTCGTGTTGTGTTGGTCGATTTCCTTGATGGCAAGTGAACCAGTCGAACAAGTAATAAAGTGAAAGTAGAGTATCGTTTCACAGAGACTGAGATACCGAAGAGAGATGCTTAATTGCTATGATAGTTGCAATCGGAAAGTAAATGTAAGCTGGTTTGAGAGGTTTTTGATGATTACGCTAATAACGAAGTAAACAAAGTAAATTTAAGAAGATATCGGTAAGAAGTTAGCTGAACTCGGACTCCTCCTTAAGTGCATAATTCCCCCGGTTGCTCTACCTATTGCTATAGCATCTATCGCATAGCTTCCACGCAATTGCTACAACATAGCTACTAACTACAAAGCTATTCGATTAACCCACCGCTATGATCTATCGAAGCTTCCGCATCCGATACATATGATATTAACTATACTCCTTCCATATTCCTATGGCAACTTTCTAGTTTTTATTTGAATTATACTCGGGGTGTCTTGGTTATGAGAGGTAGACCCATTCCGAAGCCTACAATAAATAGGTCAAGCCTTGCACCATTTTTGCCTAGCAAACATTTGTTTCTCGGGGTCTAGCCTCGACTCCTTGCCGAAGCCGAGACCACGAGTCTAGCCCTTAGATTCCTCTAATCGACTAGTAGTTAATTTGCGATAAGCAAACTGAATCTATTAAATTGAGAACTTGCAATCGGGTTCATACACGCTAAGAATTCATCCTCGTTCGGCCATCGAAAGTTAGTTCATGACCGACGAAGGAAACAAAAAACAGATGGTAACAAAATGACCCATGATCTAACTACTGAAATTAAACAAATGAAAATAGAAAGCTTGACGGCGTGGATGAAGCCCTGTCACGTCACCACTCCACGTCTTCTTTCCTCCGTCTTACTGCGAGGAAGGATGCTGGGTTATCTTGGAATTCTCGTGCTAGTGAAGTCTCTCACTCTTCTGTTGAGTCGGCCGAATGTGTAATCTTGTGTTGGCTCTCTGCGACTCTCTTCCAGGGTTGTCCTGCTGTTTCCTTTTATATTCGGACTTTTGTGTGACGCAAGTTAAGCTAGTTGGGCTTTCCAAATCTGTCGAGATCTATCGCATCTTCTGTTTGTAGATTGATTCTGCGGATCCTGCGGGATTCTTCAAATCTTTCCGTTTTGATCCTCTACATCTTCTATTTCATTATGTCAGCAATCTACTTGTTGATCTCGATCTTTAATTTCTATTCCTGAAATCAGCTAGAATAAAGGGTCAGAACATATGCCGCATAACATTGCGTCCTTTACTTTGCTATAGCTTTCGTGATGCTTTTTATTGCCTTTCGAGTTGCGGTCGAAATGCTATAGCATCGTATCAGGTTTTCTATACGTTCTTTAAAACAATGTAATTTGCTCTTCTTAGTACATGTTCAGGATGTAAATGGTTTTCATCCTTCCGTTCCCTATATAATGAATATATGCCTTTTTGCTTGGATTGTTTGCAGTTTAAGCTTTTATTCACCCTTCAATTTGGTCATGAAGTACAGGGAAAACATGGTATAATTTGTGCTCATCATGTTGCTGCCAAACAGGCTTCCACATCATCCAGTGAGGGGGAAAAGGTGCCTTAGTCTACCCCTGAGTCAGACGGAGCTCATACTGGCACATCTGAAAAAGAACTAGTTGTTGGCCAAGCACATGGTGACATAGCAAAAATATTGGGTCAAATTGTGGAGGACAAAGTTCAGCCATTGAAATCAACGCTTGCTGGTTTGGTTGGTGAAATGGCAAAGATGGAGACTAGAATGACCAGCATTGCTCTTGACTTCAATGACCTGAAGTCGTTCATACATCTATATGCGACTGAGTTCAAGGAATTTGCTGCATTCTTGGCATCACATAAGCAAGCTGCAGGACCTTCAAACCCGGCTGGAAATGGAACCCAATCCCTTTACCATGCACCTCCCGTTAGTTCCAAATCATGTGACCCTGATGGAGGGGGAGCAGACCAGTTTGCTCATGGCAGTCCTCAAGCCTCTCCACTGTCATGCCACAACTCGCCAAAGACCATTGAGCATCAAGAGGAACATGTGGCTGGTTGCAAGGATGGTAAAGAATATTCGAAGCCTCATGATAGTAGAGAGCCATCACCACTCTACTCCAATCCATCCCCCCATACCTAATGTGCTAGACCAGAACCTTTTACCTCAATCAACATCCCCTGAACAGAGTCACCCTGATGAACAGACAGCTAATCCACCACCATCCTCCGACAATCAATCCCCCACTACTAATGACACTCCTAAAGACAATGTGCCTCAATCCCTCTACTGATGCCCCACATCAGGACTATGTGGCTTAAGCCAACTCACTTACTAACACTGATGAGCTTGACCCAATCACACCTCTCTCCATTGTGCCTCTCCTTCAGCCTGTAAACCCTCCTCCTGCGCCTTGAAGGACACTAGCTACACTTGTCCCTTTAAGATTCATACCAACATCCTCATTCAGAACAGGGCTTGCAGCTGAGAATTTGCCCCATATATTCTCTGCTCCCACACCAAATCCTTCTTCTCCTCCAACGTCTTCAGCCCCATTATTCATCCCAGTCAACCTCCCTGGTTCACATTCAACACCACCAAGGTGGTCCGCTCCTAGGAGGTCGCCAGCGAAGAGGAAGAAGAAGACTTAGGACACTTTAATGCTTAATTTATGTTGCATGTTTTTTGTAAGAAGTGGATACACTACTTTGCATTTTCCCTGTTGTTATACTTCTGGTTTAACTTTTGCTGTCATGGTGTAGCTTCTTTGATGTTCCGTTCAAACGTGCTTGTTTTGTTCGAACGTGACATTTTGTGTTTTTCTGCAGTTGAACTCCGACTCACTTGTTAACATATTGCTGTTATGTTATACAATTTTAAGTATGTTTGACGTCATATTCACTACTGAATGAACACTCATTTGGCATGTCTTAATGCCTATCCATGCTCTTCACATGTGTTAGATGTCTTTTATGTTTTGCTTGATATTGAATATGTTTTCCCCTACATTGCAGCTGCTAAATTTACTGATATACTATTTGTATTTGTATTGTGAATGAACATTGCTTGTTCGTTGTCCAGAATCATCGTTACCGTCCCTGTGCATGTAGTAGACCATTTGTGGGGTACCTTATGATTCTTCAATCCAACTCTGCCTGCATTGTTATGCAGCATTTGAAAAAGCCAAATAGCATTATTTTGAAGCATTTGAGAAGGCCAAATTTCATTTATGTTCTTTCATTAATTCTATCTCAATTTCTCTCAATTAGCCATTTGACTTTTAATCCAACACTGCCTTCCTTGTTTTTAAGAATTTGTGAATGTCAAATTTCATTACGTGGTTTCATTGAACCTGTCTCAGTTAGCCCTCTGACTTTTAACACTGCCTTCCTTGTTTTTTTAGCATTTGAGAAGGCCAAATTTCATCATTTTGATTGATTTAATCAGTCTCAATTAGGCATGTCGGTTTTAAACCAATTGCCTTCCTTGTTTTTTAGCATTTGAGAAGGCCAAATTTCATCATTTTCATTGATTTCATCAGTCTCAATTAGCCATGTCAGTTTTAAACCAACATCGCCTTCCTTGTTTTTTTAGCATTTGAGAAGGCCAAATTTCATCATTTTCATTGATTTAATCAGTCACAATTAGTAATGTCAGTTTTAAACCAATACTGCCTTCCTTGTTTTTTAGCATTTGAGAAGGCCAAATTTCATCATTTTCATTGATTTAATCAATCTCAATTAGCCATGTCAGTTTTAAACCAACACCGCCTTCCTTGTTTTTTTAGCATTTGAGAAGGCCAAATTTCATCATTTTCATTGATTTAATCGGTCTCAATTAGCCATGTCAGTTTTTAATCCAACACTACCTTCCTTGTTTTTTAGCATTTGAGAATGCCAAATTTCATCATTTTTATTGATTCAATTAGTACGAATCGGGCATTTGAGTTTTTATCCAATTTTGCAACGCTCTTGTCTCAATGCACTCATCGTGTCTACTCCTTTCTTTGATATATCTCTAACAAATATGTTGATATATCACTCTCGTTGTTCTGATTTGGACTTGTTAACTGTGCTGATGAATTATCTAAATTAGCCAATCAGTTCTTTTCCTGCTTTTCACACTTTACCTCTGTTTTCCCAAACGAACGATCTTTTTTTCTCATGGCCTTCACACTTTTCAGGGGTTTTCCTCTCAGTCTTCATTTTATTTATTTGTGCGACATTCTCTAAAAATGCATTAACTGGGTTCAATAGGTTAATCGTTTTTGCCTTGTTCATATGTTATTATTAATTTTCGCTGCTGGTTTCATTGTTTCGTGTTGTCACCTTTTGTGCCTCCTCCTTCTCACATCCCGAATCCACTCGACGTCGCAATTTCATCTCGCATCGCCGTCTACTTCAGTTTTACAACTGGACATTCACGCCATCTGGGATTAGGGTTCATTGTTCTCCCTTTGCGAAAACGAAAGTGTTCATGCCAGGATGATTTTGTTTTTTGTTTTTTTTTAATTAAGGGGCCTTTTTGGAATTTCACATCACATGCCCACTTAACTAATACCCAATTCTTCATACCAAACAATCCATTTTCCCTCAAGTTAGGCTCATTTCCCTAGTTTACCAAACAGTTCACATTTTAAACTTCCCTCTTAAATTTTCCTCCCTTTCCTTTCACTTCCATTCCTTTCCTTTCCCTCCTCACATCTTCTCTGTACCAAACGGGCCCTTACTTATAAGTAGTCTTCCACTTTCTTCTAGGAAAAGGACGAACTCCTGGGCACCAAAATAGAATAAAGACCTTGTTCTTATCCATTGTTGGATGATTGATTATTATTAGTATTATTAATAAAGACCTTGTTCCTGAGCTTGGCGCTAAAATAGGGCAGATCCAGTTTTTTTTTTGAATTAGGGGCATTTTGGTATTTCCATGAAAATAGTGTGAGACCTACTACAAAAAGTAATGGTGTTAAGTGATGAGTACAAATTATACCATGTTTTCCCTATACTTCATGACCGAATTGAAGGGTGAATAAAAGCTTAAACTGCAAACAATCCAAGCAAAAAGACATATATTCATGATATAGGGAACGAAGGATGGAAACCATTTACATCCGAACATGTGCTAAGAAGAGCAAATTACATTGTTTTAAAGAACGTATAGCAAAGGCGATACGATGCTATAGCATTTCGACCGCAACTCGAAAGGCAATAAAAAGCATCACGAAAGCTATAGAAAAGTAAAGGACGCAATGCTATGCGGCATATTTTCTGACCCTTTATTCTAGCTGATTTCAAGAATAGAAATTAAAGATCGAGATCAACAAGTAGATTGCTGACATAATGAAATAGAAGATGCGGAGGATCAAAACGGAAAGATTTGAAGAATCCGCGGGATCCGCAGAATCAATCTACAAACGAAGATGCGATAGATCTCGATGATTTGGAAAGCCCGGCTAGCTTAACTTGCATCACACGAAAGTCTGAATATAAAAGGAAACAACTGGACAACCCTGGAAGGGAGTCGCAGAGAGCCAACACAAGATTAGACATTCGGCCGACTCAACAGAAGAGTGAGAGACTTCACTAGCACGAGAATTCCAGGATAAAGATCGCTTCCTCGCAGTAAGACAGAGGGAAGAAGACGTGGAGTGGTGACGTGACAGGGCTTCGTCCTCGCAGTGTGACAGGACTTCAGAACGCCGTCAAGCTTTCTATTTTCATTTGTTTAATTTCAGTAGTTAGATCATGGGTCATTTTGTTACCATTTGTTTTGTGTTTCCTTCGTCAGTCATGAACTAACTTTCTGATGGCTGAACGAGGATGAATTCTTAAGCGTGTATGAACCCAGTTGCAAGTTCTCAATTTAATAGATTCGGTTTGCTTATCAGTAAATTAACTACTAGTCGATTAGAGGAATCTAAGGGCTAGACTTGTGGTCTCGGCTTGCTGGCAAGGAGTCGAGGCTAGACCTTTGAGAAGCTTGATGTTTGCTAGGCGTACGGTGCAAGGCTTGACCTATTTATTGTAGGCTTCGGGAATGGGTCTACCTCTCATAACCAGTTCACCCTGAGTATAATGCAGATAAAAACTAGAAAGTTGCCATAGGAATATGGAAGGAGTATAGTTAATTAATATCATATGTATCGGATGCAGAAGCTTCGATAGATCATAGCGGTGGGTTAATCGAATAGCTTTGTAGTTAGTAGCTATCTTTGTAGCAATTGCGGAAGGCAGTGCGATATAGATGCTATAACAATGGGTAGAGCAATTTGGGGGAATTATGCACTTAAGGAGGAGTCCGAGTTCAACCTAACTTCTTACTAATATCTTCTTAAATTTACTTTGTTTACATTATTAGCGTAATCATCAAAAACCTCTCAAACCAATTACATTTACTTTCCGATTGCAACTATCATAGCAATTGAGCGTCTCTCTTCGGTATCTCAGTCTTTGTGGGCGATACTCTATTTTCACTTTATTACTTGTTATTTGGTTCACTTGCCATCAAGGAAATCGACTAACATTAAGTTAGATTTAACGGTCATGTTATTTTTGCACCAATTTTGAGAGTTCATGGGTATTTTTGCACTTCGAAAAGCATTTGGTGTTAGGTGCTCATGAGGATAAAGCATATGTGCATTTTTGCATCTTTACTTTAATATATAATAACCTCTCAATGTAATTTTGATTTCTTCAGGCTTGTGGGGCTTTTCCTATAAACTTGGAAAATTTAAAAAGATATTTGTCTTTTTATTTTTAAATAACTTTATAAATATTATCGTAAAATATTGAGTACCCACATATCACACATCATTATTTCAAAACGAAGTTCTTTCATTGCCGAAAAAAGAAAAGGAAAAAAGTATGCCTCCCCTTCTTATTTATTTATTTATTTTTTAAAAAAGATGCACTACATGTTCATAGGTTTTTGCTTTTTCTAAAAAACAAGAAACAATAAGAAGGTCAAAGTATATATATTATAATTCATATTAGATTAAATTAATAATTGAAAAAAAAATCTGAATTACTACTTTGATCGTATTTATAGAGCAACGTGAATTTTTTTTTTTTTTTTTTTTTGGTCTCGTCTATAAGACGCATCATTAGATTAAATTTTCTACTATCATATTTCATTACATTCTCTAGATTCTACCAAATGGGAACTAGTTGGTGCGAAATTGCCTCTAACTTAATCTTACGTATTCTCTTTACCAAGAATATGGTAAATTTAACAACCATATATCTTTACTCTTAACTCTGGATCCATATTACTATTGGTGATTTTGCATAATTATATTATAAAAATTAAATCTGAAATCCAAATCCAAAAGTAATTTAGAAACTCAGTTTAATTAGGATTTGATAATGGTATATTTCATTGTACTATTGAATCCTCAAGCTGCCTTCTGAGAGCATATATAGCGACAAGAGACTAGGAATAATATAGTAAATCTCATTTGAGTTAGTTCAAGTTTAATTTATGGAAATTGTTTACGTAATAGGATATGCGTGGTCCTCATCCTAAGAAAATGTACAAAGTTCACATGTGGGTGAGAGAATTCATCATCTGTTTGGTTGTTCAAACGAAGAGGCATTGCAAAACTAAAGTAACTGCTCTGTAGATTTCGAAACTGTATTCTTCGAACAATCGAACTCAACAGGTTCCACTTGTTGAAAACAGTTTTGGAGTTTTATGCATGTTGCTTCTGATATTTTCTTGGTTCAACTTGGGCTGATGCATGTGACTACCTCCTAGTTTCAACTTCCTTTCATACCAAGTCTTTTTATTTCCCAAATTAATGAATTCTTAATCCAAAAATAGATAAGTAGATAAACATTAATTGTGCGCATTATATTCTTATCAATTACGAGTATATCATCGATCACTTTTGTAAATATTTATTTCATAAAAATTTAATGCTTCACGCCGTTGGTGATGATGACATGGGAAAAAAGGGCAACACAATCGCTTACGTCTCCAACAATCCATCTGAGATTAAATTCTTAAAAATGAAATGTGTGTATATCATTGTTTTTTGGACCATCCTCCAAATGTAGTGCTTATCTTAATTTAACACTAGCTAGCTTGTTTAAATAATTGTGCCAAAACTAACTATCAACACAAAATAGGGGTCGATCTGTTCGGACAGAATCTTCCACGTGTCATGATCCAAATATGCCGAAAGTTTGAAACTTACTCGACCTTTAACACCGGACATGGTATAAAGACCCTCTTCGGCTCCTTTTCTCCAGTCACCCCAGTCCCAATTCGTGAGCACTAAAGCCATTTTCACCGAGAGGTTTGCTCCGTGCTTTCCTTTTCATAGAAGCAGCATTCCTTCTTGGAATGCACCTCTCTTGTTGAGTTCTTTGCTGACTTTTCTCTGTCTCTGAATCGCACTAGCTCGTTTGTGTCACCTAACTGGCTAGAAGTTGGTTGCGCACATGACACAACCGTAGGTTCAGATAACAGAGGCCCCACACGCAAGTACGATAAGGCTGAATAGGAGCTCCCCTCGATGCTATACAAGTTGACATCCTTTAAGGCTGTGTACTTAGAATTTTACTTTTCGTTGTCTTAGCAGCACCGGAGATTCCAACTATTCTCGCTTCTGTTCAGATCTCTCATCTCTCTCTCACACGGTCCAGATCAAGAATATGAAGGCTTGGGATTGGGAAGTGCAGCTGCAACAAGGTTGCTGATTCTTTAGCTAAAAAGGGATTGAATGGATGCAACGCTCAACGATTCCAAAGCTGTACACGTCTGCTTTGTCTGTCAAGTATGTGCAATGCAAGGATACTTGACTGATAAAGCAGTTGTTTACAACTTTAGTGTTGTTGCTTTAGAAATTGTTAATGGAAAAAACAATGCAAGTTATAGGCTAAAAGAGGAGTTTGCTTATCTTCTTGATTGGGTTGGTTATATTTCTTACACTTGGCATATATAAGTGGTGTTTGATATTCTTCATAAATTAATAGTTTGATATAATTTGTAATGACTACATAATTTGATGTAATTGAAGGCCTATGTTCTTCAAGAGCAAAGAAATCTTGTTGAGCTGGTGGATCCAAATTTGGTTTCAAGCTACTCATCACATGAAGCCATGATAATGTTAGAGGTGGCACTCCTAAGTTGTAATCCATCTCCAACTCTAAGACCATCCATACCCTCTGTTGTTGGCATGCTTGAAGGAAAGTTGCTTATCCAAGAGCTGGTAATCAAGCACCGGTAGAGTGGCCAAGATACGAGATTCAATGCCTTTGAGATACAATCAGCTGAAGGTAGCCATAGTCAAACCTTTAATTCTTCTACAAAATCACACCAAAGTGTGGAGCAAAGAGTTGAAGCAATGGATTGTCCATCATCACAAGATAATCATAGCCAAACCTTAGCTTCTTCTTCATTCTCATATAGAAGTGCAAAGCAAAGAGTTGAAGCAATGGATGGTCCATCCACAGCTGACTCCTTTATTTCCATTCAAAGTAAATATTTCTCTTCATCAAGTAGGCTTCTGAAAGATTTCTACTAGGTCGGAAAATTTGCACGAAACTACATTCTTTCATAAAAGGAGTAGACATTGTTCGAAGCAGGGATTAATAATCACGCACATGCAAAGTCAGAGAAATAACATAAAGTGTGAAGAAGAATTTACATGTGCTAATTAATTACTTCTTCTATTTTGCAATTTAAATGTAATGTGTACTTAACGCAATACAACCTTACACACATTGTTTATTATTGGATTTCCTAATGCGAAATGCGCGCTATTCATTAGCTTTCTTGTGATAGATAATAGGAACATTCAAACAAAGTTGACAATCATGAGATTGGAATAAATAAATAAATATATATATATATATATATATATATATAACTAACGAATGTATTATGATAAATAAAGAAATATTGTATTTTATTGAACCCATATAGAGAATATTTTAGTAAAAAATTTGAATCAGACTAAAGTAAAAGATAATATATATTTTTGAAATAAATTATATGTATATTTTAAAATAAATTAAAAAAAATATGTGCAAGAGCGAAATAACAAATTAATTATTCGTAAAATATAATAATACTATTAAATATGTGACCCTTATTGAAATGTGTGAAGAAGTATTTAGAAAAAAATGAAAGCAAATTTGCATAAAACTCAATGAAGATAAGGTTGCAATTTGGATATCTGAAGTATACGTCTATACGTTTAATATAAGTTTCAATAAATTTATTTATACAAAAAATTTGACATAATTTCATACACATGATTGAATATAAAAAATAAGATGTAAAATTTATAACTTGTAAGTATGATCTAATTAAAAAAAATAATTATATTTTATATTAACATATGCACTTATGGATTGGTGGTTTACTGATACATATTTTTGTTATTAAATAAGTAAATTTCTGTTAGAGACAATTTTATTTACTAACATAAAGTTGGTCTAGCAGTGTAAGGCCCCACTAAATCTCTCTTGATCTTGAGTTTGAGTCTAAAAGGAAATACATGCGTTCGAAGAGGCAGCTAAGAACTCCAAACCAGATATCAAATACAATATGAAAAAAACAGAGATAATTTTATTTGAGACCCTAGATATGGGCTATTGACTATTAATAAGATTGAGGCTGGCCAATTCTACCTCGGCTAATTTGATGGTTTGTATGCCCAACGGAAACATATATGGCACCAATGTGGCACAACTTGGGCCTTTTTTCTTTCTAAACAAAGACATACTTTTATGCTAAGTTCACTTAACACCTTCACCAAAGTTTCTGGGAATGCTTTTTGCTTTGCTTTTACCACATTTTCAGATGGTGCTATATTAGGGAACATCACACAAATTAATATCTTGGTGGGTTATGATATTAAGAAGAAGTTGGTTTCCTTCAAGTCTGTGGATTGCACCAAGCTCTGATTTATATTTATGCTAAATTCCTATTATGAATATACTGTTTTTCCTCTTAATTTCTTGGTCAGATAATCATGTGTAAACTAGATTTAAGTTGAATGTTGTTTGGATTGATTTCTATATAATGTTATGTTCTTGCTTATGTTCCCATGCAATAAAAAAGTAATATTTTTCTGTGTACACAGATCATTCATTATTCATAAATTGTGGAGGACCAGAAATTGAATATGAGGGGAATAAATATGAAGATGACACTAGTCCTGAGGGTATCTCGTTTTTTTTTTCCCTAGTGATGATGAATGAGCTTAAAGCAGCACAAGAGTATATACCGAAAGATTTGCTAATAATTTCATAGCAACAAATAGATTTTCCCTCAATATTACCGGTCCAAGCTTCTATCAAACAGCTCATGTTTTTGCCTTATCTCTCAAGTATTATGGCATCTATATGATTAATGGAAATTACATACAATGTCAAGCTACATTGTGCTGAGATTATGTATTCTTATGACAAAAATTTCAGCAGCATTGGAAGGTACGTATTTGATGTTTCAATTCAAATGAGTCTTACTACTCCCTCCAATCATTAATACAAGACCTATTTACCTTATTTGATTAGATTAAGTAAATGAGTTAATATTACATGTTTTTTTCCCCTAAAACACCCTAATCATCTAATTTCCTATTGTTAAGAAATCATCTTTTTTATCTTACCTGATTGTTGTTCAGGGAGCATCAATAGGAGTAAATTAGAAAAATATAGGCTAATATAAGAAATGTGTCTTATACCCCATCCGGTCCATAATATAGAGTACTTCTAGAAAAATAATTTTGTTCAAAATATAAATTACTTATAAGATAATTAATACTTATTTTCAATTTTATCCTTCCACTCATTAAATTTTCAAACACATTTTTCACACACACACAGAGATATATATTTTTTTTAATCATTGGGGCCAAAATGGTCCTACAGATCAACCCTAATTACAAAATCTGGATCGGCGTCATACCACTGCACTACTTTAGTAGTGCTGGTCACACACAGATATATATGATCATCATCAATATATACTCAATACCAATAGGAAGCCGTTCACTGTTGCCATATCACTGTAGCTCCTCTCACAAATCACTATTGAATACAACAGTACCAGCTCACTTGTAAGCTGTTGCACTTCATCGGGCTCCGTGCCTTTGGTTTTACACAATTTGAAATATTTCCAGTCAGATTTTGCATTTCCGCAAAAGGAGAAAACGACAGGCTCTGTGCTTGTGATTAAAGCCTGAACGTTGCCGGAAGTTTATCTACTGATCTGTAAAGCCAAGCTGCAACGGAGGAAGCTTCGGATATGGAGTTTTGTCCGTCGCAGTCCGTCAATGAAGAGGAAGGATCATTTGACCGTCTCAACATTTGTTCTTTGCCCAGATCTGTCATCAGTCTCAGTCCGTCTCTGCTCATTTCAACCGTCCGAGACGAAACCTCCGTTTCTGCACAGATTAGGGGGGGTTGGGGGTTGCTTTGGGAAAAGGATGGCCTTGAATGTTGTCTGCGGTTGCATTTTGGAAGACCATGCTTGACGAGTTCTTTTTTTTTTTTTCCAATTACTCAGAAATTTTTCATCACTGTAGGAGGAAGCAAGATCTGTGGGTGAGCTCCGCAACCAGCGATTAGCAAATTTGATTGGTTGTTGTTGTGAGGGTGATGAGAGGTTGCTTGTGCCAGAATTTATACCGAATGAAACATTGGCAAAACACCTTTTCCATTGTAAGAGCTCTTTTCATGTTTCACTAAAATATTCCTTCTATCTTTAGTTTTTTATTAGTGAACATCTGATCAATATGTCGTGAATTCATGGTTTATGTTTATTTTTTGCTTCATGGATGTCTGTATTGAGGCTGTGATGGGGCAGTGTATGGAACTGATGCCTAAGCCCCTAGAGTTTGGCAGTGTAATGAGGTTTAACAGTTCCAGTTAATTGTTTGGAGCTATTATCTGGACATGGGCATATCGAAATGACTTTTTAGAACGGGTGTCAGTGCAGCATATAGAAACTACGGTCTTGCAACTAACTGTTTTGTGATGATAAAATTGAGGCATCTTTTTTATTACATATACTGATCAAATCTATACCCTTAATTAGTGAGCAAGAGTTATTTTCCCTTTCTTAGAGAAGGAACAAACACCTTAGTAGGTATCGGATTCTAGTCCAACCCAAGTGGTTTGTGTAAGACAAATTTGTCAAAAATATTTGTTAATGGATATGAAATTTCACAACGTATGCTTTTGGTCACCTGTAAGGTACTTTCTTGCTTTTATATGGCGAAGCTATATTTTAAGGTGGTGCTTCGAGTCAGTATGATGTGAAATAGTATATTCATGTCTCTAAATCAGGGGAAACACAGCCTATGAAATGGGCAATGCGATTAAGAGTTGTTTTCCATCTTGCGCAAGCTCTAGAATACTGCACAGGAAAAGGGCGAGCCATATTTTATGATGAAGTTGCTATCTGCTTTTTTAACACAGTAAGAAGTTAATTATGTAAGCCATATTTTATGAAATAATTTAGAATGCCTTACTACCAAGAATGAACATTTTAAAGACAATAGTAGACTGCTATGGCAAGACCTTTTTGGTACAGTTATTTGAAAAGCATTAGAATCATAATTAGAATTGGTACGTATTTTATTGGCCATATCTCAAGTCCAACACTTCAACTGTCTTATATTGTTACTTGCAGATAATAATTAGAACTGGTACGTCTTTTTTTCAAGCTTGGTTTTAAACCAGGAGTGCGACATTTTTTTTATAGCTTTGATCATACATTTACATTTCAATGTTTTTTTTAATTATTATTATATAAAGAGAGTATGGGGCTTTTTTGTTCTCTAACACTTATAAAGAGGTGGATTTCAGAGTTAAAACACTGCAGAAACTATGCTGAGTTTCTTGTCTTGAACCCTTTCAAAATTTAATTGGAGCAGGCTTATTTTTATGGGAGTATATTTAAATGTCATGGACTGTTTGAACTCTACTGTACTTTCTTTTACTTTTGTGCTTCATGATGTATTATTAAGAACCTTGTATTCAAATCAACCCATCACAAATACTCTTTAAGACTGTGGTTCACTGAGCTGGATGACAAAATCAGTGAACGGCTTTCATATTTAAGTTCTTTTTTCTGAGTTGGAGTTGAACTAATGTGTTGTTAGTTTTTCATTATCCATTACAAGTTGTCAACAACTCTACATGTACTTAATAGCTTTAGCTTCGTTAACCACTCCACTGTTCAATATTTCTCACTGCAGTACTTTTTACTCACTATCAGATTTTTTTCCCTTCTTCTTTGGTATGAAAAAGATTTAATTTATTTCACCAAAATTTTGTGTCCATATCATCCTACATTCCTGCATACCTTTGCATCTCCACTAAAGAAGAAGGTTCTTCATACCTTAGAAATTATAGGGTTTAGGGTTTAAATTAGATTATTGCATTCCCCATCCGAGACTTGGATGCTGATAAAAAAAATTATCTGATCATTTATGGCTATTTGTTTCAATGTAGTGTAGGCAGAGGATTAGGCAGATGAGTTGAAATTAGACATGGTTAGGTATCAAGAAGTATGGGTAGTTCAACTAATTCTGAGAGGTACTCTATTGTGGTCTAGGTGTAGACATTGATTCTAGAAGTATGGGAAGTTCAGATGCTTTTGAGAGGTACTGTTATGGTATTGGTATTGGTATTGGTATTGTACTTAACTATAATCTACCAATTTCTTTTGTTTCAAATGGACTTAAGTGCATGCTTGAAAGGGTATGCTAATACTTTAGTAACTTAATTTTGTTTCATATGTAAAGTACCATTCTGTGGCTTCACTGGTGGGAGTTGGGAAGGCCTTAGTGTCTTTATTGAAATATTCATTTCCCCTATTGTGTTCTCATTAGAGGCAGAGTGTGGTGCCCCCTTTCATATAGAGAGGCAGTCAGGCTGTAGTTCCAAGCTTTTGCGGAAAATAGACTCTAGTATTTTGGGTATCAATTGGGGAATTTTTACTTATTTTTCTTTAAATAATTTTTTTACTCTTGAATGGCTTGAAATTCTTTTGCTAAGATAATCTGTCATGTACTTTCCTTTTCTTACATGCCAGGGTGGAATTGAAGATGATGAAGAGCCCATATATGTTGTCATTCTGATACAGCATCAAGAAACTGGAATAGTATCTCCTGAAATAATTACTGAGGTTTTTGCAAATGTCTATCATGAGTCTCTTAGTTTTTGTAGTTTATTTTACTAAACAGTGAGCAATGTGCAGGCTTTCATATATACTTGGAGCACATTTTGCTGCCACCAAGCTATAATTATTTGATAGGGTGTTGTGAAGAATATCATTCCCGCTATAGGTTCCACCCTTGCAATTATATCCGCCGCATGTACAATGGAAACATTGAATATTGCAACAGAGTGCAGCAAAACTTTGTCCCATTATTTATGGTATGTGCTTCCTTTTCTATGATTTTTTTTATTTCCAATTTTGAATCCTGTTTTCATCGTCTTTTCTGCATTTGGACACTGTAGATGACATGATTTTTTAGATATATAATATTAAACATGGATGCAAAAAAAAAAGTTTTTTTATTAAAGGGTTAATGCAAAATAAATGCCTGCAGCTGCTTAAAATTATGCATTGACCAGTACGTTTTATTGGAATACTATCTTAACTTTCAAAATTTGATCTACTGTGGTTTTTTAGGATCAAGTTGTTCTAACAACTTTACTTGCCCATAAATGATTTTATTCTAACATGTCTCCAGTCCCTTGGTGCTAAAATTGTTGGAATTGGACAATGGGCAAAGCAGTATTCTTATTTATTTTTCTTTTTGGGAAAGGAGAAGATCCATCAAGCATTTAGTATCAGCCAAGATAGTCAAGCAGCCGATGAATTATTTTTTGTTTCCTCTGCTGCATAAGATCCTAAAATTGGTATGAACCTGAGTATTCTTCTTTCATTTATTCTCTTTTGCCCTGTATTTTCCATTAGCTCAAAATAAATTGGTCGAGAGGAGAAGCTTTGGTATTATAAAAAAAAACTTTACACTTCTACTTTCCTAATATCTTTTTAATCTCCATTTGATACACCTTACATTTCTTGAACTAAGCTCAAGCTTAAGTTAATATTTTATCTTGAATGAGTCCAACTTTGTGATATGAATACTTGTACTGGTATTAATTATTCAATTGAATAGCACACATACTAGATATTCGTTTTATATGTATTCAGTTTTAAAAAGTTGGTAACCCTCTTGGAAAAGGATATGGCAAGCCAGGGTTACTCTACAAAGGAATTTCAGTCTGAATCATTGCTTGATGGCGACATCCCCATATCATGCAAGGATGATGATATTTATTGCATTAGGAAAGATATGATGGATTCATCTATTGGCTTAAAAAGTTTGACAGCCCTGAAAAAGTTCAAGAATTTGGGAGAGCATCTATATCATGATGCTTACCATTTGGATTTGAAAATTTGTTCTTTTGAGGCTAATATTCAGAGCTATTACTTTCATGTCAAGCCACTTGATGCCAGTCAATTGCAGAATTGGCACCATTATCTGGATTTTGTTGAACAGCAATGGGATTTGACTTGCCATTATTCTATGTAGTATTCCCAATAAAGTAACTTTAACATTTGGCGGTTGCTTTTCCCCCCTTAGATAGACTGAGCTTTTCTTGATTTTCTATTTCCTTGATTGACAATAGGCTGTAAAACTTTACGAGAGGTGCTTAATTGTTTGTGCCAACTACCATGAATACTGGATGCGCTATGTGGATTTCATGGAGACTAAGGAAGGAAGAGAAATTGCGAAGTATTCATTACAAAGAGCAACCGAATTTTTTTGAAGGTATCTTCTTTGTGATACTCATTTTGTTGAACGAGTTTCATGTTGATTAACCTTTGCTTCTGATTATTGTTTAATTATCAAAAAGTGGTATGGAATTTTAAAAGAGAGTTTACTACCAACATTACAAAATGAATGGGTATCAAAAGCCCAGATATTCTGTAATTTAATTTCTTTAGAAACTACTCAGTTCTCATTAAGAAAAAACTGTGTTTTTCTTCTATGATCTCCTGATTTAGGCGGGTGGGGGTAAATAACTTATCAAACACTCTCACCTGGTGAGAAATTTAAGTGATTTGTAAGCTAAGTCAAGAACACCATGCCAGATGATAAGACAATATTGCTGTGTAGTACTTTTGTGCTCCCTCTCCCTTCTCTGAATGAAGCTAAACAAATACTGTAGTTCTACATTAGTCAGGTATAATTTTACATATGCTGTAATTGATTGCTACTTATATTGTTATTCTCAGGGAAATATGGAGGCAGCTTTCAATATATTTCAGCTGTCAGAATTTGCAACACTGATGAAAGCTTCTTGGTGGTGAAGCAAAAGCTGAGACACGCCATAACCATGGCTTCTAATTCCCAGGACCCGTACAGTCCCATCCACTTCTACAGAGCCATCTCCAAAACCAATCTTGATGCCATTGTAAGCTTTCCTTCCTTCTTTCTTTCTCTCTTCCCTTTGATGTTTTCTTCTTCCTCGCTCTTAAGTTTTCCATGTTCTATTTTTTTAATAGCTTTATATACCCAAATGCATGCGAAAGCTTCCACCTTTTTTCTTGTGGAGGCGTTGCTGTGAGCATATTAACAGGGTTTCACCTTTGAATTACTGCTTCTTTAGTTTGATTTATGATTGTGAAACCTGCAGTGGTTGATTAGCTTTGTAATTTCAAGTGCATAGAGAAGCAAGATGCCACCGAAGAGAAGAGTACATGCAAACAATGAAGGAAAGGCTGGGTTTAAAGAACAAGCTAGGAGGATTTTTTTAGGACATTACTAATGTTACTCCTCCACAGCAGTTAGAATTTCACAGTTACAAACTTTCAGGTACTGTATTCATATGCTTTCATTGGAATAGTAGTCCAATCATATATTGAAGATAATGAATAGAGTTTATTGATCATGGTAGGTTTGTGTTAGATGACATTCCTATCTTTCAGGTGTTGAAATCGGCAACATATATAAAAAAAACAGGAAAATGGAGGAAGGGGGAGTGTTGTTGGGAATGAGAGAAGTACGCACATGCTTTCATTGCCTCCCTAGCCAAGAATTTTTTGAAGCCTGTCAAAGTAATCGAGCAAGAGAAATTCTACTTCATGTTGATGTGTCATAATATGGGTCTTTCATATTAATGTTTAGTTATGACTTTGTTTTTTGTTGGACCCACTAGAACTATCTAGCCTTGTACTTTGGCTGTGAACTCTATTAGCACTGCACTAAAGAACATAAAAAGTTGCTAGACATATAAGAGTACAAAGACTGATGTGGTTGTGGTCCATGTCATGGTTTTTGGTAGTGATATAAATTATATTTTTGTGTTGGTATATTTGAAATCTAATTATTTATTTTATGTTCATCTGTGTTTTATTCAATTTCTTAATCATTTAGATAAGTAGAAGGTTTCTAAGTGCTTTAATGTTATGGAATTATTGCATCCGTGCAACGCGCGGGGGGAACTTTTGCTTGTTAAATTAATAATAGAAAAAACACACACACACACACATATAAAATATAAAATTAATAATTGAAAAAAAAATTAAAGTACTAATATGATCTTATTTATAAGGCAGAAGGAGAAAAATTTGCATGCCCTATTCATAAGTACCATCATTACATTTTTCTACTGTTACATCTCATTACAATCCCTATGATTCTTTGAACGAAATGGGAATTTGGTGCCAGTCCCAGTCTCATCATCTATAACAGTCTCATTTAACACAACCATCATTATTCTTAACTCTCTGGATCCTACTATTCTATTGATGATTTCGCACGCGTGTGTGTGTTATAGGGGATACAGGGTGAGTAATGAGTTCAAGACCAAGCACAAATCAAGACTATCACTCACTCTACCATGCTGCGAACCCAGATTATAAAAATTGAGTTTTTCCCCTATCCTGTCTTAAGATTTTCTTTTCTCGAAGTAGGAAGAATCTAGGCGAACAGGATGGAGATCTCTAGCTGATGTAGATGAAGAAGTGGACATCCCTAAGAGGATCTTGGAATAAGTTCCAATCTCATCATTCGTCTTATTTTCTTCTACCTCTCTGTAATATTGTCTCATTGCTTCCAGCTTCATCTTACTTGCTTCCTCGCGTTGATCAGAAACGAACTCTGGAGCTACAGTTCTTCCTTCGAGCATGCTTAGCACTGAAGACATGGGGGCCTCAGTGAAGAAGATGGATTGGTGCATAGGAGAGCCACATTGATCACCACCATTACCTCCTCTCTATCAAATTTTGAACCCAGCCTTGAATCAACTAGCTCCATTAGATAGCCATTCTCTTTCAAAACATGTGCCTGGTCAAACAAAATTGTACAAAACAATGATTTTTGCACAAGGAATTGGTTTTAAAGACACAGAATTTAATCTCAATGAGAAGTTATTTATGTCCATAAGATGTCTTCATGTAGGGAATTGTAGCAGTTTAAACAAAATAGTTGTAATTGTTAAGTGTATTGTTCTTCAGGAACAGCACAAATCCTCAGTAGATATTATAGATGATTACTCAAATTAACATGAATGTCGATGAGTATAGAGATATAAAAAAATTACCCAATTAAGAAGATTGAAGCAGTCTTCGTTTTGCCGGTGAAAAGTGTTACTCCTTCCACTCATAATTTCCAAAGCAACAATTCTAAAACTATAGACATCAGCTTTGTCAGTCAAATAACCATGCATTGCATACTTAGGTGCCATATTTCCACTATAAAATTGAAGTGTAACCATTACAACAACAAAATAAATTGCATGACACTGCATAATTGGATTCTTATGTGAAAATATCAAAAAGGCACTCAAAATAAACTTATTAGGTCTTAGCAATATGGGTGCTTATGTGGGTATTTTCCTCTTCATAAAGCTTGATCACTAGCCCAAAATCTTAAATTTTTGCATTTAGGTCTTTGTCAAGTAGCACATTAGTGGCCTTGATGTCCCGATGAACAATCTTTAGTCTTGATTCTTCATGGAGGAAAGCCAAACCTCGAGCAATATGAATGCAAATCTTCTATCTCATCGGCCAATCCAATTTTAAATGGCATTCCTCTAGTCCTTCCATTCGACTAGTGTTAGTGTCAAAGAGCTGCTATATGTTCTTAGCTAAATCTGACTTTCAAAAATCCGCTATTAATGGCGACATGATGGAAGTAGGAGGGGCCGCATAGAGTACAAATCTTTGGCTGGAAGTTATTCCATAACAGACTTCCTTTGAAGACTTGGATTCGGTCTTGGAATGCTCGTGATGGACTATGTCCAGTGTGTCATCTGGAAGAAGAAACTAGCTTGCATGCATTTAGGGATTGTCCTATGGTTTGAGTTCTTACCTGATGCTCGTTTATACTCATTTTTCATTGTGACTGGAATGTTTGGTTAACAGAAAATTGGAAGTCTCATGATAAAGAAGTTGGAAGATATTGTTGGAATGCTTTATTCCTTTTTACCTGTTGGTTTACTTGGAAATGGAGGAATATGTCCATCCATAACCTTGAGGAAAATGGCCATAGATGCAGCCCACGGTCCATTCTTGAGTTTTTGGAGGATATTAGGAGGGCATTGGTTAGGGTTGGAGTTACAAGTTCTTAGCAGTCTCCTAGTACTGTCAATTGGTCTCATCCTGAAGCGCCTTCCGTGAAGCTAAACTTTGATGGGGCATCAAGAGGCCCTTCACAAGTGGCGACATGTGGGGGTTTACTTTTATATTTCTCTGGTGCATGGCTTGGTGGGTTTGCTGAAAGTTTGGGCAACTGTTCTGCGTTGGCAGCAGAGTTGTGGGAGTTTTGAGAGGTTTGGAGATGACATGGGAGGCAGGTTGGAGGCATGTTGTGGTTGAAAGTGACTGTCAAACAATCATTGTATTACTTTCCAAAGAAAGTATTGCAGCTCGTGAGTCTTATCTGGTGACTCGGATACAAGCAATTACTCGACGTCAATGAGATATAAGGTTCTATCACGTTCTAAGGGAAAGGAATAAGTGTGCAGACTAGTTGGCTAACTTTTCTTTGTCTCATATAATGCTTCCTGACGGAGTTCATCTATCAAATCCTCCTCCTGGACTCCACCGATTTCTCCTAGTTGACTTGATGGTAGTAGAGCACTTTAGGCGTGGTTGGGGTCCTTAATCCTTTGTTTTATTTTTGTGGTTTTTTATTTCCCTGTACAAAAAATAATAATAATAAGGTCATAAAAATTTTAATTACTCAAAAGGACCAAATATCATAATATAAATTTAAAATTACTAAATTGTCCCTAATCAAACCTCCTATGTTTTCTCTAGCATTCATTATTAAAAAATAACTAAAATTAAAAGTAAAACCGCTCATCATTCACATGTAATATCATCATACCTTCTTTTTTTCTAGGCTTTAGACTCATGTAAAATCAATATATTTTTAAATCACTATGGCCGAACTCATTTTTTTATTTTTTTTTTTTTCAATAAGTTACATATTTATATAATCAATAGATTGTTTAATTAACAAATATATGATCAAGTTTTCATATTTATATTATTAAGTATCAACATTGATATACATTAAGCTTTTTTTTTTTTTTTTTTTTATATATAAAAATAAAAACTAAACTCATTTCATTTTTTTAGGATATAATAGATTATTTATATATTTTTAAATTTTTTATTAAAATTAAATGAATTTTTTAACCCACATAAATTTCAACTAAAATAAAAATAAATCATATAATTTTGTTTGGTTTAACATATACAATAAATTATAAAAAACCTTGAGTTTTTGTAAAATCATATAATTCTATTTTTAATTAAAATTTTTGTTTGTTTTAGTAAATTATAATTTTGAAAAATTGAAGATTTTTTTTTCATAGATATCTATACAATTTATGAAAAATGAAAATTGAGAAATTTTTTATTTAATTTAGTGCAATTTAAATTTTGTGTTGGTTTTCAAAATAGAGTGTGGGAGAGAATGTAGGAGGGAATGGGAAGATTTCCTTCATGATAGTTTAGTATTATTAATTTTATATTATTGCATTTGGTCATTCTAAATAATTACAATTTTGATGGCCATTCTCAATAAATATCTTTTCCTTAAAGTTCTTCATTCTAATTTTCTCAAGTGTCCATTGGCTTTTCAGTTTTAACTAAAAAAAAGTGTCCGTTGTAATTTTTCAGTTTTCTTCACATCATTCTCTCTATTTAGAATGATGTGAAGAAAATATTAAATGTGAACCTTTAGTTTCCACAATATTAAATGAATTTTTTAGTTTTCTCAAGTGTCCATTGGCTTTTCTTTTCTCGTTCGCTCTCATCCTTTACCACCTTCGTGACCATTGGAATAAGAAATAAAGGTTCACATTTAATATTTTCTTCGCATCATTCTCTCTATTTCCTTGCCATTCTTTTCTCTATTTTAAAAATATTTTTAGAAAATATTAAATGTGAACCATTAGATCTTGATCTAATGATCACGAAAGGTTAAAGGATGGAAGCAGACAAGAAAAGAAAAGTTAAATTGAGAATATTTTTAAGAGTATTCTAGATTCGGAATTCGATTATCAGTTAAAGTTAAATTGAGAATATTTTTAAGAGTATTCTAGATTGACATTATATATATGAGTATGAAGCAACTTAGAGAAAAGATACGTTTTTCATTTTACCAATATAATTTGGCATGGAATCATGGATGGAGCAATTTCTCAACATCCTGAGAATAAAATATAGCATGAAAATTATAAACTTAATTTAAAATAGATCATTTAATTTGTAACAGATTTTGAGCTCATTGTCAGATTCTCAACTTACAATTATTTTAATAATGTTAAATTTTCCAGATTAGGAAATCTCATTGTCGCTAGTCCATGCAAATCAGATATGGCCCTGAATTAGATATAACAAAAAAAAAAAAAAATCAATAATGGGGAAATGTTGTGTTGAAATTAAAATTCATTGCCGTTGAATTAATTTGCAAACGAATTATAAAGGAATGAACCAGTACACACGACAGATTCAATTTTGTTAAGTGAGATACGGCTGTAGGAATTGGGCCTTCCATAGATGTTCCTTTTAAATACCTACCCAACAAAGTATTTAGAAAATTAAAAATAGTAAACAAAATAAAGGAAATATATCAAAAAGCCTAATCCTTGTAACCTTTTTATGTGTTTGGATTAATTTAATTACTAGAATTAAAATTGTTTCATTTATTTTATTCACGTACTTAGTCTAACATAATCTGATCATTTCAATTTTATTTCTTATTTTCACTCCATATCAATCACTCCCACCCTAATACTCTTTTCTCCCACTACCATTGAGAATTAAACTAGTTACTAACATCTGATTAGATTATGTACTACACAACATCCCATCCTTTTCAAGGTTACATATAATATATAGAAGAAATTTTTTGTCTTAATATAAGTCCACTTAAAGTTTATTAATAACTGTTTTGTAATTTTATCCTTATTTAATTCTCATTCGAAAGAAAAAAAAAAAAAAGACATGGGAAAAATTGATAAATATATAAAGAGACAAAGAATTTTAATAAGGGTAAATTTACAAAATTTTATTGATTTAAAACTCATTTAATGATTTAACTGTTATTCCTTGTTATGTAAGAATTGATCAAAGTGGTATATTAAACTCACATATTATGAAATTCAGTCCAATTCCCAATAAAATTGGGTAATTTCCCTGTTCTGTTGCTCCCATCTAAAGCACTGCAAAAATGTTAGGGGAGAGATTTTAGAATTTTAAAAAAACATCACACTGAAGGAATGACTAACATATTATACTACTCACATAGATGTTAGTTTCTTCATATTGCCAAAACTTTCGGGTATTGTCCCTAAGAAGTTATTTCCAGAAAGAACCCTGAATTTTTTTAATTATATTATTACAAATAGAAAACACATCCAAAAGCAATATGAATTTTTTTAATTATATTATTACAAATAGAAAACACATCCAAATATAGCTTTTATGTTCTCTTTCTTTTATAATGATATATATATTTCAAAAATATATACAAATATTGTTGGTAATAGAAGTGTACAGTTGTAAAGTTAATTAGTTAGTTTGTATTGATGCGCTGTTTATATCTATATAAATAGGTTGGACGGTACTCATAGAACATAATAATGTAATTCTATTTTTCTCATATATGAAAGATATCTTTTTCTCTCTACATTGTTGAGAGCATGGGTCATTTGGGTGTAGAGCATCACAGGTCCACTTAGTCAACATGGTATCAGAGCCAGTAGGCTGACCTCCCTGATCTTTTATGCTTCCCAGGCAATCGGGCCACAAATCAAGATCCAGCCCAAGATTGCCTATTCTCTAATCCAAGAAGCAAGATCCGTGGAGCACCAGTCCGACCCACTCCACTCCACCCGACCCACCCCTTCCTCCGTCTTTGGCACACGAGGATCCAAGAAACCCAGATTGAATCAGACCCCAACTCTCGCGTCCTTCCATCGTCATCGGCTAGGAGATTGAAGCACCACCGGCGAGCTTCTTGTTGAATCTTACTCTTTAGCTCTCATCGTCTTCTCCTGTGGTGGCGCGATTCAAGCACTGAAAATTCCATATGAACCCTAGCTGTCGACCACCGTCACTTGGCTATGCGATCAGAGCACTACCGGCGAGACTCTTGATGACTCTTGCTCCTTAGCTCTCGTAGTCTATTTCTGAGGTGGATCGATTTGAACACCAGACTGTCTTCAGACAGATTCCCATCCACGACTCCTTTAGGCATTGCATGAACAGCACCGTCGTTTCCTTGCTTCTGCTTCCCTGTATCGCTCATCCGACTTCTGTTTAGCCACCACCACCGTGAGTTTGCTTGCTTTTTCCGTGGACACTCATATGAACCCAGGTATTTCTCATGACTGATAAGGAACCAGACCGTTCCAAGACAGAGGATAAAGCGATGTCGATCGCTTCTAAAATTATTTCCTTCTCTCATCCTTTGTACTTGCATCCGTCTGACACTCAAGGGGTGTCGATTATTCAACAAACTCTTATCGGCACCGACAATTACACTGTCTGGAGCAAAGCCATGCGTATTGCCTTGCTTGGAAAACACAAGCTAGGACTGGTCGATGGCACTTGCCGGAAAGAGGACCAAGATCCAACCCTCCATGCTCAATGGGAAAGATATAATGCGGTTGTTTTGTCTTGGCTTCTGAATTCAATTTCCAAAGAATCGGCCAACGGTGTGACCTTCTTTCAAAATGCTCACCATGTCTGGAAAGACCTTCAAGAACGTTTTGATAAGAAGAATGGAGCCAGAATCTTCACTTTGCATCTTGCACTAACTTCGCACCATCAAGGTTCTTCATTTGTTTTTGTCTATTTTTCAAAACTCAAAGAATTATGGGAAGAACAATTTGCTCTCATTATGCTCCCGTCGTGCACCTGCCAAACATCTAGAGCTTACTCGGATCTGATGCAAGAGCATAAGCTTCTGCAGTTTCTCATGGGATTAAATGAATCATATCATCAAGCCAGAGGCCACATTCTCCTCATGAATCCTTTGCCTTCCGTGAATGAGGCCTATTCGATGATCATTCAGGATGAAACTCAACGTTCTATTTCTGAAAAAAGCTGTCCGACAGAGGGGATAGCCATGGTCACCAGAATACGTGGAAAAGGAAGGAGTCGTGTGGATGCTTCTATCGAATGTACCCATTGCTTAAAGAAGGGTCATTTGCGCGAAAATTGCTTTCAGCTCGTTGGATATCCCCCTTGGTTCAAAGGAACCAACAACCCAGTAATGAAAGGAACCAACAAACCCAAACAGACGAAGGATTCAAGCCAACTTGGGATGGAATCCGTGCGTGAACCTGATCACCATCTAAACACCACAACCACAGTAGCTCCTTCCTTCACACCAGATCAATATGAGCGTCTCCTCCATTTACTACAGAAGGATGCAGAATCGACTGTTCATGCCTTGACTGGTACAGGTTTGGGACCCTCTCCTCCTGTTAATTCTATGTATTCATGTTGGATTTTAGATTCAGGGGCTTCTACGCATATGGTAGGAGATCTTTCATTGTTAGATTCCTATGTTGCATATAATGGTCCCATTAAATCTATTAAGCTTCCTGATGGCAAAAGAGTTCCTATCACACACATAGGTCCAGTGCATGTAGGGCCCAATATTAGATTGAGTAATGTCCTATACTCTCCCCGGTTAAAATTCATCCTGATAGCAATCTCTAGGCTCACTAAGGAACTAGACTGTTTGGCTTGCTTTTCCTCTCATTACTGTGTTGTGCAGGACCTTCAGGGTTGGAGAACTAAGCTGACTGGTAGAATGGTAGATGGATTATACATTCTCAAAGTTCCCAAAACTTCACATGTATTACATGTTACACAGAAACTTAATGACACCACGCGCACACACAATAGGACCCCTAAGTCATCATCTGATGTATGTTTGTGGCATAGGAGATTAGGCCATGCCCCCTTTTCTATAATAAAACGTCTGAATTTTGATATTGATGGGCCACATATGCTGAATGATAATTGTGATGTATGTGTTCAATCCAAACAGACTAAGTTTCCATTCTCATCTTCTTGCATTAAAACCAATAAATGTTTTGAACTTATACACTTGGATATATGGGGACCATATAGGACACCCACTCATCAAGGTTTTCAATATTTCCTAACTATAGTAGATGACTATTCAAGGGCCACATGGATTTTCTTGATGAGACATAAATCTGATTCATATGCTTATGTTCGAAACTTTATTGTATATGCCATGACGCAATTCAACCTGAAAGTTAAGAAAATCAGAAGTGATAATGAAAGTGAGTTTATGAGTCAGTCTTTTAGAACTCTTATTCAAGAAAAAGGGTAACATCCCCATATTTCTCTTATTTTTTTCCTTGTGTTGGGACATGAGAGAGGGAGCAAGCGGAGACATTGGGAAGACATTATTTTCCCCAAAAATCGCCCATGTCCACATGCTTCTAGGAGAGTGAGAGGAGGGAACAAGGGGACAACATTGATTAATGAAAAGTGAGCATGTGGGGCAAGAGTTGAATAAAAAAATGCAAACTCCCTCATCTCCATCCGCAAGTCACGTAGAAGGGAAAGAGAAACAAAATTAAAACAAGATTAGTGGCTTGTGGAAGTTCAAAAGCTAAGAATATTAGGGACCTAGTAGGTTAGGTTGAAGCACCATTTTGAAACACCATTTCTCTTCCATTTGGGCAGCTGGTCACGTAGAGAGGGAGAGAAAGAAAGGAGTACAAGAAACTCTAACACAAGAAGCTTAAGCAAGGGGAAAGAAAGATCAAGACTAAGGTAAGTCCTAAGGCTTTGGATCTTCAATATACTCTCTTCTACCCCTTCTAATGTGGCTAAGACATTAAAGAACAATTTTTCCTTGGTGGTTTGAGGTGTAGGCAGAAGTGTTTTTGGTAGAAAAAGGAGACAAAGACTCAAGAAAGCTTAAGTCCAAAGACAAGTAAGCCTCATATGAATCTTCTTGTATTTTCTTTTAGTTATTTGAAGTTACAAATGGCCATGGACTGGAGTATATATTTTCTTGGGTTTGATTGGCTAGTGAAAAGAATGAGTAAAGGTTTAAAATTAATATTCATGGCCTAAAACGGTAGATCAAATTTAGTATATGGAAGATATGAAGTTGGAATGAAAATTTGGTATTTTGTTGATTAAATCATATATTCGTGCAGCTGAGTTTTCTTGATGATATGAATGGATTTTGGTATTTTTGAGGGTTCTAAAGTGTTTAAAATGAGATTTTGTATAAGGGTGAACTTGGATCAAAATTTTAGAACCTTAGATGAAAGTGCAAAAACGTTGGGGGTGCTGTTTGGTGAAATTCCTCGTGGAGGCAGATGCCTTCTTCTTAATTGTAGACCTAGTAAATGGACTTATAAAATTATGAAATTTTATATGGAGATATTAGACATCTCAAGGATTACTTTGGTATATAATTCGTATTTTTATGAAGTTTGAGCTAAGAGAAATAAATATTTCCAGATAGCCCCTGGAAACTGGGAACTATTTCAGACAGCAGGAGTATTTTGGGCTATAGATGGATTTTCGACTTGGTCTGACCCAAATGAGTATTTTGGGTTGAAACTAGACATATTAAGGGTCATTTGGGCTTTGGAATCAACCCAAAAGGAGTTTTCTAGATTTAGTTATGAATATTTGAAGTTGAGACTTTATTTCTGGAAATTTCTGTATATGGACGAAAATTAAGAGAATATAAGCCCAAATTAAATTCCTTAATAAGAAAAGGATTTTAGTAAATATGGACACATTAATTGGGCTTATTTTAATTTACCAAAGGAAATATTTGTTGAGGTGGAATTAATTATATTTACATTTTATTATTTTAGGGATAATTGTGATATTTTGCACCGAGAAGGTTGTTTTTTATCGTAGTCGATCGCTGTGTAGTAACCTTAATCCTCATATACTCTGTGTGATTTGAGTATGTATGTTTTACCTTGAAATTACATACATTTAGTTATCATTAATTTCCAAGCGCTATGGAATCGGAACATGCTGTATGGGCTTTGCTGTGCCCAGTGGTCTGTGCTGTGTGCTATTAGGACCATTGCAGTCTGTGCTGTGTGCTATTAGGGCTGCTAGTTCCGGATTTGGCTTTGTGCCTTGATATTGAATGTTATGGGGTATTTGCTTATTTATGGTTTTTCTTACATACATGGTATATACATTTTATATGAGATTAACGGTTACTCTGGGATTCAAATTTTGAATCCCAGCCCCTTTTAAGCCATCTGGCAGTTCATCTGGACCAGAGCAGAGAGATAGGGGTAAGGCTCCGGAGCAAGGCTAGTATTTTGGTGGATGTTGATGATTTTCTTTTGGGAATTTTATTTGGAGTACTGGATGACTGTAGTTTATTATTTTGGCCAGTCTGGGCAGCATTTTCCGGATGACTGTATCTTTTGATCCCTCTGGGGAAGAATTTATCTTACCGTATCTTTATCAGTATATTATTGTCCAAACCGATGTGTGCTCTGTTGTTTATACTCTGATGTGTGACGATATTTAACCTGAGAAAAATAAGGTAGAATAAAATATAAGTGAAGGACCACACTATCCGCCACCCGTAAGGGCGAGGCCGGTAGGTGTGTAACAATTTTCCTTTTTATGTAACAGCCGACCTTGGTATGGATACCAAGGGGCTCTTAGGCTTTGGGCTTATGCCTCAGGTCCTGGCTTCGAGTCCTTGGGGAGGCGCTCTTGGAGACGTATTTCCAAGGGACAAATTCCCAAGAGGGGGAACAATTCCTGCCATCGCCGGCCAAGGTGGTCGGAGGGGTGGCCAGCCAAGGTTGGCTGTTACATTGTGCATGAAACTTCTTGCACCTACACTATGCAACAGAATGGAGTTGTAGAACGCAAGCATAGGACCATTATTCAAGTGACAAGAAGTTTAATGCTTCAAGCAAACGTTCCAGTTCGATATTGGGGTGAGTGTGTAAAGGCTGCAACATATTTGGTTAATAGATTGCCTTCCAAGATCCTTAATTTTCAGACCTCATTTGAAAGAATCTATGGGAAGCAATAAGGCCTTAAGCATATAAAAGTCTTTGGGTCTCTTGCTTATGCAATAGATCTGAATGTTCATGATAAATTTCAATCTCGTGCTATTCCTTGTGTATTTTTAGGTTATCCTGAAAGCCAAAAGGGGTATTTGCTGTTGAATTTAAAAATTGATATGTTATTTGTAAGTAGGCATGTTAGTTTTGTGGAACATGTTTTTCCTTTCAAAGATGCCAATTCACAACAGGAAAATGGCATACATCCTACTTTGAAGGAAATGTTTTTGTAACATCCTAATTTTTAATTTTAGGGTTTAAGTATAACTGTGAAATAAGTATACATGATAAATGTGTTTATCATGATATGTTGGCTTAAAATAATTATGAGAATAATTATTGGAAACTTAGGCTTATTTTTCCTTAATTAATTATTTTTAAAAAAAGGATAATTCAAATAAGGAATAGTTTATGCTTAAAATTATAGAAATAATATGTGAGAATTAATCGGTGGAAATTATAGAAATAATCATGGATTTTTTTTGGCAAAATACAAAATGTTGGATAAAGCCCATCGATCAAACATAAGCCCATCTTCATCACCAACCCATTATTCTATCAATCCATTATTTCTTTTCTGCCATGCGTTTTACACATATGGCCATAAGCTGAACCCAACTCATTAACTATTCAATTACCCAACCCATTGCTATTTAACCATCAGCCCTCTTCTGCGTCATTTGGCCAGGTGCTTACTGTTTTAATTAAAAAAAAGAGAACAAAACGACATATTCAGCTAAAACGCAGCAGCAGGCACGTAAATATATATATCAACTGCAGCCAGAGAAAAGGAGATTTGTGCGGCGTTTTTCACGGCACACTCAACAACAACGCCATATTTCTTGAGCCGCCCACCAACTGACCACACCATAACTCCCCCATCCTTCTTGAACAGCACACCCACGGACCGTTAGTTTTTTTTTTCCGAACTGGACCATCAGAGTATCATAAATTGACTGCACTTGATCTCTTTGCATTCACACTATCTCAGCAAGAACCAAAGCTGAGTTGCGAGTCTGAGGGTGAGAGAGCTGAGAGTAAAGGAGAGCGAGAGAGAGTCGAGAGAAAACGAGAAAAAGAGAGAGAGAGAGAGAGAGAGAGAAGGAAGGAGGAGAGTCCAACTGTTTTGTTGCTCTGCATTTTTTCATCCGAACAGGGGTATTGTGTTTCAGCTTGGATCACGTTATACAAGCCTGAAGGTGAAGAGCCTTCTTGTGAGCAGTGATTGTGCGGGTTGTGCACCTCCAGCTAAGGTTAAGCTTGGAAGTGAGGTAACGGGTTAATTTATTTTATATGCTTGTTTTGGACTGTGAGGTATTTTTTTAAGCTTAATTTTCATATATACTACTTGTATGTGTTTTGAAAATTATGTGTATGTTTGTATATGAAATTATTTCAGTGAAGCAGTGTAGTGTTCCAATCTATGTATTTTAGTAAATATTATTATTGGGGTTGTTGTTGTTGTGATGGTGGAAATGTTTGTTGTGAGATGAGATATATGGAATAATAATTTAGTAAAATGTTAATGAAAATTTTAGTGTTATATTATTTATTTTGTTGTGGGATATGTTGGATTGTGTGGAAGAGATTGAGGGTGAAATTGTGCCCATCGGCTCTCTCATTCTTGGCCCGGAATTTGAGTTGAGTGTTTTGGGCGGACACCTCCCTGTTACGGTATATTTGTGGTGGGTTTGTGGGAAAATTTTGTACCCTGGACCCCTAAGTGGTAGCATGGGAGGGGACAATATTCTTGAAGTGACTAGCTAACCTTGGCCGGGTATACTAGCACTGATAGGCTATACTAAGTCCAGATGATATAAGGAGGAGCAGGATGGATGAGTGGGGATGGATAATTGTCATGGTTATTATGTATTAATTGTTTTATTTGTGGTTATTTAATTTTTGAAATTATTATTATTATTATATTATTAACAAACCTGCTTCTCTGACTTGCAATCCTTTCCTGCATATTTGATAAATTAATTTCGGTTACGGGGACTTTATGTCTCACCCCGTCATTATTAAATTTTTTCAAGGCGAGACCTCTAACCCTACTAGAGGACAAGGAAGCGACCAAAGGCATAGACATCGTAAAACTTGTAGGCCTCTTTTTGGTATTAGTGTTGTATTGATTAATATATTGCCATCATAGGGCCCTCATATTTTAAGATACTACATTAACTATTTTTGGATGACTGTTGGTTTCCCGAAGGCCTTATTTCATGCACTATCAAATTATAGTGGATCCATCTACCTATCTTGTGTGAGCATTTTTGAGTGAAGACCCTTTGTTGTGAGGTTTGTGTTGTATGACTTGTGGGCTATAGAATCTCTTGTTCGATAATTGTGCCCTGAGTTATGGATTTCCTGTAGAGGGTTTGTGGGCAAAATTTGTGCCCTGGACCCCGAGGTGTGTGTATTGAAAAGAAAAAGGATTTTCTATAATTACCTACTAATCCAATATTAAGAAAATATTATGGTTAATTGCTATTTGTGAGAAAGGGTCTTTTCAGTTTTGGTTTGAACCAGAATCCTCCCCACCACAACCTGACTTGTCAAAGGTAAAGTATAATAATCACAAGAAGAGGGTGATTAGCTGGTTCAGCAACATGAATATGATGAAGCAGCTGATTGCCCCTCTAATTTAGAACATCAACAACCTTTAAGAAATAGGAGACCACCTATTTGGTCTAATGATTACGTATGCTCAATTTTAGTTTCTGAAATTGAGTCAAAACTCAAAAATAAATGTTCATACCCTATTGATCAATTTGTATCATATGCATCTATTTCTGCTGACCATTTAGCATTTCTGTCCTCTATTGATACAGTGGTTGAGCCTACTACTTATAAGGAAGCAATTACTAATCATGAGTGGGTGAAAGCCATGAATGCAGAAATGTAGGCCTTAAAGGAAAATTAGACCTGGGAAATTGTGAAATTGCCCAAAGATAAGCGACCCATTGGTTGTAAATGGGTGTATAAGGTTAAGCATACTGCTGATGGTAATATAGATAAATATAAGGTTTGATTAGTAGCAAAAGGATATAGCCAAAGGGAAAGAATTGATTATCATGAGACATTTTCACTTGTAGTCAAGATATTTACTGTTAGATTAGTACTTAAATTGGCTGCCATGTACTCTTGGAATCTTTATCAGATGGATGTATACAATGCTTTTCTGCAGGGAGATCTCCAAGAGGAGGTATATATGAGATTACCTCAAGGATTCGAGGGTAAGGAGGAGCATATGGTATGTAAGCTAAAGAAGTCCATTTATGGACTAAAGCAGGCTTCCCGCCAATGGAACCAGAAATTATCTCAAGCCCTTATTAAGGGTGGTTTTGTTCAAAGTAGAAGTGATTATTCATTGTTTACTATAGATTGGCATGATTGTGTCATCTTTGTGTTAGTGTATGTTGATGATTTGTTAATCACTGGTAGTTCTGAAGAAGGAATTACATATGCTAAAGCTTTGTTACATGATAATTTCAAAATTAAAGATTTAGGACACATGAAATATTTTCTTGGTATAGAGATTGCCAAATATGACAGAGGTGTGGTCTTATCTCAACGTAAGTTTGTACTGGATTTGTTAGCTGAGACAGGAATGAGTGGATGTAAGCCACTAAGTGTTCCAATGGCACAAAATCTGAAACTAATGCCTTTTCAAGAAGGAAAAGACAAGGTTCAGGATTTGTGTAAAGCTCCAAAAAGATATCGTCGATTAGTTGGTAAGTTGATTTATTTTACTATGACTAGGCCTGACATCTGTTTTTGTGTGCAGACGTTGAGTCAATTCATGCAAAAACCAACTAAGGGACATATGGCAGCAGCTCAAATGTCATCCGATATCTGAAAGGGACAGTTGGTCTTGGTATTTGGTTGAGTTCTGAAGGGAACCCTCAATTGGAGTGTTTTTGTGACTCGGATTGGGCATCTTGTGGGATTACAAGACGATCTGTATCTGGTTACTTGCTGAAATTTGCAAGATCGCTTGTGATGTGGAAAACAAAGAAACAAAGCACTGTATCCAAGTAATCCGCAGAAGCAGAGTATAGATCACTCAGTATGGCTACTTCGGAGATAGTTTGGGCGCTTAGTCTTCTTTGAGACTTGCGGATCTCTCAGAGCAAACCAGTATCTGTGTATTGTGATAGCATTGCCGCGATACATATAGCTGCGAATCCGGTCTTCCACAAAAGGACCAAGCATATCGAGGTGGACTGTCATTTTGTTTGTGAAAAATTGCAAGAGAAAGTGATAGATCTTCAGCATGTTAGATCTCATGCACAAGAAGTTGACTTGTTGACAAAACCAGTCTCCGGTGATGTTCAACGCACATTGTTGTGCAAGTTAGGGACTGTTAATATGTTTGTGCCCTCAACTTGAGGGGGAGTGTTGGTAATAGAAGTGTACAGTTATAAAGTTAATTAGTTAGTTTGTATTGATGTTAATTAGTTAGTTTGTATTGAAGTTATATCTGTATAAATAGGCTGGACGGTACTCATAGAACATAATAATGTAATTCTATTTTTCTCTTTCTCATATATGAAAGATATCTTTTTCTCTCTACATTGTTGAGAGCATTGGGTCATTTGGGTGTAGAGCATCACAGGTCCACTTAGTCAACAAATATAACAAATAACTAATATAAATTTCAAGAATTTATTTGGCTTATTATATATATGAACATTTTTTGTTTAGAACATTGTGTACCTGATGCCTCTAACAACAGCAAGATAACATCACAGACCACACCACAGAGCTCTGTTCTGTAAGGCTTTCGATTTCTATCATTATTATTACCATCTCTTTCTTCTTCATCGTCAGCTCGCTACCAGTAGTTTTCAGTAAGATCTCGGCTAGGCTATTAGCAACTAGGCCGGTAAATGGTAGGAATTAGATGAGGGGAAAGTGACGGAAAGGTGCGTTTGGATTAGAGTGAAGAAGTGAGGAGTGGAGGAAAGTGTAGATCTGGAAGCATTAGAGTGAAGAAGTGAGGAGTGGAGGAAAGTGTTGATCTGGAACCATTAGAGTGAAGAAGTGAGGAGTGGAGGAAAGTGTAGATCTGGAACCATGAGGGGAAAGAGGCAGGGGACGAGATGGGTGGCTTTGTGCTCCGGACCACCACCGGCTCATAGTTCCATTCTCCAGCCATGAATGGCGGGTTTGCCATGGAGTTCTCTGGAGAGTCCGTGTAGACTATGAGAGAGAGTGAGAGAGAAGCAGAAAGGAAGTGGGTTTACGTGAAATTTAATGATGGTGGCCGGAGGGAGCTATAGGCATTTAAAGAGAGATGTGAGCAATTTCTGGGGAAAATTCCGGTGACAAAAAATAGGGTGTTTTCAGGAGCTACGGATGAGAAGAGGATGGCTAGGTTTTGTGTGAGGAAAATGGAAGGAATCAGTGGCTAAGCAAGAAGACAAAACAAGAGGGAGATTGAAACTGAATCAGTGGAGAAGGATTACTGTTCCCATTATTATTATTATTATTATTATTATTATCTTTGGTTCTTGAAGTTTTCCTTATTTTTGTCAAATTTCAAACAAGAGCTTTTGGTCTTCAAGAGCTAAAATGGTCCATAGTTTTATTTAATGATATCTAGAGACCAATGCTTTAAACAAAATGAAATTCGATGAATTAAAACATCTGGTTTAAAACTTGAGAGACTAAAACCAAAATGAGAGTAAATTTGAAAGACCAAAGATTGTATTAACCCTTAGTATTAGTAGTGGTAGTAGATGATTAAAAAACAGATGAGAAGGATGTGGAGTGAGGGTTGTGAAAACAAATTCTGTCTTTTTCCCCGATCAATTTAGGATGATGAGGAGAATCAATTTAAAGTTGATTAACAATTATGTTCATGAACCGATCGTCCGCTTCTGTCATTGAACAAGTTGATTTACTATTTTACTGAATTCTCTATTTTCATTTTTTTAATATGCTGCCAAAAACTCATGAGATTAATAATAACCTCTCCAAGTAATTTTGATTTTTTCATGCTTGTGGGGCTTTTCCTAGAAGCATGTTATTATTATTATTATTATTTTTCACAGAAGTTATTGTCTTTATTTTTGGCTCTTACGTCACTCCTTCCCCAAATTATAATATGTAAAGCTGAAAATTGAAACGAAGGAATCTTTGGTATATATAGAAAGCCATCTATATTTAAAGCTTATCAGTTAAACTAACCTTTTAAGGCTATATAGCCTCATCAGTTGGACCTAGCTGACCATTAATTTCTCAACAATCAAACTTTAAAGTTAAAACCCTATCACCAACCCCTAGATATATATGGTTTAAGGGCATTGAAAATACATCACAATTCTAATTCACAACTCTACTCTATCTTGGTAAACGAAAGGCTATATAACCCCATCAGTTGGACCTAGCTGACCATTAATTTCCCAATCACACTTTAAAGTTAAAACCCTATCACCAACCCCTATATATATAGTTTAAGGGCATTGAAAATGGATCACAATTATACTATATCTTGGAAGATGTTAAAGAGAACAAGTTGAGATAATTCAGGCTTTAATGAAAGCTGACAAACTTTAAAAAATGTATCTGCGATATAGGGGAGGAATCGATTAATTTATGGCAACAATTACAAATATGAACAATAATTAATTTATGAGTAGGAGAGCAAAAATAGAAAATGATGTGGTCGTTTGTGTTGTATACATTGTATCTATCAAGAATCCTCTAGCTGGCATAAGCTACAATCACTTAAAGCTGTACTTTAGTGGAATTAATGCCGTAATTTTCTCTTTATATATGAATATTATGGTTATTAATTATATATAATCTAAATTAATGATATTCCATTTCAGGTCCAAAAAAAGAATGATATTCCATATATCTCTTCGCTAATGTCAAATTAAAAACCCCAATGTCAAATTAAACGCATGTGTCCAAGTCCCTGTCATCACCGACTTAATTGCACTCTTAAAAGGGAATTATTCGTCCATCATGTTAAGCTGAGAAGGATGTGGAGTGAGGGTTGTGAAAACAACTTCTTTTTCATTTTTCCCGATCAATTTAGGATGAGGACTGAAGACATGAGAAGAATCAATTTTAAGTTTTTACTCTCAGGATTCAAGAACCGATCGTCCGCGCTTCTGTCACATGTTTATTTTGAACAAGTTGTTTAACAATTTTACTGAATTCTCCATTTTCATTTTCTCAGTATGCTGCCAAAAACCCATGAGCTTAATATATAATAACCTCTCCACGTAATTTTGATTTCTTCAGCCTTGTGGGGCTTTTCCTATAAACTTGGACAATTAAAACAGATATTTCCCTTTTTATTTTTAATTAATTTTATAAATATTATCGTAAAATATTGAGTACCCACACATCACACATCACACATCATTATTTCAAAGCGAACTTCTTTCATTGCCTAAAAAAGAAAAGGAAAAAAGTATGCCTCCCTTGTTTTTTTTTAGAATAAAAAATAAAGATGCACTACATGTTCATAGGTTTTTTTTTTTTTTTTTTTTTTTTTTTTTTTTTTTTTTTTTTTTTTTTTCTAAAAAACAAGAAACAACAAGAAGGTCAAAGTCTATATATTATAATTCATATTAGATTCAATTAATAATTGAAAAATAATAATCTGAATTACTACTTTAATTTGATCGTATTTATAGAGAAAAGTCAAAATATTGTTTTTTTTTTTGTCTTATCTATAAGACACATCATTAGATTAATTTTTCAACTATCATATTTCATTACATTCTCTAGATTCTTTGAACCAAATGGGAACTAATTAATTGGTGCGAAATTGCCTCTAACTTAATCTTACATATTCCCTTTAATTACCAAGATGGTAAATTTAACACAACCATATATCTTTACTCTTAACTCTGGATCCATCCTACTATTGATGATTTTGCATAATTATATTATTAAAATTAAATCTGAAATCCCAATCCAAAAGTAATTTAGAAAATCAGTTTAATTAGGGTTAGATAATGGTATCTTTCATTGTACTATTGAATCCTCAAGCTTCTTCACATGCCTTCTGAGAGCACTATAGCGACAAGAGATTAGGAATAATATAGTAAATCTCATTTGAGTTCAAGTTTAATTTATGGAAATTGTTTACGTAATAGGATATGCGTGGTCCTCATCATGAGTTAATTGTTCTATTTTCTTCTCCCAAAATGACTGCTCTATTTAATTTATTTCCTCTAGTCCTTAATCTTGATCCTAAATGTAAGATTTATTTTTCATAGCTATCAATCTTTTTGCAAAATTACTCCTATTGATACTCAACCATAATCAATTAAATGAAAGATTGAGAGAATTAAAGAAGATGATTATGGTGTTTTAAAACAAAAAATTATGAAGGCTTCTTCAACCATGTGGGAAGAATCGCTTTAAGCTTTTATTTTGTTTTACCACAGTTAAATTAAGTATAAAAGTTAATACTCTATCTAATTCATAGTATAAGTCGCTTAGAAAAAAATTGTCATCCTAAATATAAATGACTTTATAAGATTTGTGTGTGTGTGTGCATGCATACTTTAACTTTTTTACATTCCGAACACAACTTAATAAAGCTAAAGACTATACATATAAACTATATAAGATTTTGTGTGTGGAAAAAGTTCATGAATCACAGCAAGCTATTAAAATAAGAAGCTATTTTTTCCTCTATTTTTTAAGGGCTTTGATTAATTAATGAGGGTAAAAACTGAAAAGACGCATTTTATAAGAAAATGGGCAGAGTGAAGAAGACAAGAGATCAGAGGGAGTAATGGAAATGACCGGACTCTAGGCATTTTTTTTTAAAAAAAACAATAAATTAATGAAATGATAAGATTGACATAAATGTGGATTAAATAAATGTATGAAGAGGGTGGTTGGGAATTACTGAAGAAGGTAAGAAACTGAACATGACCCTTCCCTCCTTCATATTATAATAGTTATGACTGATTATATGAGGTTATTGTGCAATTTCTGCGTAAAAGCCAAGCAAGCACCACGTTCTGCTAGTGAAACTCCTCATCGCACACAAAAATATCAACATCATCATCAATTCGATTCAACCTGTCATTTTAGCGTCTAAACATCAACCTCATCACTTTACCTTTCACAAACCATTTAAGGCGAAATATAGAGTCATACGAATCTTCAAAAGGACTCATCACATGCAATTAAATGCAATTTGTAAGAGACAAGCAAGCTAAGATGGTAAGTTTTCTCTCCGAGTAATGGAACGGCATGCACAAAGACAGTGATGTGCTGTCAAACCAGTTACGTAGTACTATATAAGGTCCACTCGTACGTGTTCATTATTGAGACGAGAAAGAAATGATAGACACGAAAGGAGACATCATAGTACAAAACGAGATTCCCCCATATTTGTCGCCGTTGGCCATTATCATCAGTTTTTGACAACAACACTGTTTCACCGGACAAATTGAATTATCTCACTTCCATTAATTCTTAACATAAAAGGCAAGACTTCTCTTGATCATTCTCAGCATGCTACGTGTCTATACTTCATTGGTTGTACCTGTACACAGAGACCCAAGAGCAGAAGCGCGCAGTACGTGACAAAGGGATATAGAAGCAGCTGTCTCACTGCGTAGCTCAGAATGCTCACTTCCACTTTTCTATTACATCTCTTGCTTTCATTTCTCTCTGCCTTCAGCATTGGCCGGCTGACACTCCCATTCCCAAAATGGCCTCCTCCCTTCTAATCATCTACTACATTCTCTTCTTCTTCACTCTGCCTTTCCCTTCTTCACATGCTCACACTGCCCAGAAAACTTGCATCATCAAAATTTCGTGATTCCCTCATTCTTCGTCTCCCTCACTCAAAATAACCTCTTATATTCACAAAGAAAATATTACGTATGCACTCCTACACCGGAGACCAGAGGCTGCTCGACGCCAGAGCCGCCGTGTCAACTTCTACACCGGAGCGGCACAGGTGGTGTCTCTTTTGCAGAGGAAGTGAACGCTGCTTACAGAGAGAGTGCGGACACGATCGAGAAGAGATGGCATGTTTGTAGTAGCTGAGGGACACGATCTTTCCTCTGCTTCTGTGCAGATCGTAATCGCCTCAAGAAAGGATCAAGATTTCATGAAAATAGACAGCTCATCAATGTCTTTCTCTCTGTTTCTCTTGGGTCAGCTGGAGACAAATCTTCTCAATCAAGATTCAAAGCACTATCTGAGAATGGGTGACTTCGCAGAACTTAGAGGTAACCGAATAAATTCTTGAAATTCTTGAATTTATTTGGTTTATTATATATATACAAAATAACGATAAGATCTCCACAATAACGATGAGATCTCCGTTAATAAATAAAAGTTTAAGAAAGTTACTTACTCAAGAGCATAAGCAAAAAGATCTGTACAGGACCTCAGACATAATTAATTGGAAGTATGAAAGATTATAGAGGGAGTAATAATCATGCAATTCATGTACTTAAATGAGTATGAAATTAATTTAAAAATTGAATCATGAATATAATAACGAGTGGTACCTCTTGAACGCTCTCCATTCTTTTCAGCCAACCACTCAATTGATTAGATCTTTGCATTTCTTCTACTTCAAGGTATGCCTCCACATCTTTCTTCTTCTCTTGAAGCTTTTCCCATTTTGTTTCAAGCAACCTCAGATTGTCTTCCACGTCGTAAGCATAAGCAGCTTCGAACAATGAACAAAACTTTTCAATCAAATAAATAAAGAAGAATTACTGGCCAAAAAAAAAAACAAACAAACAAACGATGAGGACAAGAGCAAAGAAAAGTCAAAAGGGATTTTTTTTTTTAAAAAAAAAATCTTGGCTGCTTGAAGCATTGAATTTATCTTTTATACCATGAGCAGTATTATTAATTAGTTGTTTAAAAAGAATTGTCTGTCAGAGTAAAGGTGTAGCAAAATAAGTCACTTAATTAAAATGATTTCTTATTTTTATTGTTCGAAGCTGCTTATGCTTACGACGCGGAAGACAATCTGAGGTTGCTTGAAACAAAATGGGAAAAGCTTCAAGAGAAGAAGAAAGATGTGGAGGCATACCTTGAAATAGAAGAAATGCAAAGATCTCATCAATTGAGTGGTTGGCTGAAAAGAATGGAGAGCGTTCAAGAGGTACCACTCATTATTATATTCATGATTCAATTTTTAAATTAATTTCATACTCATTTAAGTACATGAATTGCATGATTATTACTCCCTCTATAGTCTTTCATACTTCCAATTAATTATGTCTGAGGTCCAATACACATCTTTTGGCTTATGCTCTTGAGTAAGCAACTTTCTTACACTTTTATTTATTTAAATTTTCAATTAATTTCAGAGTCCATTAGCTGCAAGAAAAAACTTTCGCAACGGAGATCTTATCGTTATTTTGTATGTGTGTGTATGTATATATAAAATAAACCAAATAAATTCAAGAATTTATTCGGTACCTCTAATCTTACATATTCCCTTTACCAAAGATGTAAATTTAACACAACCATATATCTTTACTCTTAACTCTGGACCCATCCTACTATTGATGATTTTGCATAATTATATTATTAGAATTAAATCTGAAATCCAATCCAAAAGTAATTTAGAAACTCAGTTTAATTAGGATTAGATAATGGTATCTTTCATTGTACTACTGAATCCTCAAGTTGCTTCACATGATTTTCTGAGAGCATATATAGCGACAAGAGATTAGTAATAATATACTAAATCAAATTTGAGTTCTAGTTTAATTTATGGAAATTGTTTATTTAATAGGATATGTGTGGTCCTCATCATGAGTTAATTGTTCTATTTTTTTTTCTCAACATGACTACTCTATTTAATTTGTTGCCTTCGATCCTTGATGTTGGTCATAAATGTAAGATTTTTTTTTTCATAGCTGTCAATCCTTTTCAAAATTGCTCCTATGGATACTCAACCATAATCAAGTAAATGAAATATGGAGAGAATTAAAGAAGATGATTAGAGTGTTTTTTTTTTAAAAAATTATGTACCCTTCTTCAACCGCGTGGGAAGAATCTCTTTAAGCTTTTATTTTGTTTTACCACAGTTAAACTAAGTATACAAGTTAATACTCTATCTAATTCATAATATATAATGCCGCTTAGAAAAATTTTGTCATCCTAAAATATAAATGACTTTATAAGATTTGTGTGTGTGTGCATGCATGCTTTAATTTTTTTTACATACCCAAGACAACCTAATAAAGCTAAAGACTACACATATAAACTATATATATATTTTTTTTTTTAAAAAAAAAAGTTCATGAATCACAGCAATCGATTAAAATAAGAAGCTATTTTTTCCTCTATTTTTTATGGGCTTTGGTTAATTAATGAGGGTAAAAACTAAAAAGAGGCATTTGATAAGAATATGGGGTGAGAGTGAAGAAGACAAGAGATCAGAGGGAGTAATGGAAATGACCGGACTCTAGGCATTTTTAATTTTTTTTTAAAACAACAAATTAATGAAATGATAAGACTGGCATACATGTGGATTAAATAAATGTATGAAGAGGTTGGTTGGGAATTGCTGAAGAAGGTAAAAAATTGAACAGGTTTTTGAAAATTCAACCTCAAACAAATATAGAAGTCATGATCACATGCATGGACTGTTAGGTGTTTATATATATATATATATATCAATCAGCATGCGTGAAAGGAGAGGGAAGCTAGCTTAACATTTCTTTCTGAGAAGGCACTAAGAAGATGAGTTTTTTGTTTTCCTTCCAACACCACTTATTGATTGCTGCTTGGTTCTATGTATTCTTTCATTGTTTTAGTGGGTAAGAATTGCTGACAATGATCGCTGCTTGGTTGAAGAATGGTACGTAAAGGTTTATAGAGATAGATATAATTACTAAATTAAATAGAGTAGTCATTGTAGGGAGAAAAAGAAAGAGACCAATTAACTCATGGTGAGGACCACACTTATCCTTTTACATGAACAATTTACATAAACTTGAACTGCATGAACAATATAGTAAATCTCATTTGAGTTCAAGTTTATGTAAATTGCTAATGTAAAAGGATAAGTGTGGTCCTCACCATGAGTTATATTTATTTTATAGAAATTTAATGCTTCACGCCATTGGTGATGATGACATGGGAAAAAAGGACAAGACAATCGCTTACGTCTCCAACAATCCATCTGAGATTAAATTCTTAAAAATGAAATGTGTGTGTAAATGGGCAGGCAATTGGTGTTCGTGTTAACAGCGCTAACCAACCAAAATACGCAATGAACCAGCTGTCCTCATTGTTTTTTTGGACCATCCTCCAAAACGTTGTGCTTATCTTAATTTAACACGTGCTTGGTTAAATAATTGTGCCAAAACTATCAACACAAAATAGGCCGAGACCATAAAAAGGTTGATTTTATTTGAAATTTTATATATACAAAATTAAATTTGATTTTTTTTTTATCTTTTCTGATGTATTATATATATGTCAACATTAATTACTTTACTAGGGGGTTTATCATAAATTACCGTCATTATTTTATTTTTAAATAGGTTTTTGAACTTTCCCAGTAAACTTAAAATGGTTTATGTTAGTGTTTAACTTAATTATTGAAGGTTTAATAAAAAAAACAACAGGGTCGGTACCTTTTTTAGAAAAAAAAAAAAAAAAAAGGAATTCGCGCGATACTTGTACGATTTTAGGCGCAAAATATCTTCGCTGGTTTTCCATCTCCTAATAATAATCATTATATTATGAATTTATAGTTCATTGGGGTCGAACTGTTCGGACGGAATCTTCCACGTGTCATGATCCAAATATGCCGAAAGTTTGAAACTTACTCGACCTTTAACACCGGACATGGTATAAAGATCCTCTTCGGCTCCTTTTCTTCAGTCACCCCAGTCCCAATTCGTGAGCATTAAAGCCATTTGCTCCGAGAGTTTTGCTCCGTGCTTTCCTTTTCATAGAAGGAGCATTCCTTCTTGGAATGCACCTCGATCTCTTGTTGAGTTCTTTGCTGACTTTCCTCTGTCTTCCCTGTCTCTGAATCGCACTAGCTCCCTTGTGTTTCTTCTTTGGATTCTCAGAGCTACTTCCAAAGACTTAGTACAGGTGAGTTATGCAAGCTGATAAGTACTCTTACCTTCCTTGATTGGGCTCTGCCTCTATTTCTCTGAAAATTCATTTTATGATCAACGTGAAAGATCTCGTGGAGAGATTTTCAATTTTGAGTATCTAGTTGGTTCACTGTTTTGTTAGGATGTAATCTCTGTAGATTCTGATTTTGCATGGTTGGTTTGGAATGTTAAATTGCGTGGCGAGAATCTGGATTTTGTGATCTAGAAGTCCGCTGATTTTGAAGCTTTTGCCTCTGAAATGGTTCCTTGTTCCCTCTGTTCTTTATTCGCGAGGACCAATTTCGAGGCATTAGTTTCGGTGGACGGTACTTATTTTAGACTTTTTTATAATCTGTTTTCGGTGACCGATTTGCTGCTTCTTTCTTCGAGAAGTTCCTTGGCTCACCAAGATTTTCTCATTTCCAGGATTCCTGCTTGCCTTCAATTATCTGTAGCCCGTTCTTCATATATTTTCTTTCTTGCACCTATATATCTTATCAGAAGAAGCATCAGTCTAATCTCAATCATGTATTCCGATCATTCTAAAATTTTTGCGACTTCGTTTGCTCCCTCCGTCTCCACCAACTCATAATTTACCTTTTGTCGAGTTCAGTTTAAACTTTTGTTACTGATTCCACATGAGACAAAAATTAGCTGATGTTTTCTATGAAAGCTTCGTACCGTGGTCCGTCGTTGCTCAAACGAAGAAATTAAGTATTCAGTTTTTAAGAGGCATGTTTGTAGTAGCTGAGGACATGATCTTCCCTCTGCTTCTGTGCAGATTTTAATCGCCTCAAGAAAGGTTCTAGATTTCATGAAAATAGAAAGCTCATCAATGCCTTTCTCTCTGTCTCTCTCGGATCAGCTGCAGACAAATCTTCTCAATAAAGATCCAAATTAAAGCACTATCTGGGAATGGGTGGCATCGGAAAATTTATAGGTAACCGAATAAATTCTTCAAATTTATATTAATTATTTGTTATATTTGTATATATTTTGAAATATATCTCATTATAAAAGAAAGAGAATATAAAAACTAAATTTTAATTAATATTGATGCTCTCATATTTGGGCAATACTGATGAACTTCTGGATATATATAAGATCGTCGAGATGAGAATAAAAACACTTTAGATATTTTCTACGAATTAAGTTTTAAAATTTAATTTCAAGTTCATCAATATTAATGTCAATATTTATGTGGCTGAAAGTTAAACAAACTGGGCCACGCGAAGTAATTTGACATTGCTTTAGAAATTGTTAGTGGAAAAAGCAATGCAAGTTATAGGCCAAAAGAGGAGTTTGTTTTTCTTGTTGATTGGGTTAGTTGTATTTCTTACACTTTTCATATATAAGTGGTGTTTGATATTCTTCATATATTAATAGTCAGATTGAATTTGTAATGACTACATACTTTGATGTAATTGAAGGCCTAAGTTCTTCAAGAGGAAGGAAATCTTATTGAGCTGGGATCCAAATTCGGGTTTAAGCTACTCATCGCATGAAGCCATGATAATGTTGGATGTGGCACTCCGATGTTGTAACCCATCTCCAACTCTAAGACCATCCATGTCTTATGTTGTTTACATGCTTGAAGGAAAGTTGCCGATCCAAGTGTTGGTAATCAATCATCGGCAGAGTGGCCAAGATGCGAGATTCAATGCCTTTGAGATACAATCAGCTGAAGGTAGCCATGGTCAAACCTTTAATTCTTCTACAAAATCACACCAAAGTGTGGAGCAAAGAGTTGAAGCAATGGATTGTCCATCATCACAAGATAACCATAGCCAAACCTTAGCTTCTTCTTCATTCTCATGTAAAAGTGCAAAGCAAAGAGTTGAAGCAATGGATGGTCCATCCACTGACTCCTTTATTTCCATTCTAAGTAAATATTTCTCTTCATCTAGTAGGCTTCTGAAAGATTTCTACTGGGTTGGAAAATTTGCACGAAACTACAATCTTTCATAAAAGGAGTAGACATTATTCGATGCAGGGATTAATAGTCATGCACATGCAAAGTCAGAGAAATAACATAAAGTGTGAAGAATAAGAATTTACATGTGCTAATTAATTACTTCTTCTATTTCGCAATTTAAATATAATTTGTACATAACACAATACAACTAACCTTACACACGCATTGTTTATTATTGGATTTCCTAATGCGAAATGCGCGCCATTAATCCATACTTGCTTAGTTTTCTTGTGATAGATAATAGGAACATTCAAACGAAGTTGACAATCATGAGATTGGAAAACCAAAAAAAAAAAAAACGAACGTCACTCATCTATTTATATATTGAAGCCCATTATATTATTCAACTTGTAGACTTACTTGCCTGAAAAAGAACCTTCCTAGCTTGTGAAGAAAATCCCAAGTGTGAGTGTCCAAAAACTTCCCCAACAACAGTTTCTATATATTATATGTGAATATTGATCTTATGATCTTATCTTCTTCTTTTTTTCTTTTTCTTTTTTACAGATCATTCATTGTTCATAAACTGTGGAAAACCAAAAAGTGTGTTAAGAGACTAAAAGTGCGTCTTATGTAAAACTTAAATGATTAAAAGTATAATTTAGTTTTTTTTAACAACAAATTAATGAAATGATAAGACTGGCATACATGTGGATTAAATAAATGTATGAAGAGGTTGGTTGGGAATTGCCGAAGAAGGTAAAATATTTAACAGGTTTTTGAAAATTCAATCTCAAACAAATATAGAAGTCATGATCACATCATGGACATAGCGGAGATAAATATTTTGGGGTCCCAAATGTATACTCATTAACTAATTTTTTTTTATGATTATATATATTATATTAAATTTTACATTATATTATTTTTTTGAAAAAAAAATTCTGAACAATTTTTTTTTTTTTTTTTGTTTGGGTATGGACTGTTAGGTGTTTAGAGCTCACAGCCTAATTTGAGATTTTATTAAATTAGTGGTTTTTTTGTACTCAAATGAGTTCTTGTGAAATGCAGACAATATCTAATATATTCTATGATATATAGTATACATATTATATAATACTATTATAATATAATAACAGACCCTTCTCTCCTTCATATTATAATATTTATGACTGATTATATGAGGTTATTTTGCAATTTCTGCGTAAAAGCCAAGCAAGCACCACGTTGTGCTAGTGAAACTCCTCATCAAATTATGTAACTCAACCACAAATTCCTTCTCCTCATAAAAGAATTTTCATATAATTCTCAGGAAAACTCTGTCCCCCTAACTATTTTTCCTTTGTTTTATTCAAGAAATTGCTTTATTTTGGGGTAAAATTCCAATTAAATATTTTGAAGCTAACTTTTCCATTTCACGCGCATGAAAATATTTTTATAAATTTAAATTAACCTTAGAATAATGTTTCCTATTTTTTACCAATTATTTGCAGCCTTCTAAACGAAAATGTCAAGTATTTGCTTGATGGCAAATGGAAGTTTCAATTTCATTATTGATTGAAATTCTCTATCTCTCTATTGTTGTTGTTGTTTTTTTTTTTAATATAGAAAAAAGAACAAATTAAATTGCAGTGGAAGATCTTTTATCTTTTACCTTTCATACGTATATGATGTCTTATCGTCTCAAAAATAAAGACAAAATAAACACGCCCCAACTTAAAAATAAATATATGCTCCTTATATAGAAAATATGAATATTGAATATAATGGATATTTAATTAATAATGATCGATGTCAATCTAATCAAGAGCCAATCTTTTTCCTTTTCATTTTTCTCGGGGCAAAAAGGACATCTCTTCTTTCTGGCGCAGATTATATGAAGTGGACCTGCATTTTTGGACCATAAACCTCTTTGAATTCCCTTCAAACATTCATTTCCATGGACCACCACCTCTCTCTTCTCTCTCACACTCTCAGATGCTCCGAGTAATGGAACTGCATGCACAAAGACAGTGATGTACTGATGTGCTGTCAAACCAGTTACTATATTGAGACGAGAAGACATCATAGTACAAAACGAGATTCCTCCATATTTGTCGTCGTGGGCCATTATCATCAGTTTTTTACAACAACACTGTTTCACCGGACAAATTGAATTATCCCACTTCCGTTAATTCCCAATATAAAAGACAACACTTCCATTAACATCCATAAAGGACAATAATGAAGGAAGGCCCACGTCGAGGAGGAGATCTCTACAATCAACGGTGGCTTTGGTTAGAACGTCGGCGGCGAGACTGAAGGAAAGGATATATACTATACTAAACAATGCAGTTTAAGAGAAAAGAATGGCAGCGGAGGATAAGGGAAAAGGAGGAAAACCGCGTTCCCTTCTTTTACGGGCGTCTCACAGTAGTTTTGGATTTCTTAAAAAGCACCCCTCTCTCTCTCTCTGTGTGGATTCATCCTCTTCTTCTCACAACCAGTCAACAATGGAGTTAGCGATTTCAAAAGTTGTAAAGTGATGTATGTTTTAGCATTGGGATTAATGGCTCTGAATTTATTCACATATTATGGAGGATGCAACGCTCAGCAGATACCAGATGATGAAGGTACTTTCATTTCTTATATTAATCTTCTTAATTCCATGGAACTTCTTTTCCTCTCTGTAACGGTAATTCTTAGACTATGATGAGAATTTTGTTTTCCTTTACCTCTCCTGGATTTTTCTTGCTCTTAAATTTCTCTGTTTGGTTATTCAAACGAAGAGGCATTGCAAAACTAAAGTAACTGCTCTGGCGATTTCGAAACTGTATTGTTCGAACAATCGAACTCAACAGGTTCCACTTGTTGAAAACAGTTGGAGTTTTATGCCCATTATTATTATTGTTGATAGTGTTTTAATATAATCTTCGTTCCCTCAAGTTAGCCCTTATTTTAGTTTTGATTTCTTAAGTTTCAAACAAAAGATTTAAGTCCCTCATGGGATAAAATGTTCCATATTTTTATTTAATGATAGGAACTAATGTTTTAAACAGTGAAACTTGGGACTAAAACCTTCGGTTTGAAACCTGAGCTACCAAGACTAAAATGAAAGTAAACTTGGGACCAAAAATTGCATTAACCCCTATTATTATTAGTAGTAGATTCAAAAAAGATGAGAAGGATATGGAGTGAGGCTGTGAAAACAGCTTCTTTGTCATTTTTCCCGATCAATTTAGATGAGGACTGAAGACATAAGAAGAATCAATTTTAAGTTTTTACTCTCAGGATTCAAGAACCGATCGTCCGCTTCTGTCACATGTTCACTTTGAACAAGTTGATTAACAATCTTACTGAATTCTCCATTTTCATTTTTTCAATATGCTGCCAGAAACCCATGAACTTAATATATAATAACCTCTCCACGTAATTTTGATTTCTTCAAGCTCGTGGGGCTCTTCCTATAAACTTGGGAAATTAAAATAGATATTTCCCTTTTTATTTTTAATTAACATTATAAATATTATCGTAAACTATTGAGTACCCACACATCACACATCATGATTTCAAAACCAAGTTCTTTCATTGCTCAAAAAAGACAAGGAAAAAAGAATGCCTCCCCTTCTTTTTTTCTTTTTTAATAAAAATAAAGATGCACTACATGTTCATAGGTTTTTTATTTTTCTAAAAAACAAGAAACAATAAGAAGGTCAAAGTATATATATTATATTTATATTAGATTAAATTAATAGTTGAAAAAAAAATCTGATTTAATACTTTGATCGTATTTATAGAGCAAAGTGAAAATATTTTTGTGTGTCACATCTATGAGACACATCATTAGATTAAATTTTCTACTATCATATTTCATTACATTCTCTAGATTCTTTGAACCAAATGGGAACTAGTTGGTGCGAAATTGCCTCTAACTTAATCTTACATATTCCCTTTAATTACCAAGATGGTAAATTTAACACAACCATATATCTTTACTCTTAACTCTGGATCCATCCTACTATTGATGATTTTGCATAATTATATTATTAAAATTAAATCTGAAATCCAATCCAAAAGTAGAAACTAAGTTTAATCAGGATTAGATGATGGTATCTTTCATTGTACTATTGAATCCTCAAGTTGCTTCACATGCCTTCTGAGAGCATATAGCGACAAGTGATTAGGAATAATACAGTAAATCTCATTTGAGTTCATGTTTAATTTATGGAAATTGTTTACGTAATAGGATATGCGTGGTCCTCATCATGAGTTAATTGTTCTATTTTTCTTTTCTTTTTTACATGACTACTCTATTTAAATGTAAGATTTATTTTTCATAGCAGTCAATCTTTTTTTAAATTACTCCTATTGATACTCAACCATAATCAAGTAAATGAAAGATAGAGAAAATTCAGGAAGATTATTGGAGTGTTTAAAAAAAAAAATTGCGTACCCTTCTTCAACCATGTGGGAAGAATCTCTTTAAGCTTTTATTTTGTTTTACCACAGTTAAATTAAGTATGAAAGTTAATACTCTATCTAATTCATAGTAGAAGTCGCATGGAAAAAATTTGTCATCCTAAATATAAATGACTTTATAAGATTTGTGTGTATATGCATGCATGCTTTAATTTTTTTACATACCGAACACAACCTAATAAAGCTAAAGACTATTAATATAAACTACATAATGATTTTTTTTTTTTTTGAGAAAAAGTTCATGAATCACGGCAATCTATTAAAATAAGAAGCTATTTTTTCCTCTATTTTTTAAGGGCTTCGGTTAATTAATGAGGGTAAAAACTAAAAAGAGGATAAGAAAATGGGGTGATGAGAGCTAAGTGAAGAAGACAAGAGATCAGAGGAACTAATGGAAATGACCGGACTCTAGGCATTTTTTTTTAAAGTATACTTTTAGTTCTTTAAGTTTACATGAGAGGTATATTTTTTATGCCTTAACTTTATAAAGTATACTTTTAGTCCTATAATTCTAACACTATTAATTTTGCTAACAGAAAATGCAAACTCAAGTGATAACGGTGTCAATTTAAATGATCATTGTTTAATTAAATGTTACTAAGCTTAAATTTAAAATATGGTTAAATTGAAGAATATATAAAATTTTGTGTAATTAAATGCTATTAGTCATCACTTGAATTCGCTGTGTCAACGTTTTCCGTTAGCAACATTAACGGTGTTAGAATTTTAGGACCAAAAGTATACTTTATAAAGTTAAAGGACCAAAAGTGTGTCTTATGTAAAACTTAAAGGATTAAAAGTATAATTTAGCCTCTTTTTTTAACAACAAATTAATGAAATGATAAGACTGGCATACATGTGGATTAAATAAATGTATGAAGAGGGTGGTTGGGAATTGCTGAAGAAGGTAAAATATTTAACAGGTTTTTGAAAATTCAATCTCAAACAAATATAGAAGTCATGATCACATCATGGACATAGCGGAGATAAATATTTTGGGGTCCCAAATGTATACTCATTAACTAATTAATTTTTTTATGATTATATAACGTTTTTAAAATATTCATTTTAATATTATATTAAATTTTACATTATATTATGTTTTTAGAAAAAAATTTCTGAACAATTTTTTTTTTTTTTTGGGGGGGGGGGGTATGGACTGTTAGGTGTTTAGAGCTCATAGCCTAATTTGAGATTTTATTAAATTAGTGATTTTTTACTCAAATGAGTTCTAGTTGAATGCAGACAATATCTAATACATTCAATGATATATAGTATATATATTATATAATACTATTATAATAAAATAACAGACCCTTCCCTCCTTCATATTATAATATTTATGACTGATTATATGAGGTTATTTTGCAATTTCTGCGTAAAAGCCAAGCAAACACCACGTTCTGCTAGTGAAACTCCTCATCAAATTATGTAACTCAACCACAAATTCCTTCTCCTCATAAAAGAATTTTCATATAATTCTCAGGCAAACTCTGTTCCCCTAACTATTTTTCCTTTGTTTTATTCAAGAAATTGCTTTATTCTGGGGTAAAATTCCAATTAAATAAGTTGAAGCTAACTTTTCCATTTCATGAGCATGAAAATAATTTTATAAATTTAAATTAACCTTAGGATAATTTTTTCCTATTTTTTACCAATTATTTGCATCCTTCTAAACGAAAATGTCAAGTATTTGCTTGATGGCAGATGGAAGGTTCAATTTCATTATTGATTGAAATTCTCTCTCTCTCTCTCTAGGAAAAAGAACAAATTAAATTGCGGTGGGAGATCTTTTATCTTTTACCTTTTGTATCTATGATGTCTTCTCGTCTAAAAAATAAAAGACAAAATAAACACGCCCCAACTTAAAAATAAATATATGCTCCTTATATAGAAAATATGAATATTGAATATAATGGATATTTAATTAATAATGATCGATGTCAATCTAATCAAGAGCCAATCTTTTTCCTTTTCATTTTTCTGGGGGCAAAAAGGTCATCTCTTCTTTCTGGCGCAGATTATATGAAGTGGACCTGCATTTTTGGACCATAAACCTCTTTGAATTCCCTTCAAACATTCATTTCCATCGACCACCACCTCTCTCTTCTCTCTCACACTCTCAGATGCTCCGAGTAATGGAACTGCATGCACAAAGACAGTAATGTACTGATGTGCTGTCAAACCAGTTACTATATTGAGACGAGAAGACATCATAGTACAAAACGAGATTCCTCCATATTTGTCGTCGTGGGCCATTATCATCAGTTTTTGACAACAACACTGTTTCACCGGACAAATTGAATTATCCCACTTCCGTTAATTCCCAATATAAAAGACAACACTTCCATTAACATCCATAAAGGACAATAATGAATGTCAAATTTAACTCCTGATCATTCTCAGCATGCTAGGTGTCTACACTTCATTGGTTGTACCTGTGAGCAGAAGCGCGCAGTACGTGACAAAGGGATCGATATAGGAGCATCTGTCTCACTGCATAGCTCAGAAATCAGCCTCTGGTTTTCCAGTCCGTCTTGCTCCCAACAAAGAGCTGAACAACAACCATGGACTCCTCCTTCTCTTGAATCAGTTTTTTTTTCCTTTCTTCCTACTTCACCGAAAGTCTTTTATGGCGTCTCCTTCTCTACTATTTCCCTTCTCCTCTTCTTCGTGAAATTTTCTCCTTCCTCTTCCCAGAATTTCCCACCCAGATAACCCAAGTTATTCCCTCATTCTTCGTCTCCCTCACTCAAAATAACCTCTTATATTCACAGCAAATACTACGTACCCACTCCTACACCGGAGACCAGAGGCCGCTGTGTCAAGTGTCAACTTCGAACGGAGTGGCACAGGCGGTGTCCCTTTTGCAGAGGAAGTGAACGCTGCTTACAAGGAGAGTGCAGACAAGAGAAGAGACGGCATGTGTATAGTAGCTGAGGGACACGATCTCCCCTCTGCTTCTGTGCAGATCTTAATCGCCTCAAGAAAGGTTCGAGATTTCATGAAAATAGAAAGCTCATCTATGTCTTTCTCTCTGTCTCTCTCGGATCAGCTGGAGACAAATCTTCTCAATAAACATTCAAAGCACTGTCTGAGATTTGGGAATAGGTGGAATCGGAAAACTTGAGGTAAACGAATACATTCTTGAAATTTATATTAATTATTTGTTATATTTGTATATATTTTGAAATATATATCATTATAAAAGAAAGAGAATATAAAACCTAACTTTTAATTAATACTAATGCTTTCATGATTGTGGACGAGTAGATCTTATTTGTTTTTCTTTGTAACACATTCATAATCGTAAGTTAAAAGTTCTATCATCTTTGATGATGAAGTTCAAAATATTGACACAAATTAATGACTTGTGCATTGTAGGAAAAGGAATTGTTAGAGGTGTACAGACTATCCTCTGACTGCCAGGGTGCCAATTGTAAAAGTTATTGATTGTGGTACTGGCATTGAATGCGATTTATCAGTAGACAACAGGGATGGCATTGATAAATCTCATATTATTCATGCAATTTCTCTTATAGATGAAAGATTTCAGAAGTTGAGTTTTCTGGTAATTGAATATACCCTTGTCTTTCAATGAGCTATTGCTCATTTTATCTTCATGATGACGCATCTTTTATTTTGAAAAATTCAAGCATATGTTATATGCTACTGGTCGTATTTGTGTGTTTTAGAATCAGTGATACATAAGGCCAAGTTTGAAATGAGAAGAAGACATTTGGCATGTGGCTAAAGCGCAAATACAAGGACTCTTATATTATAAGGTGATGAACCTAAAGCGCAAGGCAATTGTTTGGCCACCTGAAATAGTTGTAAAACCCTAAAAAATTCTATTTATATCATAAATACTATATTTTGATAAATAATACATGTTAAATAAAGGTGAATATGTGGTCTCAAAATTTTTGTAATTTGTTAATTATAATTTTAGGCAATTTTCTCTTGGAATTAAATAAACCAAAGGCTAATTTTGAAATATCATTTAGGGATCATAAAATACAATATAATTAGCATATTAAATCATGGTTCCTATACAATTAAAATAAGCAAGAAAATGTTATGAAAACACTTAAATTAATTAAAGGAGATTAACAAAAATTAATGGGTAATTAAGTTTTCACTAATTAAATAATTGTGTAAATCTTCATAATTAATCAAGGGGCAAATTAAGAAGCAACAATTAGGGACTGTTTTGATTAAAAATCAAGGATCAATTAAGAGACAAGATTAGCATAGAATGAGCTTTTAATAATCATAATCAATTGAAGAACCAATCACACTTTGTCAATTATACCTAATAACATCTTAAACACTACATTAGGAGTACTAATTAGGATTAATTATGGAACCCCAAAAGTCAATAGCCAAGGACGGTTTGCACATGGGAGGAGAGAGGGGAAAATTGTTTAATAATCAAGATATTATATAATTAAGAGCACATGTGTTGTTAAACAAAGATCTTCAATAGTAATATGATATTTCTACATAAATGGAAGGCCAAGATTAAATCTAATAAAGTTAAATCTAAGGGTTCTAATTAACTACACAATTAATCTAAATCCATGTGAGTGTGGATGAACCAATGGGAAGCTTTAAATGCTATATATGAGAGACAATGGAAACACACATTTTTGAAACCAAAGGGAAGAGGGGGACGGCTTTAGCAATTGGAGAATAAGGGAGGATATTTTGATTTAATGTATTATTTAATAAGAAGCACATGGGTGGCTTTTGTCAATTAGCTAATTAAAACAAAAACACAATAAATGGCTGATTGGTTTATGCATGTCGACCAAGCCATGAGTGGTGGGGATTAAACTTCATAAAGTGCAATTTAATCCAAGAGTTGAGGTGAGTTTTGGTCAAATCTAATTGCTATTTGTGTCCTTAATTTTTTCCTATAAATAGAGAGGCTTGGATTCTTCATTCTTCACACCAAAACAGCTCCAATAGCTTAATATAGTAAAGAGAGAGTGAGTGTGGAGTAACTTGAAGAAGTGGAAGCAAGATTCAAGTAAGTTCTTGAGTTTAGTTTTTAAATTTATAGTTAGATTATGTTTTGATCTTGAATCTTCAAGTGTAGTTTTATTTTCATGTTTTTATGGTTAAAAATGTTATTATTTCAAAAATTCGATGAAAAATATGGTATAGCAAAATTCTTGAAGGTTGAAGATCAAAGTAGCGAAATTCTGCTAAAATTTACGGTTAAAAGTTTTCTAGAGTCAGCAGCAAAAAGGTCATGATTTTATGAAGAAGATGAAGTCTTAAATTTTTGGAATTTTTCATGGTTAAATTAGACATCTAGGGATTTTCAAATATACCTAGAGTGTATCATTTTGAATTTTTTGTAAAGAGATAAAAATTCCCAAAGTTAGGCTACGTTTTCTGGAAAAAATTCTGGGCAAGTGTTGAAGAACATTAAACTGGGAATGAATCACATGGTTCCAGCGAAAACCATTATTTTTCATCAACAATAGACATCCTAAGGATTCCAAAGAATTTTACAGAACCTCGTTTCAAGTTTTTTTGGAATTAATGGTGATTTTTCAAAGTTAGCAAAAATTCTGCCCAGAAATGCTGGATCAGCGTTTTTTTAAGAAATAAAGGGATATAATTGGAATAATAAATCCACCAGGGGTAAAAAGGTCAATAGTGGCTAAAATATCTCTTAGGATATTATTTATAAGGGAATAATGCGGTGATACTATTATAGGCTATCCGAGAAAACGTACCGACAGACGAACGTACCGCTAAGCTCTACGGACTAAGGTACGGACGGGTACTATAACTCTAACTCTGATGCTTCTGTATGCTTATATGTGATAGATTATTTCATAAAGTCATGGACAAGACTTTGTCTTGAGTCATGCACCGCATGACTAAGACTCTGTCTTAGATCACTGTTTATACATTCAGCTATATACGGGTTATAGACTTGATAATGCCGTGAGATTGTTTTCCTAGTGCTGAGGACATGACGAGCTATCGTGGCACTGGTTAGTGCAGAGATGGATAGACATTACATGTACTGTGTGCTATGTACTGTTGTGTTGTTATAACCTTACATCTGTTGTGTGCTATGTATTGGTTAATGCTGAAATGTTATGAATATCTGTCATACATATATTGTTTTTACTTAAGCATGAGGTTAACTGTTACCTGAGGTCCGATGGGTATTGGACCTCAGCACTTACCAAAGCTTCAGGATCTGGAGGATCAGGAGCCGGTGACAAAGGTAAGCAGCACGCGTGAGGACTCGGCTGGAGTTTTATTTTGGAGATGTATTTATATTTCTACGTAGTTAGAATTTTGAATACTCGGATAAATGTACCGCTATTGTAACCAACCGGATACGTCACAGATAGTATTTTGTCACATACTTATCAATTACTCACTCTTTTAAATTGCTACGATGCTCTACTCTGATAAAATTATCTTATTCCGCTTTTGAAAAATGAGGTGTTACAATAGTAGTAAAATCCTGTACTTATGATGTTAAGTTTGGACAACGTGGAATTCAGGCCAAATGCAAGATTAACCGTACCTTTTACAATGAAAGTCTAGGAACATGGGCACTAAATAATTTAGTAATCTTAGTTTCCTTGATCTTTTCAAACAATGTTGCCAATCATGAGATTGGAAAACAAATATATACATAACCAACGAAGTTATTATGATAAATAAAGACACTATTGTATTTTATTGAAGCCAGTGCATGTCTTGAAAATATTTATAGATTAAGATATCTTTATTAGTTTAATTAAGATATAGAGAATATTTTAGTAAAAAATTTGAATCAGACTAAAGTAAAAGATATATATATTTGAAATAAATTAAATGTATATTTAAAATAAATTTAAAAAACTAAATAAGTGCAAGACCGTAATAATCAATTAATTCTTCATAAAATATAATAATACTACTAAATATGTAACCCTTATTGAAATATGTGAAGAAATATTTAGAAAAAAATGAAAGCAAATTTGCATAAAACTCAATGAAATATCCAGATAAAGTTGCAATTTGGATTTGTAACATCTTATTTTCAAAAGTAGTATAATTTTTTTTTAATTAGAGTAGAGCATCGGAGCGATTGAGTAACTCGATACTTATATTCAAAATGCCGTAAGTCCGGTTGATTACGATGAATAAGTACATTGATTGCGTACGTCTAACGTCGTGTAACTATATAAACGAGAAGAAGTCTTCGTACCGGGTCTGTGCGGCGCTTGCCTTTCTCCTCGGTCCTCGGTTCTCCGAACCCGACTCTATGTTAAGAGCTGAGGTCCAATGCACTAGACCCTAAGTAGCAGTTAATCTCATGTTTACATACATCTTATATGTACTACAGATATTCATGGAATTTTGGCGACACTTACTACGTTCAAAGGTAGGGTATACATAATCAGATATATATGGCAATAACAATACAGTCGGATGTAAGGTTAAGACACAATGGACAATAATACAGTCGGATGTTTGGTTAAGGCACAATGGACATTGGACATAATCGGATATGGACGGCAATAACAATACAGTCATATGTAAGGTTAAGGCACAACGGAGGAAATACAGCATGACGGAGGAAATACATATATGCATACAATAACCATCAGAGTTAGTGTTACAGTATGCGAATGTACCTTCGTTGACGGAATTTCGGTACGACTGTTGATCAGAGCGTAATCACAGATATCATATAAGGATAATAATGTTTCTAATCAATGATCAACATTATAACAGACATTCTAGTCCCAAATTACCATTTTACCCCTGACTCTCCTAATCGGCGGAATTTCGCCAGAGCTTCGCTACTTTGACTCTAATCTTCTAAAATTTTGCCATAACTCTTTCTCCAACATAATTTTCGAAATATATATAATATTTAACCCTAAAACATGATATCTACAATATATTGGAAGATTAAAGATCAAAACAACATCTACCCTAGAACTTCAAGAACTACCGAACTAAAAACTAAGAACCGAAGAACTTACCCTTGAAGAACTTCCTTCAACCTTCTTGCTCCCACTTCTCTAACCTCTCTAGGATTTCTTTGTGAATTGGTGAGTTTGAAGAGAAATGGAAGGGCTATTTATAGCCAAAAACTTAGGGACCCAAATGGTATAACAATTTCTCCTTACTCATTCTTGGCCATCCATTTGAACAACTTAGCTAGCAAGTTTTCTCCTCCATTCTCCTCCACTAATTTCGTCCCCTTACATCATTCTTCAAAGGATGAAGTCATCTCAATGATGTCACACACTTGCTTTATGATTTTACCCGATAAAATCCCCCGATCGGTGTTCTAATCGCGTAATCTTAACCAATCTCAAAAATTCCTTAGCATATCCCTGAAGGTCTCTATTCACTCTTGAGAAATATGTGGATTAATGAAATTTATGATTCCATTAAGGGTATTTCGTAGCCTGCTGCTGAGCATTTTAAGACAAACCCCGTCGGTTACGGAAATGACTTCGGGTAACATCAACTTGGACAAAAATTCACTTGTTCCTAATATGTCCCGATGTTTACTTCTTAATTCAAGGGATTTCAAGATAGGATTTATTTTCTATCGGTTCTCATTTATCCTACTTGCTTTTTCAACAAATATCTCTTTCTACTTTAATATTTCATATCCACTTGCATTGCATTTACACTTGACATCTTTTTCTCTTCTTTTCCTCTCTCCCATTTTCGAAATTCACCTCCTTCTTGGCTAAGGAAGATGTTCACCATTATCTTTGATCATTTCCCTTGATCCATGCTTAAACAATTAGCCAATAATTATTTATTTAATCACTTACTAATTGTTGACAATTTTCTTAATTGAGATTAATTATTATCTCACAACTATTTTACTGACATTGGTATTTTATGCTCCATGTAAAATATTAAAAATCATGGAGCAACTTATGCTCCCCAAAATTATATTTAATTTTGCCTCATTATTTTCCAAGGAAAATAATCCCAAAAATTCCTAAAATTAGAGACAACATACTTTCTAATTTTTAATAAATATTTTATTGCCTCTTGGGATTTATCATAATATTTTCAGGCCATTTTATGCCCCATAAATGCATTTTAGGGATTTTTAGCTCTATATCTCTTCTAATTTCCATAGAAATTACCTTAGAAAATAAGATAATTATAACTTATTATTTGAGACCACATATTCACCTATTTCCAATAGGTATTATTTACTAAAATATAATATTCAGATAAATAATTATCCAGGGTTTCTGAAGTATACGTCTATAGTTGAATATATGTTTCAATAAAGTTATTTCTAAAAAAAAAAATAGACATAATGTCATACATCATAGAATATAAAAAATAAGATGTAAAATTTATAACTTGTAAGTATGATATAATTAAAAATAAATAAACTTTATATTTTATATTAACATATGCACTTATGGATTGGTGGTTTACTGATATATATTTTTGTTAGTAAATAAGTATATTTTTGTTAGAGACAATTTTATTTACTAATATAGAGTTGGTCTAAAAGTGTAAGGCCCCGCTAAATCTCTCTTAATCTTGAGTGGATTGCACTAGGCTCTGATTTATATTTAAGCTAAAGTCCTGTCATGAATATACTATTTTTTTTCTCTTAATTTCTTGATCAGATCATCATGTGTAAACTAGATTTACGTTGAATGTTATTTGGGTTGATTTCTATATATATGTTATGTTATTGCTTATCACTCCAGTCCTATTTATAAGTCCAGTTTGACTAAAAAATTTGTTTCTATTTATAAATCCAGTTTCATGTAATAAATAAGATTGTGACAATTTTACCCATATTAGTTGCACTTATGAAGATAGAGATAGAAGAAACAGTTGAAAAATACCCAATCATAAATGAGGGTAAAGTTAAACTTTTACCCAATAATAATTGTGTCAACTAACTTTTCTTGGTATGTGAGATTTGATTAAAGTGGACTTATAAATAAGACCATAGTAGAGTGGTATGTTCCCATGCACTAAAAAAGATGCACTACATGTTCATAGGTTTTTGCTTTTTCTAAAAAACAAGAAACAATAAGAAGGTCAAAGTATATATATGTATATTATAATTCATATTAGATTAAATTAATAGTTGAAAAAAAAAATCTGAATTACTACTTTGATCGTATTTATAGAGAAAAGTGAGAAGATTTTTTTTTTTTTGGGTCTCATCTACAAGACACATCATTAGATTAAATTTTCTACTATATATTTCATTACATTCTCTAGATTCTTTGAACCAAATGGAAACTAATTGGTGCGAAATTGACTCTAATTAACTTAATCTTACATATTCCCTTTACCAAGATGGTAAATTTAACACAATTACTCTTAACTCTGGATCCATCCTTCTATTGATGATTTTGCATAATTGTATTATTAAAATTAAATCTGAAATTGTAATTTAGAAATTAGTTTAAAATTAAATCTGAACTTTGTTTCCAAATCCTAAATAAATTACTTAATCATTTTATAGTATTTTTAATTATATATTAGTTTATTTTAAACTTTGAAGGATTAGATCATTGTGCTATTGAATCCTCACGCCGCTTCACATGCCTTCTGAGAGCATATATATCGACAAGAGATTAGGAATAATACAGTAAATCTCATTTGAGTTCAAATTTAATTTATGGTAATTGTTTACGTAATAGGATATGCGTGGTCATCATGAGTTAACTATTCTATTTTTTTCTCCCAACATGACTACTCTATTTAACTTTTTTCCCTTCGATCCTTGATGTTGGTCATAAATGTAAGATTTATTTTTCATAGCTGTCAATCCTTTTCAAAATTACTCTTATTGATACTCAACCATAATAAAGTAAATGAAAGATAGAGAGAATTAAGGAAGATGATTAGAGTATTTTTAAAAAGATTATGTAGAAAGAATCTCTTTAAGATTTTTTTATTATTTTTTATTTTACCACAGTTAAACTAAGTATACAAGTTAATACTCTATCTAATTCATAATATATAAGCCGCTTAGAAAATTTTTGTCATCCTACAATATAAATGACTTTATAAGATTTGTGTATGCATGCATGCATGCTTTAATTTTTTTACATACCCAACACAACCTAATAAAGCTAATTAAGGACTATACATATAAACTATATTATTTTTTTTCGAAAAAAGTTCATGAATCACAGCAATCGATTAAACTAAGAAGCTATTTTTTAAGGGCTTTGGTTAATTAATGAGGGTAAAAACTAAAAAGAGGCATTTGATAAGAAAATGGGGTGAGAGTGAAGAAGACAAGAGATCATAGGGAGTAATGGAAATGACCGGACTCTAGGCATTTTTATTTTTAAAAAAAACAACAAATTAATGAAATGATAAGATTGACATAAATGTGGATTAAATAAATGTATGAAGAGGGTGGTTGGGAATTGCTGAAGAAGGTAAAAAATTGAAGAATCTCTTTAAGATTTTTATTATGTTTTACCACAGTTAAGTTAAGTATAAAACTTAATACTTCCTCTGATTCATAATATCTGCCGCTTAGAAAATTTTTGTGATCCTAAAATATAAATTACTTTGCTAGATTTATGTGTGTGTATGCATGCATGTTTTAATTTTGTTTACATACAAAACACAACCTAATAAAGCTAAAGGCTATATGTGTAAACTATATAAAAATATACATTATTCCATTAAAAAATATATATATACTACATTGTCTAAATATTTGAAAGTTTCTAGTCATTGTCATGTAATTAAGGGTGGGCTTCAATGGTACATATTGACAAAGATGTTGCAGACTTTTGAATGCTAGTTTCTTCGGCCTCATATTTACATTCAATCCAGATGGAGGAGCAAATTAAAGGAGATATATAGGCAATATTTCCCTTTTTATGCTCAACTTTACATATATAGATAATTGTAAAAAAAATTGGGAATTGCAGTGTTTTCTTCATTTATTTATTTATTTTCCTATTTCTTTTTTTTTAATAATGGGCGTTTTTTGTATGTCTAGTCATATTCGTACGTAATTTGCTGTGCCTTTGGGAAGGTTTCAGTGATTTGAATAAATTGAAACGAAGGAATCTTTGGTATATATAGAATAATATAGCTGGTTGGCCCAGGTTAGGTTGTTTGGTTCAAATTCATTTAGAGTAGCCATAATTAATGTGATTTGTTGATATACTTGTATATGCATTATGATTGATCGAGGTAAATGATGAGAGAGAGAGAGAGAGAGAGAGAGAGAGAGAGAGAGAGAGAGAGAGAGAGAGAGAGAGAGAGAGAGAGAGAGAGATCATGTTAATAGGGAAATGGAGATGAACATTGTATCAAAAAAAGAAATGCTTAATTAAAATTAGTGATATTATTTATATATGGTGAATATATCATTCGTTTGGCATAAGAAATAATAAATTATTCTTACCCTTTCATGAATCGAAGGCCGCCATGAAATGTTTGTTGAAGGAATAGAATTTCTACTACGTTAATTGGAGGAGGTGATATGAGAGAGAATTAATTGCAATTACTGGATTAAGAAGACGAGACGTCAACATATATGGCGGACAATTAATTAATTCGTCAAGTCAAAAAATACGAAACTTTAAACATAATAATAATAATGAGGAGTGAGGATGATGAGAAAAGAGTGGGATGGATAAATAATCCCATTTAATTAACTATTTGTTTATTTACATTAACATGGGAATTACATTAACACAAATCCATGCAAGTACTACTTTGATTTTACTCATGCATTGGCCAAAGTCTTGTGTCCGGCATCTAACGCCGTCATGGCCACCAGCCACACCGCCGTCACCGAACCAACTCTTAATACCCATACAACTGTACGCAGCAGGTGAAACAAGCTAAGAGATCCCCATGTTCGTACGAATCGGTGCATTTTTGTAAGCATGCATGCAGGCTCCCTCCGTTGGCATGACGGACAAGACTTGTGGCAATCCTTTGGTGGCGGTGGTTCCATGGTAGGACCACCACCACCACTACTTGCAGCCTTTTCTTTATGTTTTTGTTCTTCCTTATTGACCTCCACCCACCGCCGCCACCAATATTATCACGAATCCCACCATTATTATCATTCTTTTTGAGTCTCGTGGTGTATGTCCAATTAAAGAGCTCAACTGAAAAGGAGATCGAGAGATTGAATGAAAATGAGTAAGGGAAAAAGTCAAGTAATGAAAAGACCAACCATAATGGAATTAATGGGGAGGAAAAAAACAAACATGATAACAAACATCATCACATGATCGAAATGCTTAAAAAAACTCGCACATGAACATGTCTTTGTTAAAAAAAAAAAAAGGTAATAAAACATGAACATGTCTTTCGGAGATGGTGGGTAGATAAGGGAAAAGACAAGTTGTTTAGTAGAATCTTGGACCATATATAACATTGAGAGATCGAGAACATATGCTGTTTCAATGAAATAATTATCATCATATTTTTTGCTGTTCAAGTATATATACTACTCTAACACATTTAATGTCTCACTCCAAAAAGGAAAAACAAAAGGAAAGCTTTGGGAAGGAAGAGATAGAGACCTAAAATCCGCTGAGGAGAAAAAGGAAGATTCACGGCGAGAAGATGAGAAGAAGGTGGAAGGAAGGCCCACGTCGAGGAGGAGATCTCTACAATCAACGGTGGCTTTGGTTAGAACTTCGGCGGCGAGACTGAAGGAAAGGATATATACTATACTAAACAATGCAGTTTAAGAGAAAAGAATGGCAGCGGAGGATAAGGGAAAAGGAGGAAAACCCCGTTCCCTTCTTTTACGCGTCTCACAGTAGTTTTGGATTTCTTAAAAAGAACCCCTCCCCTCTCTCTCTCTCTCTGTGGATTCTTCTTCTTCTTCTTATCACAACCAGTCAACAATGGAGTTAGCGATTCCAAAAGTTGTAAAGTGATGTATGTTTTAGCATTGGGATTAATGGCTCTGAATTTATTCACATATTATGGAGGATGCAACGCTCAGCAGATACCAGATGATGAAGGTACTTTCATTTCTTATATTAATCTTCTTAATTCCATGGAACTTCTTTTCCTCTCTGTAACGGTAATTCTTAGACTATGATGAGAATTTTGTTTCTCCTTTACCCTCTCCTGGATTTTTCTTGCTCTTAAATTTCTCTGTTTGGTTATTCAAACGAAGAGGCATTGCAAAACTAAAGTAACTGCTCTGTAGATTTCGAAACTGTATTGTTCGAACAATCGAACTCAACAGGTTCCACTTGTTGAAAACAGTTGGAGTTTTATGCATGTTGCTTCATTACCTCATCTGTGAGATTAAATTCTTAAAAATGAAATGTTTGTAAATGGGCAGGCAATTGGTGTTCGTGTTAAAAGCGCTAACCAACCAAAATATGCAATATTAAGCTGTCCTCAATGTTTTTTTGGACCACCCTCCAAAATGTAGTGCTTATCTTAATCTAACACTAGCTTGGTTAAATAATTGTGCCAAAACTATCAACACAAAATAGGCCGAGACCATAAAAAGGTTGATTTTATTTGAAATTTTATATATACAAAATTAAATTTTAAAAATTTTCATCTTTTCTGTTGTATTATATATAAGTCAACATTAATTACTTTACTAGGGGGTTTATCATAAATTAGCATCATTATTTTATTTTTTAATAGGTTTTTGAACTTTCCCAGTAAACTTCAAATGGTTTATGTTAGTGTTTAACTTAATTATTGAAGGTTTAATAAATAAAAAAAAAAAGCAGTGTCGGTACTTTTTTTTAAAAAATAAAAAAAAAAATTGTTCACCTCTAGAATTCGCGCAATAACAAAAAATAAATAAAATAAAAATAAAAATTTGCGCGATACTTGTACGATTTTAGACGCAAAATATCTTCGCTAGTTTTCCATCTCCTGATAATAATCATTATATTATGAATTTATAGTTCATTGGGGTCGAACTGTTCGGACGGAATCTTCCACGTGTCATGATCCAAATATGCCGAAAGTTTGGAAGTTACTCGACCTTTAACACCGGACATGGTATAAAGATCCTCTTCGGCTCCTTTTCTTCAGTCACCCCAGTCCCAATTCGTGAGCATTAAAGCCATTTTGCTCCGTGCTTTCCTTTTCATAGAAGGAGCATTCCCATTCCTTCTTGGAATGCACCTCTCTTGTTACTGACTGTCCTCTGTCTCCCCTGTCTCTGAATCGCACTATCTCGCTTGTGTTTCTTCTTTGGATTCTCAGAGCTACTTCCAAAGACTTCGTACAGGTGAGTTATGCAAGCTGATAAGTACTCTTACCTTCCTTGATTGGGCTCTGCCTCTATTCCTCTGAAGATTCATTTTATGATCAACGTGAAAGATCTCGTGGAGAGATTTTCAATTTTGAGTATCTAGTTGGTTCGCTGTTTTGTTACGATGTAATCTTTGTGGATTCTGATTTTTGCATGGTTGGTTTGGAATGTTAAATTGTGTGGCGAGAATCTGGATTTTGTGATCTAGAGGTCCGCTGATTTTGAAGCTTTTGCCTCGGAAATGGTTCCTTGTTTGTTCCCTCTGTTCTTTATTCGCGCGGCATTAGTTTCGGTGGACGGTACTTATTTTAGACTTTTTTATCATCTGTTTTCGGTGACAGATTTTCTGCTTCTTTCTTCGAGAAGTTCCTTGGCTCACCAAGATTTTCTCATTTCCAGGATTCCTGCTTGCCTTCAATTATCTGTAGCCTGTTCTTCATATATTTCTTTCTTGCACCTATATATATATATATATATATATATATATATATATATATATATATATATATATATATATATCTTATCAGAAGAAGCATCAGTCTAATCTCAATCATGTATTCCCATCATTCTAAAATTTTTGCGACTTCGTTTGCTCCCTCCGTCTCCACCAACTCATAATTTACCTTTTGTCGGGATCTGTTTAAACTTTTGTTACTGATTCCACATGAGACAAAAATTAGCTGATGCTTTCTGTGAAAGCTTCGTACCGTGGTCCGTCGTTGCTCAAATGAAGAAATTAAGTATTCAGTTTTTAAGAGGTATGTTGTAGTAGCTGAGGGACATGATCTTGCTTCTGCTTCTGTGCAGATCTTAATCACCTCAAGAAAGGTTTGAGATTTCATGAAAATAGAAAGCTCATCAATGTCTTTCTCTTCGCCTCTCTCGGATCAGCTGCAGGCAAATCTTCTCAATAAACATCCAAATTAAGGCACTATCTGGGAATGGGTGGAATCGGAAAACAGGTAACCGAATAAATTCTTGAAATTTATATTAATTATTTGTTATATTTGTATATATTTTGAAATATATCTCATTATAAAAGAAAGAGAATATAAAAACTAAATTTTAATTAATACTGATGCTCTTATATTTGGGCAATACTGATGAACTTCTGGATATATAAGAAGACATTTCTTCGTCGAGATGAGAATAAAAAACAATTTAGATATTTTCTACGAGTTAAGTTTTTAAATTTAATTTCAAGTTCATCAATATTAATGCCAATATCTATGTGGCTGAAAGTTAAACAAACTGGGCCACGCGAAGTAATTTGACATTGCTTTATAAATAAGGTTTACAAATGTCCATGAATATAAAATACAATACAGATATTGATGTCCTTAATTTATGGTGAATAGTTTTTTTTTTTTTTTAAAAAAAAGAAACTAATTTTTGTTTGATACAGTGAGATGGAGAACTTGAATTGGAACGTGACCCACGTTCTTGTATTGATGGAGGCTTCAAAAATGAAACCATTAATGAAGAGAAGGACATCAAAAGGAATGTAACATGCAATTGCATTTTCTCAAATGGAACAGTTTGTCATGTTACACATATGTAAGTACAACGTAACTCCTTTCAATTTGGGTCCAAATCAAGCTCTAATATGGATTAAGTTTGGTTTAGGCAAATAAAATAGAAAAGTTTTCTTCTTTATTATTTTTTTTGTTCGTTTCTTTATTTTAAACTGTTGGGATGTATTTCCATAATATTTGTAGTAAGATTTTGCCGCATCGAAACAAAATTAATATCCAAACAAATAATTGTGCTAATTATAACATAATTTAATTTAAAATTCAGCTCTTTATATGTAAATAGTTTATTAATTATTTGTTTTCTTTTTACGACAGCTTTATGACAGGTCTTAATCTATGTGGATTTTTACCAAGTGAATTTGGATACCTTATCCATCTGCAACAACTATAAGTAATGGGAAATTGCCCACATCCATGGGATCCTTATCTTGACTGATCACGTTGCATCTTCGTAACAACACACTCATGAGTTTTTCTTGTTTGTTTCAAGAATAATACCAAATTGGTATTGTTGGATCTTAGAGAGAATGAATTTTCGGGAATCATTCCACCATGGGTTGGAGACATTCTTTTAAATTTGAAGTTGTTTCTCCTCAAGTCAAACAAATTCAATGGTGAGATTCCCAATTAAATATGTTCTTTACACTCTCTTCATGTCATGGATCTTGCATAGAACAACTTGACTGGACAAATTCCAAAATGCATAAGTCACTTGAGTATTATGCTAGTTAAGAATGCCACTCTAAAATCAGACATCTATATTGAAGGAAACAGATCAGGAACAGAATTACTGACGGAAAAACGTTTGTCGGAAACTACCAACGGGATACCGATGGAATTCAGCCGGTAATTATTTGCAACGGAAATTACCGACGGAATTCCGTCGGTATTGTCTTTTGGCATGATTTTTTCTACGACCGAATTATCGTTAAATGATTATTTAGGCGTTTGAATAATATAAAGCATGTAAGGATGATCATTCCCATACTTTTAGCAAGAATGTTTGATAATGTATTGCGATGTTGAAGATAACGTCTCCAATTTGTTCATTGCTTCTTGGCATGGTTGAGAATAATATATTTTGACAAAAAAAATTAAAATAAAACAAAACAAGTTACGAAAATCGAAGTAAGGCATGTTAATCAGGATAGTCTGAGTCTGAAATAATTTACCAGCACTGGTATATCAACAATTTTATTTTTAATTGATAATTAATTTGCACTCACATGTTCTTATTTATAAGAAAATTTCATTATGTTTTATTGGAAAAAAAAAACTCCTAAACTTAACTCTTTTTATTTTTGTTGTGTGTATTGAATATTATTAATTTGCTTTTGTTTGATTTTATTTGTTTTAAGTAAGAGATCATAAGTTCAATCTCACTTATAATATCAAACAAGTTTTTTTTTTTTTAAAGAAAAATGATACCAATGTCCCAACCTACGAAAACAATACCTAAAAGGTCCTATAATTTTTTAATAGCAAAAGAAAATGACTCCATTGACAAATATGATACTTTTCTGATATATTTCTTTTATTGAAGCCTTGGTGTGATTATATTTTTCAATAATATTGCCCATAGCTTATTGACAAATTAGGAGATTGGCCCAAGAAAATTACAAAACAAATCTAGGAAAACCGATAGATGATAATGGCATCTGAGAATGGTTAGAATTTAGGTTTAGATATGAAGCATGAACCTTGTGGCGAGTTTTAAATAAGTTGTGGCCTAAAGCCCAATTAAATTGAGAGCATAATGGTAGGCGCAATAGGGCTCAAAATGATGCCATCTACAAGGATGAAAGAGGAAGATAAATTGCTATAATTAAATGCTAAAGTTTTATGGTTAAGGAATGAATTATATATAGTAATTAGAAAATTTAACATGATAAAATAAGATTTACCTTGGTAAGAAGATATTAATTTTAATTTAATCAAAGGTAATGGTAACTAATTAATCAAGCTAACCATGGTTGGAGAAAAATAACTATAATTTGTTAAAAATTGGATGGCCAAAATTGAAGTCAGGTTCATTATGACAAGTAATCTTCTTTCTTTCTTTCTTTTCTTTGCTTTTTGTTTTTTCCCCCTTTAAATAAACAAGGAAGAAAAAAGAAGTAGAAGACTAAACAAGCTAAAGGTCCACTCGTAATCTTCTTTTTTCCTTCTAAACAAAAATGTCAAGTATTTGCTTGATAACAGATGGAAGTTTCAATTTCATTATTGATTGGAACACACACACACACACTCTCTCTCTCTCTCATATAAAAAAAAAAAAAAAATTGCAGTGAGAGATCTTTTATCTTTTACTTTTCGTGTCTATGATGTCTTCTCGTCTCAATAAAGACAAAATAAACACGCCCCAACTTAAAAATAAATATATGCTCATTATATAGGAAATATGAATATTGAATATAATGATAATGGATACATGTACTCAAAATAATGTTCTTTCTCTTCTTTTTTTCAATGCTGCATAAAAAATAAAAAGATACAAGGCTTTAGAAAAGTTGGGTGATAAGTTATTGTCTTTATTTTTGGCTTTTACGTCACTCCCTTAATAATTGAAACGAAGGAATCTTTTGTATATATAGAAATATAGCTGGTTGGGCCAGCTATATTTAAAAAACAAATGTATCTACGATATATATAGGGGAGGAATCTATTAATTTGTGGCAACAATTACAAATATGAACAATAATTAATTTATGAATAGGAGAGCAAAAATAGAAAATGATGTGGTCGTTTGTGTTGTATACATTGTATCTATCAAGATCCTCTAGCTGCCATGAGCTACCATCACTAAAAGCTGTACTTTGGTGGAATTAATGCCTTAATTTTCTCTTTATATATGAATATTATGGTTATTAATTATATATAATCTAAATTAATTTTTAAGCATAAAGTGTAAATTAATGATATTCCATTTCAGGTCCAAAAAAGAATGATATTCCATATATCTCTTCGCTAATGTCAAGTTAAACGCATGTGTCCGCTGTCAGCTTTTAAGAGTAATCTAAAAACTCTTGCCAAACATTTTTAATGGGTCTCTATCAATTGGAGGCAGCTAGAACCTAGATTCCAGTATGGGTCCTATAAAAGCAACTTCCCCGCTGGACTTGCTTTTGTCTTGTCTTTATCTCTTCAATCTGAAGAAGCACAAAGACAGCGATGTGCTGTCAAACCAGTTACTATATTGAGACGAGAAGACATCATAGACACGAAAGGAGACATCATGGTACAAAACGAGATTCCTCCATATTTGTCGTCGGTGGCCATTATCATCAGTTTTTGACAAAAACACTGTTTCACTGGACAAATTGAATTATCCCACTTCCATTAATTCTTAACATAAAAGATAAGAGTTCCATTAACATAAATAAATAGCGACAAGAGATTAGGAATAATACAGTAAATCTCATTTGAGTTCAAGTTTAATGGTATCTTTCATTGTACTATTGAGTCCTCAAGCTGCTTCACATGCCTTCTGAGAGCATATATATAGCGACAAGAGATTAGGAATAATACAGTAAATCACATTTGAGTTCAAGTTTAATTTATGGAAATTGTTTACATAATAGGATATGCGTGATCCTCATCATGAGTTAATTGTTCTATTTTTTTCTCCCAACATGACTAATCTATTTATATTTGACTTTTAAATGTTTATATTATATATAGATAAATTATGTCTAAAATGATTTTTTTAGAGAACTTGTTAGCTATTATATGAATAAAGTAAGGTTGTGAAAATTAGACCGGATACTAAACCGACAAATTTATTACTAGTACTTTTATAAATTGCCGGATTCTTATATTATTTTATGACAATAGATGTCAGACCCCAATTCACTCAACACAAACTGTCTGTGCTTAGCATGGACACTTTACTCTGGTCCGTTGATTCAGGCAACTTGATCCGGTAGGGAAAATGCGAATGCAGGTTTTAATTTAAATGAAGTACGCAAACTAAAAAGAAAATCAATATAAATCAACATCAATTTAAATGAAGTGGTATTATCAAGGTTATTAAATTCAGACTGGGCATTAAACCGGTCGGGATAATCGAAGTTAAGGGTGGCTCGGGGTCAAACCAGTTAAAAAATAAAGATTTGATGTTAATGTTATTAATATTTTAATATAGTTATAATAGATGATGAAGTAAATAGCTGTTTATTTTTCATGGAGAAAAGTGCACTGCCTAAATACTTTTGATCTGAAAAGCTGACTAAATTGACTATTAAAACTGGCAACCTATAACCTAGGGTCTTAGCGTGCAAGAAACGAAAAAACTTTTTGCAAAGCAACACAACTTTTGTTCTCTCTATGCTTTTGAAACCGAGGCTTATTTTCCGTCTTCTTTCATTCTTTTTTGGGTAAAGGAGCAATTTTACACATAACATTTACCCGTGAGGCGCCAGCCACGACCTTTCAAGAAGAAAAATACACATAACGTTATGTATTGGGGCGCGTAATGTGACCATGATTAGTTGACCGTCAACTTGGATGGAGCGCCGACGTGGTCTTGATTTGATTTGACTGTTGGCAGCGTGGACGATGACGTGGATCTTTGACGTGGAATAAAAAAAAAAGAAAATTAGGAAAAATTCAAATTTTTTAAAAAAATTCAAAAAATTAGAAAAATAATTAGAAAAAAAAATAATTATAATAATTATTAAAAATATTAAAAATAATTAGAGAAAAAAATTAAAAAAATTAGAAAAAAAATTCAAAAAATTAGAATTTTTTAAAAAAATTAGGAAATAATTAAAATAATTACAAAAAAATAGAAAAAAATTCAAATAATTAGTAAAAAATTCAAATAATTAAGGAAAAATTAAAAAAATTAGAAAAAAAAAAATTAAAATACCTCCTCCAGTGGGTCCCACCACGCACCAGTCGACCTTCATGGGCCGGCCCGGCCATTTTGGCCAGCGTTACCCCCGGCGGTCCAGTAATCGCCCGTGAGACCATTGGCGGCCGGTCGCCGGCGGCCGGATAACCAACTAGTGGAGGAGGAGTTGTATATACACGGACCAGTGCAGTTGTTGAAGATGTACTAGGGTAAGCTGTTCATTGAAAAAAATATTAATTAATTAATTAAGATAATCTTCTTGTCAATTCTCTCTACGAGAGATAAATCTAATCGATATGTAAAGTCGACTAAGAACTAGTGGGGCCCATTGGCGGGGGTATTTTAATTTTTCCTTAATTATTTGAATTTTTTACTAATTATTTGAATTATTTCTATTTTTTTTGTAATTATTTTAATTATTTCCTAATTTTTTTAATTTTTTTTAAATTTTTTCTAATTATTTAAATTATTTTTAATTTTTTTAATAATTATTATAATTATTGTTTCTAATTTTTTGAATTTTTTTCTAATTATTTTCAAATTTTTTAATTTTTTTTTTCGAATTTTCCTATTTTTTTTATTCCACGTCAGCGATCCACGTCATCGTCCACGTCGCGTGTCGTCCAAATCAGCGCCACGTCGGCGTCCATCCAAGTTGACGGTCAACTAACGGCCATGGGCTTTGGGCGCTCTCAAAACATAACGTTATGTGTATTTTTGCTCCGGTTGAAAGGTCGTGGTCTTTGGGTGCTGCTAGTGTAAAGGTTATGTGTAAAATTGCTCCTTTACCCTTCTTTTTTCGCCCCCTTCTTCAACTGTGATCTTTCCCTCTCTCTCAAAGCTGCGTTTATCCAGCAAACACACGGTCCCCACTTGCTCAGCGTGGTTCGTCGCGTTTTCTGGTTCGATCGTCGGCGTTTTCTGGTCTGTGCTTTTGCGTGTTCGATATGTTGCTGGTCTGTGCTTTTTTCACCGGATCTGTTTTCACGGGATCTATTATTATCACCGAATCTGTTTCTCAGGCTCTATTTCTCTCCATCTCTCTCTCTCTCTCTCTCTCTCTCTCTCTCTCTCTCTTTTTTCTCCATGTAAACATCTTCACTCTTCATCCAACGTTTCTTTGGAGGGAGGGCCCAAAAAAAAACCCAATAACTCTAGCCCGGTTTCTATGACAGACCGGACCGGTTTCCCGGCCGGTTCGCCGGTTTTCGGTCGGAACCGGCCGGTCCGGTCCGGTTTTAATATTGACAAGTCGCAATTAAAACAATTCTTTAAGTGAAAGTCGTGCATCTGAGGAAAGGTCACCTAACTGGCTAGAAGTTGGTTGCGCACATGACACAACCGTAGGTTCAGATAACAGAGGCCCCACAGCAAGTACGATAAAGCAAGTTGTACTTTTCATTTAAGGCTGAATAGGAAAAGTTGAGTCACGGGTTCACTTCAGCTCCCCTTGATGCTATACAAGTTGATATTCTTTAAGGCTGTGTACTTAGAATTTACTTTTCGTTATCTTAACAGCATTGAAAATTCCAACTATTCTCGCTTCTATTCAGATCTCTCATCTCTCTCTCACGGTCCAGATCAAGAATATGAAGGCTTGGGATTGGGAAGTGCGGTACCCAACAAGGTTGTTGATTCTTTAGCTAAAAAGGGATTCAATGGATGCAACGCTCAGATACAATGGAGTTAGCAATTCTAAAGCTATAAACATCTGCTTTGTCTGTCAAATATATGTAATACGAGGATACTTGACTGATAAAGCAGTTGTTTACAGTTTTAGTGTTGTTGTTTTAGAAATTGTTAGTGGAAAAAACAATGTAAGTTATAGGCCAAAAAAGGAGTTTGTTTATCTTCTTGATTGGGTTAGTTATATTTCTTACACTTAGCATATATAAGTGGTTGTTTGATATTCTTTATAAATTAATAGTTTGATTGGATTTGTAATGACTACATACTTTGATGTAATTGAAGGCCTATGTTCTTCAAGAGCAAGGAAATCTTATTGAGCTGGTGGATCCAAATTTGGGTTCAAGCTACTCATTAGCCATGATAATGTTGGAGGTGGCACTCCTATGTTGTAACCCGGCCATCTGCAACTCTAAGACCATCTATGTCTTCTGTTGTTGGCATGCTTGAAGGAAAGTTGCCGATCCAAGAGTTGGTAATCAAGCATCAGCAGAGTGGTCAAGATGCGAGATTCAATGCCTTTGAGCTACAATCAGTTGAAAGTAGCCATAGTCAAACCTTTGATTCTTCTACATCTTACCAAAGTATGGAGCAAAGAGTTGAAGCAATGGAATGTCCATCATCACAAGATAACCACAGCCAAATCTTAGCTTCTTCTTCATTCTCATGTAAAAATGCAAGCAATGAGTTGAAGAATGGATGGTTCATCCACTGACTCCTTTATTTTCATTCCAAGTAAATATTTCTCTTCATCAAGTAAGGCCTCTGAAAGATTTCTTTTAGGTTGGAAAATTTGTACGAAACTACAATCTTTCATAAAAGGAGTTGACATTGTTCGATGCAGGGATTAATAGTCATGCACATGTAAAGACAGAGAAATAACATAAAGTGTGAAGAAGAATTTACATGTGCTAAGTAATTACTTCTTCTATTTTGCAATTTAAATGTAATACAACCTTACACACACATTGTTATTATTGGATTTCCTAATGCGAAATGCGCGCTATTAATCCATACTTGCTTAGTTTTCTTGTGATAGATAATAGGAACATTCAAACAAAGTTGACAATCATGAGATTGGAAAACAAAAATAAATATATAAAACCAACGAAGGTATTATGATAAATAAAGACAATATTGTATTTTATTGAAGCCATAGTCTTGAAAATATTTATAGATTAAGATCTCTTTATTAGTTTAATTAAGATATAGAGAATATTGTAGTAAAAAAATTGAATCAGACTAAAGTAAAAGATATTTTTTCTTGAAATAAATTAAATGTATATTTTAAAATAAATTAAAAAACTAAATATGTGCAAGAGCGAAATAATAAATTAATTCTTCATAAAATATAATAATACTATTAAATATGTAAACCTTATTGAAATGTGTGAAAAAATATTTAGAAAAAAAAATGAAAGCAAATTTGCATAAAACTCAATGAAATATCCAGATAAAGTTGCAATTTGGATTTCTGAAGTATACGTCTATACGTTGAATATAAGTTTCAATAAAGTTATTTATAAAAAAAAATAGACATAATGTCATACACATCATAGAATATAAAAAATAAGATGTAAAATTTATAACTTGGTATGATATAATTAAAAAAATAAACTTTATATTTTATATAAACAGATGCACCTATGGATTGGTGGTTTACTGATATATATTTTTGTTAATTTAAGTATATTTTTGTTAGAGACAATTTTATTTACTAATATAGAGTTGGTCTAGCAGTATAAGGCCCCGCTAAATTTCTCTTGATCTCAAGTTTGAGTCTCAGAGGAAATACATGCATCTGGACAAGCAGTCAAGAACCCCAAACCCCGAACCAGATATCAAATACAATATGAAAAAAAAAAAAAATTGAGACCCTAGATATAGATATGGGCTATTGACAATTAATAAGATTGAGGCTAGCTAGCCAATTCTACCAGGGCTATTTACCAAAAAAAAAATGCTACCTGGGCTAATTTGATGGTTGGGATGCCCAACCAATACATATATGGCACCAATGTGGCACAACTTGGGCCTTTTTTTTCTTTTTAAATAAACACATACTTTTAGGCTAAGTTCACTTAACACCTTCACCAAAGTTTCTGGGGATGCTTTTTGCTTTGCTTTTACCACATTTTCAGATGGTGCTGTATTTGGGAACATCGCACAAATAATATCTTGGTGGGTTATGATATTAAGAAGAAGCTGGTTTCCTTCAAGCTTGTGGATTGCACCAAGCTCTGATTTATATGTATGCTAAAGTCCTGTCATGAATATACTCTTAATTTCTTGGTCATATTATCATGTGTAAACTAGATTTACGTTGAATGTTGGTTGGATTGATTTCTATATATATATATATATATATATATATATATATATGTTATGTTATTGCTTATGTTCCAATGCACTAAAAAAGCAATATTTTTCCCTAAATATACTGTGTATGTAGATAAATCATTATTCATAAATTGTGGAAGGTCAGAAATTGAATATAAGGGGAATAAATATGAAGATGGCACTAATCCTAATAGATTTGCTAATAATTTCATAGCAACAAATAGATTTTCCCTCAATATTATTGATCCAATCTTCTATCAAACAACTTGTGTTTCCCCTTTATCTCTCAAGTATCATGACCTCTATATGATTAATGACAATTACTACCTCTAGTCCTAAATATAGGACCAGAGGGAGTACAATGTCAAGCTACACTTTGCTGAGATTATGTATTCTCATGACAAAAATTTCAGCAGCATTGGAAGGCGCGTATTTGATATTTCAATTCAAATGAGTCTTACTACTCCATCCAATCCTTAATACGAGACCTATTTACCGTATTTGATTACATTAAGGAAGTTAGTTAAGTTAGCTAATATGACATGTTTTTTTCTCTAATACACCCTAATCATCTTTAATTTACCGTTGTTAAGAAATCATCTTTTTTATCTTACTTGATTGTTGTTAAAGGAGCATCAATAGGAGTAAATTAGGAAAATATTGGCTAATATAAGAAATGTGTCTTATAACCCATCTCGTCCACAATATAGAGCACTTCTAGCTAGAAGAATAACTTAGTTCAAAATATAAATTACTTATAAGATAATTAATACTTATTTTCAATTTTATCCCTGTAACTAATGCTCATTTCTAATATGTCCACTCATTAAATTTTCACACGCTCGCACACACAGAGATATAAAAGATTAAATTAATAATTGAAAAAAATTTAAAGTACTACTATGATCTTATTTGTAAGGCGGAAAGAGAAGAATTTGTATACCTTATTCATAAGTAACATCATTAAATTTTTCTACTTTTACATCTCATTACAATCCCTATGATTTTTTGAACCAAATGGGAATTTGGTGCAAGTCACAGTCTCATTATCTGTAACAGTCTCATTTAACACAACCATCATTATTCTTAACTCTCTGGATCCTACTATTCTATTGATTATTCGCGCGCGCGCGTGTTATAGGGGATAATGGGAGAGTAATGAGTTCAAGACCAAGCACAAATCAAGACTATCACTCACTCTACCATGCTGCAAACCCAGATTATATAAATTGAGTTTTCCCTTATCCTGTCTTAAGATTTTCTTTTCTCGAAGTAGGAAGAATCTAGGCGAACAGGTTAGAGATCTCTAGCTGATGTAGATGAAGAAGTGGACATCCCTAAGAGGCTCTTGGAATGAGTTTCAGTCTCATCATCCGTCTTATTTTCTTCTACCTCTCTGTAATATTGTCTCATTGCTTCCAGCTTCATCTTACTTGCTTCCTCGCTTTGATCAGAAACGAACTCTGGAACTATAGGGAATCAGTTTCCCTGCTTGGCCTTTGGCCAAGCAAGGAGCGCTCGTCCCTTAGGGGGCGAGCATCTAGGAGATCCAGGCGGTCCAAAGCTCACGGAGATTAGAGGAGATCTAGACCGTCCATATTTTTTTTATAGGATTTTTATTCTAATTTTTGAAGTTTTCTTTCCAGTCTTGAGTTAATATCCTAAAATATATTTTGTGTTATTCGCACTCGAAATAATTTTTTAACACCATAAAGAATTTTTTCAGTACCCTAATGTATCTTTTTTTTTTTTTAGATTGCCCATCCGGTATTCAAAACTTTACCATGACTAATTTGGATCTGACCTGGGTCGCGCACCTAGCTATGGTGGGAGAGTCTCCCAACGACCATTCAGTACCCTAATGTATTTTTTCAGGATCTTAAACAAATATTTTAGGGTACCGACTGGTACTAAAAAAATACTTCAGCGTACTGACTGCTTTTTTTTTAGTACTCGTCAATACACTAAAATATTTTTTCAATACCTTGAAAAAAATATTTTAGGGTACCGACTAGTACTAAAGAGATACTTCAGGGGGTACTGATTGCTACTCAAAAATACTTCATGATCATGAAAAATTATTTGAGGATCTTGAAAAAATATTTCAGAGTACTGACTGATACTAAAAATATATTTTAGGATACTAACTAGCACTGAAAAAAAAGTTCAAAAATTTAATTAAAAAAAATCCTATAAAAAATTAAATATGGACGCTCCGGATCTCCTAGGCGCTTCGAGCATTCTTAGCACTGACTCATTTCTGTTCCCAACAATTTTATGAACTCCGATCTCTATTACCATACTTTTTGTTACCTTATTATTAGGGCATTGAGAAATTTCTCAATCAGTGGTTCAATTCCACATTATATTGGTGAAATGGAAAGCTTATCCACTACAGCAAAAATGAATTTTAGCGGCGGTTTATTTTCAATTTAGCGTCGGTTTGAACCGCCGCTAAAATATTTTATGACATTTTTAAAACTGACGTGGAAATTGGTGACATTAAATAATTTAAATTCGGTTTCACACAACCGACGGAATAACCGTCGTTAAAAATGAAACCGTCGGTATATCTATAAAACCGTCGCTGGAATTTAATTATTTAATAAAATTATTAAAAATTATAGCGACGGTTTTGAACCGTCGCTAAACTAGAATAATTTTATTGAGAACTATTTGTTGAGAATACCTGCCTTTTTTTAGAACTATTTGTTGTTTGATATTGCAATATTTATATCATTACACAACATATTAATGATTGATCAAACATTTAAACAGTAATTTTATTATCATCTAATTATGTATTAATTAAATGTAATACAAAATAAACACAAATATTGATAACAAACTTAAAATGTCTTGGCATTAAAAATCAGTAGATCCAAATACATGATAAAACAAAGTAAATGTGCATCACAAAGTAAATGTTTGAAGAAGGTGCATAAATCAATCAAGACTATAGAAACTTGGATAGGCAACACATTTTTAATCGACAATGGTAGTAATTGCTCCATGAGAATATGAGAATCATGACTTTTCAATCCAGAAATCTTACATTGAACCATATCAACACATCTAGATATGTTGCTTGCATAACCGTCCGACAAAGTCACGTCCTTGATTATTGAGCATAATGTTAATCTCATCCTTGGACATTGAGTATAGAGTGTGGGGAACTTTTTTCCATCTTTCGGTGGCCAAAGTTCTTTTCTTATTTTCATTGCACGCAAGTCTTTTCTAGCCTCAACATGATCTTTACTTTTCTCCTTGTCATTAATCAATGTAAAGATTACATTGTCGCAAACATTTTTTTCAATATGCATCACATCAAGATTATGACGCAATAAATTAAACTCCCAATAAGGAAGTTCAAAAAATATACTTTTCTTCTTCCATTGTTGAGTTTGACGTTGATTAGTATTTTGCCTACGTTCTCTCTTTCGATTCTCGATGATTGTGGCTGTTTTCCAAATGTGACATCTATATTTTCCACTTGTTTCAGAATTTCAGAGCCTGATAACTGTTTTGGTGGATTCCTTTCCTCAATATTCCATCAAAGCGAACCCGATTCAATCGAAATTTGTGTCCTCTAGCCAAAAATCGTCGTTGACCCATAAAACACCATTTTTACTCAATGGTAGGCGAATAGGAATAGAGTCAAAGTTACAAGTTGGACAGGATAATCCAGTATAAGTGTTCCATCCAGATAGCATTCCAAGACCAGGAAAATCACTAATAGTCCATAAAATACATGCTCTCATGGTGAACACTTCATTTTTCGAAGCATCATATGTCTCAACACCTTTTTCCCACAACTCTTTTAATTCTTTGATTAGTGGCTGAATGTAAATATCAATGTCATTGCCCGGCATTCGCTTTCCTAGAATCAAAGTTGAAAGCAAGAAGTTTGTTGGTTTCATACATATCCATGGAGGAGTATTGTAAGGAATGAGAATCAATGGCCAAATGCTATAATTAACGATCAAAGACCCAAATGGATTGAATCCATCACTTGCAAGGGCAAGTCGTACATTACGAGGATCTAAAGCAAAATCTGGATGTGTCAAATCAAAATTCTTCCAAGCCTTGGAGTCTCTCGGATGCCTCATCATCCCATCATTGATTTTATTCTCAGCATGCCATACCATATTCTTAGCTGTCTTTGAAGACATAAATAATCTTTTCAATCTCGGGATCAACGGAAAGTAACATACTAGCTTTGCAGGCAATTTCTTTCGTGGCTTAGCAGTGGTTGAACCACGATCACATCTATTTTCATTACCATGTTGCTTCCATCTAGAGGTTTGACAGATTTTGCATAAATCTCTACCTTCATCCTCTCCCCAGTATAACATACAATCTTTAGGACATGCATGTATCCTTGTGTAACTAAGACCCAGCTTGTTGATGATCTTCTTTGCCTCATAACCAGATGAGGGGATATTTGCATGTTCGAAGGCATCATGCAACAATTCAAGAATCATTGTCATTGCTTTGTCACTAATTCGCACAAACACTTAATGTGATATAATTTGACTAAGAAAGACAATTTTGAGAACTTGGTACATCCATCATACAAGTGGCTGCTCTCCATCCTTAAGCAAATCATAAAATTCTTTAGCACCCCACTTGGTTCATGATGTGAGTCTAACATATTTTCTTCACCATCTTCTCTCGGTTCAGTTGATGGTGAAAAAGATTCTTCATTATGACATGGTGTAGAAAAGCCAAATGCATCATTTATCATATTTCGCATAGGATCTTCATTGGGCATATCATTTATTGTGTCATACAAACAATCTTCATTTCGTTGGCTCTCATTTATTATAGGCATATCCCCATTTAATGTCTCCCCATGTCGATACCAAAATGTGTAATTTTCAGGAAATGGCTTACATATTAAGTGGTCAAACACTTCTTCTCTAGTCTCGCCACTTTCTAAAACAACATTTAGTACATGGACATATTATTACTAGGCACTAGATGATTGTTGAAAGGCAAAATCTAAAAACACATTCAACCCGACTTCATACTCCGGTGTATTTCGTGGCATTTTAATCCAAGATTTATCCATCACTGAATACAAACAATAATATACAAGTCTTTATAGAATAGGAAACTACGAGAAATGCATGAACATAATATGATAGCTTCATAATATAATTATATATTAGGACTATAGGTATATGATTATGAGACACAAATTGGAGAAAAATAAGTGTGAAAACAAAGATCGACGAACTAATGCTTCGAAAAAAAAATCAAGAAAGGAAAAACAAATCAAAATGTGCGTATGGATAACAGGTTCGTGCTCTCGATTCATCTAATTCAGATAAGCAATGCAAAGAATTAGCAAAGCACATCCATTCGTAACCAAAAACAAATTAATGAAGCAATGCCCAAAGAGTCGTAGACCAAGCGTAACAAGTCACGCAGATAGCTTGATCCCAATGTTGAATCGAGAATCTCAAATCCCAACTTAGTCATTAAGAACAAAAAATACCTTACCTCTCACCGCACGAGAGAAGAGGGCAAACTTTGAGTTGAAACTTCGGAGAACAAAAGAGGGGAACGATGGTCGGTACTCTACAAAAATTAACAAATGAAATTGCATTAACATGAGTAAGACATTTCTACCAAAACAAAGAAAAAGAAATCGCAAATGATATATATGTTAAATCCGTTGAAAGTGAAGAAGCGCAAAGAAACGCAAGCGCATAATTGAACTTTGAAAGAGAAGAGGGAGATCCTTAACGTGGCTAAGAAAATGTCCAATGCATACCTTTCAGATCTGTGTGATTGAGATTTCTGATGCAAATGAGAAGATAGAAATGTGAGACGAAGACAATGGCCTTTTCAGAATTGAGATGATGCGAATGTGAGATTGAAACACAAATGAGAATGAAACGAAGGAAAAAAAAAAAAGAGTGTGGCGCTCTGTTAGGGTTTCAATGGGAAGGGGTTTTTTTGGGTCAGGAATGGGAAGGGTTTCAATGTCCAATGCATACGCTTTTTTTTTTCTTTTTCTAACCGCCTTTGAGAAACCGTCGTTGAATCCCAAATTTCCTGTAGTGATCTATGATGTATGTTTGCTCAAAATCAGTGGTTCCATTCCAAATTAAATGGTTTCTCAAATCAAATTTTACCAATATTATTGGAGTAGTATGCCATCAATCAATATTATTAATCGATATCAATATAAAATATAAATTCATGTTTTTTCTCTATATATTATTTTTTAGTATAAACAATAAGAACCATAATTTAGTAATAATTATAATGATAACATAATTTTTGAGGTCATATTTGTGTTCCATATGGATGGCAGAGATTTGAGTTTCAACAATTTAACTGGCAACATCCCAGATCAAATACAGGAATTGGAAAATTAAAGTACATGTAAGTAAGCATATTCCACAAGTATGACTTATAATTATTTTAATTTCTTGAATTTTTTTGGCCAAATTGTTTCTTAGAACTTAATTATTATTTTTTTCATTTGACCTTTTTAAATTATGCATGCAGGTTTTTAACTGAAACTTCGCTCAGTGGAGAAATTCCAGGATATACTGAAAACCCAAGAGAGAACTTGTTAGTACAATTTTTCCACCTATTTTTTCAATTAAATATACCTTGTCTTAAAATTTCTTCAAATATACCCATACAACTCTATCAGATTTCCATCTATTTCTCAAAAGATTTATGTACTGTCATAGTCATCATTCATGCAAAAGATTAAAATTGAATACCTTAAATTCATGGAGTTGATCACATTCACAAAGAGACATATAACATAATGTGAGTGTGTGAAGGTTAATATGAATTATTGGAAAAACATTAAAATACATATAAAATTTTACTCTAATTTCTCTTATATAGGGATTTATCTTACAACAAGTTTTCAAAGACTTCTGCTCCTATTTGCCAGTTCAACGATATGTGAGCCTCTCTCTCTCTCTCTCTCACACACACAAAAGTCATCATATTATGTAAATTGGGACTTGATGCATTGTAATCCTGATGAAGCCTTATTTTTGCTACACACAGAAACTTGCCTTCGAGCTTGTCATCTTCAGCAAACACCTCGTACGATTATATTTATGGTTGTCTTGTTTTAATTATTCTGCAACATTTTTTCACTAATCTATTTATATATTGAAGCCCATTATGTTATTCAACTTGTAGACTTACTTGCCTGAAAAAGAACCTTCCTTGTGAAGGAAATCTCAAGTGTGAGTGTCCAAAAACTTCCCCAACAACAGTTTCTATATATTATATGTGAATATTGATATTATGATCCTTTTTTTTAACAGATCATTCATTGTTCATAAACTGTGGAGAACCAAAAATGGAATACAAAGGGAATGAGTATGAAAGTGACCTGAATCTAGATGGTATCTCATACTTTTATCTTAGAGACAAATGGGCTTATAGCAACACAAGGATTATACTTTGGAAATTCTAATGCTGATTACGTAGCAACAAACACATTTTCTCTCAACATCACTGGTCCTGACTTGTACCAAACCGCTCATCTTTCACCTTCATCCCTTACATATCATGGCCTCTGTATGCTTAATGGAAATTATAATGTCAAGCTTCACTTTGCTGAGATTATGTTTTCTAATGACCAAACATTCAGCAGCCTTGGTAAGCGCATATTTGATGTTTCAATTCAAGTGAGTATCATGTTTTAGCATCTTGCTAGGGAGAGTCTTGAGTCAATCAGGACTAGGTATTTTTTTAAGTAAAACTAATTTTTTTGTCATTATAGTTTTGTCTCAGTTGTAGTCTGTTCCTACACTTTGACTTGGTGTAGTTGAGTTACTAAACTTTTGACTTGGTTATAATTCAGTCTCTAAACTTTGACTAACTACAAGTCAGTCCCTCTGTAATTTTAATCATTTTATAATTTAGTCACATGTCTTAGAAAATAAAATCATATATATAATAAAGGTTATGGACTAACTTATAAAATGGAGGGTTAAAGCTATATATGTAATACCCGAAAATTTTTATTTATTATAAATATTATATTTTGATAAATAATACATATTAAAAATAGGAGAGTATGTTGTCTCAATTTTTTTAATTTATTTATTATAATTCTTGGGCAATTTTTCCTTGAAATTTAATAAATCAAAGTTCAATTTTCTAATTTTCATTTAGGGATCATAAAATACCTTATAATTTTCATATTACAACATAGTTTATATTTAATCATAAAGAGCCATAAAATGTTATGGAAATACCTAAACCAAATTAAAGGAAATTAACAAAAAATTAATGGACAATTAAGTTTACACTAATTAAGATAATTGTATAAATTTGTATAATTAATTTAATGGCAATTAAAAAGCATCAATTAGGGATATTCTAACTTGATTAAAAATCAAGGACCAATAGGGATTCAATATTAGCATAAATGAATTACAAATGAGCATAATTAGCTAAAAGAATCAATCACACTTTGTCAATTATACCTAATAACTTCTAAACCACTATATTAGGGATGCTAATTAGGATTAAATCTTCATCCCCTAAAGTCAAGAGTGTGGGGCGATTTTCACAAGAAAGAGAGAAGGAAAGATTAAACAATAATATAGGATAAGAGCACATGTGATATTAGATAAAGATCTTCAATAGTAAGTAGGATTTTTTCTACATAAATGGAAGGCCAAGATTTGATTTAATAAAGTTAAATCCAAGGGTCTTAATTAACTACACAATTAATCTAAATCCATGTGAATTTAAAGGAACCAATGAAAGGCTTTAAATATTAGATATTAGAGACATAAAAAGCACAATCCATGAGCCAAGAGAGAGGGGCACGGTTAGCACTAGGATAAAGGGAGTTTATTATTGTTTTATTGTATTTAATTAAGATGATATTAAACAAAGCACATGGGATAAGGGGACAAATTGGAAGAGGATAAGGAGAGAGGAAGGAGGGGGCGCATGGTACATGGAGTAAATCAGATGAAGTTTTTAATTGAATGGACAATGCATTTGACTATTTAAAAACATATTAAATGATTAAAAGAAAATGGTGATGTCGGCCAACATGTGCAATGGATATGATTTCTTTTTTCTTTTCATGAAATGAATAATACAAGATATTTGACAATTAAAAGCACAATAAATTGGATGATTGGTTGAGGGATGTCGACCATGAAATGAGGAGGAAGGATTAGAAGTTGTAAAGTGCAAAATGATCCAATGGTTAAGGTGAGACTTGGTCAAATTTAATTGCCATTTGTGTCCTCAATTTCTCCCTATAAATAGAGAGGGCTTGCCTCTCATAATCTTCACACCAAAACAAGCAACAAGATCTGAATATAGTGAGTAGAGAGTGAGTGTGGAGAAGCTTGAAGAAGTAGAAGCTGTTGGAATTTTAATTATAATATTAGTATATATTTACTTTTGAAAATATTCCATTTAAGTCCATTAAGTGGTCCACATTTATGACCGGTTTTGTAACTGACCAATCAATTCAGTAACGGCCCATTTAATACGCAATAATTTCCAATTAACAGACATGAATGGCATTCATCTCTGTGATGGCCAGAGGATGAAATTCAGACGCTTACATATGTTTGGTCCCCAGAGTCTGCTCTTACGGTTGAGAAGCAACACCATCTGCAGAGTGAGAGAAAAGGCTTAGAAGGGCCAAAACTCAGAGTTCACCTCTTCTTCGTCTGGATACAAATCGACGAATACAAATCAATGGCGGGAGGTATTTGTGATCTCTATTTCATTTTTCCGCATTGATCTAAATGTTAATTTGTGTTTAACATGTTTAGATCGCTTAGTTTTCCAACATTTGGTATCAGAGCTATATCATATGCCTCTGCCTTGATTTTACCTTAATTTATTCGATTAGGGTTTTCATGAATAGAAGGGTTTTTTCGAATAATTCTCGCCGCAATAAATGTTGTCCTTCACAGTGAACTCAAAAGTAGAATTCATCAGGATTTCAAAATAACTCAAGTTTTTGCTTTGATTTCAATTGTATGATTATTAGTGTATTGTGATTTCATAATTATGATGCATATACTTAATGGTTTTTATCTATAAACTTTGTTTCTGATATGTTGATAATATTTGTTCATGGATGATTTTTGAGAGCTTTATTTAAACCGAGTTCAAAACCTGAGTTATGTTTGCTTCATCGATGTTGGAAGAATTAATCAATGTTTTTCCTTGTTTCGATTTTATGACTGATTATATCGATTGATGAATTTATGCTTTTCGATCTAGATATGGTTTTGCTAATGTTCTCTCAGAGTTTCATTATTCGATTCAATCTGTTTAGGTTTCAGATATTATTTTTCGATTTCAATTTGTGAGACTAAGTGAAATCATATTGTTGGGTTCGGTTTTCATGTTTTCTACGAAATCCATGTTTAGAAACTATTTTTCTGTGATTTTCGCCGTCAAAATCATCGGAATTTGACCTATCCAATCGCTGAAAATCTCGCCTAGGAATCGCGGGTCACGGCTGCAACTATCGGGTTTAAACCGGGTTGCGGGTCGGGTAGGGTTTCTGCAAACCGGGTAAGGAAGAAGGACAATACGACGTCATTTTGTGTTGTCCAGAAAGGCTTCCTCCCTCCGTGTGAAACGACGCAGTTTTGGGCCTTAGTGAAACGCAACGTTTCACTTATAGGAATGGGCCAGGGTCGTTTTTGGTTGGGCCCAGATCGTTTTTTGGTGTTTTCCTTTTTTTTTCTTCACGCGTTTTGAGCCAAGATCAAATAAGGGTTTTTTTTAATACAAAACAAACAAAAAACGTTGAATGATTAATCGCAGAGAATAGTCCCAGCGTGATTCGAACCCAGGACCGGCGAGAGTAGCGCCTATAGGTCAAGGCAAGTATGCGGGCGAGCCACAGCTCCTATGTGTTTTATTGTGAATATTTATTTAATTTAAATAGTTCTTAAAATAAAACCAAAATTTTTAAAGTGCTATAAGTGGGATTCGAACCCACACTAGCAAGGTCCGAGCCTTAATAGGGCCTTCGGACCATCAAGTGAGATCTTATTTGTGTTTTATGAATGATTTCAAATTTAGATATTTTGACCCTTATGGATTAAAATATAAATCTGATTTTTATTTAAAATTGGGATTTCATGTGATTATGAGTTACATATTCATGTTATTTGCATGAATTAATTATTATTTAATTATACATGCAATATTGAGTTGAATAATATGCAAAACATGAATATCCAATTTTATTTTGATATTGCTTATGGTTTGATGCAATATTATTCAGAAAATCTTAATTGGATTCCTTAAATCACCTGGGCCATGCTTCTTTACTTTCTTGGCAACTTGTTTTATGTGGAATGTATTTTCTTACATCAAGTTGAATTGTTTAAATTGAGAAAATTTAATTTTGGCAACTTTCACATTGTGGAAAACTTTTGAAAAATTATTATTTTTGAGTTATTTAATTGTCTAAATATTTTGAAAATTTTACTTTAGACAATTATATTTCTTTTTCAAATTGTTGAAGCCAAATTTGGGCTGAATTATGCCAAAATTAATTATTTAAACAATATTTGAATACATAAAACAGTGGGAGGATTTTATTTTAATTTGATTATTTGGTCACATTTTGGATCAAATTAATCAATTAATTCCTCCATTAAGATATGCATATATTAGATTGATTTTTGAATGTACAAAATAGTGGGAGGATTTGTATTAGATGATTATTTAATCACATCTTGTTGATTAAATTGATCAATTAAATTCTCATTAGACATTTGTACATATTTTGAATCTAAATGCACAATATTTATTTTGGTGATTAATATTAGTAATATTAATTTAATCAAAGTGGGAGGATTGTATTTAGTCACTTATATTGATTAAATTAATTGTTTAAGTCCTTCATGAAGTTGTGCATATATAGAATTTAAGTGCATGTTATTGATATTTGTGATTAACTTGCATGCTAGAGTGGTAGCTACAGCGCCCTCTTATAACATGCATAAATAATCACATATATAGATTTTAGAATATCAATCTTTGGAATGTGAGTAAATGAAATTTTATTAATGATTTAGTTGATGAAATTAATTAATTAAGATTCCTATGGACATTGTATGCGTATGGTATTTACATTGTGCATATTTGATATTAGTGATTAGCATACATATTTGTTTAAGGAATAACTACAATATCCTTATACATATGTTGTATGCATAATTAATCACATAAGGTTATACCATATCAAAATTATGGTCATATGTACAATTAGTATACACAATGGTGTGATGTATTTGTGATGAGTATGTAGAATCAAGGAGTAGTCAAAACATCCTTACTAGGAACATACACTCTGTTTTGTTCTAACGAACAAAATACATCACACAAAGATTTAAAGATATCCATTGTAATTAAATGTGTGGTTGTAATTAATCTTTGCCTACAGGTAGAAAATTATAATCATAGTTTTAATTAGGGTGGAATGGAACGGCTTTATATTTTCTAAGTAGCCCACGGGTATTAGGGGATATAAGCGCATTCTAGTTTCATCAATTCGAAATAAATTCATGCTATGCTAATGTCTTTGCCTGAGGTAGACTTTAGTGATACAAATTTATAATTATATGATTAATTAAGATAGAATATCAATTTATATTCTTAAGGTACCCACAAGAATTAAGAATAAGGAAATAATTTGATAGTTTTATCATAAAAGTATATATGAATCTAATTGAGTTATAACTTTAGCCCACAGGCAAGTTGTATGTCAGTAGATTCATGTTTTTTAAGCATGATTTACATTGGTAAAACATGATATATTATTAATCTCAAATTTTAGTTATAAGCATGTATGTTCAATACTATGCGGTCATACAACCTGCAAATTTTCTACGATATGAAAAATGATATTCCCAAATTGAAGGGTGATAACTATAAAGTATCATTCATTTAGGGTGGATGGACATTTGTTATGCTATTAGGAAAGACGGACAACCTTCTATCATTAAGACCAGAACTTTAGATGAAGTTGATCTGTATGAAAGTGGGAGCGATCTAATCGCCTCTCAGTTATGTTCATAAAGACCTCAATCTCTGCTGGCATTCATGGTTCTGTCAAACAACATAACAAGATTAGGCCACTTCTAAAGGCTATAGTTGAACAACTTTAGACTTCAAATAAGGCACTTGTCAGAAGTTTTCATCCCCTAGACTCACTATAGTAAAAGATGTGTGTAAGCACATCATGCAGTTAAGGGACATTGCAACTCAACTGAAGTCACTTGAGGTTGACATGTCTGATTCTTTCCTTGTACACCATATTTTTAACACTCTTCCACAGCCATGTGGACCCTTCAAGATATCCTATAATGCACATAAGGATAAATGATCAATTAATAAATGTTTGACCATGTGTGTTCAGGAGGTGGGAAGGCTGAAAATGCAAATGAGAGAAATTCTTGAATATGACTTGATTAGTGGGAGCGATCAATTCAAAAACCTTGTTTCTGAAAAACATTATTCAAATAATCGACCTTCCATTTCGAGTTTAAGATTGGTTGTTAACAATATTCCTTTAGTACAAGTGAATGTTGTACAACCAATCATTCAAGATCCATAACCTGCTGATATTGATCCAGTAGATCAAGTTGTTGATGAGGAACAATAAGGTGAATTCTAAGGCATCTAACAGAGTCTGGGATCTAGTTAAGTTGCCTGATGGTGTAAAAGCCACTGGATGAAAATGAGTCTTTTAAAACAAAGAGAGACTCAATTTGCAACATTAACAGATATAAGGCAAGACTCATTGCTAAATGATTCCCTCAAAGAGAAGGAATCAACTACAAGGAGATATTTTCTCCTGTATCTAAGAAAGATTCTCTTCATATCATTCTAGCATTGGTTGCACATTTTGAATTAAAGTTGCAACAAATGGATGTGAAAACGGTCTTTCTCAATGGAGATCTAGAGGAAGAGGTTTACATGAAACAAACCATAAGGATTTTCCTCTAATAATGGTGAGCGTTTGGTGTGCAAGATCAAGAAATCCATATATCAATTGAAACAAGCTTCCCATCAATGGTATTTAAAATTTCATGATGTTTTCTCTTCATTTGGTTGTGTGGAGAACATTGTGGATGAATGTATATACCAAAAGGTTAGTGGGAGCAAGACTTGTTTCCTTATTCTATATGTGGATGATAATTTACTTGCAACCAATGATAATGGTTTACTATATGAGGTGAAACAATTCATTTCTGCAAACTTTGACTTGAAGGATATGGGAGATGTATCTCATGTCACTGGCATTAAGATACATAGAGACAGACGTTGAGGTATTCTAGGTTTGTCTCAAGAGACCTATATCAACAAAGTTTTGGAAAGATTTAGGATGAGGAATTGTTCACCAAGTATAGCTCCTATTGTGAAAGGTGATAGGTTCAATTTGGATCAGTGCCCAAAGAATAGCTTTTAATGGGAACAAATGAAAAACACTCCTTATGCTTCAACAGTAGGAAGTCTTATATATGCTCAGGTCTGCACAAGACCTGTCATTGCATTTGCTGTTGGAATGCTAAGGAGATATTAGAGTAATCCAGGTATAAACCACTGGAGAACTGCAAAGAAAGTATTGATATACCTTTAAGGTACAAAAGAGTACATGCTTAAGTACAAACGAATCAACAATTTGGAAGTGACTGGTTACTACGATTCAGATTATGCTGGCTGCATTGACTTAAGAAAATCCGCTTCAGGATATATTTCATGCTAGCCAATAGAGCTGTATCATGAAGTAGTAAAAAGCAATTTTTAATTGCTACTTCCACTATGTAAGTTGAGTTTGTATCTTGTTTTGAGACTACCTCACATGGTGTATAAATGAATAGTTTTATTTCTTGGCTTAGAATTATGGATCAAATTTCTAGGCCATTAAGATTATATTGTGACAATTCAGCTGTTGTTTTTATGGCTAAGAACAATAAAGGTGGTAGTCGAATCAAGCATACCGACATTGAGTGTCTAGCCATAAAAGTACGTGTTAAAAATAAAACAGTGGTTATTGAACACATAAGCACTGAATTGATCATTGCTGATCCTTTAACAAAAGGCATGCCTACATTGAAATTGCAGGATCATGCATAAAGAATGGGACTTGGTTCCTTTATGAGATTTCGTTGTAAGAACGATGTTATTTATGAAACTTTATTTGTGATATTTTCTCATTCAGTATTGCGCACATATTTAATTTGAGAAATATCACTAAGTTTGGACCAAGAATAAATGTAGGGTTTATTCATTAAGTTACATGGGCTTGGGGAACATGATGCACTGTGATACAAGGAAGATATTACTCGCTTTAAGAGGACCTATCGCTATGATCCATGCATTTTGTTTCTCAGAGGGTATATGATGAAGTGTGTGGACCAAGTGGGAGAATGTTGGAATTTTAATTATAATATTAGTATATATTTACTTTTGAAAATATTCCATTTAAGTCCATTAAGTGGTCCACATTTATGACCGGTTTTGTAACCGACCAATCAATTCAGTAACGGCTCATTTAATACGCAATAATTGCCAATTAATAGACATGAATGGCATTCATCTCTGTGATGGCCAGATGATGAAATTCAGACGCTTACATATGTTTGGTCCCCAGAGTCTGCTCTTACGGTTGAGAAGCAACACCATCTGCAGAGTAAGAGAAAAGGCTTAGAAGGGCCAAAACTCAGAGTTCACCTCTTCTTCGTCTGGATACAAATCGACGAATACAAATCAATGGCGGGAGGTATTTGTGATCTCTATTTCATTTTTCCGCATTGATCTAAATGTTAATCTGTGTTTAACATGTTTAGATCGCTTAGTTTTCCAACAGAAGCAAGGTTCAAGTAAGTTCTTGAGTTTAGTTTTTAAATTCATAGTTAGATTTTGTTTTGATCTTGAATCTTCAAGTGTAGTTTTGTTTTCATGTTTTTATGGTTAAAAATGTTATTATTTCAAAAATTAGATGAAAAATATGGTATAGCAAAATTCTTGAAGGTTGAAGATCAAAGTAGCGAAATTGTGCTAAAATTTACGGTTGGAAGTTTTCTAGAGTCAGCAGAAAAAAGGCCATGATTTTATATTGAATATGAAGTTATTAAAATCTGAGATTTTTCATGGTTAAAGTAGACATATAGAGCTTTCCGGATATACCCAGTATGTGTCATTTTGAGTTTTGTGCAAGGAGATAAAAATTTCTAAAGTTGGGCTACGTTTTTTCGGGAAAATTCGGGCGGAGAGGTGGAAACACGAAAACTTGGAATGATTCACAAATTCTGGGTAAAAAAAGTATTTTTCCTCAACAATATACATCCTAAGGATTCCGGGGAATTTTACAGATCCCCGTTTCAATTTTTTTGGAATTAATTATAATTTTTCAAATTTAGCGTAAAATCTGGCTGTAAATGCTGAAATCAGCGTTTTTAAAAAATAAGGGGATATAATTGGGATAATGAATCCACCAGGGGTAAAAATGTCAGTAGTGGCTAGAGTATCTCTCGGGATATTATTTATAATAGAATAATGCGATAATACTATTATAGGATATCCGGGAAAAATCGTGGGTCGTATCAACCGAGACGTACGCAATCCGCACGGACTAAGGTACGGACGCGTCATGTAACATTAACTCTGATGCTTATTGTATGCTTATATGTGATAGATGATTTCATAGGGTCATGGACAAGACCTGGTCTTGGATATACACCGTGACTAAGATTCTGTCTTAGATCACTACTTATACATTCAGCTTTTTACGGGTTATAGTCTTGATAATACCGTTGAGTTTTCCTAGCGCTGAGGACATGAGGGCTATCGTGTCACTGGTTAGTGCAGACGTAGATAACTTTACATATGTTGTGTGCTATGTACTGTTATTGTGATTAATCTTACATCTGCTGTATGCTTATGTATTGACTGTTGCTGAATTCAAAATTTCATGAATATGTGTCATACATATATTGTTTACTTGAGCACGAGGTTAACCGTTACCTGAGGTCCGATGGGCATTGGACCTTAGCTCTTACCATAGCTTCAGGGTCAGGAAGACCGAGGACTGAAGACAAGGGTAAGCAGCACGCATGAGGACCGGCTGGAGATTTTTATTTTGGGATATGTACGGTTATATTGTTAATACTCGGATAAATGTACCGCTAATTTAAACAAACGGATATGCCACAGATAATGTTTTATCAGTTACTCACTTGCTCTGATGCTCTACTCAGATGAAAATATATTATTCTGTTTTCGAAAATGGGGTGTTACACTATATAGGTTGTGTTACAGTAAGTCAAAGTTTAAAGAAGGAGTTATAACTAAGTCAAAACTATAGGGATTGATCAATTATGATCGAGTTAGAACTATAAGGGATTTATGACACAGTTTCAACTTTTGTTTGGAATTATATGGACAAGGTCGGAAATATTTGAATGAATTTAACATAATGGAGGAAGCTGGTGGAGTTGGTAAGGGCATTATCATGGACTTTAATGTTGATGTGAATGATAACAGCTTGGAAATCCATTTAAATTGAATAGGCAAAGGAACTACAACAATTCCTAATAGAGGTGTATATGGACCTCATATATATGATATTTCAATCACCCCAAGTAAGTCAATTAATCCGATAGTACTTGGTGCTTAATATAAGAGTTAAATAATCAATTCTTGAATTATATTGAGGAAATTAGTTAAGTTAATTATTTGTAATCAAGTATGTATTGATTTTCCTAAAATACCCTCTATAATCATATGCATTGGAATTATCTTTGATGAAAACCTTCCTACATATGCTCAAAGTAAATTGAAGTCTTATATTCAAGATCAAAATGAACCCATTGTTTAGCTTTTATAGTTAGGATCAGAGGGTGTATATCATTACTGATTTTCACACTGTAAGTTAAGTCACTTTGATTTGTATTTATGTGTGTGTGTACAATATGTGTGTGTGTGTATGTATGTGTATGAATGTATGTATGTATATGCATGAATAAAATATAAACATTTCTATTTTGTTGCAGGCTTCAAAGTTCCTGCAAAAGGGTTTTCTGGTGGAACCATAGCTGGAATAATTGTGGCTGTAATATGTGTGATCTTCATACTTATATTGTTTGTCCTTTGGAAGATGGGCTTCTTAGGTCGTAGGGATCATAGAAACAAAGGTAAGATCAAAATCAATAATCAAACCGGTGTATCAGATGATGAGGTGTGAGAGTCATCAAATGGATATTTAATCGATCCCTTTTTTTTTGTATGTCAATGTTAGTGTCACTACTACAAAAAAGGGTAACTACTTCCCTAAGAGACGTCCTTATTTTTAAAAAGGAAGTTAAAAGTGAACGTAGTGGCATTCTTGTAAAATAAATACTGATATTCTCAAATTTGGCGTCCTAAAATAAGTTTCAGAACGTCTAAAATAAATTAAGGCGTCCTAAAATAATTTCAGGACGCCTAATTTAAACATTTTTGCGCCAAAAATTAATGTTTTAGCGCCTTGGCGCCATTTCGCGAATTAATTTGTTTTTTATTGGCGTCCTGATACAAGTTCAAGACGCCTTAATTAAATTTGTGGCGTCCTGACAGTAAGTCAGGACGCCTTAATAGAATTAAAGGCGTCCTGAATTAATATCAGGATGCCCTAATTTACTTTTTGGCGCCCTAAGTCACTTATCAGGACTCCGATATTGCCAAACAACACATTTTAATTCCACACCCGCGTCTTACCGGACCCACTCTTAATTTCTCTCAACCCTAGCTATCTCCGTCTCACACCGTATTCATGCCCTCACCGTCTCTTCCCTCAACCTCTCTTTGCGGCTTCTGTTATTCTCATTCTTCTTTTCCGGCGATGTAACATCCCATTTTCAAAAACAGTATATTTTTTTTTCATCATATATCATCAGAGTAGAGCATCGGAGCGATTGAGTAACTGATACATATATTTATAAATGCCATAAGTCTGGCTGATTACAAAAACGGTACAATGACCAAGAGTTTTTAAAGTGAAATAACAACAAAAGTGTCTCCCCGCAATGGCCATGCCGTGTCAACAAGAGATTTTCAGCCGGATCTCTATGCGCGCCGCTTGCCTTTCTCCTCGGTCCTTGGTCCTCCTGAACCTGACGCTATATTAAGAGCTGAGGTCCAATGCACCGGACCCCAGGTACGGTTAACCTCATGTTTACATACATCATATAAGTACTACAGATATTCATGGAATTTTGACGACACTTACTACGTTCAAAGTAGGGTATACATAATCAGATATGCATGGCAATAACAATACAGTCGGACGTAAGGTTAAGGCACAAGGAGAAATGTACATGATCAGATATGCACGGCAATAACAATACGGTCGGATGTAAGGTTAAGGCACAACGAACACCGGACATAATCGGATATGGACGGCAATAACAATACAAATCGAGATGTAAGGTTAAGGCACAACAGCGAAAAATACAGCATGACGAGGAAAATACATATATGCATACAATAACCATCGAGTTAGTGTTACAAGACGCGAACGTACCTTCGTTGTCGACTACGGTACGTTTTACTAAAACGGTAATTTTTGACAGCGGGTGAAAAAATTTTACGACGGCGGTACAACAAAGCGGTCCGATTATCTCAGATATCCTATAAGGATAACATTTATCAACTTCTAGCACTATAACATGCATTTTAGGTACAAATTACCATTTTGCCCTTGAACCCCTAATCGGCGGAATTTCGCCAGAGCTTCGCTGTTTTCGCTCTATCTCTCCGAATTTTGAGATCTTTTCCCTCATCATATTTTCGAAATATGTATCATATTTACCCTAAATATGATATCTAGACTATCTTGAAAATTTAAAGATAAATCTAGCATTCCTACTATATCTACCGAAAGAACTATCGAAACTAAAGACTAAGGACCGAAGAACTTACCCAGACTTTTCTCAGACTTTCTCCAGAGCTTCTCTCTCTAACTTCTCTCTAAGAGGCAGATTTTTAGTGTGAAAAATGATGAAGGTGCTCATGCCTTTATATAGGCAAAAATTGTGCCACTTTGGTAATTTCCATATTCCAAATCTTGTAATTTTCTCTTACCTTATAACCAAGTAAAATAAAGCATAATGGTGTTTAATTCCTAGCCATGCAGCATGTTGGTCGACATTCAAGGCTGATTTGGCAGCAAACAATTGGTCCAAAAATGGTGAGTCAACTTGCTTTATGGCCGGTTCGATGATTTTCCTGTTCGGTCTCCGTTTCGCCTCTTCGGAGAAATCTCAAAATTCTGGATTCATAACTTTGAAGATCTTTCTTCCTCATCAATAATATCTAATTTAACTTAGATTTCGGTCCCTTACGGGGTTCCCAACATGTCAGCTTGAAGTTTTCTCGAAAACGTGTCCGAACACGTCCGGTGTCGGAAATCGCTTTCGGAATCATCAATCTACGGATAATAATTCACCGATTCCAAATATGTCCATATAATTATAAACTCATCTCCGGATGTTGACTTATAATTTATTTTCTTCAAATCAAAATGTGAATATCGCATTTTTCCCTATTTCGTCTTATTAGGCAAATGCGCTACGACCTAATTAACTTAGGAAGAGGTCACTTGAAGGTAAAAACTCACTGATCAATATTTTACCTTGACTTTGGAATTCCTATTCCTGGTTCTCTAGATAGGATCCGTTTCCTATTTATTCCATTACTATTCACTATATTATATAATAATACAATTTTACAAAAATATCATGATATTTATTTATTTATTTATTTTATTTATTTATTTATTTTTCTAAGCATAAAATATTTTATTAATATTTTTTTTTATTTTTTATTTTTTATTTATTTAATAATTTCGATTTCTCCAATTAAAAATAATTATTTAAATTATTTTTAATTCATTTACTTTATACCTTAATTATCCCATTAATTACCAGATTAGCCACTTACTAATTTTTGATAATTTTCTTAATTAGGATAAATCATTATCTCACAATTATTTTACTTACATTGGTATTTTATATCCCATGTAAAATATTAAAAATCATGGGGTCACTTATGATCCCAAAATAATATTAAATCTTGCCTCATTATTTTCCAAGGAAAATATTCCCATAAATTCCTAAAATTAGAGACAACATACCTTCTAATTTTTAATAAATATTTTATTGCCTCTTGGGATTTATCATAATATTTTCAGGGTATTTTATGGCCCATAATTGCATTTAGGGATTTTTAGCTCTTTATTCACCCTAATTTCAATAGAAATTACCTTAGGAAATAAGATAATTATTACTTATTATTTGAAACCACATATTCACCTATTTTCAATAGGTATTATTTATCGAAATATAATATTCCAGATAAATAATTACCCGGGTATTACAGGCGACGCCCCCACCGTCTCCGACGCCCCCACCTCTAACATTGTGCTCCGTCGATCTCCTCCGTCTTGTTCTCGTTCTCTCTTTCGCGAAGCTCTGATTTTTTTGGGAGAAGCTCCTTCACCGTTTTACCTTCTTGCATCGCCGAGTTCCGCTCCTCATCTTTTGGGTGTTGATTCTTCTTTCTCCTCGTCGGTGTCCGTCCACTGACACTTTGAGAGTGATGCACTAAAAATTGTTCTCTTCTCGTCCTTCGCTGCTATGAGTGAATTGGTATGGGGTATGTTTAAAAATTGTTCTCTTCTCCTCCTTCCCTGCTTTTTTCTTTAGCTTGTGTGGTGATTAGATGAAATTCGAATTTCAGTTTAAATGGAACGGCTTAAAAAAGTCAGTTGGGGCTTCAAGAGCAGTTTTTTCCTTTAATACATCACTAACAAAGTCTTTGATTTTTTTTTTCTTTTTGTTGTCTGTTTCAATGGCTCAAGTTAGGTTGAAATTCTTATGAGTGTTTTGAGTTATTTTTGGTTTCTTGATGTGGTTGCAAGGTTTAAACCTTACAATTGCACTCTTTAGTTCTTCTTACTGCTACTATTTTTACTGTAGGGTTCTTTTGTAATTAAAATTAATGGACCTGAAACTCGTCATGGGATCCAGAAAAGGTTAGTTTATAGTTATTATGCTGTTATTGATATTTTTTATAGCTATTAAGTTGTTATGCCATGGTCATGATCTGCGTATCTGCTTATCTAAAAAGGAATTCCTATAAAACCTTACATTTGAGTGCACTCTTCAGTTCTTCTTAATGAATATGAGATTTATTATATTTGATTGATTGGTATTGAGTCTGTGCTTTGCAAGATTGTTACTTGAACCAGTGGATATTGTAAGTTTATGAACTGAGCCACAGTATTGATTGATTCTGGATTAGAACCCTAAGGATGTTGATTGAAAGTCATATCTTTTAGGTTCTTGATTGGTATTGGTTATTGGAAGTTTTCAACGGTCACATGATAATATTTTTTTGAGTGATTCTTTTTTTCGTATGAAAGTAGACATCCTAAACTTTCTAATGAGTAATAATTTATAATTTTTGGTGGTGTGATAAGTTAGTGATGAATTTTTGAATTTTTTCCTTTTTTCTAGGAGCACTAGCCCGATCTAGATGATGTCAAAGACAGAGCGCACGAATGTGTTTACAAGCGAAATTGTTATGTTTACATATGTTATGTGAAGGTTTTTTTATTTATATGTTTAACTTTGGTTTCCTTTGTTCTTACGCAAGTGAATGTGAGTTTGTATGTACTTCCTTTTTTTCGGAACCTTTCCTTCTACTCTTAATTCTTCAATTATTTTCTTTGATAGGTTAATACAATCACTTTTTCCCCAAGATCCAGAATTTAAAGGTAGACGAGTAGTTACTTTCCACAACTAGAGAGACTTCATATTCTTCCAGATCATCGGTATGTATCCACAAGACTTGAATAATTAATCCACACTTATATGTTTATGCATTTTCTTTCTTTCAATATTGTTGTGCTTTCGGCTCGCCCCGATGTCTCGTTGGTTTTCGATCTGTACTCGCAATTTTAATTGTTACTATTTCCCCATATTGGTAGGGTTGTTTGTATGTTATTTTGATTAGCATAATGCCAAAAGAGCATAGTCTATCAATTTCAGCCCTTTTTTTGTATTTTATAGTGTAGTTAGTCAACCCTCTATCAATTCTATTTTGTAATGATGAAATTGATGCATTTAATAGATGATATTGTTCTAAATCGCCTTAATTAGTAAGTTTTTTGAATTAAGCCGAAATTGTTTGTTGTTGAAATTTTGGGATGTATTACTTTTAAGGTGAAATGCTGCCGATTTTTTTTTAAAAGATAGAGAAAAAAGCATGTCGTTTATGTTTTTTGTTATAAACTTGAGTGTTGTTGGAAATGTCTTAGGTTGTTGAAGCTGCTGGAATTTAATTGCTATCAATGTAACTTTGATATTGCTGGTCAGTTTGAGAAAATGGGTCCGGATTTTGAGGTGTTAAAATTTTGACTGAAATGCTTGATGAGCTAGACATTGGAGACTGAGGTAAAGATTTATTTTCATATTTTTGTGTGTGGCTTTTCTTATTGTCTAGAAGAAATGTATACTATTTCTTGTAATGTGGTGCGGTTTTGAGGAGGAGTCATGATGGAAGGTTGTCTAAAGTTTTTCTACTTTATCCGGATCGGAGAAATTTGGTTATGTAAGATCCATAAGCAAGCCTAGAAGGCAACGTAATGCTGATGGAAGAATTGTGGTGTAAATTACGCCTTTAATTATCACCAAAAGAAATTATATTTTTAGAGTCTTAATTTACGTACTGAAATTGCTTTCTCCTGAATGTTACATAGAATCCTTTATCTAGAAGCTTTAAAGGTGAATAATTAGATTTGGTATGGAAAGTGAAATTTGAACATTGTTTTGTCAACTATCAGATGAACTGTGCAAGGCGACTGTGGTTTTTACTTTGCTCTTCTAAAATCTGGGATGGTAAAGTCGAACCTTGTATACAGACTCATTTCAATATCATTGAAAATGTAATTGTGATTTCCTTACTTAGTTCTTGATGTTAGTGTATTGTGCTTTGAATTTCATCTGACAATATTTTGTAATAATGTGTTCTGACAACAATTTGTGTATTGTATATTGATATTTTTCATTATTAAATTTGTATGATTTCACAGATTAAATTGAATCACCGAAAATTACTGGATGGAATGATGGAAATTTGTGGAGTGCATGCCGCAAAGTTCAGAACTATATGCTCAAGTATTGACAAGTTAGACAAGCAGTCTTTTGATCAGATACGAAGGAAGAGAAATGGTGAGCTCATAAGCATTTGCTTGTGCTTCTTTCCATTTGATTAGAGTATTACAAATGGGTTGTAGCCAATGTTTTTGGTATGTAATATGTTCCTTCTTTCAGTCGTTGAGAATGACGCTGTGTTTATGAAATTTCATTCTCAGGATGTAAGATATGTACTAAGTATTTCATTGCTTTAATTTGTTATTGGGATAGGACTTTGTTATATGAAATTAATTTGTTGGTTTTATTGGGATAGGCCTTCGTGCAGCCATATTTTTCCCACTGCTCTGTTATGGTTTCAGTTTTTCTTTGTAATCAATGCCAGTAAGAAATAGCAGGGGATATTTTTTTTTTTAAAAAAATATCTATATAAGGCCCTGAATATTAGTGTAGGACGCCTTATATTCCCAAAATTACGCCTTAAAAAAGGCGTCCTATGGTTAACACAGGACGCCTTTTTTAAGGCGTCCTATGCTTTTATTCAGGACGCCTTCCCATGTTCAGAAAACTGCTTTAAAAATCTGTCAAGATGATGGAATCAAACATCGCTTGCCAAAGAAAAGGGTATTAACAAAAAAGAATTGGGATCCTTTTGTGAACAATTTGGTCTTCCTTCTTGTTCAAAACCTAGACGTAAGACTCATAAATCTTCTCAATTTCCAAACTCTTTTTCAAAAAATAAGTATTTTCGTTATTCAAAACGTCCTTATTATAAGAATGATTTTCAAAATCCCTACAATGATCTTCCCCAAAAGAAATACAAACGGAATTTTCGTTCCAATTTTAGATCTAAACCTAAACAAAACAAGTTTACAAAAGACTTTCAAAATAGAGATAATGCTACTTGCTTCAAATGTGGTAAAACCTGGTCATTATGCCAAATACGTCGTGTGTCCGAAAAATCAATGAAATTACTCTTGAAGAATCTCTTCGCAAATGCATTAATAATCGCTTCTAGAAACAACTTCCGGATCCGAAGATGATAAAAGCTACTTGTTCTTCGATGACATAAACCAAATCCAAGATGATGAATTCAATTCAACATCTCGATGATGATTTTCCTCAAATAAACGTCATCACGAAAGAGCGAGGATCTCGCTTCTTGATATCATCACCAAACTTCCGATTGTGACAAAGGTGAGTATCTTTCAAAACTCAAAGATATTCTTTCACAACCTCCATCTTCCTCTTCTTCTTCTACTCCCCATACTTCCAAACTTTTGGCTTTTCGAATAATTATGACCTAACCAAAACTATGGAAAGATTTAAACGTTCTGTTAACCCCCGTTACTCTTCCCGATCTCAAAACCGAGGTTAATAATCTCAAAATTGAAATCCAAAATCTTAAAACTTCTCGTGATACTCATGAATCTGCACTTTTTCAAATCCAAGAATTTCTTTCCTCTTTCTGATTTCTCCAAAAGAGATTATTGATCAAGTTTTAGAAAAAGAAGATGAGGATGATAATTCTTTAGAAACACCAATTTTAGAAACACCATTTCTAAATGTAATTTCAAAATGTTTTACCCAAAAATTTTACATTAAAGTAAAAATTATTATCCAAGATCTTGTTTTTGAACAACCTGTTTTGTTTGATACTGGAGCCCAGGCTAACTGTATTTTAGAAGGCTTGGTTCCTACCAAATATTTTGAGAAAACAATTGAAAGATTTAGTTCTGTTACCACAGAACCAATATCTGTTCAATACAAACTTTCAAATGTTATTGTTCAAAATGAAAGCTGGCAGGTTAAAGTTCCATTCATTCTTATGAAACAAATGGGATCACCAATTATTCTTGGTGCACCTTTTGCTACCATATTAATGCCTTATGGAACTCAATCGATGGTATTACAAAACAACATTTGGGAAAAACAATTTTATTTCCTTTTTCTCAAAAACCAAAAATTAGAGAATTAAATCCCATCTTTCTCAAAGAAAACCAGATCAATTTTCTTAAGGACGAAATCCAATTCAAACGAATTGAGCAACGGCTCAAGCAACCTTTTGTCCAACAAAAGATCCACTCTTGTCTTGATAAAATTCATAAAACGGTTTGTCGATTTACCCAACGCTTTTTGGAGTCGAAAGCAACATACGGTTGATCTTCCTTACGAACCAAACTTTTTCGAGAAACATATTCCTACAAAAGCCCGACCTATCCAAATGAGCCAAGAACTTCTTGTAACTTGTAAAAAAGAAATACAAGATCTTCTTGACAAAAAACTCATTAGAAAAAGCCGTAGTCCTTGGTCTTGCGTTGCTTTCTACGTTAACAAAAATGCTGAAATCGAACGTGGAACGCCTCGTCTGGTCATTAATTACAAACCTCTTAACGAAGCTTTGCAATGGATTCGTTATCCAATTCCAAACAAAGCTGATTTACTAAAACATTTACATTCGCAAAAATCTTTTCTAAATTTGATATGAAATCTGGATTTTGGCAGATCCAAATCTCTCGAAAAAGATAGGTATAAAAAAGCGCATCTTGTTCCTTTTGGTCGTATGAATGGAATGTTATGCCTTTTGGTTTAAAAAATGCCCTTCTGAATTTCAAAGGATTATGAACGAGATCTTTAATGATCAAGGTCAATATATTATAGTCTATATTGATGATGTTCTTATCTTTTCAAACTCATTGGAAGAACATTTTAAACATGTTTTAAAATTCATTCGAACTGCAGAAATAAATGGTTTAGTGGTCTCCAAACCCAAAATCAGTCTCTTCCAATTAAAAGTACGCTTTTTGGGCCACTAGATTTACCAAGGAACCATAACTCCAATTGAACGTGCAATTCGGTTTGCAAATAAATTTCCGATCAAATTTTGGATAAAAACCAACTCCAACGATTTTGGGTTGTTTAAATTATGTAGCCGAGTTTATTCCTCAACTTAGCAACTTTCTAAAACCTCTTCATCAAAGGCTAAACAAAAATCCTCCTCCTTGGACTGACATCCATACTAATATTGTCAAACAAATCAAACAACAAAGTTAAAGAACTTCCATGTCTTAACCTTCCCATTCCTTCGACTTTCAAAATCGTCCAACCGACGCTTCGAATTAGGATACGGAGGTATCCTCAAACAACGATTTGACGATAAAGAACAAATTATTTCTTTTACGTCTAAACATTGGAATCCCGCCCAGAATTATTCCACAATAAAAAAGGAAATTTTGGCTATTGTTTTGTGTGTTTCAAAATTTCAAGCGATCTTTTAAATCAAAGGTTTTTAGTTCGCATTGATTGTAAATCTGCAAAAGATGTTTTACAAAAAGATGTTAAAAACCTTGCATCAAAACAAATTTTTGCCCGTTGGCAAGCAATTTTGAGTGCTTTTGATTTTGATATTGAATTCATTGAAGGCACTTCCAATTCTCTTCCTGATTTTCTTACCCGTGAGTTTCTACAGGGTAGTTCTTAGGTTGAGAGTCCTCTAAACCATAACCCTTTTTCCTTCTCCAGAAAATGACCAGAAAGAAAAAACCAGGTGACGAACAAAGAAATAAGCAACCCCTCCAGGAAGAGGATAATAAACAACGCATCTTTCAAGATGCTCAAAGTCCGGTCTCTGAAGAAGATCTGAAGGAGATCATCAAACAACTCCTAAAACAGCAACATGATCCTCAAACTCAAGGGTCTTTGCTACCAACCCCAGGATCGTCTTCCAGCCAATCAACTTTCCAAACACAGGAACCACGATTGCGGACACGATCACAAACCAAATCAGGGTCTTCGACCCCTATAACCCAAATTGAGTCTTCAACCCAAAGACTCACCTCCACCAAACCCGACAAAAAAACGGTTGAATCATATGCTAAGAAACCTCCTACAAAAACTTGGGGGAAGTATTAGTACAAAAAGATGATAAAACCCAAGCCCTTGAATATGATAGAGCACTTGCTTTATCTATCCTTGCCTCTTCTTCACAGCATCGCAAAAAGGAGTACGATTTAGTAAATGCTGAATTTAATCTCCAACTTGCCCGAGAAAAAGCCTCCTCGGGTTACTAAACAATTAGTAGTCTCTTCGGCTATTAACCCAATGGATACACCTTACATTCCCAAACCGGATAAGGTCAAAAATATCCCGCAAATTGAACCGAGTTTTTCTTCCAAACCCCAACCAGGTAGCTTTAAAAGTCTTCCTTCGGGATTTCATTTTATTCCTACCGGTTTACAAAAAACAAGAGAATTCTATGAGTTAATACTAGTTGATTCTGAATCTATCGAGTTATCTCGAAAAGAAGATAAAGAAGGAACTTTTATTACTCATTCTACTCTCCAGATTTTGAAAGTTTTCACACCGTCCCAATGGGGACAAGATTTACATAAAAATGTCTCTTTCAAAATTGATTATGATCCTAGAGGATATAATTCTTCGGGATTATTGTGAGGCCTGGTATAATGTCTTTTATGATCAAAATAAAATTTTTAAACATACTTGGTTTCTTTATTTTAGGAAAAACACCAAGTATAACTTTCCTCAATGGTTTAGACAATGGTGGGATTTTTTCGGACCTATACCTGAAATCCTCCCTTCATCTGTTCAAACAGCATTGTCTCTTTTTAAAACAAAATATAACCATAATGGAGATCCTTTTCCAATTGATCTTCATTACTTTTCCAAATTAGCTGTATCCTGGATTTTTTCTTGGCAATACAGACTTTTCTCATAATGATAAAAAAGGTCTTGTTTTACCATTCCTTCAACGATGACCTTTTGTCGATGGTGGGCAAAATTTGACCAATCAAAAGTGAACTCTAAAGCAAGTAGATCTCTGGTTCAAACAAAATCCTCGTCATCTTTGTGCAACGGATCAAAGCCGGTTTTTGAACCAAAAATCCCATGCACAAACCTTACTTGTACTTAGGAGATGAACAAGAATACTTTAAACAACTCTCTCTCCCGCTTAAACAATTCCAAAGCACGGGAGCGAGTTGCAACCATAAATCGAGCTAGTACTTCAATAGAAGGAAATCCAGACCAAAGTGATGATGAAGATGAAGATTTCGTCGTCAATTTGGGCGAAGAATAACTAGCAAGCGGTTTTTGACGGAAGATACCAAACCGTAACTTCCATGTATAAAACTCGTATAAAATCTTGATCTCGCATTATAGTATTAGGTGTTTTTCCTTTTGATGTAACACTAAACATTGTAATACCTAGATCATTGTAGTTAGTTACGGTATATACTGTAGCTAAATACATTATAAATCAACGACGGCCATCAACCGGAACCGTTCAAAAAAGATGATCCGAATCGTTTTAAAAGCCGAAGCCCTTTCGGTTTGGAGGTAGGTTCGATCGGTGAACCCTCTCTCTTGCTTCTCTCTCTACCCTTTCTCTGCCCTCTCTCATCCATCCCTTCTCTGCCTTCTCTCTACACTCTTTCACTTCTCTCTCTTTTAAGCTTTTTTCTGGCTTCTGGCTTCCTGTAAGTTTTTATGATTTGAATAAACTTGTGTTTCTTTATGTCTTTCTCGCATCTGCATCTCTTCCTTACTCTTCTCTCTATTTATGAACTAGATCGGCGTAGTTTACTACCGATCTCGCTTTAATTTCTTTCTTTCTCTTTAGCACGTTTACTTCAGTTCTTTATTTATGTTTTGATTTCGTTATCGCTTTCTCTACTTCTCTGTTTCCCATTCTCCCTTTCCCCTCAGATCCTTCGGGGTCACTCCCCTAAGTTGGTATCAAAGCCAGAGGGGAAGTAGAGATGTATTAATTAGATCTGGATTGCATATTTACCTTCTCTGAATGTTTCGTTGCTATATTTAGCGTTCTGCTTTAGATCTATGCTCCCAGTAAATAAATAAAATAAAAAAAAGTCTGGATTTTCATGAGAAAATTTATATATGGTTTTTCTGCATATGATAGCCGAGTTTGTTCTGTGGGATGTCTAAGGCCATAAGTCCCGTATGTTGAGGCAGGCAATTTGCCCCACATGGTAAGCTGTCATATGTATGAACCTCTATATATAAACTTTTAAGTGAAGATCTGGATCTGTTTCATCACCTAGTTCATCCTTTGTGGGTGGTTTAGGATTATTTATTTTTCGTAATCTATTTTCTCGTCTTAATTCACTTATGGAGCTCTAAATCTAAAGGTTATGCTAAAATCCAACTAAATATTTTGATTGGTAAATTGTAGTAAATATTTAATTCATATACCCCTATTTTACCACGAAGGTAATGATACTAATTGAAGGGAGATTTACAATTATTGTTTATCTCGTTTTTAATCTTCTGTTGTTTACTCTTGATATTTACTCTCTGTCCTTTTCCTACTGTTTATTTTACCAGTCTTTATTTCTGTTACCTTTTTAATTATGTCTTCTTTATTTCGCGGTTTTCATAAACGTTCTTCTTCCTCCGCAACTTCTTTTTCTTCCTCTCCTCGTTCACTCATAAATTCTTCTTTAAATCATGAGGATTCAAAGTCCTCTTCCCATAACATTTTTAATGAAGAAATCCAGTTTAATAATATCAACCAAACTGTTGATAATTGGACACTTCCCCAAATTGACCACAAAACTCTTTTTCAAAAGAATAAGAAATGGTTTTTCCGGTGTTACATAATCAAGACTCGTTGAAGAATCAATTCCTATTCATCCGAAAAAGAATAATTTTTCTTCTTTCCCCTAACTCCATTTCAAAACATAAAGAAAAGTACAATTTCATACATATTGGATGTGTTCAAATTGCGCTTAAACCTCTTGTGCGTAAAGGGTTAAACATTTTCGGTCTCGCTTGTCTCCGCGATAATCGACACTATGTTTTTGAAGATTCCCTTCTCGCGCCGCCGAATTTGGCCTCCATAACGGTCCAGTTTATTTCAATTGTTATCCTACCCAAACTATTGATTTAAACGATAAAAATGTTCTTGAACCCTTGAAGCTGAATCTTTCATTCAGTGGATTTTCAATGAAACCTGGATCTATTCATGTCACCCTAATGTATAGGATTCAGTATAAGGTCTCTAATTCTTCGGCTTCTTCTCTTCTTCAACAACCGTAGATAATGGACAAACTATTGTCTTTCTTGCGATCCTACAAACACAAATATCACAATTCCTCGAACAATCCTTTGGAAGGATGTTCATCTCCCAGAAACTTGGGTCATGGAAAAAGCTGCACAAGCCACACCAAAACTCACTTCACACATAACCAGGATCACACAAACTCATTCGCACCGTCCATCTTTCCTTCGACAGTCTAAAGGATCAAACTCCCTCTTCTTCTCGGATCTATGTCTTCAAGATATGAAGATTTTAGATCACCCATCCCCAATCTCCCAAGGCATTCCTATGAAAGACCTACCCCTTCACCACCTCCGGTTATTCATTTACCGCCACCTCCTCAACCTCCTTCTCCCTGTTCTACCTCCTCAACGGAACAAGGTAAGTCTAATGTAACAATGCAAGGAATTGATAATTCCGGTACAATTTCTCATGCAAACTACCAAAAGAGGATGATCTAGATTCGTAGCTTCAATGTCTTACACGAATTAGGTGAGCCTCGCCTATTGGTGCTCTTGAGCATCATTTTGAAATTAATAAACAAAGTTTGCAAAAGGAATTCTACTCGTAACAAAATACTTTGCAAAGAAAGCGGTTTTTAGGACAATTCAAAGGATCTTTGCGAACACGAGATCCAAGAGATATTTTACAATTTCCTTGAAAAGCATGAAATCCATATTCCATTTTTTGATTGGTTCGAAGCCTACGCTTCACAACAGAAATAGAATATCCATTTCAACAATCTATAAATATGACCAAAAAGAGTCGAAAATTTCGACAAACAAGTTATTTCTTCAAAACTTCCACCAAAAGGGTCATATCAAATTCCGGTCTTGTAGACGAAAGTAAACAACATCCCGTTTTGGCTTCTCCTTTCAAAATCGAACCTCGAAGAGCCTCCTAACGCTAGAGATATTATAAATCTTATTGAGCAAAATAACTATACAAATCAGTATAAATTTTTGCCCGTTGGCAAGCAATTTTGAGTGCTTTTGATTTTGATATTGAATTCATTGAAGGCACTTCCAATTCTCTTCCTGATTTTCTTACCCGTGAGTTTCTACAGGGTAGTTCTTAGGTTGAGAGTCCTCTAAACCATAACCCTTTTTCCTTCTCCAGAAAATGACCGAAAAGAAAAAACCAGGTGACGAACAAAGAAATAAGCAACCCCTCCGGGAAGAGGATAATAAACAACGCATCTTTCAAGATGCTCAAAGTCCGATCTCTCGAAGAAGATCTGAAGGAGATCATCAAACAACTCCTAAAACAGCAACAGGATCCTCAAACTCAAGGGTCTTTGCTACCAACCCCAGGATCGTCTTCCAGCCAATCAACTTTCCAAACACAAGAACCACGATTGCGGACACGATCACAAACCAAATCAGGGTCTTCGACCCCTATAACCCAAATTGAGTCTTCAACCCAAAGACTCACCTCCACCAAACCCGACAAAAAACGGTTGAATCATATGCTAAGAAACCTCCTACAAAAACTTGGGGGAAGTATTAGTACAAAAAGATGATAAAACCCAAGCCCTTGAATATGATAGAGCACTTGCTTTATCTATCCTTGCCTCTTCTTCACAGGCAATCGGTAAAAGGAGTACGATTTAGTAAATGCTGAATTTAATCTCCAACTTGCCTTAAAAAGCCTCTCGGGTTACTAAACAATTAGTAGTCTCTTCGGCTATTAACCCAATGGATACACCTTACATTCCCAAACCGGATAAGGTCAAAAATATCCCGCAAATTGAACCGAGTTTTTCTTCCAAACCCCCAACCAGGTAGCTTTAAAAGTCTTCCTTCGGGATTTCATTTTATTCCTACCGGTTTACAAAAACAAGAGAATTCTATGAGTTAATACTAGTTGATTCGAATCTATCGAGTTATCTCGAAAAGAAGATAAAGAAGGAACTTTTATTACTCATTCTACTCTCCAGATTTTGAAAGTTCTCACACCGTCCCAATGGGGACAAGATTTACATAAAAATGTCTCTTTCAAAATTGATTATGATCCTAGAGGATATAATTACTGGGATTATTGTGAGGCCTGGTATAATGTCTTTTATGATCAAAATAAAATTTTTAAACATACTTGGTTTCTTTATTTTAAGAAAAACACCAAGTATAACTTTCCTCAATGGTTTAGACAATGGTGGGATTTTTTCGGACCTATACCCGAAATCCTCCCTTCAAATGCATTCAAACAAGATTGTCTCTTTTTAAAACAAAATATAACCTTAATGGAGATCCTTTTCCAATTGATCTTCATTACTTTTCCAAATTAGTTGTATCCTGGATTTTTTCTTGGCAATACTGCTTTTCTCATAATGATAAAAAAGGTCTTGTTAAACCATTCCTTCAACGACACCTTTTGTCGATGGTGGGCAAAATTTGACCAATCAAAAGTGAACTCTAAAGCAAGTAGATCTCTGGTTCAAACAAAATCCTCGTCATCTTTGTGCAACGGATCAAAGCCGGTTTTTGAACCAAAAATCCCATGCACAAACCTTACTTGCTTAGGAGATGAACAAGAATACTTTAAACAACTCTCTCTCCTGCTTAAACAATTCCAGCGGCAGGGAGCAGTTGCAACCATAAATCAGGCTAGTACTTCAACAGAAGGAAATGTGATCCTTTAGACCTGTCGAAGGAAAGATGGACAGTGTCAGAATGAGTTTGTGTGATCCTGGTTATGTGTGAAGTGAGTTTTGGTGTGGCTTGTGCAGCTTTTTCCATGACCCAAGTTTCGGGAGATGAACATCCTTCCAAAGGATTGTTCGAGGAATTGTGATATTTGTGTTTGTAGGATCAGTAAGAAAGACAATAGTTTGTCCATTATCTACGGTTGTTGAAGAAGAAGAAGTTGAAGAATTAGAGACCTTATACCGAATCCTATACATTAGGGTGACATGAATAGATCCAGGTTTCATTGAAAATCCACTTGAATGAAAGATTCGGCTTCAAGGGTTCAAGAACATTTTTATCGTTTAAATCAATAGTTTGGGTAGGATAACAATTGAAATAAACCGGACCGTTATGGAGGCCAAATTCGGCAAATACTGCGAGAAGGGAATCTTCAAAAACATAGTGTCGATTATCGCGGAGACAAGCGAGACCGAAATGTTTAACCCTTTACGCACAAGAGGTTTAAGCGCAATTTGAACACATCCAATATGTATGAAATTGTACTTTTCTTTATGTTTTGAAATGGAGTTAGGGGAAAGAAGAAAAATTATTCTTTTTCGGGATGAATAGGAATTGATTCTTCAACGAGTCTTGATTATGTAATCATTTGGAAAAACCATTTCTTATTCTTTTGAAAAAGAGTTTTGTGGTCAATTTGGGGAAGTGTCCAATTATCAACAGTTTGGTTGATATTATTAAACTCGGATTTCTTCATTAAAAATGTTATGGGAAGAGGACTTTGAATCCTCATGATTTAAAGAAGAATTTATGAGTGAACGAGGAGAGGAAGAAAAAGAAGTTGCGGAGGAAGAAGAACGTTTATGAAAACCGCGAAATAAAGAAGACATAATTAAAAAGGTAACGTAAATAAAGCGGTAAAATAAAAAAGTAGGAAAAGGACAAGAGAGTAAATATCAAGAGTAAACAGCAGAAGATTAAAAACGAGATAAACAATAATTGTAAATCTCCCTTCAATTAGTATCATTACCTTCAGGTAAAATAGGGGTATATGAATTAAATATTTACTACAATTTACCAATCAAAATATTTAGTTGGATTTTAGCATAACCTTTAGATTTAGAGCTCCATAAGTGAATTAAGACAGAAAATAGATTACAGAAAATAAATAATCCTAAACCACCCACAAAGGATGACCTAGGTGATGAAACAGATCCAGATCTTCACTTAAAAGTTTATATATAGAGGTTCATACATATGACGGCTTACCATGTGGGGCAAATCGTACGCCTCAACATACGGGACTTATGGCCTTAGACATCCCAGAACAAACTCGGCTATCATATGCGAAAAACCATATATAAATTTTCTCATGAAAATCCGAGACTTTTTTTATTTTATTTATTTTCGGGAGCATAGATCTAAAGCAGAACGCTAAATATAGCAACGAAACATTCAGAGAAGGTAAATATGCAGTCCAGATCTAATTAATACATCTCTACTTCCCCTCTGGCTTTGATACCAACTTAGGGGAGTGACCCCGAAGGATCTGAGGGGAAAGGGAGAATGGGAAACAGAGAAGTAGAGAAAGCGATAACGAAATCAAAACATAAATAAAGAACTGGAAGTAAACGTGCTAAAGAGAAAGAAAGAAATTAAAGCAGATCGGTAGTAAACTACGCTGATCTAGTTCATAAATAGAGAGAAGAGTAAGGAAGAGATGCGAGTGCGAGAAAGACATAAAGAAACACAAGTTTATTCAAATCATAAAAACTTACGGGAAAGCGTATGCGTAAGAAAGCTTAAAAAGAGAGAAGTGAAAGAGTGTAGAGAGAAGGCAGAGAAGGGATGGATGAGAGAGGGCAGAGAAAGGGTAGAGAGAGAAGCAAGAGAGAGGGTTCACTGATCAGAACCTACCTCCAAACTGAAAGGGCTTCAGCTTTTAAAACAGATTCGGATCATTGTTTGAACGGTTCGGTTGATGACCGTCTTGTTGATTTATAATGTATTTAGCTACGTATATATCGTAACTAACTACAATGATCTAGCAATTACAATGTTTAGTGTTACATCAAAAGGAAAAACACCTAATACTATAATGCAGATCAAGATTTTATACAGTTTTATACATGGAAGTTACAGTTTGGTATCTTCCGTCAAATAGAATATCCATTTCAACAATCTATAAATATGACCAAAAAAGAGTGGAAAATTTCTGACAAACAAGTTATTTCTTCAAAACTTCCACCAAAAGGGTCATATCAAATTCCTGGTCTTGTAGACGAGTAAACAACATCCTGTTTTGGCTTCTCCTTTCAAAATCAGAACCTCTGAAGAGCCTCCTAACGCTAGAGATATTATAAATCTTATTGAGCAAAATAACTATACAAATCAGTATCTTCAAATCCTTGGAGATCATGTTATTTCTTCTTCTTCTTCTTCTTCTCAAACTACTTCTAAGGCCCCCTCCGCGCTTATATATGGTTTTTTCGCATATGATAGCCGAGTTTGTTTACGTGGGATGTCTAAGGCCATAAGTCCCGTATGTTGAGGTAGGCGATTTGCCCACATGGTAAGTTTGTCATATGTATGAACCTCTATATATAAACTTTTAAGTGAAGATCTGGATCTGTTTCATCACCTAGTTCATCCTCTGAATTCTGCATAGGACGCCTTATAGCTTATATTACAACTACCCCTGGTCAAACGTCCTTCTGAACAAGGACGTGAATTGCCTCTAATTTAGGACGTGAATATGCTTTTTTGTAGTAGTGTGATTTTGTGATATTATAAGTTCGTGTCTGTTTCATGCAATTTCATTTGGTTTTGCTTTTACTAATTAATATAATCTTCTTTGTTGTAGAAGTCTCAGATTAGATGGAAATGAGTTTTTACTCTTTAAAATAATTCAAAGATGAGAGTTGTTATGGACTCAAATATGAGGCTCATTCAAGGTGTGGCCCAACAAGAGGCAACCAATATGGCACAGATGTGATGACATAACATTTGGGCTTGGAGGCACAAGAGGCCCATCAGTCCAAACCCTAACCCTAAGGTACACTCTATAAATAATAGAGGGTAAACCCTAAGGTACACATCTTCTAAGCTCTCTCTCATTTACAATACTGCCTACACTGTGCATACACCCCACTCCCTTAGGCGAAGCCTTCATATTTGTGTATAATGATCCTCTATTCTCATAGGTATCTCACCCATGGATACCTAGGAGAGAGCTATTCGATCCAATATCAATATTCTAGTCCCTTGAGGCTAGACAGTTGTGTTCTACAACAGAACAACAGTAACTTTGCTCCATAACATATATTGGTGAAGGAGGTTTAGGACTGGTGTATAAGGTATTTTATACAGAAAAAATAATTAGCATTTTAGGAAAATAAATTCCAGAGAAAACTTATAACAGTACAAGTAAATTTTCCTTTTTATAAATTGAGATGGCCCTGGTACCATGTGACAATATTTGTGAGGGAAAAATGAATATTATTATTGAATAAGTAATGTACTTATATACATGATCAGATGGTCACATGTAAAATGGTTACATCATAACAGACTGGTTAAACTAAATACAGAATAACAAACTAACTAATTGTAACTGTTATGTTACTCCTATTAGAAGAAGGAAGTGAAATTTATTGATGGTGGCCGGAGGGAACTATAGGCATTTAAAGAGGGATGTGAGAAATTTCTGAGGAAATTTCCGGTGACCAAAAATGGAGTATTTTCAGGAGCTACGGATGAGAAGAGGGTGAATGGGTTTTGTGTGAGGAAAATGGAAGGAACCTGTGGCTAATCAAGAAGACAAAACAAAAGGGAGACTGAAACTGAATCAATGGAGAAAGATTATTGTTCCCATTATTATTATTATTATTATTATTATTATTGATAGGGTTAATATAATCTTCGGTCCCTCAGGTTTGCCCTTATTTTAGTTTTGATCTCTCAAGTTTCAAACAAAAGATTTAAGTCCCTTAAGGATAAAATTATCCATATTTTTATTTAATGATAGGGACTAATGTTTTAAACGAGAATGTATAATACCCGGATAATTATTTATCGGAATATTATATTTCGATAGATAATACCTATTGAAAATAGGTGAACATGTGGTTTCAAATAATAAGTAATAATTATCTTATTTTCTAAGGTAATTACTATGGAAATTAGGAGAGATAAAGAGCTAAAATGTATTTTTAGAGCATTAAATGGCCTAAAAATATTATGATAAATCCCAAGAGGTAGTAAAATATTTATAAAAAAATTAGAAAGTATGTTGTCTCTAATTTTAGGAATTTTTGGGATAATTTCCCTTGAAAAATAATGAGGCAAAATTAAGTATTATTTTGGGATCATAAGTGACCCCATGATTTTTAATATTTTACATGGGATATAAAATACCAATGTAAGTAAAATAGTTGTGAGATAATGATTTATCCTGATTAAGAAAATTATCAAAAAATTAGTAAGTGGCTAATCTGGTAATTAATGGGATAATTAAGGTATAAAGTAAATGAATTAAAAATAATTTAAATAATTATTTTTAATTGGAGAAATTCGAAATTATTAAATAAATAAAAAATAAAATATTTTATGCTTAGAAAAATAAATAAATAAATAAATAAATATCTAGATATTTTGAATAAAATAATAATATATATGGTAAAGAGCCAACGGGACATTTGAGAGTGGATAGAAATAAAATCCTACACCAAGGTATAGGGATGTAGTCTAAGTCATCTGGACTTTTTATGAACCAGTGAAATTCTATCTCGGATTGAGCGGTCTCGAAGTCAATTCACGGAACCAACGGGGTATTTAAGACACCGGATAGAGAGAGAAAATGCAGATAGAGGATTTAGAGTCAATACTTTGAAACAAGTAGTTGCCGTGAATTAGGAATCTAGTGACTTAGGTCGATCATATTACAAACCGGTGGATTTTTGCCTAGACGCCGACGCTTCCGGGAATTCAATTCAGAATCAAGACGTATGTCCTAAAATCTTCGAGCAGATAACGGAATACCCTTAATGGGATCATAAATTTCATTAAACTAGATATTCCTAATGAGAAAGAAAGAAACTTCGAAACTCCGCCGTCGGTATTTCGCGATTCGTCAAGATTACGCATTTCGGACACGGATCGAAACTTTATCTGACGCTCGAGATGTCACCATCAAGATGACATCATTTTGTTGACTATTGGGGGGGGAGGTCGGCACAAGCAAATGGAGGGCCAAGAGTGTTTTGTCCTCAAAAATGCGATCCTACTGGTCCATATTCGTCGCGACCGAAGTTCGAATTATTTACCGTTCTGTCATCCGTCTCTTCTATAAATACCAAGCTCCTCTTCTTCATTTTTCACACCAAAAATCTACCCCTTAGAGAGAAGTTAGAGAGAAGGGAGAGCTCTTGAAGTTCTAAGCCAAAGCCGGGGATATCTGAGATAAACGTACCGCTGTCGTACCGCCGTTTCACCCGCTGTCAAAAAGTACCGTTTTCCGTAAAAGTGCCGTTTTCCGTCAACGAAGGTACGTTCGCGTCGTAACACTAACTCGATATTTATTGTATTCGTATATGTGATATGTGTGTTGTATATATGTTGGTGGTATGTTATTTGAATGCATGGTGATGTTAGAGGATAATCGAACATTTGCATGCGCCGAGAGCGATATGTCCGTATGCTTATTTGGGAGCGATATATCCGTATTACGAGAGCGATATGTCTCGCATTCGCCGGGAGCGATACATGTAGGAATGGTTCATTTGTTATCTTGATATATTGTATATGTAAATATGAGGTTAACCGTTACACGGGGTCCGTATGCATTGGACCTCGCTCTTAACATAACGTCGGGTTCGGGAGGACCAAGGGCCGAGGAGAAAGGCAAGCGGCCGCATAGAGATCCGGGCGAAGATCTCTTCTCGTTGACACGGCATGGTTGTTGCCGGGAGACACTTTTGTTGTTATTCACTTTAAAAACTCTCGGTCATTATACCGTTTTTGTAAATCACCCGGACTTACGGCATTTATAAATATATGTATCAGTTACTCAATCGCTCCGATGCTCTACTCTGATGAAAAAAAAAATATACTGCTTTTGAAAATGGGATGTTACAGAATGAAACTTGGGAACCGGCTAGGGTCCTCTGCCCTTCCTGTCCACTGCGGTCCTCTTCCTTAAAGTGGCGTCGTTTTGACGCCAAATGGTACCTGTTGCCTTTTTTTAAAATATATTCGGGGTACTAAAAAGATATTTCAAGATACCGACCGACATCGAAAAAATATTGATGGATACTACATGATCTTGAAAAATTATTTTAGGATGTTGAAAAAATATTTCAAGGTACTGACTAGTAATAAAAAGATACTTTAAATCTTGTGGGGATATTTGGTACTAAAAAATATTTCATAATCTTGAAAAATTATTTTAGGATATTGAAGTATTTATTAATATCCTAAAATAATTTTTTTAGATCATCAAGTTTTTTTTATTACCCAAGAAGCACCTGATCAAGATCCGTAAGTATATTTTTAGTACCGTCTGTGCCACTCGAAATATTTTTTCAACATCCTAAAATAATTTTTCAAGATCATGAAGTATTTTTTCGACCGGTAAGTATCCGAAGTATCTTTTTTTACTACTCGAATATTAAAAAAAAAAAAAAAAAAAGAGGTAACACCTACCGTTTGGCGTCAAAACGAGGCCACTTTAAGGAAGAGAACCGCAGTGGACAAAAAGGGGCAGAGGACCCAGCTGGTTCTTGAAACTTGAGGGACTAAAACCTCCATTTTGAAACTTGAGCTAGCAAAACTAAAATGAAAGCAAATTTGAGGGACCAAAGATTGCATTAACTCCTATTATTATTATTCAAAAAAGATGGGAAGGATGTGGAGTGAGGCCGTGAAAACAGCTTCTTTGTCATTTTTCTCGATCAATTTAGGATGAGGACTGAAGACTTAAAAAGAATCAATTTTAAGTTGTCTACTATCATATTAGATTAAATTAATAGTTGGAAAAAAAAATCTGATTTACTACATTGATCGTATTTATAGAGGAAAGTGAAAAGTTTTTTTTTTTTTTTTTTTTTTTGTCTCATCTATAAGACACATCATTAGATTAAATTTTCTACTATCATATTTCATTACATTCTGTAGATTCTTTGAACCAAATGGGAACTAATTGGTGCGAAATTGCCTCTAACTTAATCTTACATATTCCCTTTAATTAAAAAATATAATTTAATTAATCTTACATATTCCCTTTACCAAGATGGTAAATTTAACACAACCATATATATCTTTACTCTTAACTCTGGATCCATCCTACTATTGATGATTTTGCATAATTATATTATTAAAATCTAATCTGAAATCCAAATCCAAAAGTAATTTAGAAACTCAGTTTAATTAAGATTAGACAATGCATGGTATCTTTCATTGTACTATTGAATCCTCAAGCTGCCTTCTGAGAGCATATATAGCTACAAGAGATTAGGAATAATATAGTAAATCACATTTGAGTTCAAGTTTATGGAAATTGTTTACATAATAGGATATGCGTGGTCCTCATCATGAGTTAATGAAATGATAAGACTGACATACATGCATGTGAATTAAAGAAATGTATGAAGAGGGTGGTTGGGAATTGTTGAAGAAGGTAAAAAATTGCACAGGGTTTTGAAAATTCAACCTCAAACAAATATAGAAGTCATGATCACATGCATGGATAGTAGTGGACCTTGGGATAAATATTTGGGGAGCCAAATGTATACTCATTAACTAATTTTTTTATGATTATATAACATTTTTAAAATATTCAGATTTATAATATTATATTAAATTTTTATAAAAAAATTTATGAACAACGTTTTTTTTGGGGGTGCATGGACAGTTAGGTGTTTACAGCTCACAGCCTAATTTGACATTTTATTAAATTAGTGATTTTTTACTCAAATGAGTTCTAGTTAAATGCCGACAATATCTAATATATTGAATGATATTATAATAACAGACCCTTCTCTCCTTCATATTATAATATTTAGGACTGATTATATGAGGTTATTTTGCAATTTCTGCGTAAAAGCCAAGCAAGCACCACGTTCTGCTAGTGAAACTCCTCATCAAATTATGTAACTCAACCACAAATTCCTTCTCCTCATAAAAGAATTTTCATATAATTCTCAGGCAAACTCTGTCCCCCTAACTATTTTTCCTTTGTTTTATTCAAGAAATTGCTTTATTCTGGGGTAAAATTCCAATTAAATATTTTGAAGCTAACTTTTCCATTTCATGAGCATGAAAATATTTTTATAAATTTAAATTAACCTTAGAATAATTTTTCCTATTTTTTTACCAATTATTTGCAGCCTTCTAAACGAAAATGTCAAGTATTTGCTTGATGGCAGATGGAAGTTTCAATTTCATTATTGATTGAAATTCTCTCTCTCTCTCTGTTTTTTTTTATATATAGAAAAAAGAACAAATTAAATTGCAGTGGAAGATCTTTTATCTTTTACCTTTCGTATGTATGATGTCTTCTCATCTCAAAAATAAAGACAAAATAAACACGCCCCAACTTAAAAATAAATATATGCTCCTTATATAGAAAATATGAATATTGAATATAATGGATATTTAATTAATAATGATCGATGTCAATCTAATCAAGAGCCAATCTTTTTCCTTTTCATTTTTCTGGGGGCAAAAAGGCCATCTCTTCTTTCTGGCGCAAATTATATGAAGTGGACCTGCATTTTTGGACCACAAACCTCTTTTTTTTTTGGATAATATTGGCAAGCCGAAGCTTGAAACATGAAATAGGAGCTAGATTATAAGACTCTAGCCCCTAGAATAACATGATGAAAGAAAACTAGGAATGGCGGGATCGCGATCCTTGAAAACCATATCTAGGCACCCTCTCGGGATAGTTGGAATCATGACCAAATCGGTACCAATGACAACACTATGGCCCTTCTTTGCCATATAATCAAGACAAGCGATGTTTTCTCTTGAAGTGTGATGAAGCTCCACGTCCCAGTCTCGGAACAAAAGGTCTCGAGTCTCCCCAATAATGTCTTTCAGAGGATGATCAGCAGGGCAATCTCTCATAAGGATATTGACGGCATCAAGAGAATCGGAGTAAATGGCGATGCTCCGTAGTCCCATCTCGTAGACCGATCCGCAACCCTATCATGATAAAGATAAATTTCGGCTTCAATGACGAAAGGAGGCCAAGGGGTCTATAGAAGCCCATCAACCATTCCCTTTATAATTTCTTAGTACTCCCCACATGCGCATTATGTTGTTGAAGCACCGAACCGTCCACATCGATCCGAATTGTATTCTTGGGAGGGGTGTCCAAGATTTCTCGTCAAGCTTGTCCGTTGGAAGATCTTGTGGTATAGCTTTTGATTCACTCCATTTTCCATGAGCAGATAGCTGCACCGGTGTACCATCTCCCTTGTTTCTGTGTTTACTCTCTGAAAAAGAAATTTACATCTGGTTGTCCAAAGAATCCAGCACCCTAGGCTAAAGGTTCTCGCCCATGAGAGGTTCAGAAATCTCCCTTTTCCTGGGTTGTGCTTGGTATTCCAGTCGAGCCAAACCTGCAAGCTGCCAGAAAAAAACTGAGAGAAATAATTAGGTTTTAAAATAAGTTTCCATAGACTTCTAGCACGCTCACAATCTCGAATGATATGGATCACACTTTCCTCACTATTGCATTGAAAAGGGCAACCATTATCATTGGTGAGGCCCCTCCTTGCCCGAAGAGAGTTGGTAGCAAGTCTCTCATGGCCAACTTGCCACATAAAGTATTTAATTTTTTCAGGAACTTGCCATTTCCACACTTGGGCCCAGAAGTTATTAGTGCTTGCTTCAACGGTGTCAGAGAGGAATTGGTAGGCCGATTTAACAGAGAAACCCCCATCCTTAGCTGTTCTCCAGGTAAAACAATCCGGGGAATTGTTGGAGGGAGGATTTGATTGCAAAATGAATTTAATGATATCCTGAGGTAAAACTCCAAACCATCTGTGATAGTCCCACCGTCCATTTGAAAGAAGGTGATCCCTAACGGTTTCCCTACGTTGACGAGAGGAAGGGTGCGAATAAAGGAGATGATGGGTTGATCAAGGGGTAGCCGAGATCAGTCAGAACTTGGTACTCGCCCCGTTATTGACCTTTTTACCCACACCACTGAGAAACTTATCCCAAACTTCGACGATCGCTTTCCAAGCTGAGGAACAGTTTTTCTTTCTGGAGATATTAGGCAGATACAGATTGCCACAGTTATATTTGGACCACAAACATTGAACCCAGAGGGCATCTTTCTTAGTTAAAAGACTCCAGCAAAGTTTCATAATAAAAGCTTTATTCGGCGGGAGATTTTTGAAACCCGGACCCCCTTGCTTCTTAACATGTGTAATTTTATCCCAGGCAATAAGATGCATTTTCCTCACGTCTTCTTCCCGGGACCAAAGGAAATTCCGGAGATTCGCTCAATTTCTCTAATAGTACAAATTGGAAGGAGAGAAGATTGCATGCAATGGTTAGGCATAGAAGAAAGTACAGACTTGATAAGAACTGAACGTCCTGCCATAGTCAAAAACTTGCTTTTCCACGAGGACAACTTTTTCCTTGCTCTTAGCACAATAGGGTTAAAGGTAGCATGAGAAACTCTTTTATGGATGATTGGGACACCCAAATATTTTCCTAGGTCGCGGTAATCCCAATCCCAAGGAGTTGGCTCGGCTCGAGAGCCCCGTTGAAGTTAATTTTTTGGAGCAGAACATTCGTGATTTGTCGAGGTTGATTCTGTGTCCTGAGACTTCGCAGAAACTTTGTATAACTCTTCGGACTTCAATCATTTGATCAGAGGAAGCTTCTGTGAAAAGAATGAGGTCATCGGCAAAGAAGAGATGGGAGACGTGTGGACTACCTCGCTTGAAAAGGAAGGGCTTCCACCTACGCCCTTCACATTCAGCTTTAATTAAATGGCCCAGGCGCTCCATGCAAAGAACAAATATATATGGGCTCAGGGGATCGCCCTGTCGAACTCCTCTAGAAGGGTGAAAGCTCGGGGTTTCATCACCATTCCAAAGGATAGACATAGATGTAGTAGAGATACGGGCCATGATGAGATCAATGAGGTTGTTCTCCAAGTTAATACATTCAAGGGTATTTCTGATAAACCCCCAATCTAACCTATCGAAAGCTTTCTCCATGTCAATTTTGATTTCCACAAAGCCTTTCTTCCTCCCGCTCATCCTCATGGAATGGATAATTTCTTGAGCAATAAGGATATTATCACAACTAGATCTATTAGCAATAAAACTACACTGCTCTTGACTAATAAGATGGGGCATGAACCCCTTTAACCTATTAGCTAGGAGCTTAGTAATGATTTTGAAGCTCACATTGCAAAGGGAGATAGGACGAAATTCCTTCAACGTAGTTTGGATTATCAACCTTGGGAATAAGAACAACTTTGGACCGATTTATGTCGATGACTTAGAAGGATTGTTAAAACAATCTTCAATGAAGTCACATATTTTATCACCTATTACAGACCACTGAGAATGGAAAAAGTGAGCTTGAAGACCATCAGGACCGGGAGCTTTGAAAGCTCCTATTGCAAAGGCTGCATTTTTTATCTCGACTTTGCAAACATTTCTTGAGAGAAAGTGAATCATATTGTCATCCATGGAAGGGAAGTTAGAACACCATCCCTCAGGATCTCTCACAAAAACATCTCTGGTATATAAATTTTTGAAGAAATCATGGGTCAACAATTTCAAAGTGACGTGGTCATCAATCCATACCCCTTCATCGTTTTTTACAGCTCCAATTCTCTGCTTCTTCCTTTTAACCATGGTAGAGGCATGAAAAAACCTTGTATTTCGTCACCTCCCCGAAGCCATTTACGGATTTTTGGAACGAGACAATTTCTTCCGAGTTACCACCTTATGGTACTCTTCCCAAAGCTTTCTTTCTAAGCGAAATAAACCAGATTGGAGATTCATTCTCCGCTTTTGTCAATGCCTTCTAAGCGCCTCGGCTTTTTTTTTTCATTGGTGAAATTTCCCACACGGTTCTCATTCCAATCCGTAGCGATTCTCTAAAGTTATGAAGACCATCAAGCCAATTATTATCCCGCTGTGCATCGGCGGTGATGTCTTTGAAATCTTTCTCAAGGGACCAAGCAATCTGATAGGAGAAGGGTTTCTGAGAGCGGAAGCAACGAGGAGAGGGGTTGGAATTGACAACCACAATCCTATGATCAGATTTAAATTTTAGCTCATTACGGACAGAAGAGTTAGGTAAACAGGAGAGCCAAGAGAAGTTGGTGAAGACCCAGTCCAATCTTTCCTTCAGGCCCTCTTTTTCCCAAGTAAACTTCTCCCCTTGAAACCTAGCTTCAATAAGTCCTGTATCATCAATACAATCTCTGAATTGTTTCATTGAGGTCGAAGAAGGGGGAGCCCCTCCCAATTTGTCCGATGGGGATAGATATGCATTAAAATCGCCAAGGACAAGCCAAGGAAGGGTAGAGCTATTGGCTAGAAGACGGAGGGAGTCCCATAACATATGCCTGCCAATAGAGTTAGTTTCACCATAAACCAAAGTGATAAGGCACGAAAAATTACTGACCTGATTGTAAACTTGACAGTGGAGCATTTGGGTGGTAGATGATATATAAGTAATATCAAAATTTTCCCTGTCCCACAATAGCCAGATACCCTCAGAAAAACCACTAGATTCCACACGAATCCAATTGCTAAAACCAAGCTTACAACAAACATTATCAGCTTTAGTGCCGCTAATACGAGGCTCCAGAAGATAGAGAATATCAATACTATATTTTCTTACAATATCTTTAACATCGATTGGGAAGGTCCGTTTACCGGCTCCCCTACAATTCCAAGAGGCTAAAATCATTAAATAGATATACTTAAAATAGAAGGAAGCAAAGACTTACCTGGCCTGCCCGCCGTCTAGCTCCCGTCCAGGAACGAACTGGGTTTCTGCAACGAAGGAATCTTGTCCCTCCATAGGATCTGCATCATCTGCAATATGATCGATCAACTCGGCAGGAGATAGAGATGACAGAACCACTACTGAATCTTCAATTCCTTCATCCACATCATCAATCTTCCCATTTTTGGTAGAAGAAGTCGCGATGACAGGGTTACATGGCACTATATCCTTCTCTTCATTAGTCTTCTTATTTCCCCCGGCATGTTCCTTTGTTTCCTTGGATTTTGAGATTTCAATTGCTTTGGTGGATCCAATGACAACATTGTGTGCCCTAGCTGCTTTCTTCTTGTTACGCACAGAGGATAGACCGTTGGGCCTAAGATTGTATTCGTGGGTAGAATGGCTCAATTGTCTCACGCGAACATTGGGTGGCTTACCCTCGTTTTCTTTCACTTTCATCACCTTCTCTTTGTTTTCTCCCTTCGCAGAAGACTCTAGTGGAGGCTCCTCAATCACCAAACGACATTTCCCATCCGAGACAAGGTTCAACTTTTCCTTTTCAATGTGGTCAGCCACATCTTCCTTATTTCCGCTCTCTTTAGATGGCTCTATTCTCTCTTTAGACATAGTACCTCCTTCCTTTATGGAAGGTAGTGGTTCACCCTCTTTCCTTGTCCATGTAGTTGTTTTTTTTAGCCGGTCCACACCTTTCAAATAGATAGGATCTTTCACCTCTTGCAACACTTCAAACCTTGAACCTGAAGCATCTTTCTTCTCCTTTCCAGTTGATTTATTGTTCTCGGGCATTTTCCCCAACTTCTTATCCGTCTCTAGATTTTGGATTTTTTTCTTGGAGTATCTCTTTACTATCATCCATGAGCCAAATTCTTCGTTAGAGTTAATTCGGAACGCTCACAAGAGGCTTAAGATGAGCAGGGCAAAAACTTGGGATATTTGAACCGTGGCTTATGTTTGTTTCTGGAAGAGGTTTCTCTGGCAAATCCTCCCCTGTGATTCGAGAAAGCGGGCACTTCACTTGAGGGTGTCCATACTTACCACATTTAAAACAGATCAAGTCAAGCCCTCGTATTCCACAAGATAAATAGTAGATCTAATAACAAACCTAGATTTTAGAGCTTGCTTCAAGTCTACTTCAACACTAACCCTGGCAAACTTCCCTCTTTCCACCATCATGTTTTGATTATTGCATTGGGCTAATGTATTAACATCTACCTTGAGGGCCTTACCAATCATGTTGCCTATTTCGAGTAAACACTCTTCAGAATAAACATGCATTGGAAGAGTAGGAATACGAACCCAAGCGCTACTTTTTGAATCTCATTCTTTGTAGGGGTTGAAGTTCGGACTCCATCTCTCGATCGCTAGGTAATGCCCTTGTATCACCCAAGGACCATCAAACAGTAATCTTAATCGTAGATCTTTGTTTCCTGTTTTAAACACAAAGTAATTGTTTGGTAGATCAATGAGCTCAAAGCTTTTTGATCGAAGGATCCAAGCAATCCTGTCTTTCATCATTTCTAAGTTTGCCGACTTTCCCAGTAGAGTGAGAATTAAGGCATCCTTCCAAGGACGACAAAGACCCATCAACCTTTCGTCCGACATGCTTAGCTTTGGTAAGGAAGCAAGAAGTATTTTCTGCTCCTCAGTAAGAGGTGGAGAAGTCTCCTTCTCCTCACAAAGCCATTCTTTCATTTGATCCTCTAATTCCTAAGAGAAAACTTCATCCTCCTTCTCTAAAAGTTTACTTCTATAGGAGATTTGGTTTCTTTGATAAGCAGGATGTGAAGGCTGCAAGATACTGATTTCTTTGGCCTTTTCAGAATGCACCATCCTTACCAAGTCCCCTTCTTTCTGCTGGGTCCCTTGCCTCTCCATTGTCACAACTAAGCCAAAAGCTCAGAGGATAGCAACAAGAGCAAAACTAAGGAAGCATGAATCAAGCATAACTTCAAAAATTGGTAGCAGAACGCCCAACCCAGAGGAAACCGAACACAGAAATTAACAAGGATGCAAGACCAAAAAGACACATCAAATGAACAGCACGGGCAGCACAGAGCCATATCTGGAATCCATGACAGGACTGGATCTGAGAATTGCTTAAACAAATAGGTTAAGAAGACGCACAAAACCAGAACCAGCACCTCCACGAGCTAGGGCGTAGACGATCGGGAAAAGGAGCAGAACAGCAGGGGAGATTTCAATATCAAGCACAACCTATTTTATTCCAGTCCTGAGCCAAACTCGCAATGACCCCACAACGTGCTTCAACGTGGTGGACTTAATGAGCAATTTCTATAACAAATGGCTTTATAGCCAGGGGAATTTTGAACCTTCTCACCGGAAAACGACGAGGCAGGGTCGAGCGGCAAAAGCGGAGCAGCTGGACGGCGAGCTAAATCAGATTCAAACACCGGCGTCGAAGACAATCTTGGATCCAGAAGAACTCAAGCCGAAATGAGAGCACACCTACACACAGGCGGAGATCGAAGGGCGTGGGGAGGGCGTGGAGCGAAGATGACGGAGGGAGAGGGAGACTCTCTCGCGGCAGGGATCGCCGCAGTGGGCAACGGTCCTTGGCCGCCACGAGCAACGGAAGGGAGCAGAGAGGACCACAAACCTCTTTGAATTGCCTTCAAACATTCATTTCCATGGACCACCACCTCTCTCTTCTCTATCACATGCACTCTCAGATGCTCCGAGTAATGGAACTGCATGCACAAAGACAGCGATGTGCTGTCAAACCAGTTACTATATTGAGACGAGAAGACATCATAGTACAAAACCAGATTCCTCCTTATTTGTCGTCGTTGGCCATTATCATCGGTTTTTGACAACACTGTTTCACCGGACAAATTGAATTATCCCACTTCCATTAATTCTCAACATAAAAGACAACACTTCCATTAACATCCATAAAGGACAATAATGAATGGCAAATTTAACTCCTGATCATTCTCAGCATGCTAGGTGTCTTCACTTCATTGGTTGTACCTGTGAGCAGAAGCGCGCAGTACGTGACAAAGGGATCGATATAGGAGCATCTGTCTCACTGCATAGCTCAGAAATCAGCCTCTGGTTTTCCAGTCCGTCTTGCTCCCAACAAAGTGCTGAACAACAACCATGGACTCCTCCTTCTCTTGAATCAGTTTTTTTTTTTTTTCCTTTCTTCCTACTTCACCGCAAGTCTTTTATGGCGTCTCCTTCTCTACTATTTCCCTTCTCCTCTTCTTCGTGAAAATTTCTCCTTCCTCTTCCCAGAGTTTCCCTCCCAGATTACCCGAGTTATTCCCTCATTCTTCATCTCCCTCACTCAAAATAACCTCTTATATTCACAAAGCAAATACTACGTACCCACTCCTACACCGGAGACCAGAGGCCGCTCGACGCCAGAGCCTCCGTGTCAAGTGTCAACTTCGAACGGAGTGGCACAGGCGGTGTCCCTTTTGCAGAGGAAGTGAACGCTGCTTACAGGGAGAGTGCAGGCAAGAGAAGAGACGGCACGTGTGTAGTAGCTGAGGGACACGATCTTCCCTCTGCTTCTGTGCAGATCTTAATCGCCTCAAGAAAGGTTCAAGATTTCATGAAAATAGAAAGCTCGTCTATGTCTTTCTCTTTGTCTCTCTCACATCAGCTGGAGACAAATCTTCTCAATAAACATTCAAAGCACTATCTGAGATTTGGGAATGGGTGCAATCGGAAAACTTGAGGTAAACGAATACATTCTTGAAATTTATATTAATTATTTGTTATATTTGTATATATTTTGAAATATATATCATTATAAAAGAAAGAGAATATAAAAACTAACTTTTAATTAATACTAATGCTTTCATGATTGTGGACGAGTAGATCTTATTTGCTTTTCTTTGTAACACATTCATAATCCTAAGTTAAAAGTTCTATCATCTTTGATGATGAAGTTCAAAATATTGACACAAATTAATGACTTGTGCATTGTAGGAAATGTAACATCCCTAATTTTCATGTAAATTAATTAATGGAATACAAGAATTTTTCATCAAGTATTAGTCAACAGTATTTATTTATTTTTCCAACAGGATAAATTAATTAATGGGAAAATAAGGTGGAATTAATAATTAAAAAAAAACAATAATGAAAATTATTCCTTAGCGTCTGGACGTGTGGGTGAAAGAAGGATGTGATTGGATAGTATAATTGAATATTAGTTGAGGAAGGAAGTGATGAATCAGTGAAGCAAGGAAAAGTTTAACACAAAATACTTTTCCATATTTCTTATGATGACGCTGGATGTGTGAGGAGAGAGGGGAGAGGTATAATACCATGTTATATTATAATATAAGAAATGAAAGAAGGGCCTTCAGAATTCGAAATATTCAGAAGGAAGAAAGAGGAAATTTGAATCTGATGTATAGAACAAATAAAAGAGGAAAGTATATTTGGAGATAGGATTAAATCAAATGAAATTATCCCCTCCCATCAGCTGTCACGTGCGTCCCAAGAGAAGAAGAAAAAATATATATATGTATTTCCCATATTTCTCTTCTGATGCCAGACGTGAGAGAGAGGGGGAATTGATAGATAAGTTTTGACAACATTAATGAGGGGAGAGGGAAGTGTGTACGGCAATGGAAGAGACACATTAAAATTTTTTAATAATTCCCCAAGGGCGCCGAATGTGTGAGGGAGTGTGAGGCTAAATGAAATGCAAAATTGTTCCTTCTCACCTCTCTAAAACAACGGCCAAGGGTGAGAGAGAGGAATCAGAAAAAAAAAATCATATATTCACCAACTCCTCTCAGAAAACCGCCGGCCCAGATCAGTGGAAATAAGAAATTTTCATTGATTTCTCTAGAATGGTGAAGAGAAATCTAGACACGAGGGATCTAGAACCGACTTTGGGATTTATTTAAGGAACTCATTTTCTTCCCTTTGAGTTGCTGGACGCGTCTGGAGCAGAAGAGCAAAAAGGTGATCGAAGAAGATAAAGGAGCTGGCGTGAAGATACAAGGGGAAACAAGCAAACAAGAGGAAGGTAGGGTTTTCAGATACTCCTTTCCACCTTCTTCTACCTGCGTTCTTGGGAGTTGAATACCTTTAAGGAATTTCCTCTTTGTTACGTGAAGGTTAAGGACGAAACGAAGTGAAGGAGAAGTGTAGAATTAAAAGTCTCAAGCTGGTGAAATACCAAGGATCAAGTAAGTTATAGTTTAACTACTTTATATATTCATGGTTTGCTAAGTTGAAGATGGTAGTATTATGGGTATGCGTTTCTGAAAGATGGATCTGAATATGAGTAGAATTGATGAATAAAGAAAGAATCAATATGAAGATTAAAGCTTAGGTAGAAGGATTATCATGATATAAGAGAAATGTGTAGAAGAAAATGATTAATGGAAAATGGGAGCTTGCTCTTCGTTAGCTTTGAGGATGTGAAAACAAAACTGTTTCCTTGTGGGTGCTTTAATGTTTTCAACGAGCTCATAATAAGGTTCTAGTTCATGAACTTAAAGATTTTAGTATGATTGAGGAAGACTTAATTTTAGGTCAACAAATAAATATTTTTTTTAGAGAAAAGTCACTCATACTTATATTTTAATTGTTTTTAGGGTCACCTTGATTTTGTGCACTCAGAGAAAAATTATACTGATAATTTTGGTCAACAACCAGGTAGTGACCTTAATCCTCATGTGTTATGTGTTTCCTTGTATGTTTGTATTTTCCATGATTGTGGATCCGTGTCTCCTGAAAAAGGGGACATGCTTTTGTGTGCATTCAGTGTGGTCTGGGTTTATAGCCCGACTACTGTATCTTTCCTAGCGCTGTGGATCCGGGGCTTGCTTTGTTGAGCAGTCCTGCGTTTGTTTCTAGGACATCTAGTCCTTCCGCAGTTAACACGATACTTGGTATGTTGTATTTGTGTTACTGTGCGTTTGTTACTGAATGCTATTGTTTGGTGTTTTCCTAATTATGGTTGCATACATACACTGTTTATGCATTACATATGAGATTAATGGTTACTCTGGGATCCATTTATGAATCCCAGATTTTTGTAGAGCCTCTGGAAGTTCATTGAGGGCAGATTCTGGAGAAAAGGGTAAGACTGCTGGGCAGGAGTAGATGGTGTCATTGGTGGCGGTGGAAGACTTTTGTTATATATTTTGAATTGGATAACTGTATATTATTTTGGCCTTTTTGGGGCAGTGGTGGATGACTGTATACTTAACCCTTCGGGGACTATATTTTGGTTACTTACTTTTAATTATACCAGTATTGTCTGTAGTCTAACCGGGAAATGCTCTGCCGCGATAAACTCTGTTGCATGGTAATCAGTAGTAATTAGAGGATATATGGTAATTATAAAAAGGAATCCCTCTATCCGCCACCCGAAAGGGCGAGGCCGGTAGGGGTGTTACAGGAAAAGGAATTGTTAGAGGTGTACAGACTATCCTCTGACTGCCAGGGTGCCAATTATAAAAGTTATTGATTGTGGTACTGGCATTGAATGTGATTTATCAGTAGACAACAGGGATGACATTGATAAATCTCATATTATTCATGCAATTTCTCTTATAGATGAAAGATTTCAGAAGTTGAGTTTTCTGGTAATTGAATATACCCTTGTCTTTCAATGAGCTATTGCTCATTTTAGCTTCATGATGATGCATATATTTTTTTTGAAAAATTCAAGCATATGTTATATGCTACTGGTCGTATTTGTGAGTTTTAGAATCAGTGATACATAAGGCCAAGTTTGAAATGAGAAGACGATAAAGCGCAAATACAAGGACTCTTATATTATAAGTTGATGAACCTAAAGCGCAAGGCAATTGTATGCCCATCTGAAATAGTAGTAAAAGCCTGTACTTATGATGTTAAGTTTGAACAACGTGGAATTCAGGCCAAATGCAAGATTAACCGTACCTTTTACAATGAAAATCTAGGAACACGGGCACTAAATAATTTAGTAATCTTAGTTTCCTTGATCTTTTCTCACTTGTGGGCTGGTTAGCAGGGAACTTGGCTTATTTTGTCAATTTTTTTGTGATGCTTTCTTTGCATGTGGCAGATGAAATGCTGGGCAAAAACACATAACATCAACAGTTCCAAAAACCGGACTCTAAACTCTTTATCTATTGTCTCTTTGGTTGCTCTTCATTTACAGGTATGATAGACATTTTTATCCTTTTTGGTGAGTTAGCTGATATATATTTTTGAATAAAAAACCTTCAAATATATAATAAACCAAATATATAATAAACCAACAAATTCTTGAAATTTTATATTAATTATTTGTATATATATTCAAATATATATCATTATAAAAGAAAGATAATATAAAAACTAAATTTTAATTAATACTGATTCTCTCATATTTGGGTAATACTAATGAACTTCTGAATATATAAGAAGTGTTATAAAACTGAAGAAAATCTAAAGAAAAGTAGAGAGAAGTCAGAGAGAAATTCTAGAGAGATGGAAGAATTCTCATTTCAAGTAACTTCGGAATGTTTACACAAGACCTCTATTTATAGACCTTCAAGGGTTACTATGCAATGGACATCCACATAATACATATATTTATAACACTCCCCCTTGGATGTCCATTATGAATATGCCTCATTAAAAACTTTAACTAGGAAAAAAACCCGGTGGGATAAAACCTAGCTAAAGAAAAGAGTACATAATCCATTTATACACTATCTAATGTTGCCTCATTAAAAACCTTTCTAGGAAAACCCAGTGGGACAAAAACCTAGATAAGGAAAAAGAGTACAACGTGTATACGCTCCCCCTCTTAATTACATAAGATATTCTAATGCCGCCTCATTAAAAACATTTCTAGGAAAACCCAGTGGGACAAAACCTAGATAAGGGAAAAAGAGTACAGCGTACATCAACTTGTATTTCTAAATTACATCAGATTTACTCCCCCTGATGACTACATTACTATCATTGTCCTTTGTGTTTGGTGAAGAATTATCTCATGTTAATAAACATGATATTGCCCTTCTTCAACTTCTTTGCTTGAGGTCGAAATTGTTATTTATCCACCTGCAAATAATTTAAGTATATAATGGATATGACTTATCCATATAAAATCAATCTAGGACCTTCTTTTGTATAAACAAAAGATCTCGTACTATAGATATTAAATCTGTAATCTAATACAGAATTTCGTTCTTCTCAAGTCATTTATTTCAAATTCTTTCTTTAAACAATTAATTGCCTTATTGAAGCTCTTCAGCATTTCAATAATGTTGATATCATCAACATAACTTGCAATTAAAACATTTACATCTAGATCTTTTCATAAAGATGCATGGGCATATTGATTTTCATTCTTTATCCCCTTCTTTCAACATATATTTCTTGAGAAGATTATACCACTGTGCCTTCTTTCAATATATATTTCTTGAGAAGATTATACCACTGTGCCCTAATTGATTTAAGTCATTCATAGACTTTTCCCCTTTATTGTTCTCAATAACTTGGATTAGATGTTTTTAGCATCCTAAGTCCTTCAGGGACTCGTGCTTCTGGCACATTAAATTCTTTGATGCTTCCGGCATCTTATGTCTTTCGAGGACATGTGCTTCTCGCACCTTAAGTCATTCGGGACATGTGCTCCCGCACCTTAAGTCCTTTCCTACCACCTTAAGTCCTTTAAGGACATGTGCTACTAGCACTTTTTGATTCTTTGAAGATTCTTCGTAATCTTCATAATTTAGTACGCCTTATGCATAGGCTATATGACAATATCTATACGTACGCATAATCTTTCTTTCATAAACCGCGATTAACAATATATACAAAATTATTGTATCCACCACAAATTTATATATCACATCATAATCATATTAGACTTTGTGAAAATCTTTATTTTCACATAAATATTCATATATCTCAATTTGGACTTGGTCCATAACTATCATAATATGATTATATTTGCGTCATATTCAATTTCACTTATTCTCTTGGCCAATCATCTATATGTCAACTTCTTGTGACATATCTTTATATAATATCCTCATTTGATCACGTGATATCATCTTTCAAAATTGTTGTCGACAACTTTATCTTTTCGGTTCTATTTTTCCAATTCGACATAACTTATCAATATAATTCAGGTAATTCGAACCTCTCTTGAGGTTTTTACAATTAGTTATGTCTCGATACTCTTCTACGGAGTATCTACCTCCTTTATATGATCATCATAATTATTGCTCCAATTTATCCATAAAATCTATATTTGGAACCGAATAGTTTCTCATGCTTCGGGCATGCCACATTCATATTTATACCGATTGGAGCATTTTCAAATTTGGAGTATGAGATTCCATAAATCTCATTTAGGTCAAGTAATATTATCCGGCAAATAATTCATGAATGCATAATCGATGAACTTCGGTTCATACTTCTTTATTCGAGGATATATACTTTACTATAATGCATTTCATGTATTCACTTTTCCACTATCCAATTTCTCCCCCTCATGGTAAGAAAACAATGTCAAACGACAATTGACTAATTATGCAAAGTATAAGTCTCCTACATCCATTTGTTTCCTTTAGAAACATCTTTCTGCATTTCATATAGAGACAAACAAGAAATAGAAGGCACTTATACAACATTTATCTCAAATTTCTTTCTATATCCATCTATGTGCATTGTGGTGGATTTATAATCATTGCACATTCAACCCTTTTAGGATGGAAATTTGTCTGGCTTCTGACCAAAAGCCAATTTTACCGGGAGAATTTTGTTGGCTTATATAAATGCTGCTATATATTATTAAATATACCAACATAAAATTTTGTTCTCATAAGCATTCATATAGCTTATTCATGGAGGCTTTAATATATGATTCCTAGATCATATCATCTGGAAAATTGCGCACTTAATTTATTCAAACATCAAACATTATTGCAAACTTCATATTGCAATCTCTTTTGCAAACTTCATGTTGCAATTATTTCTGCAAACTTCATGTTGCAAGCAAATAATCTCACATGTAACCATCTTATAGATGCATCTATTAAATTTCTCATATCATTGTATGGTTTACATGCTATTTCAATGGGCCCATATAAATCTGTTTGATATATTTCCGGATATCTATTACCAATTATGACCTATGATATTCTCATAGTCATTTATATTTGAGAACAAGCGCCTATTTATGAAGAATTTTCTGATTCTTCAATAGATGTTAATACAATATCTTATTTGTATTATATATATATGACTTGGATGATCAAACAAGTCATGCCAACAAATAGTAAACTTCTAGTTTATCGTAACATATATCTCATCTCGATGAACTTCGGGTTTCTTCGTAACATTATGATCCACAATCATAATTTATCATTCATTTTCAGGATATCATATTTGTCATTATGTGGGAAGTATGAGTATGACTTACTACAAATTAGCTCACACTTGCATACTAACAATCTCCCCTCAAGTGTGAGACGTAACATTCCCCTTAAAATTCATGGACTTTGTTCTTCATAAGAAAGGCTTAATGTATGAAGTATATAACACTTCAAAATTTCACTCACACTTGTATTCTAGAAATCTCCCCTCAAGTGTGAGTTCTTTAAAAATACTTCACAAACATTCATGGATTTCAATCCAAATGTGGGTTTTTTCTCACTTTCAAATCCTTTAATACATTATCAAATGAAATTAACACCAAAGATATATTCTCATCCTCCTTTGAGGACTATATTAGTGCATTATATTAGTGCTACGGTGCACTTCGCATATCCAATGGAAAATATCTCAAATATCTCCTCCTTGTATCTACTCTAGAAAAATGAAGACTCATTTTCAATTTTTCTTGGTCATGAATTGTAATATTTGTTTACACATCAAGAAATGAATTTTCAATTACTTTTCATATCATTATTAACCACATATGACCTAACTGGTCATATTGTAAACTTTTGGTTTACAATGAGCATGTGGTTCAATACTTTTCTATATGATATCCATTTCTGTAGATATCTTTGAAACTCAACAAGTTTCTTTCATCCTTGGTTGAATAAAATGCATATTCAATGCATATTTTTGTCCCTTCGGTAACAAAATATTAGCTCTTAGGAGCCTTAAATCAAATTTATACTTTCATTGCTCTTCCGGAGCCTCAAATTAATACTACCAAATTTAGTATAAACATTGACCTTTCAAATTAAGTGGGCAAACTATGCTAATTAGTCTCCAAGACTATTAGCCTTTAGAATTGTTACTCATGTGGCATAATTTCTATGCAAAATATTTGTCTTTAAGACAATAACTTAAAACTCTTTGTATCATTCAATATTTGATACATATACTTTCGGGTCTTTATATAATAATTTATAAAATTTTCTTGCCATGCCATTTCTTTAAACCGATATTGTTCTTTTATAAAAGAACAATTATAGAAATTGATAAATTTCTTAAACATCAAATAATAAGTTTATGGCAATAAAAATGATAAATTTCCTTGTCATAAAATCACAATATTATGACTACTTCTTGCCATAAAAACATAATATTATGGCTACCGCCATTCAAAAATATCGATTTTTTTATTTTTTTTATTTTGATTTTTTTTTTTTTTTCGTGAATAGTAAATACTATTCATAAAATAATAAAATAATATAAAAACGTGGTACCCATGTGACCAAAATTTTCTCCCGCCTTCACGTGGAAGCATTGAAAAATTTGCTTGGGAAAAATTACATAACTTGACCCCAAATTCTATGAATGTTATTTTACTACCACGTAAAATTATAAAATAATACCCTAATAATTTAAAATTCCAAATTGGTCTCATTTTCGAAAATCAACGCCTCATACTTTTGAAATTGATTTTGAGGTGATTTACATATAATACTTATCTTATCGATAATTTATATCAAATATTTGACCTTTAACAAATATATTATGGCATACAATAAATACAAAACTAATGACTCTTGCCACCACAACAATTAACATGAATTTCTATCATGTTTATTATACCCGAGATCTCATTTCGTGGTTCTTATCAATAATCTTTCCTCACTTCGGTGAGAATTTGAACCATCATAATTACAACTATGTTCATATGTAAACAAATTTACACACATATCCACAACCACAATTAAATTTATTCATTACTACATTCACGGGAATGTATTTCATTCTGTTGGAGGAAATTCATGATCCTTAAAACAAAAACTTACTGTTTTGTTTTATCACAAGCAAGAAATTATTAATTCAAAATATTTCTTGAGTCTTTCACAATATTGCTACTTCATGAGCAAATTGGATATTCCCATTTATAATAAACTTTTAGAAGAACAACCATCTTCTGGTGGTCATACATTCCCATTAATTTGTTCTAAAGAACAAAAGAATCTATTAATGCCAAATATATAATTTTGAGACTTTCATACAAATGATACCATACAAAAATTATGGATCAGGCCATGTCTCATAACTCCAGACAAATTTATTTCTTTGCTTCAGGCCAATATGTCTCACAGCATCAGGCCAAATTATGCCTCCTCTTGGCTTCTTGCCAATTTATGCCTTCTTTGGCTAAATTATGCCTCTTCTAGGCTACTTGTCACTTTATATCTTCATTTGGCTTCTGGCCAATTTTTTGTCATATATCTCAATGTCATTTTTCTCTTCAAGAGAAATTAAATCAAAATGACTTCCAACTGTTTATCTTCAGGATAAACAAAGGTTTTTTGCTATTATATATGACGCCTGATCATATAATAAGAAATATAATAATGAAAATAATAATAAAAATGACAAATAATAAAATGACAAATAATAAATAAAACATAAACAATAAATGTTATGTTAGAAACAATAACATAAATGTTATGTTAGCAAACATAAAAGTAAATGTTATGTTAGTTAACATAAAAATAAATGTTATGTTAGCAAACATAAATGTAAATGTTATGTTAGTTAATATAAAAGTAAATGTTAAATATTAAATCTAGACTTCCGATTAGGAGGTTTAACCCCAAGTAGGTGTCGAAATTAATAATAATTATAAAATATAAATAAATAAACATAAATAAATGCTAACGTAAAAATAAATAATTAAATATAAATATGTTAGCAATAATAAAAATAAAATGCTGAATATAAATATGTTAAAGCATTAAATAAAATAAAATATTATATTAAAACAATAAATGATTAAACATAAATATATTAACATAAAATATTAAAACTTAAATTTAAATAATAAAAATATCAAAAAAAAAAATCGTGAATAGTATTTTACTATTCATAATAATAAAATAATATAAAATGTGCAAATAGTAATTTCGCCGAGCGTTTTGTTTTTTTGTTTTTTTTTTTTGAAAATTACTATTCAAATACTATTCATAAAATAATAAAATATTAAAAACACGTGGGGCCCACCGACAATTTTTTCAAACCGCCGTCCGAGATGATTTTTTTTTTTTTTGCAAATAGTAATATTAATAATAATATAAAAAGTGGGACCCACAAAATTTTTCCTTCTTCCTCCTCGCCTCTGCGTCTCTGGTTCGATTTTTCTTCCTTTTTTTTTTCTTTTCCCCTCACAAGATCATATATCTTAAATCAACAATCTAAACTTAATAGAAAACATACCTAAGTGAAGAGATCGCATAATCACCGATCGTAAATCAATTTCTCACCTTGAAACGCCTCCTTTTGAGCAATTTGAAATCTTCTCTCGCCATGAAGGTGAACGACGACGGTGATGATGGTTAACACAAGAAGGAGGCTTAGTTGATTAGAGCCTCGTCGATAACATGTTATAAACCGAAGAAAATCTAAAGAAAAGTATAGAGAAGTCGAGAGAAATTCTAGAGATGGAAGAATTCTCATTTCAAGTAACTCCTGAATGTTTACACAAGACCTCTATTTATAGACCTTCAAGGGTTACTATGCAATGGACATCCACATAATACATATATTTATAACAATAAGACATTTCTTCGTCGAGATGAGAATAAATTATTATTTTTACATATTTTCTATGAATTAAGTTTTTAAATTTAATTTCAAGTTCATCAATACTAAGTTGATCTCTTTAATCTCTCCCTCTCTCTTCTTAAAGGATCAATGCGATAATCAACACTCTTTCAACTGCTTTTGCTATGTTCTTTAGCGAAAGTTGTGAAAGGCTGAAACTTTTGTATGTATATCTTGACAGGGTAGGAAATATTTGCGTGACTTCAACATTATGAAGGAAGCTGGTGGCGTTGGTAAGGGCATTGTTAAAGACTTTAACGTTGATGTCAATGATAACACCTTGGAAATTCATTTATACTGGGCTGGGAAAGAACTGTCTCTATACCTTGAAGATTCACTTAGACGAGAGATTCAATGCCTTTGAGATACAATCAGCCGATGGTAGCCATAGTCAAATATTTAATTCTTCTACAAAATCACACCAAAGTATGGAGCAAAGAGTTGAAGCAATGGGTTGTCCATCATCACAAGATAACCATAGCCAAACCTTAGCTTCTTCTTCATTATATTCTCATCTAAAAGTGCAAAGCAAAAGTTGAAGCAATGGATGGTCCATCCACTGACTCCTTCATTTTCCATTCCAAGTAAATATTTCTCTTCATCAAGTAGGCTTCTGAAATATTTCTACTAAGAATTTACATGTGCTAATTAATTACTTCTTCTATTTTGCAATTTAAATGTAATGTGTACTTAACGCAATTACAACCTTACACACATTGTTTATTATTGGATTTCCTAATGCGAAATGCGCGCTATTAATCCATATTTGCTTAGTTTCCTTGTGATAGATTTTTTTTTTGATATTAGGCGATAGGGGAGGGGGACAGGGTTCGAACCCAGGACATGGGGGAGGAGTCTAGCTCCAAATACCATTGCGCTACAAAGGCGCTGGTAGATAATTAGGAACATTCAAACAAAGTTGACGATCAAGAGATTGGAAAACAAAACAAAATATAAAAAACCAACGAAGGTATTATGATAAATAAAGACAATATTGTATTTTATTGACGCCAGTGCATGTCTTGAAAATGTTTATAGATTAAGATCTCTTTATTAGTTTAATTAAGATATAGAGAATATTTTAGTAAAAAAATTGACTCAGACTAAAACAAAAGATAATATATGTTTTTTGAAATAAATTTAAAAAAAAATAGGTGCAAGAGCGAAAAAATAAATTAATTCTTCATAAAATATAATAATACTATTAAATATGTAACCCTTATTGAAATATGTGAAGAAATATTTAGAAAAAAAAAATGAAAGCAAATTTGCATAAAACTAAATGAAATATCCAGATAAAGTTGCAATTTGGATTTCTGAAGTATAGTCTATATCTTGACCAAAAAAAAAAGTATACGTCTATACGTTGAATATAAGTTTCAATAAAGTTATTTAAAAAAAAAAATAGACATAATGTCATACACATCATAGAATATAAAAAATAAGATCTAAAATTTATAACCTGTAAGTATGATATAATTCTTTAAAAAAAACACTTTATATTTTATATTAGGCTAAAATATACTTTTAGTCCTTTAAGTTTTACATAATGTATACTTTTGGTCCCTTAACTTTATAAAATATATTTTAGGTCCTAAAATTCTAACAACGTTAATGTTGCTAACAGAAAACGCTGACGCAGCAAACTCATGTGATGACTAATAGCATTTGATAACACAAATTTTATATATTTTTCAATTTATCCATATTTTTAATTTAAGCCTAATAGCATTTAATTACACAGTCATCACTTAAATTTACACCGTTATCATTTGAGTTTGCATTTTCCATTAGCAAAATTAATGGTGTTAGAATTATAGGACTAAAAGTATATTTTATAAAGTTAAGGGACCAAAAGTATCATATAAACTTAAAAACTAAAAGAATACTTTAGCTTTATTTATATTAACATATGCACTTATGGATTGGTGGTTTATTGATATATATTTTTGTTAGTAAATAAATATATTTTTGTTAGAGACAATTTTATTTACAAATATAAAGTTGGTTACAGCGTGTAAGACCGTTAGATTTCTCTTCATCTTGAGTTTGAGTCTCGAGGAAATACATGCGTTCGGAGAGAGGCTAAAAACCCCGAACAGGATATCAAATACAATATGAAAAAAAAAAAGATAATTTTATTTGAGACCCTAGATATGGGCTATTGACTTTTTATATATATATATATATATATATATATATATTTTAGGAAAAAGATTGGACTATTGATTATAACAAGATTGAGGCTGGCCAATTCTACCTGGGCTAATTTGACGGCTGGGCACATATATAGCACCAATGTGGCACAACTTGGGCCTTTTTTCTTTTAAAACAGACACATAATTTTAGGTTAAGTTCACTTAACACTTTCACCAAAGTTTTTTGGGATGCTTTTTGCTTTGCTTTTACCACATTTTCAGAGATGGTGCTGTATTTGGGAACATCGCACAAATTAATATCTTGGTGGGTTGTGATATTACCTTCAAGCCTGTGGATTGCACCAAGCTCTGATTTATATTTATGCTAAATTCCTTTCATTAATATATTGTTTTTTCTCTTAATTTCTTGGTCACATCATCATGTATAAACTAGATCTACGTTGAATGTTGTTTGAATTGATTTATATATATATATATGTGTGTGTGTGTTATTGCTTATGTTCCCATGCACTTAAAAAGTAATATTTTTCCTTAAATATACTGTGTATAGGCAGATCATTCATTATTCATAAATTGTGGGAAATCAGAAATTGAATATGAGGGGAATAAATATGAAGATGACATTAATCTTGAGGGTATCTCATTCCTTATTCATAGCAGCACCGAAGTATACACCGAAAGATTTGCTAATAATTTTATAGCAACACATAGATTTTTCCTCAATATTACTGATCCAAGCTTCTATCAAACAACACATGTTTCTCCTTTATCTCTCAAGTATCATGACCTCTGAATGATTAATGGCAATTACTACCCACAGTCTTAAATATAGGACAAAGTTTGTAGTGCAATCTGCACTACAAACTTTGTTCTATACCACTCTGGTCTTATTTATAAGTCTTTTTGATCAAATCACACATACCAAGGAGAGGTAGGTAGCTCAATGATTATGGGATAAATTTTCAACTTTACTCTCATTTATGAATGGTTACCTTTCAACTCTTTATTCTCTCTCTATTTTCATTGATACAATAATATGGGCAAAATTGTCACAATCTCATTTATTTGGTCAAAAGATACTTATAAATATAAACAATTTTTTTAGTCAAAAGAGACTTATAAATAGGACCAGAGTGGTATTTAGAATCGGAGGGAGTACAATGTTAAGCTACACTTTGCTGAGATTATGTATTCTCATGACAAAAATTTTAGCAGCCTTGGAAAGCACGGATTTGATGTTTCAATTCAAATGAGTCTTGTTACTCCCTCCAATCCTTAATACAAGACTTATTTACCTTATTAAATTAGATTAAGGAAGTTAATTAATATGACTTCTTCTTTTTTTCCTGAAACACCCTAATAATCTTTAATTTCCTATTGTTACGAAATAATCTTTTTTATCTTACTTGATTGTTGTTAAAAGAGCTTCAATATGAGTAAATTAAGAAAATATCGGCTAATATAACAAATGTGACTTATACCACATCCGGTCCACAATAACACTTCTAGGAGAATAATTTGGTTCTAAATATAAATTACTTATAAGATAACTAATACTTATTTTCAATTGTATCCCTATAATTAATGTTCATTTCTAATTATGTCGACTCATAAATTTTCAGACACATTTTTCACACACGCATATAGATATACACACACAAACACACACACCCACACACACATATATAAAAGATTAAATTAATAATTGAAAAAAAAAAAATTTCAAGTACTACTATGATCTTATTTATAAGGTAGAAAGAGAAGAATTTGCATGCCCTATTCATAATCATAAGTAACATCATTAAATTTTTCTACCGTTACATCCCATTACAATCCCTCTGATTCTTTGAACTAAATGGGAATTTGGTGCGAGTCTCAGTCTCATTATCTATAACAGTCTCATTTAACACAACCATCATTATTCTTAACTCTCTGGATCCTACTATTTTAGTGTGTGTGTGTGTGTGTGAGAGTTCAAGACCAAGCACAAATCAAGACTATCACTCACTCTACCAAGCTGCGAACCCAGATTATAAAAATTGAGTTTTCCCCTATCCTGTCTTAAGATTTTCTTTTCTCAAAGTAGGAAGAATCTAGGCGAACAGGGTAGAGATCTCTAGCTGAAATAGATGAAGAAGTGGACATCCCTAAGAGGCTCTTGGAATGAGTTTCAGTCTCATCATTCGACTTGTTTTCTTCTATCTCTTTGTAATATTGTCTCATTGCTTCCAACTTCATCTTACTTGCTTCCTCGCTTTGATCAGAAACGAACTCTGGAACTACAGTTCTTCCTTCGAGCATGCTTAGCACTGAAGACATGGCGGGACTCAGTGAAGAAGATGGATTGGTGCATAGGAGAGCCACATTGATCATCACCATTACCTCCTCTCTGTCAAATTCTGAACCCAGCCTTGAATCAACTAGCTCCATTAGATAGCCATTCTCTTTCAAAACATGTGCCTGGTCAAACAAAATTGTACAAAACAATGATTTTTGCACAAGGAATTGGTTTTAAAGAAAGAGACTTTAATCTCAATGACAAGTTATTGATGTCCATAAGATGTCTTCATGTAGGGAATTGTAGCAGTTTAGACAAAATACTTGTAATTGTTAAGTGTATTGTTCTTCAGGAACAACACAAATCCTAGGTAGATATTATAGAGGATAACTCAAATTAACATGAATGTCTATGAGTATAGAGATATAAAAAAATTACCCAATTAAGAAGATTGAAGCAGTCTTCATTTTGCCGGCGAAAAGTGTTACTCCTTCCACTTATAATTTCCAAAGCAACAATTCCAAAACTATAGACATCAGCTTTGTCAGTCAAATAACCATGCATTGCATACTCAGGTGCCATATATCCACTGTAAAATTGAAGTGTAACCATTACAGCAACCAAAAAAATTGCATGACACTGCAGAATTGGATTCTTATGTGAAAATATCAAAAAGGCACTCAAAATAAACTTACTAGGTTCCAGCAATTCGAGTGCTTATGTGGGTATTTTCCTCTTCATCAAGCTTCGCTAGTCCAAAATCTGATATTTTTGCATTCAGGTCTTTGTCAAGTAGCACATTAGTGGCCTTGATGTCCCGATGAACAATCTTTAGTCTTGATTCTTCATGGAGGAAAGCCAAACCTCGGGCAATATGAATGCAAATCTTCTGTCTCGTCGGCCAATCCAATTGTAAACGGCATTCCTCTAGTCCTTCATTTGAGAATGTACAATTTTAGTCACAGATATAATAAAAGCACGCGCACAGGAAGAGTATATATAAAATATTTACCAAACAAGGCACGAGCAAGGCTATTGTTTTCCATGTATTCATATACCAACAACAACTGATCCCCCTCAACACAACAGCCATAGAGCTTAACAAGACAAGGATGTTGCAAAGCAGAGATCATGCCTATCTCATTGATAAACTCACGATTTCCTTGGTTTGATTTAGAAGAAAGTTGCTTCACTGCTATCATTGTGCCATCTGATAGAAAGCCCTGCAATTTGAAGAGCATTGTATATCAAAATGATATACCAGCAAGTACTGATAGAATATTCCAAATAATCAAAGTCAAGATGTTACTTTGTCCAGGGTACCTTGTAAACAGGGCCAAATCCTCCTTCTCCAATCTTATTGGATGCATCAAAGTTATTTGTCGCTGCTTTGATTTGGCGCAAGGTAAATAGACCGGTTTGCAGATCTAAGTTCTTTAGCTCTGCAAAAATAAGCAAAAAAATGAGGAAGCCCCTCTAGTTCAAAATATAAGAGCCAAACTTGTGAGGGGGTGTGATTTTTTTTATAAGACCACTTTACTTTTGTCTATGCATTTAATGCTTTTTTTTTTTCCAAATTTGCCACAATCTCTCTCATCATTCTTCTCCCCTACATTCTCTTTCTTCCTTTTTCCTATTTGTTATCTCTCTTACTTATTCCTTCAATAAATAAGGGTATATTGGGAAAAGAAAGTAGATATCTAGCAAATTTATTGTTTTTAACTACTTTTAACTAACTTCTTGATAAATGAAAAGTAGGTATTCGGCTCAAAATTCACATTATGAACACTTTTGGCAGAACAGGCATTAATTAATCTTCAATGAATCGATTCCATCCATTATCTATGGAAAATACTGAAGTATGAAAAAGTATTTTCTTTGTCATTACCTATTGCTAATGAACTTCTTTTTCCTAGGGCACCTCTCCACCAGAGTAAGCCCAATATCAGGATGATAATGCTCACTCCCGCAGCCACAATCGCAGCCACAACTGCTCCAGGGATGCTTCTTGGGGGTTTAAAGTCTGTTTGATAATTATACAAGAGCTGACCGTCAGATAATACCAACAAGTTGCCAGCCAAAAAAGAATAAGTTATAGAGAGTAAGAACACACCAGAAGTTATAGAAATAGCTGAAATTAGAGGGCCGTAAACTGACTTTTGTGGTATAGCAGTTGTCCCTTTCCCAGCCCAATGGAAGCGAATCTTTAAGGAGCCACTAGTCACGTGTACAGTAAATTTTTTTATGATTAGCTTACCAACTCCCCCTGCTTCATTTACAATATTGAAATCCTTCAGCATCTGCTGCTCCTACAAGATTCCAATCCAATCCAAAATTGCTTCAGGATTGTTATTGTTTTAAATAAATTCTGGACATTCCTCAGAAAATATAGTAGAAATTGGTTCTATACTTTTTAAGGAGTTTTAGAGGAGAGTTACTTAAATAAGAGCATATTAAGAATTAAATAAAGCCATGCAGATTAAGGAGAGTTTCTCCTCGTGCATCAAAAGTAAAGTATATAAAAACTTTGGTATTTTTATATTTTAATCAAGATCAACATACAAAATAAAATTAATAGCAAGCAACAACTCGCAAGCCATGATCTATGTAGCTCATTCTTCAAACTTCGTGTACTAATAGTATAATTAGGGATTGAGGTTTCACTTTTATATACATACAATGGTTACCAGGAAAAAGGCTTTTGTTCTATATCATCTGGTTGACAAAAGTAAGCAAATGATGTAGCCATCAATTACCTGAATGTAGACATCAAACACACGCCTTCCAAGGCTTCCAAATGTTTGATTGTCAGTGAACATTATCTCCACAAAATGGAGCCTCACCGTGTATTGTCCATTTCCCAGGCAAAATGCATAATAGGTCAGAGAAAGAGGAGAAAGATGTGCATTCCCGTACAGTTTAATGGGGGGCACAGGGAAACTATCGCTTTCTTTGTAAAAGATATCGCTTTGTTTTGAATCTAAAAACTGGCCAGTACTGCTAATTGCCCAGTTAGTTGCGCTCTTTGCAAATCCTTGGTTAGCTGAATTCAAATCACCATCATACACTTTGTCTCCAATGGTTTCCTGATTTCCCCCACAATTTATATTGACGGAGTACCAGACTGGCTCAAAAAGAGTAAGAAATGTTCAATAAGAAACAAGAACAAACCAACACAGTAAGAAATTATTCATTCTAAATTTAAAGTATTTTTATATAGAAACCCAAAAACAACTGTGAGCGTGGATCTAGTATACTCCTTTGATATGAAATCGGTAGTGAACTTACGACTCTAAGTCAGTGGGGGTAATACCTAAATAGATTGGGGTTGGGCCTAACAAAGTCAAAATATTAAAGTCAGTAGGTCAGAAGATGAAAATTTACTTATCCAACGTGTAATTTTTGCAGAGGTTGCCCCCACTTACTGAGAATTATGTCCGCCTATGCATGAAATTAAGGGTCTTAGAATCAGTTGAGAGCTCAAATATTATTTTTGCATATTCAATCACTCAAGTCCTTTACATCTATGCAACTTAGAAGATACTAGCAATTCCTATACAAACGTTGGATCAGCTGACAAATTGCTTGAGCAGTAAGATCAGAATCAATATAGAACCCTGATTATTTATGAATATGGCTCTCTTTTATGTATCACACCCACTTCTCAGCAAATATATTGATGTTTTTTTTATTTAACTAGAGTGAAGAGAAAACCATAAGCATGTTCATGAATCAAAAGACTAACTCATCCTATCCCATCCCAGCATTCTCATTTTTAGGTTTCATCAGAATAAGATTTTAGGGTCCTCTGACAAGCTTTTGTTATTCAAGTTTGCATCAGTGGCAGGACAATTCTTTATTTTCCCTTGGTAACTCGAGGTTGAAAAAGTTTTCAAGTCATATCACATGGACAGTCTATAGAAAATGAATCACAAATCAACTTACTTTTAGGACATGTGCCTCTCATACAGGTAACAGATCCTCTGAAAGAAAGTGGGAAGCTGAACAAGTCAGCATAATCACATAATAAACACTACAACCTTCAAAAGAGATTGAGACGAAATGAACATGCTATATGATTTAAAGAAAGACAAACAAAGGCCTAAAATGCCAAACTTACGAGTCATTGGCCATCAAAGGGTCTCCAAACAGGTTCCTAAGGCGTATAAAAGATGAATAAGCCCCAAAAAGCTTCTCAAAAATTACATACAATCACTACAAATGCAAAAACTCTTACAATTTCGGGTAACCACACCTCTCCTCCCCAGTGTTTGTGCTGTTAAAGTTGTTATATGAAGCATCACTGTGCACATGGTATAAAATACGATTAAGAATCTAAGAAAATTTGACACAGATTTTTTGAAACAATTGTTAACTCAAAAAATTTATTGAATAAATATGATCTTATATAGATACAAACACAATTCAGCTCATTGCACTAAACACTTTCAAAATAATTTCCCTGCTCATGAACTACTGAATGAAGAAAATATCATCTGCAACAGAAAGGTAGAGTAGCCCAAAAAACAATTCCATAATCAAAAGGCCAAGATAAAATAATTTTTTTTTTAATGATGTAATTCCATAATAAAGCATGAAACTATATACACAACAATTAGTAAGTCGTTGACATGAGGTAGATCAGAAGGGATTATCTTAAGAGGTTGAAACATATTAAAAGAAGAGAGCTAATAAACAATTTTAATGTAGGACTTCAGTGAACTAGGGAAATTGTTCAAATTTCCTCGATAGGGACAATAAATTAAAATAAACCTTGATCCGCACACGCCTTAATTGTTATTCTAGACTACTTCTCAGGATCCTTACATGCCTATGCAAATCAATATACTCATGTATGCATAATTAAGAATATCATTTAGATCTTGTTAAAATATATCAAAATCTCTAGGCATAATTATAGGTATTCATAAAATCATCTCTCATGTAGCTGTATATATAGACCTATTGCCATGAATGGTATCACAAGAAAATTCTAATATCTGATTACTTTTCATATGGTATCAAAATTGCGTCCTTCCTGCTTTCTCCTTTCTATTTTCAGCATTTAAGTCACCCATCAAAGTTGACTAGTGACCATCACCACCTGCCTCAAGGCATTCGACACCCTCTAGTTGGCGCTTGGTGACCAACAATGGTGTGCATGTGGGTCACACACCACTTCCAGATACATTACCCCTCTCTCATGCACCAGACCATGAGGAAGCGTGAGACTTCAGATCTCACACTAATCTTCTCCAGTGACGGCACTCCCTTTCTGGCCATATTCCATCATTTCCCAGGTGTGGGTATTGTTGCTTAGCCATTCTTGTGTTTTTTTGTCACTGTTTCAGGCCATATTCCATCGTTTCCCAGGTGTGGGTATTCTAGCTTAGCCATTCTTGTATTTTTTGTCACTGTTTCAGGCCATATTCCATCGTTTCCCAGGTGTGGGTTGATAGGACTTAAGGAAATTAAGAGAGAGAAAAGGAAATTAGAGCTAGAATTTGAAACTCTAGTCCAAAGAAGAGACGGAAGAGACTAGAATCAGAATCTAAGTTCTAGGGAAAGAGAAAAGATAAACATCTCAATAATAATTTCATTCATCCATATTTTGGTAGAACACATATATGATATTTATAGGCTAACACATAAACTGAAAATAACTACCTTATCTTATCTATATAAAACTGACAATAACCAACACTAGACACTTGTAACATTTAACATAAGACATAATAAAACATAAAATGCAAATAATGGCTGGTTCCTATCAATATCCTCCCCTAGGAGAACAGCCTTGTCCTCAAGGCGATAGGAAGGGGGCAGTTTTGCATTTATGACCAGTAATAAATTTATCCCCACATCTGAAACATAACCCTTTGGTTTGTGCAACTGCTTGTCAGTTTCAGAAATTTGTGGAGTAGTGGTAACTGCTTGGGTTGGTCCAGTAACTGACATCATTAACTACCTTTGAAAATTATCTTTATTTCCCATAGAACTATGGTTGTTGTCTGCAACACGTGGCCACATATTCCTTCGTGTAAAATGTCCAGAAGAAGGCTGCACACTGTTCTTCTTCAGTTCTGTCATATCAGCATCCAAACAACCTGACTTAAATATGATGAAAGATAACTGTTGTGAAAGTTGTTCAGTAGAAAATGAATGAACGTGGAGAATTATTGGGTGGAGGAGAATTCTAGTAAGATTCTGGGTTGGGGTTTGGAAGGAGATCTTTATCATAAGCAGAGATGCATGTGGTAACCCTTGTACCCAACAAGTTTGGAAAGAACTGCTTTGATACCAAAATGATAGAACTTAAGGAAATTAAGAGAGAGAAAAGGAAATTAGAGCTAGAATCTGAAACTCTAGTCAAGAGAGGAGACGGAAGAGACTAGAACCAGAATTTGAGTTCTAGGGAAAGAGAAGAGATAAACATCTCAATAATAATTTCATTCATCCATATTTTGGTAGAACACATATATGATATTTATAAGCTAACACATAAACTGAAAATAGCTATCTTATGTTATATATATAAAACTGAAAATAACCAACAGTCCAACACTAGACACTTGTAACATTTAACATAAGACATAATAAAACATTAAATGCAAATAATGGCTGGTTCCTATCATGGGTATTCTAGCTTAGCCATTCTTGTGTGCTTTTTGTCGCTGTTTCTACAGTTTTACATCTATTTTGCAGCAGGTCACTGGTGTATCAGTTCTTTCACACCTAGCTTGACTACTAATTTAGTGTGATGGTTGAAAACAATGAAATGGTGGTGGTGACTGAAGGAGTATCTGTGGTCACTCAGACCACTAGTCATAAGCTCGGGAGGACCACTTATTTGGATTAGAGCAAGACACTTCTGATTTAATTGCAAAGTATTGAGAAAGAAGACCATTTGACTAATGACCCCCCAAAAAAGTATAAGACAAGCTTAGACAATGGATAACGTGTGACCAATAGAAACTCAATTGAGAGTGAGATGATGATAGAGACCGATTTTATTTTAGGAAAGGTAAAAGAATAAGAGGATAAAAATTAAAAGGATAAATTTTTATCAAATTATGAAATCAAAATCTAATAAAGAATAGAGTAAATCTCTAATAGAAAGATAATCAACTCATCGACTATTAAAGCCCAAAGAAAATCTCCCATAATAAGAGAAGTAATTCTCTAATAATTTTCCATATATATTTCATACTTTATTGAATAGGCGAAAAAACAATTTATAGAGAGAGATTCCAATTCAAAATTTAAATAGCTAACAACCCATGATTCTAGCAACTAACTCCTACTTTGTGGATATTCCACTTATTTCTCAGCTACTAAAAAGAACAATTAATAATTAATTACTAAAATCTCTAACTTTCCACAACTTCCATTATCTCACGCTAATCTGGTACTCTATCAGATGATTAGCGTCATTAATCACCATGAATATGTTAAAGAGCTTATGAACCATAAGACTATTTGGAGTTTTTGTATTCACTATCAATTTGTCATCATTCAAAGGACCATCTCTCCTTATATAGACCTATGGTAAGGAATAATATGATAAGAAAATTCTGACTAATGCTGAATTGCACATACATTATACTTCATTTGTTGCCAATAAAATCTCCCAAGATTTAACAAAGTAGGTCATCAAGCACCATATGTCATAGGCTATAACTGAATATAATAATCAACTTTTACTGGTATTCCCTGAGTCAATAGCAAATGCACATATTCCAAGAAAATAATGCATTTATTATTCTCCAATTGCTTAAAATTTTGATTGAGAAAGCAAGTGACTGAAATTTGGAAGAGAACTCACAAGTTTTCAGGTTTGTCCAACACACGCACAGGTCCAGAGAGAAGATTTCCAGTCAAATATCTGCATAGATACAATAACAAAAATCAATTCATAATCCATTAAATATTGAATTATCTGAATTACTATACTATGGGATTTTAACTGCAAGATCCCATACACTTTTGGGAGCTTTGACTTTTCTTTTATACATAAAGTTTAAGAGTGTAAGCTAAATAATCTGAATGTTGTATCTATTCATGTACATAAGAAGGGTATTTATACAATAGGAGAGAGTCTTAGAATTGATGGCTCTTAATGACTATTTAATGAGGATTATCTCCTAATCCCTGATTTATAGGGATTCTAATATATTTCCTAACACTCCCCCTCAAGTTGGAGCATAGATTTTAATCAAGCTCAACTTGTTACAAAGATAGTCAACCCGAGTCCCATTTAAGGCCTTAGTCAGAAGGTCAACCAATTGGTCACTAGACCGCACATGCCCCGTAGAAATAAAGTTCTCCTTGATCTTATCGCGTACAAAGTGACAATCAATCTCAATGTGTTTTGTACGTTCATGAAACACAGAGTTGGAGGCTATGTGTAGAGCAGCTTTATTATCACACCACAACTTCGCAGGTAATGACGTGGCAAGACCAACCTCCTTCATTAACTGGTGAATCCACACAATTTCCTATACTGACTGAGACATGGCTCTATACTCAGCTTCTGCACTCGACTTAGAAACCACATCTTGCTTCTTACTCCTCTATGACACTAAATTTCTACCAACAAACACACAATATCCTGTGGTGGATCTTCTGGTAGCCTTTGATCCCGCATGATCTGCATCACAAAAACATTCAATCTTATTGTGACCATGATTCGTATAGAGTATACCCGACCGGTAAGCCCTTCAAATAATGTAAGACATGTTCCAAAGCTTCCCATTGAGCAACGGTTGGTGCAATCATGAATTGACTAAGCACACTAACTGGAAAGGTCACATCGGGGCGAGTTACTGTGAGATAGTTCAATTTCCCAATTAATCTACGGTATCTCTCAGGGTAGGCAAACGGCTTGATCTTCTCCGAATCAACTTTCTTTCTTACATCCTCAGGTAGCTCATCAAACGGTATGCGGTCATCCAAGTCCAAGAAGGGATTAGGAATCATGGGAAAGCTACTCGGTGCTGCTCCGAGTTTCCCGATTTCTTTTAACAGATCAAGAGCATATTTCATCTGTGTCAAAAGGATGCCTTTCTTAATTCTCATAACCTCCATCCCAAGAAAGTACTTTAACGGACCCAAATCCTTTGTTTGAAAATGAGAATTGAGAAAGGTCTTAAGTGATGAGATTCCCGAAGCATTGCTACCCGTAATAACAATATCATCAACATATACCACTAATAGTATGAATCATGCTAGCATCTGTATGCTGATAAAACACAGAATGGTCACACTTACTCTGAATCAGACCAAACTTCTTAACCACAGAGCTAAACCTGTCAAACCAAGCACGAGGGCTCTGCTTCAAGCCATATAAAGACTTCTGAAGATGGCATACCTTCCCACGCTCCCCTTGAGCAACAAAACCAGGTGGTTGCTCCATGTATACTTCCTCAAGAAGATCTCCATTCAAGAACGCATTCTTAACATCCAACTGATGAAGATCCCAACCATAATTGGCTGCCATAGAAATGAAGAGGCGAACAGAGGACAATTTTGCCACAGGAGAGAAGGTTTCCGAATAGTCAACACCATAGGTCTGAGCATAACCCTTAGCAACCAGTCGAGCTTTCAACCGTTCCAAGGTGCCATCAGCTTTCGTTTTGATCGTGAACACCCACTTACACCCGATAGCCTTCTTGCCAAGAGGCAAATCAATGAGATTCCAAGTACCAGCCTTATCAAGGGCCACCATTTCGTCTTCCATCGCAGCACGCCAACCGGGATGGGTTAAGGCTTGTTGGAGTGTAGTAGGAACAGTGAGAGAGTCTAAAGATGTTATGAAGGAACAGGACGGAGGAGACAGATGGTTATAGGAAACAAAGGAAGAAATAGGATAAGTGCAAGTACGCTTACCTTTGCGTAAGGCAATAGGCAAGTCATCGGGAGAATCGACATTATGTCGGGTTCGGAGGTAGAAACGGAAGGATCGGGAGTATCAAGAATATCAGGCACTGGTGCTGGTTCAGAAGTAGGAGCGAAGGAATTGATGCCAGATCAGACGTCGAAGCAGTCATTGGTGGGTCATGAACCTGGTCGACAACATTACTCGCCCTAGGGCGTTTCCGATAAACATGATAGATAGGTGGTTTAGCAAGTCCGAGTCAGATGCTTGCACTGGGGGTAACTGAACCGAATAGACCAAGAGATCATCAAGACTGTCGGAAGTGTCATCGGTAGAGACAGGAGATGGGGGTGGAGTAGAGACAGGAAAAAACGAAGTCGACTCATGGAATGTGACATTGGTAGACACAAGATAACGCCGAAGAGTGGGACAATAGCACCGATACCCCTTCTGAACCCTAGAATACCCAAGGAAGACACACCAAAGAGACTTGGGATCAAGTTTGGTAACAGTGGGACGAACATCACGAACAAAAATGAGACACAACCAAAGATTTTAGGGTCAACAGGAAACAGGGGTTTGGAAGGAAATAAGGTAGTGTATGGAGTAGTACCATTGAGAACAAGGGGGACATACGATTAATAAGGAAGCACGCAGTAGACACGGCGTCAGCCCAAAAAGGTTTAGGAATATTCATTTGAAACATGAGAGCCCGAGCGACTTCTAATAAGTGTCGGTTCTTACGTTCGCAACACCATTTTGAGCCGGTGTATCGGACGGGAGGAGGATCGATGAAGCATGTCATCTTGGAGCATATAGGTTTGAAATTGGATAGAAAAGTATTCTTTAGCATTGTCACTCCGTAAGGTTTTGACAGACACACCAAACTGAGTTTTGATTTCAGCACAGAAATTGCAAAAGTGAGAAAACAACTCAAAACGAGTTTTCATTAAATAAAGCCAAGTGCTACGAGAGAAATCATCAACAAAAGTAACAAAGTACCTAAAACCAGGCTTAGACTCAACAGGACATGGACCCCAAACATCGAATGGACTAAATCAAAGGGAGATGCAGCTCGTTTATGAACTCGAGGTGCCAAGTGAACACGATGATGTTTAGCAACCGACATGACTCACATTCTAAAGAAGACAAATTATGGAATTGAGGATACATCCTCTTCAAAGAAGACAAGGACACATGACCTAAACGACAATGAATATCAAACGGGGATGAACCACTTTGAGCAAGCAACCGAACGTGGTACCGATCCTCAAGGAAGTAATTGCCACTGCATTCATAGCCCCTACCAATAACTCGCTTCGTTGTAAGATCTGAATCAAACAATGGTCGGAAATAAAGTAATGAAACAATTTGATTGTCGAGTGAGCTTGCTATGAGACAAGAGATTAAATGTAAGGTCGGGGACATTAAGAACATGGGATAAGGGAACAGGCGGAGTAGGTTCAACGGTGCGAGCCAATAACACGAGAATAAGAACCGTTGGCAATTGTTATCTTGGAGGGATTGGCATAAGGCGCATACGAGGAAAAAAAAAAATAGTGGTTACTGTCATATGATCAGTATCACCGGAATCGATGATCCACTTCGAAGAAGAAGTAGCAAGACTAGAAGCAATATTACATGTAGCAAGAGCAACTGAAGAACTGGACATAGATGCAGCCATCGATCTTCACCAAAAAATTAAGTGGAGTTCCACAACAAACTCAAAGTTTACAACGCCCAAACAACACCTTGAAACCAAAGAGAACAGCAACCAAACGAACGCCCAAACAACACCTTGAAACTAAAGAGAACAGCAACCAAACCAAACTCCAAACGTCTCAACGAGACCAAACAATTCTCCAAACGCCAAATGGCCTCACTAGGACCAAACAAAACTTCAAAAAAGTCACCCAAAAAGATCAAACAAAATGACCTAAGGGCTTCACAATTCTTGACACCAAACGGCCACCAAACGTGACCAAAAGCCACACACCACCTTAATTGCGACAAACCTAACGTACACAATCTGGAATAGATAAGTCCACACCTGAAATCCTTCCGGAAATATTTAGAAAGGAGTCGCCGGAAGACCCATAGCGTTCACCGGATTCTGGAAACACTTCGCCAGAATCTGGAAATTCTCGCCGGAAAATTCAAACAGTCACCGAAAGCTACCAAACTCAAGGATCAGACCGGAAATGAGACGAGAGGGCCGAAAAAGAAAGTCGCCGACCAAACGGACTTCCCACGCGCCTTCACGCGCCGTCACAATACCGCTGCCGTCGAGCGCGTGTACACCACGCGCCGCCGTGGTGAGGTCGGACGGCCACCAAACTTTGGGCGTTCGCCGATTGGAAGATGAGGAACACGGTGGAGGGGCGCGTGTTCCAAGAAAACGTCGGGAACCAAATTCGAATTCTCCTCCCTCTCTCTCGATGTTTCTGTTTCAAAGGGACTTGACCAGAAAATGAAAACCAGACGTGAACCAAGGCAGAAACACTAGCTCTAATACCATGTAAGCTAAATAATCTGAATGTTGTATCTATTCATGTACATAAGAAGGGTATTTATACAATAGGAGAGAGTCTTAGAATTGATGGCTCTTAATGACTATTTAATGAGGATTATCTCCTAATCCCTGATTTATAGGGATTCTGCAAGAACCCTCCCATATGCTGGTAAGGTCTACGCACGGACACCGAGGCAGCAGACAGAAACAAGACAGACAAAGAGGCAAGATGCCTTTTAAGGTCGCAGGGTTGACCTTATTATCTTTACATCCTTTTTGAAGTAAGAGTAGGATTAGTAGCTTTTGTTAGGGTGGCTCATAGGAGGCTGTCACGCTCCTTGTTTTTGACTATATGAGCCGTTAGAACATAGGAGGCTGTTATGCAATATTTTGAGTGTTTTACTGGAGAGGGCATTCAGGTTCTGTTGGTGAACCTGGAACCATTCTTGGCTGCGTAGGAAGTAGTTTGTGCTTCCAGCAGATTGTGTAATCCTTCATATCAGTTCTTATATCAGATTGCAGTACTTTTGGGGTGCTGATTTTGTTAGTTCCTAACAGATTCTAATATATTTCCTAACAAAGAGAACATAGATGTTTTTATGCCAAGTACAAATTTGTAAATAAGCTGGTTAAATGAAGTTACTTTTCAGGCAAACACAATAAACAGTGTGTTTAGCTGACTATACCATCTGCAGCCACCTCACGATTGTAGAAAATCCACACTTGGCAATTTGTGTGTTCCTCCAATACAAAAGTAGGTAGGCTAATAGTAGTATCTTAAGTTGATATCTATACTGTTTATGTATAAGATAATACTCCTTTTTGAGTTTGGCAAGCTAAATGCTTACAGGCGCAGCTCAAACGCGCCAGCAGTGCCACTATAGGGCACCCTACACGCCACAACGACACAAGGATGTTGGCAAAGATGATACTCCTTTTTTTGTTAGGCAATTTGAGTGTTTAAGATTCTTGTAACAATTCTCTCTATCAATATGCAAATGGTTAGTGTCCACTCAAAGGATCGAAATTGGATTAGCAGTGATTCAAAACTTCAATTTGCCATTGATTTTAAGTTACAGGTGTGAAGAAGACAAATTGTTAGCATTCACTAATCCAAAAAGGCAGATTACTGACTGACACTTTTCACGTCCATGTACTCTATTCATTTCATTATTTACTAATGGTAGATAGTTTTTGAAGGTTCCAGGCAATGGGACCGTGAGGGTCAGTAATGTGTGTGTGTGGGTCAAAAACCATAACAAGTTTCTTACATGTCATGCAATTGTGATAGGTGAGCAAAGCTATCCGGAATTTTTCCTTGCAATTTGTTAAAGCTCAGGTCTCTGAAAACAAAGTTTCATCCAAAAATTAGGCAAGAAAAAGAAAACAAAGAAGTATTTGGTTCATAAATTAGATGGACATAAAATAATAGACATGAGTACAGAATGCCAGAAAATTGGAGTTTTTAAAGAGAATAAAAAATAAAACAAGAAAATATCCTGATAAGTGGCAGCCTAAGTGCCTAACAGATGGAATAGTAGTGAATCAGCACTCACAAGGTTTTTAAATTTCCCATTCTCCAAAGATACGGTGGTATTGTTCCATTGATATTGCAACTCCTCAATATCCTGTAAAACAATCAAACATCTAAAATTTTGCAACAATTGAGGCATCACTTTATCTTCTTAACCTTCAAAAGAATACCTTATTATGGCAATGAATTTAAGAAAAAAATAAGTAATATATATAATAACAAACGAAGCGTGTAACTGACAATGTTTTCAATTTTGTCAAGTTATTGAGCGCAGGAAATGCTGAATCAGGTCCATTTAAGTCACTTATCCTCCTGCATGTGAATTTGAATCATGTGTTAAAAAAGTAATAAAGCTAATGAGCTTCAAAACACTAGTCACGACATAAACTTACAAGTCCTTCAATTTTTCAGGAAATGAAATTCCAGAAATCGGTCCACTCAAACTACTCCCATGAACCATCCTGTCAAAATGGGAATACCATTGTTTCAGATGAAGAGTCAACAATAGAAAACAACTAAAATAATTACTGGTTGCTCAAGAAACAAAATTCTCACATTGTCTCAAGACTTTTCCAGTTCTGAATAAAGTTAGGTATCTTTCCAGAGAACCGATTGTCACCTAATAAACTGAATCAATTGAGGTTAGGCAACAATACAATACGATTCATTCAGATCAATCCAAAAAGTAGTGATGGGGTTTTCTTCATAATTAGTTTTCCCCGATAATTCAAGTCATTTCATTCAACTCCTTTGTAGTTGTTCAAAGTGTCAGTCAAACATAATAATGAGACTGTCTATCATTTTAACATTCCGGCAACTGATAATTTAGAATTATAAACTGAAATGCCACAGGGTGGCTTACTACTCAGAGTTGAATGACAATCTGTAGACCAAAATTTGGATCTTCTTAATTTTTAAGGAATTAATAGCCTCAATTCCATAAGAAATCAAGAGGATACAAATTCCTTTAAACCACAAGAGGGCAAACTGGATTTGAACGATACAATGGAGTAATAGAAGGAAAATGCACTTCTTTCAAATACAAACTAAGCTTACACATCCGTCAAATTAGTAAGCTTTGTGAAAGTTGGAGGTATTTCCCCAGTGAAGTTGTTGGAGGTAACAAGCCTAAGGCAACCAGAAATTATGAATATAAGGCATGGTTATGAACTAAAAGATCAATCAATGAGCATTATCATTTAACCCTTGTACCAAGAAAAACTATAAGACGGCAAAAACAAAATCCAAGATGAAAAAGAAGTTGTTTGAAAAATGAATAGCAAATCAAATAAATTGCTTACAGTCCTTCAAGTTGGAGAAGATTGCCAAGCTCAGGAGGAAGATTTCCTGAAAACTGATTGAACTCGAGGACCCTATAATCAATTTCAGCTAGATTTCAATTAAAAGTATACGAAGAATTGAAATGAGGCTAAAAAAAATAAGGATATCCAAAAACTCACAAACGTTGCAGAGTAGTGATCTTCGTTAGCTCCACAGGGATTCCACCCGTTATTCGGTTGCCAAGAACAGAACTAACGAAAGAAACAAAAATTACACTCACGTTTCAAAAAATTAGTCACGAATAACTAAAAACAATGGAAAGCGAAAACGAAGAAAAGTGGAGAGGATACATGTGCTTAAGTGGAATGGAAGCCCAACTTGAAGGGATTGAACCGCTAAGGTAGTTGCGGCTCAGGTCGCTGTACCAAAGTGAAGGAAATGCAGAGTCAGTGCAAATGAAAACAAAATCACTGTCAATCAATGTAGTTTCAAGTTTTTGTGTTACTTACATAACGGAAAGGTAAGGTAATCTGACGAGTTCTGGCGGGAGTTTTCCCCGGAGACTTTGCTTCTTCAGAGTTCTGTTTTCGATCACCATCAAAGATTGAAAATGAATCAGAAGTCATGCACCAAATTCGGTAATGGACCTTCTAATTTGTTCTCTCTCTGTTTTTTCTTTCGCCAACTTGTAACTTTGTTTTTGACTTTTTACATGTGTGTGACTGGACAGTGTGGTGTTTTGTGCCGTTCTCACTTGGACTCTTTTTTTTTTTTCACCAACTTAGACCGGAAGGAGATACTCTTCTTATCCTTTTTTTCATTGTTTCTCATTAGTCACATCTTGGCCATTGATTGGGAAAAATGAGAGAAAAGTGAAAGTAATGATCTTGTGTTGATTGGACGGATGTGATTTAGAAATTATAAGGGATAATGAAAAAAGGATGATGAGAGAAACTCAACCCACTTAGACCCTTGTTTATTGGTTTGGCACCCATTAATCTTCTTGGGTTTTCTTCCTTAGCAGGACTTGCCTTACTCCTACAGATATTAATGTTTATCTTGAGACTACTCATCCATGGCCTCAACCACTTGACTGGGTTCAACCAAATCCCCTTTTCAGCCAAAAGCCCAAAAAGGAAAATAATCCCCATAGATTATATTTATACATACTAACATAGTACTCCCTCCGATCTTAATTATAAGAGCTAGTTGACTTTTTTGGAGAGATTAAGTTTAATTAAATTAAATTTTTAGATTAATTTTATTTTTATTTTTTTCTTCAAACTAAATAGTTTTAATAAACTAATATATAATCTAAAAAACACAACATATGAAACAATTAAATAACTTATTTAAGCTTTTCCTTAATCTTTCTAAAAAAGTCAACTATTCTCTTATAATTGTGATGGGAGGTAGTATTAGTTATGAGGTTGAACCAATTACACAATGATTAAAGAAGATATTTTAGTTCAACACATATTTTTTTTAAATAAATACAAAGTTAAGATGTAAATTTGCCCTAGAAGTATTTCCTGAGAAGCAATATTACCTCGGAAGTTTTTTCTAGTTTAATATCACCCAAAAAGTTTTAAAACGTAGCAATCGTGCTCCATACTATTAAAAAATTAATGTTAACCGTTAACTTTTTAACGATAAAGAGCAAGGCTCCATTTTAATACTTTTAAGGTGAGATTGAATCCAAAAAAAAAAAAGGTAAAATTGCTCTTGAGCGAAAACTTTCAAGATAATTTTGCACCATAAACAATAAATAACTTAATAATTTTTTTTTATCTCTATCATTAGCTATCTAACTCTTAGGGAAATTAGAGAATATTTTGTTTTAGGGAGAACAGTTATGTAAGAAAAATAATAATAGGTTCATACATTTTTCGGCCTTCAAATAATAGGTTCATAAGGCCTACTTGTTGGTGGGTTTTTTTAATACTCTTCTGATCATTTTAATGTAGGGTAAAGGAGAAAAAATGTACATGTACTTTGTCTTTAGGAGCACCCATCACCAAGTGCTTTTTGTAGGTGCAAAAATACACATGTGCTTACAAATTAGGTACAAAAGTCACATATGTTAACAGCTTTAGATAACTGCCGTTAAATTAATACTGATGCCGTCAAACAAGCACAAACATCTCCTTTATCTCGTCTGTTCTTCCTAGTATTCTCCCTGCTATCAGCGACCACCTACACTCACATTACATTTATATACATACCCATTAATTGAAAAGCCCCTAAACCAACTACTCATTACTCCATATTTAACTGCTTTATTGGACGAGCTGATTCTCTAAATCCAAGAAATCAATATGAGCCGAACTATGTTTTTCCCTTTTACCATCAAGGACTTATAAAACTGAATTCCCTGGGAATTTTTGTTTTATCGGGAAATGAGAAAAGAAGTGAGAGGCTTGCACATGGTACCGGTAAATCGAAAGGAGGGCTTCACCGGAGGCATCAAGCAATTCTTTCTTATAGTTATTGGAAGGCGATGGTTTAGGAGAGTGAGGGTTGATCCTGGAGACTAGATTATTGGATTCATCGAGAAAAGTTAGACGGCCACATGGGAGTCCGGTGTCGTTCGGGGAGAGGATCCTCTCATTGGCGGATCCTCTCTCCATCCCTCGCCCCACGGATCTCGGCCGTCCCGTCCAAGATTTGGTTGGCCGAGATGAAGTCTAGATTTAAAAAAAAAAATTAAAAAAAAATTATTATTTTTAATAAAAAAATGAAAAAAATGAAAAAAAAAAAAAAAACCGAACCGTTGGATCAAGATTTGGACGGTCAGATCGCGCTGATGAGGGATGGGGAGGGATCCGCCAATGAGAGGATCCGGACCCGTGTGGTTCGTGGACACGAACAGATCAATGGCGATTTTACCCTCCACGGGATACGCAAGCTCCGAGGTTTCCGATTCCATAGCTAAGTGTTTACATGGTAATTTCTTTTTTTACTCGGAAAAGGCCCTTCTTTTACCATTAATAAACAGAGAAAACACATACAACTAAAGCGAGTCAACGGCTGAGACCACAACATTACAAAGAAAAACGAAACGAGAGAAGGAAATACATCGAATGAAAAAACGAAGCAAATAGGAAACAAACTAAGAGGAATAAGGTGGAGCGATGGAATCAGCGATTGATTTTGGATAATGAAGGATTAAGGTGGAGCGGTGGAAACAACGCTTGATTTTATGAGGAAGTAACGACAGTTATCTAACACTATTAACATATGTGACTTTTGCACCTAATTTGTAAACATATGTGTATTTTTACATCTAAAAAAAATACTTAGTGTTGGACGCTTCCCGATGATTTAAAACACATGTGTATTTTTACACTTTTACCCTTTAATGTATAATCTAATTGAAGAGTTGGTTATTATCAAAAATAATAATAATTAAAGAGTTGGTTATAGGTTTAAACCTAAAACTTATTTTCTCATACTTATCATTTTCCCCCCAAACTAGTCATATTGATAGTCCCTTAATAATACTACACCGATTCTAAATATATGAGCTAATTTAGGGATATTAAAGAAATTAAATAAATTTATTAATCATAGTGATTTCTCTAGAATACTTATATATATTATTACATTATATATCAGTTTATAAGTCAGACAAATTAATTTTGACAAAAAAAGATAATTAAACACAAGAGATAAAATGAAAAAAAGATATTGTATTTAGGACAAAATTCACTTATAAACTAGTACTTCTTATATTTAGGTGTTCAAATTTTTCCCGTCCCAACTATCCTATACCCAACCGGGTAAATCGGGATAGGGTTTTCCTATCCCTCCTCCGTGGCCGTTACTACCCGTATGAATAACACCAACATTCCAAGCTATCATTCTATGAAAATCATAGGAGCGGCTTGTATCCACTTCTTTTAATAATCACTGTGGTCTACTTCTCTTTAAAGTGTGCTGTTTTGGCCCAAAATTGAGAAGGAGGATGCTTTTTTTTTTTTTTTTTTTTAAATATTTTAGAATCTTTTTGGTCTTAAAAAAAGATCTTTAAGATATTGATCAGATCTTAAAAAATATTTCATGATCTTAAAAAAATATTTTAGAATCTTGAAAAATATTTCAGATCAACCAGTACTAAAAAAATATTTTTAGGATAATCGACCTGCCCAGTAAAAAATAATTCATGATCTTGAAAAATTATTTTAGGATCTTAAAAAAATCTTGAAGTGTATTTTTATTACCTGTTAGTATCCTGATATATTTTTCCATGATCTTAATATGATTTTTCAAGATCATGAAGTATTTTTTCAAGATCGATATCAAGATCCTTTTAGACCAATCAATAGCCGGGAAATATTTTTTTGATCTGCGATCAAGATCTTAAAGATCTCTTTTTAGTACTCCATCAAGATTCTAAAATATTTTTTTTTTTAAAAAAAAAAAGCATCCTCCTTCTCAATTTTGTGCCAAAACGGCACAGTTTAAGAGAAGTGGACCGCAGTGATTAATAGAAGAAGTGGATACAAGCTGCTCCCGAAAATCACGCCCCTGCTCCTTGCCATTGTCCTTATTTTTGGTTCAATTTTTAAAAAATAAGGGATAAGTATCATTTTTATTCTAGAATTAGTTTTTTGGAGGCAAAATTACCTTGAAATTAACAAAAAGTGAATAATTTTACTTGAAGTTAATAAAAAAAAGAAGAATTTTACTCCGAAAGTTTTTTTAAAAGTAAGTTTGCCTTACAAGTTTACAAATTGGAGAATAATTTAATGGTCAAGATTAACGAAATGACAACATTACTATGTTTTTTAACTTCTGGGACAATTATGTTTTCAAAAAAACTTTCTGGTGCACTAGTGCTTTACAACTAAAACTCTTGGGGAAAAAAAATTGATACTTATCCTTTAAAATAAAGCTCTGGGATGGGATGCGGGGACGGGGACCGGACCGAAAATCCATCCGACCCCACACCAGGATGGGCTATTCCCGGTCCTGCCGAATCCCGTGTGAGCAGTCCTAGGGCAATTTATCAAAATCAATGAATCAAAAGTTTAAAATAATAATAAAAAAAAAGATCAAAGCATGCAAATTGAATTTTGTATTTTTACTTGGTTTGGATTCATTTAAATTTGAGCGTTAAAGCGAAAAAATACGTAGGCTTAAAAGCCAACGCTCACATAGTTAAGGAAAAATGCCTGCTTTTATTTAGATTGGCTTATCATGCGTTGGGCTTAACTTTTCGAAAAAGTTCTCAAAAAGTGGTTAAGGAAAAGCTCAGAATCTAGTTTTTTTCCAAAACGCTCTTAGTTTTTTGATGCGCCCCCACCACTTCTACCACCATCAATCCAAACACAAATCATTATTTATAACCCGACTTTTTTAAAGTCACTTTTAAGTCACGGCCCCTTAGCATAACTTAAAACGCAAGATAATTGAATCAACAGAACAGGGATTATATCTAACAGAAGAAACTAATCATTCACATTTCACAATGTTACAAACCAACATTTGTATCACTGCTTGGATATGCTTATAAAAAGCACAAAATATTTTTTTTTACTTTTCATTAAAAACTATTAATTAATAAATCCTTTTTTGACATTTTACTCTTTTAATTATTTAAAGAAATGGCTTCAAAGTTTGATACGGAGCATTATTTATCTAATCTATTATTCTGGCCATAAAAAAGAAGAGGGGAAAATGAGGAAATATCTAAGAGCAGAGAGGGAAGAGAGAGATACATGTTGACAACATGACAGTGGTCGTCATTGGCAATGGAGCAATTGCATACGACAGCGTTTTGACTTTCTGTGTCGACAGGGTATGGATTAAACCAGGTGGTGTTAGCAAAGGCAGGATCAGATGTATCGCATGGATCTACACTGAAGTTCCAATCTTCCTTCCCCAGCGTCTTCGCTATGCTTATCAGAGCTTCCTCTGAACATACAACCAACCGCATGATCAAACGGTGGAGAACACACACATACACATGCAGGAATGAATGAATGAATGAATATAAGTACACAATACTTTCAGATGGAGCTATGTTGGTGGCTCCAGATGCAGAGGAGGCCCAGAAAATAGAGATGAGGAGAAAGAGGAAAGTTATCTTCATGCTTCTGCTCTTCATTTTGGAGAGAGTGAGAAGAAGCAAGTTGAAGAAGAAGAAGGAGGAGGAGGAGCAGAGAGAGAGAGAGAGAAAGAGATAGAAGAATAGAGATTGATGGCAATGTCCCATATATTACAGACCACATATTGACTCCTGGTCAAGACAAGTCATCTTTTTTATTATCGTCCTATACCCCTAGAATATGTCTTCGTGAATAAAATATTATTAGAAGAAGTCTTATAATTTGTTAATGGTAAATTTTTCCTTGGTTAATGACGACTCTTTTCTAGTTTCACTTATTAATGAGACTTTTTTCATATTATTTTTATTCATTGGGATCTTATTGACATTTTCCCCTTTTTTTATGGGAAAATTTCAAAAACAATATTTAAAATTTCAAAATTGCAAATTAGTTTTATTGACTACACTGAATTTTTAAAGCTCATTTTAATAAGAAATATTATAAAAATGGATGATTTTGGATTTTCACATTTTAAAGGTTTTTTTGAATATTTTTAAAAGAAATAATATAGAAAAATAAGTAAATCTTAAGGAAAGGGGAACGACTAAATAACCGTGGGCGAATATTATATGTGTGTGTATATATAATGGGAAAATTGTATTTTGAGAAAATTAATATTTTGGTCTTTATAGTTTTGGCTCAATTATAACTCAAATATTAAACTTTAACTCGATCAATTCAAATCTTTATAGTTTATTCATTTATAGTTTAATCCTTATATTTTAAAAAATAACATGAGAAAATTAACCTTGAAAGTTCAAACCCCTATACTTTCAAAGTGTTTTAAATTAGGTTTCTATAATTTTATTTTTTAATTGACCTTATAAGATCTCACTTTTTTTAATGAGCTTGTCCCTTTTTAAAAGGTTCTCTTTGAGTTTGTCTAATTAATAAATATATTTTTATTCATTTTACCCCAAATTAATTTCATAACTTGCCTTAATCAACACGTTCACTTAATTTCTTTATTCCCTCATTTCCTTAATTCTCTCACATAATCCTTTTCTCATATATTTTATTTCATCATATTTCTTAATATTATTCTCTCTTACTCATTCATAAATAGTGCCATTTTTTTTATAAAAAAAAATCTTATATATATATATTATTTTAAATTAATTTTAACTGTTTTCATCCTTCAAACTAAGAATCGGTTAAAACCACGGAGGGAGTAATAACTAAGGAGTAAGGAGCAAGGTGGTACGTACATGCATCAAGCAAAGACATTTCCAAGCGTTAATTTATTTTAATTATTGATTTTGTTGAGAGGATGGGTAGTTACAACTCACAACAATTAATGCATGACTACGCGTGAAAGTGAAGATGTTGAGAATTAAATACTGATCGACAGTGACATGATCGTGACATTAAAATTTCCAATTACTTGATAATTAACCATGAACAACTTCCATTCGAACATTTTTTTTAAAAAAAAAACAAAAGAAAAAAAAAATATCACTCAGGTCCTAAAGAACATAAAAAATATATTAAAAAAAAAAGTTTAAACCCAAAATCACATATCAAAAAAATCTGTAGGAACTTTTTTGATATCGAATTAATTGACAAGGAAGTCTTTATATTCACGATAAAAATTTAAAAACCTACTGCTCATAATAGAAAAAGCTACATTCACAACAAAATTAAAAAATATGGATTTTGTTTCAAATCGTCAGTCCCTAAGTGTATAATCTTTATATTCACAATGTAATTTAAAAACTTAGATTTTGTTTCAATTTAGGTCATTAGCGTCTGAGAGGTCATTCACAAATGAGAAAAAATTATATCGACAACGGAAGTGTTATATTGACTTGAGTTTCAAAATGACTCAGGGTTTTTATATTTTGTTGTCGATATAAAGACTTCACGTCATTAATATAGTTTTTTCATTGTGAATAACGACCAGACGTTTAGGACCTAAGTTTGAAACTAAATCTAAACTTTTTAAATTTTGTTGTGAATATAAGATCTTCCTGTTGTGAATCCGTTTTTTTTTTTCGTTGTGAATGTCCGGGTTTTTAAATTTTATTGTGAATATAAGACTTTATGTCATTAATTCAACTAATATCAAAATGTTTTTAGAGCTTTTTTTATATGTGATTTTAGGTTGAGATTTTTTTGATATTTGTAATGTTTCTTGGGATGTGAGTGATATTTTCCTAAAAAAAACAAATGGACACTTTTTTTCAATCGAATAAACAAAGAAGAGTTACTGGGCCCCAAAAAAAAACAAACGAAGAGGACAAGAGCAAAGAAAAGTCAAAAGGGATTTTTCTTTTAACAAAAATATTGGCTGCTTGAAACATTGAATTTATTGTTATAAAACTGAAGAATATGTATAGAAAAGTAGAGAGAAGTCGAGAGAGAAATTGCAGAGATGGAGGAATTCTCATTTCAAGTAAGTTACGAATGTTTACACAAGCACTCTATTTATAGATCTTCGCGAGGATTCTTATACGAAATGGACATCCACATAATACATATATTTATAACACTCCTCGGATGTCCATTATGAATATCTTCATTAAAAACTTTAACTAGGAAAACTGGGTGGGATAAAGCCAGCTAAAAGAAAAAAAGTACGATTATCCATCGATACACTTTCTTATGTCTTTCATTAAAAACCTTTCTAGGAAAACCCAGGTGGACAAAACCAGATAAGGGAAAAAAAGACAACGATGATCGACGCTCCCCTCTTAATTACATCGATTTTCTAATCTGCCGCTTCATTAAAAACCTTTCTAGGAAAACCGGTGGACAAAAAACCGCAGATAAGGAAAAAGAGTCAGCCGTACATCAATGCTTCTACTAAAATACATTAGATTTACTCCCCCGACGACTACATTACTTCTAATGTCTTTGTGTTGGTGAAGAATTATCTCACGCTAAGCATGATACATAAGTGTCATTCTTCAATTTCTTTCTTGAGGTTGAAATTATTCTTTATCCACCCGCAAATACTTTAAAATATATAATGGATATTACTTATCCATATAAAATCAATCTAGGATCTCCTTTTGTATAAACAAAAGATCTCATTCTTTAGGTATTAAATCTGTAATCTAATACATAATTTCTTTCTTCTCAAGTCTTTTATTTCAAATTCAATCTTTAAACAATTAATTGCCTTATGAAGCTTTTCAAAGTTCAATAATGTTGATATCATCAACATAAATTAATTAAAACATTCACTTCTAGATCTTTTTATAAAGATGCATGGGCATATTGATTTACATTCTTTATACCCTTCTTTCAACATATATTTCTCGGAAGATTATACCATCTTGTCTTAATTGATTTAAGTCATACAAAGACTTCTTCCCCTTTATTGTTTTCAATAACTTGAATTAAATGCTTTTGATTAGCGTTAAATCCTTCGGGACTCGTCTTGGAAGACAATAAATCATTTGATGCATTTTTAGACCATAAGTCTTTTCGCGGGGCATGTGCTCAAAGACCTTAAGTCCTTTTCTACCACCTTAAGTCTTTAAGGACATGTATCTTCTAAGACTTTTTGATTCTTTGAAGATTCTTCTGTAATCTTCATAATTTATTAAGCCTTATGAATAGGCTATATAACAATATCAACATAGATGCATAATCTTTCTTTCATAAATTGCCAGATTAATAAAATATTGTATCCACGCAAAATCACATCATAATCATATTTAACCTTGTGATAATGTTTATTTTCATATAAACATTCAGATATCCCAATTTGGACTTGGTCCATAACTTATCATAATATGATTATATTTGCATCTTTTCAATTTCACTTAACCTTTTGGCCAATTATCTTTATGTCAACTTCTTGTGACATATCTTTATATAATATCCTCATTTGATCACGTGATATCATCTTTCAAAATTGTTGTCGACAATTTCATCTTTTCGTTCCATTTTTCCAATTCGACATAACTTATCAATATCAATATTATTCGGCGCACGAACCTCTCTTTGAGGTTTTGCAATTAGTTATGTCTCGATACTCTTTCCTGGAAAGTATCTACCTCCTTAATATGATCATCATAATTATTGCTCCAATTTATCCATAACATTTATAATTGGAACGAATAATTTCTCATGCTTGAGCATGCTACATTCATATTTATACTGATTGGAGCATTTTCAATTTGGAGTATGAGATTCCATAAATCTCATTTAGGTCGAGTAATATAATCGGCAAATAATTCATGAATACATAATCGATGAACTTACGGTTCATACTACTTATTCGAGGATATATACAATGCTATAATGCATCTCATGTATTCACTTTTCCAGCTATCCAATTTCTCCCCTCATGGTAAGAAAACAATGTCAAACGACAATTGACTAATTATGCAGTATAAGTCTCCTACATCCATTTGTTTCCTTTAGAAACATCTTATTGTTTCATATAGAGACAAACAAGAAATAGAAGGTACTTATATAACATTTATCTAAAATTTCTTTCTATATCCATCTATGTGCATTGTGGTGGGTTTATAATCATTGCACATTCAACCATTTTAAGATGGAAATTGTTTGGCTCGACCAAAAACCAATTATATACAGGGAGAATTTTGTTGGCTTATATAAATCTTTGCTATATAATATCAAATATACCAACATAAAATTTTGTTCTCATAAGCTTTCATCCAGCTTATTTATGGAGGCTTTAATTATGATTCTTAAATCATATAATCTGGAAAATTCGCGCTTAATTTATTCAAACATCAAACATTATTGCAAACTTCATATTGCAATCTCTTTTGCAAACTTCATGTTGCAATTATTTCGCAAACTTCATGTTGCAAGCAAATAATCTCACATGTAACCATCTTATAGATCATCTATCAAATTTCTCATATCATTGTATGGTTTACATGCTATTTCAATGGGCCATATAAATCTGTTTGATATATTTCCGAGATTCATTATTACCAATTATGACCTATGACATTTTCATAGTCATTTATATTTGAGAACAAGAATTTATTTATGAAGAATTTTACGATTCTTCAATGGATGTCAATACAAATTCTTATTTGTATTATATATGACTTGGATGATCAAACAAGTCATGCCAACAATAAATATGTTTTGATCAGTAAATTTTTAGTTCTTGTAACATATATCTCATCTTAGTAAACTTACGGTTTCATTGTAACATTATGATCACAATCATAATTTATCATTCATTTTTAGGAGATCATATTTGTTATTATGTGGGAAGTATGGGTATGACATTCTACAAATTAACTCACACTTGCATACTAACAATTTCCCCTCAAGTGTGAGGCATTTAACTTTCACCTTAAAACTAGATTTTGTTCTTCATAAAAGAGACTTAATGAATGAAGTATATAACTCTTCAAAATTTTACCCACACTTGTACTAGAAATCTCCCCCCTCAAGTGTGAGTCCTTTAAAAATACTTCACAAACATTCATGGATTTCAATCCAAATGTAGGTTTTCACTTTCAAATCATTTAATTCATTATCAAATGAAATTAACACCTAACATATATTCTTATCCTCCTTTGAGGACTATATTAGTGCATTATAATAGTGCTACGGTGCACTTCGCACACCCGATGGAAAATATCTCAAATATCTCCTCCTCAGACCGCTCTAGAAAAATGAAGATTCATTTTCAATTTTTCTTGTTGTTGGTCATGAATTTATAATATTTGTTTACACATTAAGATATGAATTCTCAATAATTTTTCATATCTTTATTAATCACTTATGACCTCACTAGTCATATTGTAAAACACGGTTTACAATGAGCATGTGGTTCAATACTTTTCATATGATATCCATTTCGTAGATATCTTTGAAACTCAACAAGTTTCTTTCATATCGAAGGGAATAAAATGCATATTTAATGCATAATTTTGTTCTTCAAGAACAATACATTAATTTCTTCAGGAGAGCCTTAAAACAAATTTATACTACCAAATATAGTCGAACATTGGTCTTTCAATGAAGTGGGTAAACTATCTTAATTAGTCTCCAAGACTATTAGCCTTTAAAATTATTACTCATGTGGCATAATTTCTATGCAAAATATTTGTCTTTAAGACAATAACTTAAAACTCTTTGTATCATTCAATATTTGATACATATACTTTCGGGTCTTTATATAATAATTTATAAAATTTTCCTGCCATGCCATTTCTTTAAACCAATATTGTTCTTTTATAAAAGAACAATTATAGAAATTGATAAATTTCTTAAACATCAAATAATAAGTTTATGGCAATAAAAAAAATGATAAATTTCCTTGTCATAAAATCATAATATTATGACTACTTTCGCCATAAAAACATAATATTATGGCTACACGCCATTCAAAAATATCAAATTTTTTTTTTTTTTTTTTTCGTGAATAGTAAATACTATTCATAAAATAATAAAATAATATAAAAATGTGGGTAGGCCAAAAATTTCTCCCGCCTTCACGTGGAAGCATTGAAAAATTTCTTTGGGGAAAAATTACATAACTTGACCCCAAATTCTATGAATGTTATTTTACTACCACGTAAAATTATAAAATAATACCCAAATATTTAAAATTCCAAATTGGTCCTATTTTTAGAAAATCAACGCCTCATACTTTTGAAATTGATTTTGAGGCTGATTTACATATAATAATTATCTTATCAGATAATTTATATCAAATATTTGACCTTTAACAAATATATTATGGCATATAATAAATACAAAACTAATGACCCTTGCCACCACAACAATAAATGAATTACTATCATATTTATTATACCCAATAATATCTCTTATTATGGTTCTTATCAATAATCTTTCCTCACTTCCTAGGTGAGAATTTGAACCACCATAATTACAACCATGTTCATATGTAAACAAATTTACACACATATCCACAACCACAATTAATTCATTACTACATTCACACGGGAATGTAGTTAATTGTTGGAGGAAATTAATGATCCTTAAAACAAAAACTCAATGTTTTGTTTGATCATGGCAAGAAATTAAATCAAAATATTTCTTGATTTTTTCACAATATTGCTACTTTAGGAGCAAATTGAATATTCCCATATATAATAAACTTTTAGAAGAACAACCATTACGGTGGTCATACATTCCTATTAATTTATTCTAAAGAACAAAAGAATCTTTTAATGCCAAATATATAATTTTGAGACTTTCATACAAATGATACCATACAAAAATTATGGATCAGGCCATGTCTCATAACCTGCGCAAATTTATCTTTCTTAGCCAGGCCAATATGTCTCATAAAGATCAGGCCAAATTATCATTTGCTTCAGGCCAAATTATGCCTCTTCTTCGCTTCGACAATTTACGCCTTCTCTTGGCTTGTCTAAATTACGCTTCTTACGAGAACGCTTGCCAACTTTTACTCATATCACTGATATGGCTTTAAACTCATTTATCTTCAGGATAAACTTATATATATGGTTTAGCCATTATATATGACGCCTGATCATATAATAAGAAATATACTAATAATAATAATAATGAAAATAATAATAATAAAATGACAAATAATAAATTAAACATAAACAATAAATGTTATGTTAGAAACAATAACATAAATGTAAATGTTATGTTAGCAAACATAAAAGTAAATGTTATATTAGATAACATAAAAGTAAATGTTATGTTAGCAAACATAAAAGTAAATATTATGTTAGATAACATAAAAGTAAATGTTATGTTAGTTAACATAAAAGTAAATGCTTAAATTAAATAGCATAAAGATAAATGCTAAATATTAAATCAAGACTTAGGTTATGGTTTAACCCTAAGTAGGTGTCGAAATTAAAATATAAATATATAAATAAATAACATAAAGGTAAATCTTTGAATATTAAATCAAGACCCTAGGTTAGGAGGTTTACCCCCAAGTAGGTGTCGAAATTAATAATAATTATAAAATATAAACAAATAAACATAAATAAATGCTAACATAAAAATAAATAATTAAATATAAATATGTTAGCAATAATAAAAATAAAATGCTGAATATAAATATGTTAGCGGCATTAAATAAAATAAAATATTATATTAAAACAATAAATGATTAAACATAAATATATTAACAACAATAAAAGTAAAATATTAAAACTTAAATTTAAATAATAATTAAAAAAAAATATCAAATTTTTATTTTCGTGAATAGTATTTTACTATTCATAATAAAATTAAAATAATATAAAATGAGCAAATAGTAATTCTGCCGACAGTTTTTTTTTTTTTTTTTTTTTTTTTTTTTTTTTTTTGTAATTTACTATTTAAATACTATTTATAAAATAATAAAAACACGTGGGGCCCACTGACAATTTTTTCAAACCTGCCGTCTGTGATGATTTTTTTTTTTTTTTTTTTTTTTTTTTTTTTTTTTTTTTTTTTGCAAATAGTAATATTAATAATAAATAAAACATGGGGCCGTAAATTTTCCTTCTTCTCCTCCTCACCTCTGCGTCTCTGGTTCGATTTTTCTTCCTTTTCTCACGACACACAGGCATATATTTCTAAAATCAACCAACAAAATTTCATAGAAAACATCGCGAGTGGAGAGATCACATTACAACCGATCGAAATCAATTTTCAACGAAACGCCTTTTCGAGGCGATTTGAAAAACTTCTTCCTTTAGGGGGAAGGTGAACGACGGTGATGATGAACGGTGTTAGGGAGGCTTTCAGTTGATTAGAGTCGTCTTGATAACGTGTTATAAAACTGAAGAATATGTATAGAAAAGTAGAGAGAAGTCGAGGAGAGAAATTCAGAGAGATGGAGGAATTCTCATTTCAAGTAAGTTCCGAATGTTTACACAAGCACTTATTTATAGGACCTTCGAGGATTACTTACGATGACATCCACATAATACATATATTTATAACATTTATCTCTTATACAATGAGCAGTATTATTAGTTTTTCAAAAAGAATTGTCTGTCAGACTTAAACGTGTAGCAAAATAAGTCACTTAATTAAAATTATTTTATATTTTTATTTTTCGAGTCTTGACTCTTGACATAAGTCTTCGTCCAGCCAGCTACAAAACTCTCCAATTTCCAAATGTAATTCGAAAGATATTAAATTAAGATTCCGTGAGTCGTTCTGTGGGGTCACCGTGTGGTTGTTTGATTAATGAGAAAATTCATGAAAAATACTTTCCAAATATTAAAATTCCAAATTAATAGTTTTTTTCCTACAATAAATTAGGTATTGACTACAATTGATTATCAATCACAACTTATTTTAAGAGGAAATCATTTATTTAAGATTTTCAAATTTTAAAGATATTTTTTAAAATTTATTATTTCTTTTAGTCAAAATTTATATTTCATATAAATTAAGAAAAACCTTAAGCCTTGTTTACTCTATCTTAAAATTTAACAACTTCATAACTTTATCTTTATTTAATATACAATATAACCATAGATCCAAAGCTAACATAATAATAAATTAATAGAGATGAGGACAAAGGGGAAAGTGAATATGTGTCTCGAGGAATTATAATCTATTGATTATATTTTCATCTAAATTCCACTTTGGAATTAATTTAACAAAAGGCAAGATATAACCAATGTATAAAGATTAACACATTAAATGATAAAATGGAATTGGTATCTTATGGGACATAAATAATTCAAAAATATGTATTCACTATTCACGTCATATTTTAATCTCCCATGCATCAAGCATGGGAAGCAAGGCAAGCATGTAATTTTATATCTTGAAAATCTTGAAATTTTCCCTATAAATATAGAGCAATTACCTCTTCATTCTTCACACCGAACTCAAACTAAATAGGTGAGTTTAAAGAGAAGTGAGAGTAGTGAGAAGCAAAGGGAGGAAGGAGTAGCAATGGTTCTTTGAGGGTAAGTTTCTGCAGTTCTTAAGTTCTAGTCTTTAGTTTTGTAGTTTCTTAGAATAAATGTTAGTTTGATCTTGAATCTTCCAATATAGTTTTGATTTCATGTTTTTATGATTAAAAATGTCTTTATTTCGAAAATATGATGAAAAATATTATGGAGCAAAATTATTGGAAGTTGAAGATCAAGTAACGAAGTTAAGCGAAATTTTCGTAAATTTTCTGGGCAAACAGCGAAAGAAATGCTAATCTTTTATGTTGAAAATGAAGGCCATAAATCACGAAAATTTTCAGAAATAAAGTAGATATGTAGGGCTTTCCGAATATATATAATATGTAGCATTTTGATTCCTGTACAAAGAGATACAACCAGTTGAAGTTAGGCCATTTTTCTGGCCGAAATTCTAGGCAACGTTAAGAAAAATGAAAACTGGGAATTTTTAGTGGATTCTGGGTGAATGAAAGTATTTTTACTTAAAACTAGACATCTTAAGGATTCCGGGGAATTTTACGGAACCTCGTTTCGATATTTGTAGAATTAATTATGAGTTTTCAAAGTTAATCGAAAATTCTGCCCAGAAAATCCAGCATTACGTTTTTAAGAAAATGTAAGGGTAAAAATGGAATAATAAATCCACCAAGGGTAGAAAGGTAAATTAAACCTTTAGGGTATTATTCTAAGTGATATGGTAATATGTTAGGATATCCGAGGATTCCGGAGGCAGATTTGAAGGACGGGCATATTACTATCCATAAATAGTACCGTATACATGAATAGTAAATTACTATTCACATGGAAGGAAGGTACGTTCACGTACGTAACTTTAACTCGATATTTCTTGTATGCATGTATGCGATGGAATGATTCATGAAGTGATGGACAAGACTTGGTGGGTGGGTCACGACCGTGACTAAGTTTATGGGGCTTAGATCACTACATATACATTCAACTTTATACACGGGTTATGGTATTGTTAACGCCGTTTGAGTTTTCCTAGCGCTATGGACACGTACATCGTGGCACCGAAGAGTGTACGGTGGGATGACATACACCGCTGCGTGGGTTTGTGTAATGTTATTGCTCGATATGTTGAATAGTGTTTTTATCTTTGTGAAATGTTGTGAATATCGCCATGCATATCTTTGTTATACTTTTCATATGAGGTTAACTGTTACATAAGATTCAATTTGTTTTGAATCTTAGACTTGACTAGAGGTTCAGGAAAGGAACCAGGATTTATGAAGACGTTGTGGACGGAGCCGTGAGAAGGCACCGGTCAAAGGAAATGCGGGAAGGAAGTCAACAGAACCTACCTTATGGCATGAATCTAATAAAGTTACTTCACATCATTTGGTGCTTAAACTAGAAGGGTCGTCATGTGGTTCGATCAATCGGTCACCCTAGTACGGTGAGACTCCCACTAGACCTACCCGGCTTGGCCAAATGAGATGATTTAAGCGAGTTAGGTTCTATGTCCCAAGACTACCTAAGGCTTGGCGGAAAAGGGTATAGTTACATAGAAGAAATGTAATTATCAAGTTTTGTATTCTTTGTATCACATGAAAAATTCCTTCGGGAGATTTTGTAATATATATATCAGTATACGTTAGACATCATCATATGTCTGAGTATTTCATATCAGTTACTCAGTGTTATACCTGTTGTTCAAATTTTGAGTACATGCTCTCCGTTTCCGCAAAACGCTAAGCTGTAGCACCTCAAAAACTCTGATGAATTTTATAAAACCACGTGTCACCGACACGATTTATGCTACGGAAATTGGGGTGTTACAGCTTAAACACGGATCGAGGTGCTGTGATTTATGTCTCACCAAGATGATACTAATGAGAGAGAGAAAAACCAGACACGCATTGAGTCCACATTTGGTGCTAATAGTTATGTGCTTATACCTCTAATTAGAGGTATAGGCAATTTTTAATTTTTTTATATTGTATTTATTTATATTTAAATCATATCCGCTTTTACGAGATATTTTTTGCACCCGTATCTCAAATTAATTAATTTTTATAATACCGGGTGTTACGACAAATACGGGGCGAGAATTAATTAATTTGAGATATTGGGTGCAAAAAAACATCTCGAGAAAGCAACATATGATTTAAATCTAAATAAATACAATATATTAAAAAATTAAAAAATTGCTTATACCTCTAATTAGAGGTATAAGCACATAACTATTAGCACCAAATGTGGACTCTTTTATGAAAGAGAAAACCACTTGTGATTGAAGCTTTGTTGATGTTTTGATGATAACAAGACGTTATTCCCGTGCGTTGCACGGAGTGTGTAGTCCAAATATGTTTAAAATAAAGACAACAAAACCTTAAATGTGATAACAAAATTGTTTTGTTAGGTGCTACATAAATTATAGACGTTGAGAGATAGATTGATGAAATAAGCAAAAAAAAAAAAAAAATCATAGAAGAATGATATGCAAACCCTGAAATAACAAAGTTGACAAAAGTTTCCAATTACTACCATTAATGTGATAAAATATTTTGGAAAACTTCCATGTATACAACACTAACCGTGTTGTCAATACACTTATTGAACTAATTCAAAATCAATATTTGTAAACCATTAAAACTCTTCACCCTCGACAAAGCAACATAGAGTTGTCCATGTGAAAAAACTGGACTTGGAAGATAAAGACCTACATTTGACATTGATTCTCCTTGACTCTTGTTAATTGTCATCGCAAATGAAATGATGATTGGAAATTGCCTCCTTGTCATCTTGAATGGAAGTTTAGCTTCACACGAGTTTATGTCCATTCTATGTATCAAAATGTCTTCACCTGCTCTAGTGTCATTCAACGCCTTAGCCTTTATGATGTTCTTGTCAAGTTGTGTAATTTGGAGCCTCGTGCCATTGCACAATCCTGATGCTTGGTCAATGTTCCTTATTAACATAATTTGTACTCCCACCTTCAAAACCAATTTATGATGAGGAATTCTAAAGCTTTTAATTGAATTTAGAAACTTTGTGTCATAGAGAACTGAAGACAGATTATTTGAATAGATTTTATGTTGTTGGAGGTTCATTTTAATCACAAAAATCTGCCGCTCAAATACAGTTCAGTTGAAAGCGAATTTTTTGATTTATGTAATGAATCATAACAAATGCTTAATGTCGTTTCATGAATAATATTGTATATATTGTATATATAGTAAAGTTAACTTCAAATATGATTAGTTGTTTTAAATGATTTGTTGGAGCTGTTTCATGAATCATATTGTATATATTGCATAATGTCGTTTGGAAATATAACATTCAAACATATTACAATTTCATGGATCATAAATTGATGTTTCATGTATAATCCATACTTCCCTAGACTAATTGATAATTCTTTTCAATGTTATATGTAGTTATGAATCCCTAGATGAACACACAATGAAATTGAACTTAGTGAATGAATCATAGACTATAAAATAACTTGCAGAGAAAATTAATTAAATATGTAGGGTTCAGGGAAGGAATACTCTAAATCTTACAGAATAATATATACAGGTATAAGCTGTTCCAATGATGTAAACACGGTGTAATATATTACAAATGAACTCTCTGTAAATCATAAAGCGTCACAGAAGACTGACGTATTACATCTTCCAGTTTTGTTAAACCACACGTACTGTCATAAATTTTATTATTCAAGGTATTCAATACATAGAAATGAATGAATACATCTAATAAGAGTTAATAAGAATATTGTATAAATTGCAAAACTATATTGAAACATGGCAGTTCGATTAAGATGGAATATGGCACACGATTGTTAACGATTAATAATTAATAAGTGGAAATCAAATCTTAAAAAAAGTGGTTATTAGAATATTAAATAAAAGAAAGCTAATATGTTAACAGTCAGAACAGGTCTGGTATGTCGTAAATGATACTTGCCACAGTCAGAACAGTCAGCACCTTCGCTTATTATATCAGTTAGCCTTACACTTTAGAGGAGACAACACGCTATGAGAATGAAAGAAGAGAACGAATGAAAAACCATTACATAAATTGTAAACAGAATTATTTAAAAGTTTACAGTCCAGGGAAGTAAGACTGGAAATTGCACTGAATAATATATAATATATACAGGAATAAGCATGTTAGAACTTGAAAACACAATGTAATATATTACAAAAGACCTCTCTTCGAATCATAAAGTCGTAAAGAAGTCTGACCTATTCCTTCAAGATCTAGACGTTCTGAATGACATGCTTGTTTTTTCCTCATTCTTCCCATACACTGTTGTGTAATATTTAGGTACAGATCATATAACTTGTAAGGTAAATGTTCTTCCACGTTCGGTTTGGAATATATGTAGCATGTGAATCTTCTTTATGAAGACCATCAAATTGATTAGCTACTTTATGAAAATTGGGTGGTTTCCTACAACTCTTTATTGGTTATTTTAAATCTCATTTGGTGTCCCATAAATCACGCAGCCCAATGGTGTCCCCATGAGATGCATCACGCGTGAGCAGGCATTGGATACATATATATTATAGGATATATCATATTTTATATTTTTTTTGGCTAAGAGAACCTAAAGAAATATTTAAAGAGAAAAAAAGAGATCAGAGACGCAAATCCAAGGCCCCAGACCAAGCAATATATATTAAACAAAGAGCATCATGCACGGATTTTGAGCACGAACGACCGAACAAAAATTCAAAAAGCATCGCAAATAGGCACAGATGCACGGAGAGCACATAATCGAATGACGCGCAGCAGATCGACAATAACATGCAGCTAGCATAGAACTATGTGATAATAAAGTTCATGCATTTATAAGGTAATATTATATTATAATACCATATTATATTATATTATATTCACTGGGAGACAGAGTGTGTTGGCATTGGCATGTGTTCACACTATAAATATCTATAATATAATTTAATCAGTACTATGTGAAGGATGAAAGTATAAAAAGCAAGGGCAGGTTAATATCTTATTTTATATTATTTTATTTCGTTCACCTCATCTAGCCTGAAGAGTGAAGTGGGGGAAAGAATTGTATAATATAATTTATTCAATACTATTTGAATGCATGCCATTATAAAAAGCCAAATTTATTACTGAAGCCAATGGTTGTTATTAAATACTATTAGATAATGGAAGACAAGTTGTCTGCTAGTATCATCCCGGGAAAAAAAAGAGATGAGTGTATTGTCGCGTTGCTCCTTTTTTTCGTATACGGAAGATATGATAGTTGGAGAGGTATGTGTGTTAACCTTTTTTTTTTTTTTTTTGGGTCATAGTATGTCATATGGAAAATGGAATGAAACAAAAATGTGAGTGTCTATTTGACCCCATTTTTATAATTAATCCCCTTAAAATATTTATCTATACTCAAAATATCATTTCATAATATTTTCTAAATGTAAAACCCAAAATACTTTCTAAACTTCTTGTCCCAATTGAATTACTAATATTATTTCTGTTAGAGTGATGGCCGACAATGAATCCTTATTTTAGCTATTGTCTCGTGCCTCTTCATATAGGATGATATTTTTATTTTTTTATAAATATATTATTTGAATAAGAACAAAGTTTGTGACTGATGTTGACATAGCTTCAATCCTTTTTCTCCAATACCTTCACTTTTTGCTCGGAATTCTCCAATACCTTCACGTGATGGTGTTTGAAAAACTTAAATAGATGGGTCCCATCTCATATTTAATTACCTTTCATGATGACAAGCCTAAGAATGTAAACTCTTAGTGACTTTTTTTTTCCTCAAAAACTTTTAGTGACTTTTTATGATCGAAAACTTTTTTTTTTTTTTTTTTTTTTTGTTTACAGGGAACTGATCAGCACAGATCAGTGAACATCAAGGCACACCCTTGCGTGACCAATACTAGGATCGAAAAACTTAGTGACTTTACAACCTCATTTTGTCAGTCTTATTCCAAACGATCCACAAACCTGTCACTCTTTATAATCCGGGCTTATGTGTTTCGAATTATTTTTTTTGATACATTTGAATATAGACTTATTCTAAATGGAAATAATTTACAAATATAATAATTTAATAATTATTGTAACCTGCATAAGAAAGATATTTAACAGTCTAATTATAATAATTAGCATCTTAAATTAATAATTCCAGCAATTAATAATTTCATACATTTGCGATTGAAGTTATTCCTATTGAATAGGACTATCCAGATCAGCAAAGAAATAAGGGTTAAGGTGCAAAAATACACAAAGAAACTTTACCCAAAAGACATCCAGTCTTATATCTTTTCGGAGTGCGAAAATACCCATGATCTTTCAAAATTGGGGCAAAAATACCATCTCCGTTAAAAGGTACTAACTTCTGTTAATTAACATTTGAAAATACCAAAATACCCTCAGAGTCAACCTCAGGTTCATCCTCCCAAATTCACCATGAACAATCGTCAACCAGAATCAAATATAAAAGAATTTGCAATGGCGCTCAGTTTCGATTGTCTCTTGACTCTTCTTATTGTCTTAGTCTGGTTTTCTTTCTTTTTCTTTCTTTCTTTCTATTCTTTTTCTTTCTTTCTTTCTTTCTTGACACCGTTGTATCTAGGATTTTTAGAAATCAAATTTACGAGATAAAGGAAAATTAATGAGTATTTTAATGAAGTAAATTCATGAGATAAAACTGTTATAGAAAATTGTTATAATTATAGAGTAAATTGTCAAAAAAGTTCTGAGGAAAATCGATGAACAAGAATGACTAAAAATGATATAATGGTGATAAAAACAAATCTAAAAATATTATGATAAATATTTGAAAGATCATGAAAAATTATGAGAAAAATATGGAAGTGTTATCCCTAATTATGAGAATTTAATAAATTATTTCAGAGGAAATAACATGAAGAAAAGTTTAAAAAGCATTTCAGAACCATAAAGTAACATGATGGGGTAAACATTTTTAATATTTTACATAGGATATAAAATGACAATATCAGTATAGAAGTTTGAAAGATAACAATATACTGTAAATTAGTAAAGATAAATATATGAAGAAACCTGATCCGAAAAAGATCACTAAACGAAGAAATTAGGCCGATTAAGCCCTAACGAAGGCGGGGGTAAAAAGAATTTTTGGTAAAAAATATTATATTTTTAAAAAATGGAAAAAATGATAGAAAAATAAATAAATCTGAATTTTTAAAAGAGGGGGCGAAATTCTTAGTATTTTTAATTAAAAAGAATTGTTTAAATAATTAAAATGGTAATTAGAATAAAATAATAATATAATGCGGTGAGTCGGCTTATAGGCGAGGCCGAGGGAAAAGTTAGAAATAAATTCTACAGGTAAACCAGAGGTAAAAGTCTTTTCAGACTGATCAAATAAAGAACAAGTGAATTTTTACACGAAGAAAGAATTTGGGACGTCGATTCCGCAACCGAAAACCCTAATTCCTAATAAGACGGAAAGCGATCGATAGAGTAGAGCCGAGATAGGCAAAGTGAGAACCTATAGAAACAATTGCGTGTTTTCAAACACGGGATTAAGTTAGGCAACCACCGGACGTTTTACGATTCAAACGAATTATTGCCCGAAGTTGGTTCTATCGGAAGCGATTTCCAAAACCGGACGCGTTTGTCCGAATATCTTCCGACGCACCGGAGAATACCTGGATATGATCAAAAAGAGGATCCAAATAGATAATATGAAAGAGGATGAAAAGATCTTCAAAGTTACATGCCCATTTTTGAGTTTCAAAGCAAAATCGCGCGAAACGCACGCCGATCGGGTAGCTTTATCGAATAGGAGGCCATAAAGCAAGATGAAAAATCAATCTTTGACTTTTGGGGGACCAAGAGGTCGGCCAAGACCTTGAATGGTCAAGATTGCATCTTACAAAACCCTAGATCCAACGGCGTAATCATTTTCGAAGACTTTTGTTAATACCCACTTGTCCCTCCCTTTTTCTATAAATAAGCACCCTTCCCTTCTTCATTCTTCACACCTTTTCTTCTCTCTACCTTGGCCGAAACTTAGAGTGAGAAGCTCTGCAAAGTTTTGCCTTAGCTCCGAGTAAGTTCTTTGTCCTTAGTTTTTAGTTTCCGTAGTTCTTTCGGTAGTTATAGTAGAACCGTTGTTTTGATCTAGGAAGTTTCGTAATTTGTTCCTATGCTTGTTTTTATGCCTCATTGCATTGAAAGATGCCCGACGAGGTAAAAACATAGTGGGGATAATTTTGAAATGGAATACGGTCAAAGTAACGAAGTTCTGGCGAAATTCCGCCAAATTAGGGGTAGAAGGGCAAAATGGTAATTTTTACCTAAAATGCCAGTTTTGATGTCAAATCACTAATGGAAATGACATTACTCCTATAGGGCATCAGAAACTCTGATTTGCTGCCGTTACGCTGCCCGACGTGCCGCTGGTGAACGTTTCACGTTTTCCGTAAAAGTACGTTTTCCGCGGAAGTACCTAACGTCGTCAACGAAGGTACGGACGCGTCATCTTGTAACACTAATCTTGTACTTCTTAAATGCATATATGTGATAGATACGTTCGTAGACCGATATACGAGACGGTTTACACGGGTTATGGTCATGATAACGCCGTATGTTTTTCTAGCGCCGAGAACACGAGTGGTATCGTGGCACCGGTGAATAGTGCAAGTTTGTTATTGTTGTTTTACATTGTGGGGCTTTACATACTGCGTAATGCTTATGTTTTGTCGGCATAATGATCATGCATCTATTTGTATGCTTATGTAGTGATATCCGTTGTATTGTCTAGAATATACGTTATCGTATCCGTATTGTTTGGGTTTGAGATTAATTACCCGAGATTCAATGCGGTGAATTGAATCTCAGCTATAGCATCAGGATCCGGAGGAATACGGATCGAAGATCGAGGCAAGCAGCAGTAGACGTTCAGCCAGAGACTTATCTATCTTTACCGCTTTCAGCTATCCAATTTCAAACTCTAGGATTACTGTAATCATTACAATGTTACACTATGGTTGATGTTTGTTATGAATCAGTTACTCACTCGCTCCAATGCTCTACTCTGACTACTCTGCTTGAAATATTTGGAAACGTTTTTTTTAAAAAAAATTCTGCCGTTTTCAAATGGGATGTTACATTTATGGTATCAGAGCTAGTTAAGTTAACCATGATCGGGGGTTCTCACAGTGTGATCTGTGGCGAAGCATTGGCTCTTACCCCGACATGGCCAGTGGAATCTGGTTGCATGTGCAGTGATGCGGTGCGTAAAACTAGCGGCTGAGATATCTTATGTTGCCACGGCGTGGATTCGCCAGGAAGACATTTATGGTATCAAAGCAGTTGTCCTGGCATAGATCTGACTATGTTATTCCAAAAACCTTTTGGTGCCGAAGGCAGGGCTAGTCTATGTGGATCAGCCAATCATTCACCCTAGCACGGTGAGGCTCCCATGATAGACACCTACCTGGCCAAATTGGTTGAGTAACGGAGTTAGGCTCTACGCCTTTTAAAGAGCATGTTTTGAAAATGAGTACCGATATAGCCCTAAGTCGGTGTACCGGTCAGACTGGTATACCGTCGAACCGTGTACCACCCTCCGATTGCATCATTCTAACCCGAGAATCGTAAATCCATCGTTCATATTCATATTTGATATCGACCACGATCATTACGAAAACTACGATATCGGTCTCGGTAACCCGATAATTCTGATAACCTTGATAATTCTGATAATCGCCAGTTTGTACTGGACGACAATTCTATCCTAACCCAGAGCTTATATGTGGAGCTGGGCCACGCCGGATGAAACTCCGAGACCAACAAGGATAAGTACATGCAGTATTTGACTCATGTAGAGGAACTCCTGATACGATATTCCGTACCCGTTTTTGAGTAGACCGAATCAACGAAATCCTTAACGAGGGAAATAGTACGAGTGTCCGTTCGTTTGTAGTACTAGTGTGATAGAGTCTGCGATAGACATGCCTATAGATTTCCCATATGGTTTGATAAATAGTTATCTTACTTGCCACAAAAATTTTAGTTTCCGATGCATATCTCCTAGTTACTACAACCGGACCGCGATCGTGTCATTGAGTAGGAGGTATCTTGTGTTGTCATGATGTATGGGCGCCATGGAAACATTTAAGGTATCTTGTGTTACCATGGTGTATGGGCGCCATGGAGACATTTTGATATCGGTATTGACCACGGTATATGGGTGCCACGGGAAATACTATATATCAAAGTACGACGTGACAAGATCTTTACGGTCAATCCGAGCGAATTCTCGATCATCAAGTGGAGTGGCCGACATATAGAGAAAAGTTGGAGCGAATAAGTCCGAAGTGTAGTTTAGTACGAGTCTAAATTAGCAGAGAGCTCTCATAGATGCACTCTTGGCAAGGCAACATCAACAGGATGAAGAAGCCCAAAGACAGTTGGAAGCACGACAACGCGAGGAAGAACGTGATGAGGAAAGTGACAATGACAATGACGAAGAAGAAGATGATAATGAAAGAGGAGGACAACGATGAACATAACGATGAAGAAAATGAATCGATCGATCCCGATCACCTCCACGACAAGGAAGAAGAGAAAGAACCACGGAAAAGTGGGTCAACCAGTTACGCAAGCTTAAACCACCCGGTTTTAGGAAAGAGTGAATTGGCGAGGATTGGCTTCTGAGTCTGGAGAAGATATTCGAAGTCATTGAGTGCCCGGGAAATCGGAAGGCTCAGCTGGCAATCTACAAGCTAGAGGGCGATGCCCACAGGTGGTGGAAGAGTGTTTCCACAACCCTTCAAGGCCCTGTTACTTGGGAAGCATTCCAGGAACAGTTCAACGAACAGTATTTTCCTCCCTCGGTACAGGTGATTAAGGAAGAAGAATTTCTTCACATCCAGCAAGGAAATGAAGAATCGTTCGACGATTACTTCGCCCGTTTCACCAACTGTCTCGTTATTCATCATATCCGAACAGCCACAAAAATGAGAGGTTTGGAAGGCTAATCGACTAGTGACCGGACCGAAATATGACATAAGGCGAGGCTAGTATCGCGAGCGTTAGTTTCCGAAGATGGCCCAAGTTGTGGAATCCGCAGATTGACTGAGCGCAATTTGAAAGAACTGCGCAAATTCCGAGGCCAAGAAGGAAACAATACAACCCGCAGTGGGTTTAACCGCGGAGGCTCCTCACAGAAGAGGAAGGCGCCTTGGAGCGATAACCGAGACGGAAACAAGAAACCCTACCAAACTGGACAAATGAATTACCCCAAATTTGGGATCCCGACGTGTCCAAAATGCAAGAAGTACCATCCAGAGCCAAGCGTGATGGGAAACAAGTCTGTTTCGGTGCCGAAGCCGGACACATTAGCCGGGATTGCCCGAGAAGGCGCGCAGAGGCAAGACCTCGAGCGCTGGCCGGATCTTTGCGTTGACAAACACCGAGGCCAGAAAGTCTCCAGAAATGGTCCAAGGTACCATCTATCTTAATGGGAATCAATTGCAAGCATTGTATGATTCGGGTGCCAGTCATTCGTTTATTTCTTATGATTGTGCAAATCGTTTAGGAATGCATGCGTGTAGTTTACCTTTTGATCTGCGGTAGTGTCTACACCACCGGGTGTAAAATCTTTAGCTTCGACGCGTGTATGAACTGTACCGCTAACGTGGATGGACGAGTGTCAAAGATAGATCTCATCCGTCTACCTCTTCACGGCATCGACGTCATTTTCGGTGCGAATTGGCTAACGTCAACGGTGCAATGATCGATTGTGGTAAGAAGAAGATATCATTTCCGGAGATAAGGTTGATGTGAGCCGAGCTTTCTCTCCGCTACGAAGTTGATCGATGCGTGAAACGGGGATGCCATGCCTACATGGTATTCTTTTCGGTTAAAGCGAAAGCCGAACTTTCACTCCGGGATATCCCCTGTGGTGAATGATTTTCCGATGTATTTCCGGAGGATCTCACCGAGTTACCTCCTATCCGAGAGGTGGAGTTCAATATCGAATTGATGCCTCGGCACAGGGGATCAATATCAAAGGCGCCGTATCGTATGGCTCCAAATGAAATGCAAGAGTTGAAGAAACAGTGGAAGAACTTCGAAGAAGGGGTTCATTCGACCCGGTGTATCACCCCGGGAGCCCCCGGTCTTGTTTGTGAAAAGAAAGATGGAAGTTTTCGACTTTGCATTGATTATCGTGAACTAAATAAAGTGATTGTCAAAAACAAATATCCACTTCCCGGATTGATGATCTTTTGGATCAGTTATCTGGTTCCACTATCTTTTCAAAGATTGATTTGCGTTCGGGATATCATCAGTTGCAAGTCAAAGACGATGATATTTAAAAAACGGCTTTCAGAACCAGATATGGGCATTATGAATTCCTTGTGATGCCCTTCGGATTAACAAATGCACCTGCGGTATTCATGGATTACATGAACCGTATCTTCCGACAACACCTAGACCAGTTTGTGGTGGTGTTCATTGACGATATACTCGTCTATTCCAAAAGCGAGGAAAGAGCATGAAGAACATTTGCGCTTAGTATTAAACATCGAGAGAGAAGCGCTCTACGCAAAGTTGAGCAAATGCGAATTTTGGCTGCCGGAAGTGAGATTTCTGGGCCATGTGATATCTAGCGGCGGAGTTGCTGTTGACCCAGGCAAGGTGGAAGCAGTTCTGGACTGGAAGAGGCCAGAGACAGTGACGGAGATACGTAGTTTTCTAGGTCTGGCGGGATATTACCGCAGATTTATACGGGATTTCTCACGTCTTGCCCTACCATTGACAAAGCTTACGAGGAAGAATCAACCCTTTGTATGGGGAGATGACTGTGAGGAGAGCTTTTCAGCTTGAGGAGAGGTTGACTACGGCACCAGTATTGATCATTCCAGATCCTGATGAGACATATGTTGTCTACAGTGATGCCAGTGGGCAAGGATTGGGTTGTGTCCTAATGCAATTGGGCAGAGTGGTGGCTTATGCCTCTCGTCAGCTGAAGCCGCACGAGTCGAACTATCCTACACACGATTTGGAGCTTGCGCCATCGTGTTCGCTTTGAAGATATGGAGGCATTATCTCGTACGGTACGACCGTAGAACTATCTGCGACCACAAGAGCCTGAAGTATCTTTTTGATCAAAGGGAACTAAATATGAGGCAACGTCGTTGGATGGAATTTCTGAAAGATTACAACCTGGAGATCAAGTATCACCCAGGGAAAGCAAACGTCGTTGCAGATGCTCTAAGAAGGAAGAAGGTGCAAGTATCATACATGATGATACAAGAGCGAAATTACTTGAAGATTTCGAGAGACTGAATCTTTCAAACCAAATCGCATGAATTTCAACGCATCAAGTGACGCCTACCTTGCAAATCTTCTTGTGAGTCAAGGGGAGTATGACCTGAGAGATGAAGTTGATGAAGCTCAGAGACAAGATGATTGGGCAATCTCCATGCGGGAGAAGATCTCTCAAGGTGAAACCCAAGACCACGACCGTCATCGAGTGGATTGGTCGACACAAGGGGCGCATTTACATACCGCCGTTGATGGCGAAGCGGAAGATCTTGGATGAGGCTCATAAAGTAAGTACACTCGCATCCGGGAATGGTCAAGATGTACCAGAACTTGAAGGCCGAAGTTTGGTGGCTGGAATGAAAAGAGACGTAACTCGCACGTAGCCGGGTGTCTAACTTGCCGAAAGTAAAGATTGAGCACCGGCGACCCCCCGGTCTTCGCAAGGACTAGAAGCGCCGGAGTGGAAATGGGAGAATGTGACCATGGATCTTGTGGTAGTCTACCTAAGATCGTGCATCACGATACCATTTGGGTGATCGTTGACCGATTAACCAAGTCGGCACATTTCATACCCATTAGCATCCATTACTCTCCGAATGATTGGCCGCAATCTATATCAAAGAGATCGTGAGCGCACGGAGTCCCTAAGAGTATTATCTACGATCGGGATACTCGATTCCAATCCGCTTTTGGCAAGCACTACATGAAGGAATGGGTACCAAGTGAAGTTCGTTCGGCTTATCACCCTCAAACCGACGGTCAATCGGAGAGGACGATACGTATTTGGAGGATATGCTGCGAGCATGTGCCCTGGATTTCAAAGGAAATTGGGACGAACACCTCTCACTAGCAGAATTCGCGTATAACAATAGTTATCATTTAAGCATACAAATGGCCCCATTCGAGGTTTTGTATGGGCGAAAGTGCCAATCGCCTTTATGCTGGACAGATGCGTCTGAAAAGTAGTTGCTTGGACCGGATATGCTAAAAGAGACCTCCGAGCAGATCACTCTGATCAAGAAGAGACTCCTTACTGCACACAGTAGACAGAAGAGCTATGCAGATAAGAGGAGAAGACCGTTGAAGTTTGAAGTCGAAGACCATGTGTTTCTGAGATTATCTCCAGTAACCGGTGTCGGCAGGACACTGAAGAGAAAGAAGCTTAGTCCGCGTTACGTTGGACCAATTGAAGTGCTAGCCGAGCGAGGACCGGTTGCGTATCAACTAGCGTTACCCCGAACCCGAGTAATCTCCACGATGTTTTTCACGTGTCACAACCGAAGAAATACCTACCGAGATCGTGATCATGTCATAAAGTACGATGATATTGAAGTACGGCATGATAACACCTTTGTAGTCGGCCGGAGCAAATTCTCGAACACCGGGAGAAACGGCTTAGGACTAAAACTATACCGATAGTGAAGGTGGTGGAAGGGTTTGTCACAAAACAGCAACTTGGGAAACCGAGAGTGACATGAAGGAGAAGTACCCAGAGTTTATGGCTCATAGTCTAGTTAGTGTAGATTAAATTTCGAGGGCGAAATTTTGTTTAAGGGTGAGAGAAATGTAATACCCGGATTTTAGCAAATCTGAAATTTCTGAGATAAAGGAAAATTAATGAGTATTTTAATGAAGTAAATTCATGAGATAAAACTGTTATAGAAAATTGTTATAATTATAGAGTAAATTGTCAAAAAAGTTACTGGGAAAATCGATGAAACGAGAATGACTAAAAATGATATAATGGTGATAAAAAAGTCTAAAAATATTATGATAAATATTGAAAGATCATGAAAAATTATGAGAAAAATATGGAAGTGTTATCCCTAATTATGAGAATTTAATAAATTATTTCAGAGGAAATAACATGAAGAAAAGTTTAAAAAGCATTTCGGTAACCATAAAGTAACGTGATGGGGTAAACATTTTTAATATTTTACATAGGATATAAAATGACAATATCGGTATAGAAGTTTGAAAGATAACAATATACTGTAAATTAGTAAAGATAAATATATGAAGAAACCGATCCTGAAAAGATCACTAAACGAAGAAATTAGGCCCGATTAAGCCCTAACGGCGGGGGTAAACAGAATTTTGGTAAAAAATATTATATTTTTAAAAAATGGAAAAAATGATAGAAAAATAAATAAATCTGAATTTTTAAAAGAGGGGCCGAAATTCTTAGTATTTTTAATTAAAAAGAATTGTTTAAATAATTAAAATGGTAATTAGAATAAAATAATAATATAATGCGGTGAGTCGGCTTATAGGCGGAGAGGGAAAAGTTAGAAATAAATTCTACAGGTAAACCAGAGGTAAAGTCTTTTCAGACTGATCAAATAAAGAACAAGTGAATTTTTACACGAAGAAAGAATTTACCAGACGTCGATTCCGCAACCGAAAACCCTAATTCCTAATAAGACGGAAAGCGATCGGATAGAGTAGAGCCGGATAGGCAAAGTGAGAACCTATAGAAACAATTGCGTGTTTTCAAACACGGGATTAAGTTAGGCAACCACCGGACGTTTTACGATTCGACGAATTATTGCCCGAGAAGTTGGTTCTATCGGAGCGATTTCAGAATCGGGACGCGTTTGTCCGAATATCTTCCGACGCACCGGAGAATACCTGGATATGATCAAAAAGAGGATCCAAATAGATAATATGAAAGAGGATGAAAAGATCTTCAAAGTTACATGCCCAGATTTTTGAGTTTCAAGCAAAATCGCGAAACGGCATCGATCGGGTAGCTTTATCGGATAGGAGGCCATAAAGCAAGATGAAAAATCAATCTTTGACTTTTGGGGGACCAAGAGGTCGGCCAAGACCTTGAATGGTCAAGATTGCATCTTACAAAACCCTAGATCCAACGGCGAATCATTTCCGAAGACTTTTGTTAATACCCACCTTGTCCCTCCCTTTTTCTATAAATAGCACCCTTCCCTTCTTCATTCTTCACACCTTTTCTTCTCTCTACCTTGGCCGAAACTTAGAGTGAGAAGCTCTGCAAAAGTTTTGCCTTAGCTCCGAGTAAGTTCTTACGTCCTTAGTTTTTAGTTTCCGTAGTTCTTTCGGTAGTTATAGTAGAACTGTTGTTTTGATCTAGGAAGTTTGAGAATTTGTTCCTATGCTTGTTTTTATGCCTCATTGCATTGAAAGATGCACGACGAGGTAAAAACATAGTGGGGATAATTTTGAAATGGAATACGGTCAAAGTAACGAAGTTCTGGCGAAATTCCGCCAAATTAGGGGTAGAAGGGCAAAATGGTAATTTTTACCTAAAATGCCAGTTTTGATGTCAAATCACTAATGGAAATGACATTACTCCTATAGGGCATCGAAACTCGATTTTTGCCGATTCTTTGCCCGACGTGCGCGGTGAACGTTTCACGTTTTTCCGTAAAAGTACGTTTTCCGCCGAAGTACCTAACGTCGTCAACGAAGGTACGGACGCGTCTTTGTAACACTAATCTTGTACTTCTTAAATGCATATATGTGATAGATACGTTCGTAGACCGATATAGAGCTTTAGCCGGTTTTACGGGTTATGGTCATGATAACGCCGTATGTTTTTCTAGCGCCGAGAACACGAGTGGTATCGTGGCACCGGTGAATAGTGCAAGCTGTTATTGTTGTTTTACATTGTGGGGCTTTACATCTTTGCGTAATGCTTATGTTTTGTCGGCATAATGATCATGCATCCGCCGTATGCTTATGTAGTGATATCTTGTTGTATTGTCTAGAATATCGTTATCTCGTATCTTGTATTGTTTGGGTTTGAGATTAACAGTTACCGAGATTCAATGCGGTGAATTGAATCTCAGCTATAGCATCGAGGATCCGGAGGAATACGGATCGAAGATCGAGGCAGCAAAGATGAGACGTTCAGCCAGAGACTTATCTATCTTTACCGCTTTCGGCCTATCCAATTTCAAACTCTAGGATTCTTGTAATCATTACAATGTTACACTATGGTTGATGTTTGTTATGAATCAGTTACTCACTCGCTCCAATGCTCTACTTTGACTACTCTGCTTGAAATATTTGGAAACGTTTTAAAAAAAAAAAAAATTCTGCCGTTTTCAAATGGGATGTTACACTCATGGCCTAAACACATGTTCATATTATTAGAGCCATGGAAATAAATACCTAATGGTCTATCTTAGCCTCATAGGCTTTCTTACACCCTTAGAGTTCATTCTTATTACCTTTGGCCTTTTCTTTCTTAATTTCGCGAGGTAGCTAAAAGTTGACAACATTTTGGCCAAACTTCGAAAATCATAATTAATTCTATAGGACTCCGATTGGGGTGGATCAAATTTCCATTTGTCACTAATTAAGTCTAGTTTCATGGAAGAATAATCACTAGACTTATTGCTTGTTGTATCATTCCAGTTTTTCATTCTTTCTTTGCTGTCCGAGAAAAGGTTCAGTTTAATAGGTCAATTTCAAATATTTGTATCTCTCTCGAAAACAACTCGAGAATAAGGCGTGTGACCTATCAAATTAAACCTTGTTATGTCTAGCTTCTATCTGGTAAATTTCATGGCAAAACTCAATCATTTACCATTTCAAAATTGAGCCCGAAAATAACTGTTCATTTCTGGAAAATGACATTTTCCAGTTTTCATCTTCCAACTTTGGAAATTCATAATTCTCATTGTACACATCGGATTTGGGTGTTCTTTGGCTCATATTAAAGAGCATGATGTACCAAGCACTCAGGTAGTGTAGTGGTATGATGCTGGCCTATCCATCCTTTGTATCAGGGTTCGACCCTGCCCGGGACCATTAGGTCCCCAATTAAAAAAAAAATAAAAAATAAAAAGAGTATGATGTGTACTAATTATCCACAAAAATTCAGGGTCAAAGGAGTTCATTTACCCGGTTTTACCTTGCTCAAAGATCACTGTTCAGCAGCAAGTTCAATTTTTCCAAAGCAAATGACATCAAGCAAATGAATCCTGTTCACACATGCACCGTTCATCTACGATTTCTTCGTAGCTAACGTCTTTGACTCGTCTCGGCTCAAAGACACAAAAACGAGTAATCAATCGTACAAAGCGCACGTGAGTGGTTCCTAAGCGCACCACGTTAATTCTTCTTAATTCTATAATGGTTTGTGTGGCTTTAAAACACAACCCGAAATTTCCATACGTGAGAAACATGCTTTTATTTTCTTTGATCCAGCCCCATAATCTAATATGCGAAGCCAACGTGTAGAAATCACGAAGCTAGAAGGAAGAGACTCATAAGACTCACCTTGTTTGAACCCAAGCTTCCATGCACGTTCATCTTCTTGCCACTCGGTTTCAGCTTCATCTCCTCTCGGTCTTATCTCCAACATTCTCGTCTACCTCCAACTTTCTTGCTTTCATCTTTCTTCCACATTCTCATTTCGTTCCGTGTCTTCCGTGAAGGCCGAAGGGATGCCTTCCTCGAACTCTCTTGCTCTCTTCCAAATACTCGGCTCATGCTCGGTCTCTCACTTCGGCGTTTCACTCTCGGTTTCTACGGAAGAACGAAGAAGGAAAATGGATAAGGAATGAATGAGGATGGGTTTGGTTTCGGCTTCTCCGACCTCTCCTACTTTAGGTGTGGCTCACTACTAGAAAATAGCAAAATAGTGACGGAATTTGCGACGGAAATAATTTCGTCGCAAAAATAAGCAATTTTGCGACGGATGTAAAAATCCGTCGCAAAAATAAGCCATTTTGCGACGGATATAAAAATCCGTCGCAAATGGAGTGATTTGCGACGGATTTTTCGATCGTCGCAAAATAAGGAAAAGCTTTGCGACGGAAAAATAATTCCGTCGCAAAAAAACTCCTTTTGCGACAGATAATCAGTTCCGTCACAAAACTTGCAACGGAACCAATATTCCGTCGCAAAAAGGCAGACCTATGGCCGCCTTCTTGCGACGGATGAAAAGTTCCGTCACAAGGTTTGCGACGGAACTTGAGTTCCGTCGCAAAAAGTCGCCTTTTTGTGAGTTCCGTCGCAAAATAACTCCATTAATTCCAAATTCTCAGACTCTTTCATTTCGCGAAAACGTTCTCCTTCTCTCCTGTCAGTGTGCTCTCTGCCTCCACTCTGTTCTCCTTCTCTCTCGGTCGTGTCGTGTCCCATTTGGTCCTTCCGGCCGCCGCCGCTCTCCTACTCGTCGCCGTGCGGTCGTGTCGTCGTCCTTTGTCCGCCACTTCGCCGTCCTCGCCTCCCCCTTCCAGGTAAGTTTGAATTTTGTTTATTTTTTAATGGAAAAAACATGGCATTAATTAATAAATGAAAATTCCCTATTACTCTAGATCCATTATTTGCGGCTTGATTTTGCTAACTATCTGCGGTTTTGGGTGCCACGATTCCTCTAATAGATCAACGTGCAAATATTTAAAAATAATCATTATTTAGATGATTTTGTTGTTGATGCAATTAGTGACTTTTATTAGGGATAATCTAAAATAAGAGGGGCCACGTTGATGATTTGTTATTTATTGTTATTATTATTAAATATACTATTTACTCTGCTCTAATAATCTGAATTATGAACTTTCCTGGGATGCAAATTATATATATGTTGTACATAATGATGAATTAATATGAAATATAATGCCCCGAGGAAAATAATTTCTCCAAAATAATTGTAAACAATGCCTTATATTAAGGGCAAGAAAAATAATTGATTTTATATATAAACCGATCAAGTAAATTAAAGAATTTGAATTACGTAATTGCTTTTCTATTTTATAATTTTGTAATTGCGTATTTTTTTCTTGTTATATGTTAAATTTATGTATAATATATTATCTTGATAGTTAGAGATATTTTAGGATCTAATCGGATTATGAAATTTGAATTTTGTAATTGCTTTTTGTTTTATAATTCCTAGATATTAGGATCGCCTTTTATAATTTCTAGATATTATGATCTGCCTCTATAATCCTAGATATTAGGATCGACCTAAACCGATAAGTAGATTATAGAATTTGAATTTTGTAATTGCTTTTCTGTTTTATAATTCCTAGATATTAGGATCGGCCTCAAATGATTTTATACATTTCTTTTTTATTTCGTAATTTTTTTTTATATTTTTAGGAATCAAGTTTTGCGACGGAATGACCATACCGGTGCATCGACACGAGGAGATAATGAAGCATATGCATATTCTACATCAGTCCCTAATGAAGGACAAGGGTGTATGGTCGGTTCCTGGTGATGATGATGATCATACTTCTACTGTTTAGAATTTTTTTTTAGTACATATTGTTCGCAACATTATTATTTATATCTTGTTTTCTCTATGTAAACTCTTTATAATTGTTATTTTGACTTTTTTAGTACATATTATTCGCAACATTATTATTTATATCTTGTTTTTTCTATGTAAACTCTTTATAATTGTTATTATATATATTTTTATAGTTTATAACTTTTTTATATATTTTATTTTATAATTTTTTGAAAACAATTTTTTTTTTTTAAAAAAATATATTTTTTTAAAAAAATGTTAGAATTTGCGACGGATATGGAATCAGTCACAAACTCAAAACGTTGCGACGGATGGGAATTTCCGTCACAAATTTGCACATTGCGACGGAAATAAAAATCCGTCGCAAGAAATTTCCGTTGCGGTCGCGACGGATTTTTATTTCCGTCGCAAATTGTGACGGATTTTTCCAATTACGTCGCAATCGACGCCCTTTTTGCTACGGACAAAATCCGTAGCAAATTCCGTCGAAATTGATTTTGCTACGGAAAAGGACTTTTTTGCTACGGATTTTTTCCGTAGCAAAAATCGATTTTTTAGTAGTGGCTCCTCTCTCACCCTCTGCGTTTTCCATTTCTCGCCGAAGGAAGCAAATGGAAATGGAGGAGTATGTGGCGTCCGCGAGTTCAAGAGACATGGTGGAGCAAAGCGGACATGTTGGAGACACAAGAAAAGTAGTGGATCAAAGTGCTAACATGCCGATACGCGAGAAAACAATCGGCACGGGCATTTGTGCATGTAGATGAGCTGTCCGTTAATGACTAAAACAACCGTGTATTTCTTTTCCGTCGAGATGGTGCGCACGAGCCTTGTTTTCAAGAGACGAGAGGAGTAGTGGAGCATGGGCGTTTGTGCTTGCTGAATTCCAAGAGCATATGCCTACCTCTATTGTTCGAAAAAAAAAAACACATGCAATAGGTGTGTGTGTTATGATCTCTCATCGGTTCCTTTCTTTTATTCCTGGCCTAATGAATTAAATAAAGCGAGGAAGTTTGGCTTCACGTGGCTTGCTTCATTGTTCATATATTATGGGAGCACGTGTGAACTTGAGACATGAAAGGGTCTTTGGATAAGTTCAAGCATATGGACCGAAATGAGTTGAGAATAATGGGCTGAATTGGTTCTGTAGCATATGGGTCAAATGAGATAAATAGAGTGAATGAGTATCAACGCATTGCTGAATGCTTATTCTCCAAATTGGTGCTGCATGAATGGTTTAAAAGAGATCCCAATTATTTTACTCTTGGGTCCCACGAGCATGCTTCCAATATTAGCTTGGTCATGCATAATTCATCCAACCCATAATACTTCTAAGTTGATATTCTCATTTTCTTTTCAATATTGAGCCATCAAACTTCAATAATTCTTTCTCAAAAATTCAAGGAAAATATTTCTTAACTTCCAATAATTATTTTTGGCCATAAATTATTGGTTTCTAAAATTTCTAGGCCAAAACTTATCCCTTACAAATATTCATTGAATTTATTCTTTTCCCAAAGATTTAAGGAACATAGGCCTCAAATTCTAAACATTCATTTTATTAATTATTCAGGCCAAATCTTCACCATTAATTCCCTTTCAATATTTCTAATTTCCCAATTCCAAAATTTGGGATGTTACGGGAAGGCCAACAATGAGTTGAGAATTAGTTGCTTCTAGCTCAATAGCATTGTTTGATGATTCTGTTCCATCATCCAGATGTTCCATTACAACTTTGTGTAGCCTGCAAGCAATCAATTGGAATTAATCTCGAAGATTGATGCAAATCCAAATGAAAGACTCCACATAAATAGGGGCCTTGAATTAGAAGGAATTCCGTCCCTACTTGAACAATGAGCAAAGAAATGGAAAGGAGGCCTTCAAAGATAAACCCTAAAGGAATCTCAAGTCAAAACTCCTCTATTCATTGAGGAATAGGTTGGACAAAAGCAATCAAATCTCATATGGACATGATAGGGTACGCTCCCAAACAACCTATGTTTCCTAATCCCCTTCAAAAAGATCAAATAGAACCCTAATAGAAGCCCATTTCGGACAGAACCAGGAAAAACATACCTTATGACATAACTTCCCCAAAATTCGCTGTAAAATTATCGGTCATACATCTAAATCACACATATGCTAACGACGGCGAAAGTGGTGACTTCTCACGGCGGTGATAGTGGCGACTTCTCATGGTGTCGCTCATGTTCCACAGGGCATACGAGAAAGAGTGATGATGGTAAAGAGTGCAACAAACATCCGACTTCTTAGTTTTCGTTTCCTCTTTTCTTTGGACCATGGGTTAGGGGTACTATTAGAAAATAACCAACATTTAAATATTCTAGATTGGGTCGTTGACCCAATTTAGAATATATTGAGTTTATTAGCCTTATATAGAATTTTCCTATTTCAACCATCTTTATATGAGATTCTCCCTATTATCAATTCCTTTTATAATTTAATTTGTCTCTACACTGTTCAGTATGGATATGCATTTTAATGTTAATTTTTTTTTTCTAAACTCAGGAGAATATCTGATTTGAGGGGACAACCAACAATGACTTTTCCTAATCTGGAGAATTTGAAATCATTGAAATACTTGTGAGTTAATTAAGAATCCTTTTCTGCTGAGATATATATTTATACATGAAAATCTGTTTCATGCACTTTAACAATTTTATGAACTCTGATCTCTCTTACCATACTTTTTGTTACCTTATTATTAGGTCATTGAGAAATTGCTCAATCAGTGGTTCAATTCCACATTATATTGGTGAAATGGAAAGCTTATCTATGATGTAAGTTTGCTCAAAATCAATGGTTCCATTCCAAATTATATGGTTACTCAAATCAAATTTTACCAATATAAATTCTCATTGGAGTAGTATGCCATCAATCAATATTATTAATCGATATCAATATAAAATATAAATTCTATGTTTTTTCTCTATATATTATTATTTTTAGTATAAACAATAAGAACCATTGATTTAGTAATAATTATAATGATAACAGAATTTTATGAGGTCATGTTTGTGTTCCATATGTGGATGGCAGAGATTTGAGTTTCAACAATTTAACTGGCAACATCCCAGATCAAATACAGGAATTGGAAAAATTAAATTACATGTAAGTAAGCATATTCCACAAGTATAACTTATTTTAATTTCTTGAATTTTTTGGCCAAATTGTTTCTTAGAACTTAATATCTTTTTTATTTGACCTTTTTAAATTATGCATGCAGGTTTTTAACTGAAAATTCGCTCAGTGGGGAAATTCCAGGATGGATACTGAAAACCAAAGAGAACTTGTTAGTACAATTTTTCCACCTATTTTTTCAATTAAATATACCTTAGTCTTAAAATTTCTTCAAATATACCCATACAACTCTATTAGATTTCCATATCTTTCTCAATAGATTTCTGTACCGTCATAGTCATGATTCATGCACAAAATTAAAATTGAATACCTTAAATTCATGGAGTTGGTCTTATTCACAAAGAGATATAACATAATGTGAGTGTCTGAAGAAAGGTTAATATGAATTATTGGAAAAACATTAAAATACATATATAATTCCACTCTAATTTCTCGTATATAGGGATTTATCTTACAACGATTTTTCAAAGACTTCTGCTCCTATTTGCCAGTTCAACGATATGTAAGCCTCTCTCTCTCTCTCTCTCTCTCTCTCTCTCTCTCTCTCTCTCTCTCTCTCTCTCTCTCACACACACACACACACACACACACACACACACACACACACACACACACACAAAAGCCATTATATTATGTAAATTGGGACTTAGCTTGATGCTTTGTAATCCTGATGAAGCCTTATTTTTGTTACACACAGAAACTTGGCTTCGAGCTTGTCACCTTCAGCAAACACCTCGTACGATTATATTTGTGGTTGTCTTGTTTTAATTATTCTGCAACATTTTTTCACTCATCTAATTATATTATTCATCTTGTAGATTTACTTGCCTGAAAAAGAACCTTCCTTGTGAAGGAAATCCCAAGTGTGAGTGTCCAAAAACTTCCCCAACAACAGTTTCTATATATTATATGTGAATATTGATATTATGATCCTTTTTTTTTTTACAGATCATTCATTGTTCATAAACTGTGGAGGTCCAAAGATGGATTACAAAGGGAATGAGTATGAAAATGACCTGAATCAAGATGGTATCTCGTACTTTTATCTTAGAGACAAATGGGCTTATAGCAGCACAGGATTATATTTTGGAAATTCTGATGCTGATTACGTAGCAACAAACACATTTTCTCTCAACATCACTGGTCCTGACTTGTACCAAACCGCTCGTCTTTCACCTTCATCCCTTAAGTATCATGGCCTCTGTTTGCTCAATGGAAATTACAATGTCAAGCTTCACTTTGCTGAGATTATGTTTTCTAATGACCAAACATTCAGCAGCCTTGGCAGGCGCATATTTGATGTTTCAATTCAAGTGAGTATCATGTTTTAGCATCTAGCTAGAGAGAGTCTTCAGTCAATCAGGACTTGGTATTTTTTTTTATGAAAAAATAATTTTTTGGTCCTTACATTTTTGTCTCAGTTGTAATTTGTTCATATACTTTGACTTGTGTAGTTGAGTCACTACAGTTTAACTTTGTTATAACTCAATCCCTAAACTTTGACCACTGCAATTCAATGCTTCTATAGTTTTAGCCATTTTATAATTTAATCTCACGTCTTAGAAAATAAAACCATATATATAATAAAGGTTGTAGACTAACTTAAAAAAGGGATGGTTAAAACTATATAGGCTGAGTTGAGTTGCAGTAAGTCAAAGTTCAAAGAATGAGTTATAACTGAGTCAAAACTATAGAAATTGATCAATTATAATTGAGTTAGAACTATAAGGGATTCATGATACAATTTCAACTTTTGTTTGGAATTATATGGACAGGGTCAAAAATATTTGAATGAATTTAACATAATGGAGGAAGCTGGTGGAGTTGGTAAGGGCATTATCAAGGACTTTAACGTTGATGTGAATGATAACAGCTTGGAGATCCATTTATATTGGGCAGGCAAAGGAACTACTGCAATTCCTAATAGAGGTGTATATGGACCTCTTATATCTGCTATTTCAGTCACCCCAAGTAAGTCGATCAATTGATCAGATACTACTTCTGATCTTTAATATAAGAGTTAAATAATTAATTCGTGAATTATATTGAGAAAATTAGTTAAATTAATTATTTGTAATCAATATGTATTGATTTTCCTAAAATACCTTCTTTAATCATATGCATTAGAATTATCCTTGATGAAAACCCCCTACATATGTTCAAAGTAAATTGATGTCATTCAGGACCAAAATGAACCCATTGTTGTCTAGCTTTTATATTTAGAATGGGAGGGTGTATATAATTACCGATTTTCACACTATAAGTTAAGACCCTTTGATTTTGATATGTGTGTGTGTATGCATGAATAAAATATAAGCATTTATATTTTGTTGCAGACTTCAAAGTTCCTGCAAAAAGGCTTTCTGGTGGAGCCATAGCTGGAATAGTTGTGGCTGTAATATGTGTGATCTTCATACTCATATTGTTTGTCCTTTGGAAAATGGGCTTCTTAGGTCGTAAGGACCATGGAAACAAAGGTAAGATCAAAATTAATAATCATTTGATTTTTCTTTTAGTAATTAATATAATCTTCTTTGTTGCAGAAGTCTCAGATCAGCTGGAAATGAGTTTTTACTCTTTAAAATAATTCAAAGATGACAGTAACTTTGCTCCATAACATAATATTTTACTTTTAGAATGTGACATCAACTTGACATGGAGCAGCAGTAAAAATTTGGTGTAACTTGTAACGGGAGGTTTTAAATTAGATTTGCATGATTTATATCTTATTATTTTATTAAATTTTTATGTTTGATTATTATTTAATTAATATATGAAAATTTAATATTAGAAACGAATCAGCTAGATAAAAGTTTTGAAAATCCTTCTTAAATTTATAAAAATATTACACCTGAATTATGTTTAGCAAGAATTTATAAAAAATTGTAAATAAAGAACTTAATTATGCATATTTAATAAATAAGAATGTATATAAGTTTTTTTTTGTGGATACAAGAATATATGAAAAACCTGGTTCTTCCGTTCATAGGTTAAATAAAATCCAATTGGGGTTTAGTATTAAAAAATAAAATAAAAATCCAATAGGGGTATGAGGGTGAAACGGACCAATATGCTTCATTGTTTTCTAGCCTCCCCAGTGAAACTCCCCTTTCAAGTGGTGTCTTCACTAACCTTTATCTCCACTTCGTTTCGACTTAATTTCACTATCATTGGATTGACTTTTAATGGTGAAGATTTTTATATCATATTAAAAATATTATTGTAATATTAAATATCAAATGATAATAATATTTTTACAGAACAAATTTGAACCATTAAATGTCAATCTAATAATAGAGAAATTAAGTAAAGAGAGAGGTTAGTGGAGGCACTTTTTTACTTCCAGGACCGCATGAAGCAGCAGCAAAAAATCCCTTTGACTCCATCGTGCAGTTAGGAAATAATGGTCTTTTCTCAATCCAAACAAAAAAAAATGACCAAAAGTGACTTTTATCTTTTTAACATACGTTTGTATCGGTAAAACGTGAATCCAAACCAGCTGAAATCACTACACCGCCATCTCTAATACTCAAAACATCATTGCTATACATGATGCTTTCTAGAAAAGAAACTTATGAGGCCATTAATCACTCAATCAGAGCTTAAGTGTGCATTATCATCACCATAAAATAAAGGCTTTGTATGGTTCATGATTGCCTAAAGAGGAAACAGGTGTTTTTTTTTTGTTATCTTTCAATATATTTGAGGCATTCTAGTACTAAATGTGGCATCTCTTTGTAGGGATTCAAACTTTTGTTTACTATATTGTAAAAATAATTCAAAAGGCATAAAAATGAATATCATATCAGCTTTATTTTGGACTGGGGCTTTGGAAGCGATGATCACAGTGCAAGAAGAAAATCTTGATAAAAACATAATAATATACCATGAAATATGTGACTTCAAATTAATTAATAACACTTTCAAATATTTTTAAAAAGAAATATTTTCCATATTTATAACTCAGCTAAAAGAAATTTTACATAGCAGAGTTTTGGAGTTTGATGATTGAATCATTTACCCTTGTCACTATTAATTAGTGTGAGTTGGTGTCTGATGGTCTCAACGGGACACAACTTGGAAACCCATATGAGATTCACACTGAGGCATAGTCAATAGCAGAGGAAGAGAAAGTTAGAGCTATTTCTGTCGTAGTTAAAAACCATGATGTTTCAAATCGCGATACTCCTCTTCGTTTGGTTGCTAAAATTTATGATGAAGCGGCCACTGAAATGCTTCTTTTGCTGGGGCAGATAAAAATTTGTAGAACAAGTCAGGTTTGAGTGCTCTTTATCAACAACCATTTTATGGTTCGGTATTCTTGTCCTTGATCAAGTCTTTTAAAGTTGTCCAGAGTAACGCTGCTATTTAATGGGACAAAGTCAGAGAACCTAAATAACAATGGTAAGTACATTACTACATGCAGAAGCCACTTGGATTGGGACGTTCCATCTCCTACCTACGTTAATATATCACAACTTTGCAATTGCAACCCCACAAAAATAATCATTAATTATATAATTTGACCTATTAGGGTGGCTTAAGGTGGATAATATATTTTGGCCCAAAAAAGTGGATAATATATAAATATACCGCCCTCCTTCTTTTAAACATATCATTATTTATCCAACCTTACTAATTAATATAGATCCAACATGGATCAGACCCAAACAAACTCATTTTTCTTAACATGCAAAAAATAATTAAAGAAATTGATAAAAATTGTTTCGGGTTCATTTCATAGGACTAGTAAATCATCCTCATCCATGCACATTGTAAATAAATTAATTTATTAAAAATTAATTAACTTCATTAAAGATATCTTAAATTTAATTTTCATACAAATTACCTTCATCCAATGAATATCATTAAGTTTATTTACTTTTACCATTACTAATTAACGACTAATTAATAGGGAAAATTGTTTGCAGGGCCCTTTTAGGTGTAAAAATCCCTGAAAAGGCCCGCAAAAACTGACAATACCTGAAAAGGCCTAAGGCCTTTTCAGGTATTTTCAAAGTCTGGGGTGAGTTGTTAACGGGGCTGATATAGTTGTTAACTTAAGATCTTGATATAGTTGTTAAATGAGCTAATTAGGTTGTTAGAAAATTGTTGTTAACAAGTATGATATAGTTGTTAACGGGAGACTTGATATAGTTGTTAAATGGGCTGATTCAGTTGTTAGAAAATTGTTTGAAAATATTGTCAGTTTTTGCGGGCCTTTTCAGGGATTTTTACATCTAAAAGGGCCCTACAAACAATTTTCCCTAATTAATAAGCAAATGATTTAGAAGTGGCATGTTATAAAAAAAAAACAAAGAAAGTTAAGTGGCATGAAAATTCCTCAATAACTGAGAGATCATGGATTTATTTTTGCTCATAGTTTCACTCTCTAAATTAGAGAAAGAAATTTTTTATCAAAATTCAAAAAATAATAATAAAGAACTGTCTTTCGGATATGGTGGGTAGATAAGGGAAAAGACGAGCAGTTTGTAGAATCTTGGACCATATATAACATTGAGAGAGAACATATGTGTTAAGAAATATAATTGGGGAAGAATTAAAATGGAGAAGATGAAGAATCTCATTGTATTAATCTTATAGAGCAACAATCTCAAACAAAGAGTAACCCACTAGGGTTAACTCTAAAACCTAGAAGGAGGCCATATTAACTCCCACTACTACAAAATATAGATACTATTTCTCTAAAAGACGTCATTTTTTTTTAAAGGAAGTAAAAAAGAAGACGGTAATATTTTTGTAATTACGTAGAGACTTTTGACGTCCTAATTTAGAAAAATGACGCCAAAAGTTACTTTTGGCGTCCTATTTTAAAATTAAGACGCCAAAAGTGTGCAATAAAAGAAGTACTTTTGGCGTCCTTTTTGAAAATTAGGACGCCAAAAATGTTGCTTTTGGCGTCCTATTTTAAAATTAGAACATAAAAGAAGTACTTTTGGTGTCCTTTTTGAATATGAGGACGCCAAAAATGCTGCTTTTGGCGTCTTATTTTAAAATTAGGACGCCAAAAGTGTACCCCACATTAGTTCTAAGAAGTACTTTTGGTGTCCTTTTTGAAAATTAGGACACCAAAAATACTGTTTTTGACATCCTAATTTTAAAATAGGACACCAAAAATAATTCAAAAAAATAGTTTTGGCATCACACCTCCCAATGCGCCCCTGCACTACTGCAATGACTTCACCTCACGTCTCTCTCTTCTTCTAAACAAAAAGAAAAATCATGATTTCACCTAACATCTCTCTCTTCTTCTAAACAAAAAGAAAAATCATCTCTCTCGACCAAATCCCTTTCAGATCCAAATCATCTCTCTCGCCCTCATCCCTTTCAGATCCAAATCGTATCTCTCGCCCTTTCGTGCTTCATCTGTGCTCGATCTCTGTCGGTCTTCGATGCTCGATCTGTGTGGCTCTTCCATGCTCGATCTGTGTCGCTCTTCTGTGCCCGATCTGTGTCGCTCTTCCAACTATATCGGTCTTCTTTTTCTATCTTCCGACTTTGTCGCTCTTCCGGTTGTGTCGCTCTTCCATGCTTGAGGTTAGATCTGGAATTTTGGATTTGTTAGTCTAATTATTGTTAGATCTGGAATTTTTTTCATTTTTCCTTGGGTTCTTTGTTTTTTTTTTGTTTCCATTGGACCAATGTTCTTTGTCTTCGATTTATGGTTTCTTTAATTTTTTGTTTCGATGGGCTTCTCCTTTGCAATATTGCTTCTCCAGTCAAGAAGTTACTGTGATCTATCTTTGATTTGATTATGGTGAAATTAATGAAATTGTAGAGGAAGTGAATGAAGAAATGTGTTACACAGTTGCCATTAATCTCGTTTTGCTATGGTTTTTGATTGAGTGGATGGTAGAGGTAGTAATCTGAATAAGTCGGCCTCTGTTCTCCCTCACAGCGTTTGTTGTTGTTTTTTTTTTTTTTAAAGAAATGATATGGCATCCTAAATAATTTTAGGACGCCTTAAATCTCTTTTAATGCGTCCTAAATAATTTGGGACGCCATATCCTAACTTTATTACGCCCCTGGGATACGCGTCCCTATGTTTTTGGACGTTAAAAGTCAAAAATAAAGGACGTTAAAAGCATTATTTCTAATAGTATCCCTCTCTACATAAGGTGAGGGTTCCACACCCAACACTAATCAATCATATTAGTTAAGACCTCTTTATATAGACTAGGGCCCTAACTAACTCTCTAACTAATTAATCATTTAATTTCACCTTATATTTCTAACACGTCCCCTCAAGTTGAATACTATTTATCTTAAATGTGTTCAACTTGAACAATACAAAAATAAGGGGTAAGGTGAATTAAATTGACCAGTTTTTTTTTTTTCAATTAACAAAAATAACACAATGATTTCTTCAAGACAATCTTCTCTCATTCACTTCTAGCATCTTCTCTCATAGACAACCTATCGACAACCCACTGAATACATTTCCAAGTATGTCTCTAGCAGCAAAAGTAGTGGCAACTCCTCCAATAATAAATTGCACAGCCACTCCACAACCCTCAGATAGAGCCATTATACCAATCCCAAATAGATCCAGTGGATCTTCCAAAGCACCCCAAATACTTTTCTCATGAGGAACTTGCTTCTCAGATGTTTTTCCATCAACACAGAAATGCACAGTAGAACTAAGAAGGTCATGGAGTTAGCTCATCAAAGGCTTCTTTAACCTTTTGAGTAGAATACGTTACTGTCTCTACTACACTTGCAGATTGACCAAAACCCATTTCAGATGTTTGGAGGCGAGAAAACAACACTCGACAGACAAGCAAGATCACGAACGGGATTGATGTCTGGAGGTGACAAACCGCACTCGACAAAACATTTAGGGCCCGAATGTGTGTGTGTGTGTATATATGGGAGTCTAAATCAAAACTCATTAAAAAAGTATATGGATCATTGGCTAATGAATGAAAGAAGAGACAAATTAAAAACGGAGAAAAGCCGTAAAGCTTAGTACGCTAACTAAGGTGAAGTGTGAAATGTGGACTTTGGAATGAATTTGGATGCTCATTAAGAGTGATGAGTATCCAAATCTGGATAGTCCATTTTCAATTTTTATTTTGAACTAAAATTATTTTAAATACTTTAAATAAAAATAAATAAAATTTAACAAGTTAAAAGTTGAGGTGAAATGGGAGAGTGGGGGAGATATTAAAATTAAATTGAGTAGATGATATTAAGGAAATGAAAAGGGGGAGTATTCTGATTTATGCATTTGGATATTGAGGAAAAAGTCAAGTAATGAAAAGACCAACCATGAAATTATAGGGAGGAAAAAATATATTAAAAACATTGTTTTTTTTAGAGAGGATTCAAGGAAAATGCTCAAATATTTTAGTTTTGAGGTGACAAACAAGGCTTTAACTTTTGACCAATATTCATGGTACTTCAGTTTTATCATCTGAGCTCGCTTTTCTTTTTTCTTTTTTCGTATATATTCGGGGCATTAGCCCAAGAACTCAAGACTGTATCAGTACATTTCGTGGATAAAATAGTACTACCTCCGGTCCTAATTATAGGACCTAGTTGACTTTTTTTTTGGAGAGATTAAGGAAGCTAAATAAGTTACTTAATCATTTTATATGTTATATTTTCTTAGATTATATATTAGTTTATTAGTCAAATTATTAAGTTTGAAGAAAAAATAAAAATAAAAATGCTTTAAACTAATTTAATTAACTTCTTTAATCTCTTCAAAAAAAGTCAACTATGTCTTATAATTAGGACCGGAGAGAGTACATATCAGACGCCATATAACTGTTTTGAATTTTCCTTCCCCACTTAATGGAGTCCTCGCCATATAATTCATTTGGAGGGGGAACAGCCAGCACAAGTCCCTTCCCTACTTCATTGACCAACTCTTCAATCCTTGCCATATCCTATTGACCAGTCGCATTTATCATCCCACTGACCAAAACTTCTTTTTCCCCTACTGTTAACTGTCTAGTGCATTTTCAATTAACACTAGTGCAAAAAAGAGCTTTAAGACCGGACAAAAGAGGCATCGTAAGACCGGACCCGCGACCGGTCTTGTTTCAGCCGATATTAAAAGTCCACATTTAAGACCGGACTCAAACCGGTCTTAAAGAAACTCTTTTAAACCGGACATTTAAAACATTAGGTCTTAAAAGTCGTACTAAATAAAGCTGAAATATTTTTTGTTCGGTCCTAAAACTCAACTTTTAAGACCGGGCAAAAAATCGACCGTTCTTAAAAGATCAAAATTATAAGACCGGACAAAAATAAATCCGGTCTGAAAAATAGCGGCTTCTAAGACCGACGAATAATTATACGCGGTCTTAAAAGACGACTTTCAAGACTCGGACGGTAAAAATGTCCGGTCTTAAAAATTTATTTTTAGACCGGACGTATAAATACACCGGTCTTAAAAGACAAACTTTTAAGACCGGCTTAATATCAAATATGTACACATGACCTTTAAGACCGAACATATTGATACATCCGGTCTTAACAGTTGAACATTTAAGACCGGCCTATTTATTACCGGTCTAAATTTTCCCAAATTTTTTCCCTATTCCGTTATTCTTGATCATATATATTCACAAATCCACCACCCAATCCAGCACTAAAAGTCGATACTTTAAGTACAAGCTATGAACAATTATAAATAAATTGAATTGGGAAAAAGAACACAAATGTTATTCATGAGTTATGTAGCTTCTTAATTAATGAATATACTATGACTACAACACATAAATTAATTTATACAATAAGATAACTTACTTACAATGCAAATACACAATAAGTTACAAATACAACATACATGCCCAATGGAATATTCACCATGCCTTCATCGATTCCCACCCAACAACGTAACATCCTCTTTTCTAACATGCCCCTTTGGATCCTATCCGCCACAAAAATAAAACAAGAACCAACGTCATAGTCAGTGACATTGTTTAAGAACATAGAAAGAATATAATATAGTTAAAACCTTAAAGTTTTTAAAGAAGTTTGCATATGAATATTACCTTATGAATTATATTGACTCTTTTATAAAGCGATATCCTCCCAAATCCCTTCTTGATGATCATTTCTTCTAGGGTTCATTATCTCGCTTCATCTTCTTCGTTCATTTCCGGTAGACCCCTTGAAAAAGGAGTACTCTCAGGAAGACCATAATTTGAATGAGTTTCCTCATCAATATCAATGACCCTTTTTCCTTGGAGAGCTACAGGCCACATTTTATTTTCTTGATCGGTGATATAGAACACTTGTTTCGCCTGGTCTGCCATAATAAAAGGTTCATCACTAAAACTTCTACCATTGACATCGACTAATGTAAATCCTAGCCGATCGATCTGAACACCATTATTGACATTAACCCACTTGCATTTGAAAATGGGAAATCTAATTTTAACATAGTCTACCCCTCCCAAATCTCTTCAATAACCCCATAATATGGCATGACTGCCAATGAAAGCCTCTTGTGTTTCAAACTGGAGAAGTGCATAGATTCAGCCTCTAACATAACACCACTGTCCTGCCATTCGTGCTAAGGGCAAGCCTAAGGTTCCTAGGTTCTTCGCCGAAGTTCGGAAATAAATGATCGATTTTCTTCCATTGAGAAGAATTGGCCGGATGTCGAAGCTTTCCATCAGAAATCCTCTCATCTACATGCCACCTCAGATTTTTTGCATCATTTTCATTCGCAAACAACCGCTTGAACCTTGGTATGATTGGAAGATACCACAACACAGGCCCCTTATTTGACTTGTACCTTGGGGTTTCACATATCGGACATGCTTCTCTTCAAACTCTTTTCTATACAATACGCAATCATTTGGGCATGCATGGATCTTTTTGTAGAAAGTGGACGAGTATTTTCTTAGCATCATAGTATCGATGCGGCAACACATTATCATCCGGAAGTATGACCTTAAAAGCCTCAAGCATTTCAGAAAAACTCTTGTCGCTCCATCCATGACGTGCCTTCAAGCTTACCAATTTCAATACAGCGTTCAACAATTGGTATTTTTTACAACCAGGGTATAGCGGGGTCTCGCATCATCGCACATATTACCATATGCATGTGATTGATGAAAAGCCTCTTCTCCTACATCACGAATAATGTCCTCTATGTGATCATCCATATCCGTGTCATTATCATCAAAGGCCACTTCCTCATGTTGAGATCCACTTGTTATTTTTTCACCATGCCATACCCATACTGTATAAGTCTTACAAAATCCTTCACAAATTAAATGTGTGTGGATAATTTCAGGACTTAGTCGACTCTCATTCAAACATTTTACACAAGGGCAATAAAACTTCCCACTATCATCATGGGCATTTTGTTTAGCAAATTCTATAAAGTCCCTCACCCCATTTTGATATTCAACACTCGTCCGTAATGCAGTTATCCAACCGTGATCCATAGTAGAATTCCTATTTATGACACAGATATAAAATAAGGCAACACCAAATTCATATTTATTCTCAATGTCGGTTATGTCAATTTTTTTTTTTACGTAGAAACTTGCCCATTAAATGCATAACGAAGAAACACTTTTGGTCATAAATGTATCACAGTGAATCCAAGAAGAAAAATTAAAGCATGACGAGGAAATTAAATGCATCGTGTGAAGGTCTTGTGGACTCACCTGTAGCATATAAATTCAAATACGTTTGCGGAGTCTTTCTTCTCCCGCCACGAACGTTGATGTTGCAGACGGCAAGAGTAACCTAAAAACATTTGTGGTCGGTTGGGTAGGTCTCGAAGCGCAAATATAATCTTCAAAATACAATATTCATTAACAATAGAGAAACCCACAAGAACATTTCATCGATTTCGTTCAACCTGAGAAAACCATAAAGTTATATAACCGAAACACCTCTTACAAACTTGGTCTATAGACGTTTAGCTAACGAACCGAGAAAGTGATTGTCGAGAGAGCAACGCGAAGCGTCGATGAAGCAACAAAAAACACCGGAGACGTAACACGAGTAATCACTTTGGCGCGAGAAGAGAAGTTCGAGAGAGGAAATTTAATATTCGCGCGACGAGACATGTTTTATTAATTTAGATTTTATTAAGACCGGTTAGTTATAAAGTAGATGGTCCTAAATATATAATTAAATTTTTAGGACCGTAGGGTTAAAAGACTCCGGTCTTAATTTTTTATTTTTATTTAATTTTAAGACCGGAGTCTTATGAAACATCCGGTCCTAAACGTCCTCATTTAAAAAAAAAAAAAAGATTGGCTTTGGCGAGCAACAACTCAATGAAAAAAAATTAAAGGAAAACTTGAGAATATGAATGAATAAAAATTAAATAAAACTGGAGAATAAGCTTCTTTAATTACTTGGAGAATATGAACAAAAAAAAGACACAAGCTTAGTTCATAATGATTTATACATTTCTTGGTGAATATGCACGTACACAAGAAAAAATAAATAAAATAAAAACAAGCAGAAAATTATAAAAAACAAGAATCTGACTAAACATCCTTGGCGATATCGGTATGAAAAGCATTAAATTCCCGCGGATATCGCAAGTTCTGTCTTATTCGCATCACCGCAATGCATCATTAGAGGAAAGAGGAGAGGGTCGCGGTAGGCACGCCGGGGGTCAACTGGTTGGAGAGGGGGAGTAGGAATCTCTTCATGGTGCGAAGGTGGAGGGGGTGCAACAACCTCTTCATCATTCAAAATAACAATGGGTCCAACGACCGAGACTCCTCTGTCATAATAGAACGCACTCTTGATGGAGGAGGCACACCGTATAACGATCTACGGAAGGCACGAGCATCAGGAGTAAGAGCACCCCTATGAGCGGTTCTCTTGTATCTAACCATGGGTTGAGCAGTTGGGGCAGAGAGCCATGTAGTGTGGAGTTACGAGATTGTGAGGGGTTACTAAGGAGAGAGGTATGTTGAGTTACGAGGTATGAGGAGTTTAATAAGGAGTTAAGGACGAGAGAGGTATGAGGAGTTAATAAATATGCGGTCTAAAATTCTATTTTTTTTTTTTCAATTCAATTGATTTTAAGACCGAACTTTAATAATATACCCGGTCCTAAAAGTCTATTATTATTTTTTCAATTCAATTGATTTTAAGACCGACCTTTTAAAATATATCCGATCCTGAAAGTCTATTATTTTTTTTAATCAATTCAATTACTTTTAATACCGACATTTTATCTTATATCCGGTCCTAGAAATCTTTTTTTTTTTCAATTCAATTTTTTTAAAGTAATAATTTTTTCTAATTAGTTTTAAGAACGGATCTTTTACAATATCCGGTATTAAAGGTTCCCGAGTCGTATCCCTACACTCTGTTCAAATGAATGATTCAGAATCTCTTCGACTTCCAGATAAACTTCCCAACTAGGCGTCTCCTCGTATTCTGAGGAACTATGCGTCTCCTCGTTATTGTTTCCGGCATTTCACATTGTTCGGGCATGGTTCTCTATTTAAACCCGATGTTACTTTACTTCCTTCACATTCTTCTCCATCACTTCTGAAACATCCATAGTAATGGCTGCTCCACCACCACGAGGTCCTCCTCCTCCGTCACCTCCGGCTCCGACCATCTACCAGATGATTCAGCACATCCTGGCCCGCCTCGATCATATAGACCGACGTTGCGGCCAGCTTTTTCAGGTCTATCACGCCGTCAATGCAAAGCTGCAGGTGGTACTCGATGCCCAGGACATTGAGTACCATCCTTCAGATGACGACCTCTCCAACGACTCCCTCCCCTCCGACAACGATGGGGGAGTAGATGTTTTTTTTTTTGTCTATCTTTGCCTTCGCTCCTCACGGGGCAGTAGTAAAAAAAAATATAAAGATCTTTTTGTTTCCATATTCGATGTCCTTTTCATTATCTTCTTTCTTTTTCCGACAAAAAAGGAAACAAACAAAACATTGTCCTCGTGTAAATCAACATTAAAAATTCCCACAATACAGTTAAGAACATACAAAAAAAAGATCGTTTACCTTATTCGAATAAAAACAAAACAAATGACTATTCTTGTTAAGGTTGGACCGTCGTTGTCGTCGGTGTTACCTCGACCTGAGTTGAATATTTTCAGTTTCCTTTTAGTATCTTCCTTATTTTCCGACAAAAAGAAAAGAGACAATGAAAAGGGAAACCGATAATGCTACTCAACATCAAGAGAGGTAACATCGACGACAACGAGGGACCTAGCTTGAGCGAACGCCGTAACCTCGGTTGTCTTGAACCCGAAAACCGAGTCAAAAACTATTAAGAGGAAACAAATATATACACAATCCTAAAGGTTAAGCCATATTTTTTAAAAAATATTTTTATGACTGGAACTTTTAGGAGCGGAGATATAACAAAACTACGGTCTTAAAAGTCTAGACATATTTTTTTTGTTAATTAAACGTAGACATTTAGGACCGAACAAAATATAAAAATTCGGTCCTAAAAGTCTAGCGAATTATTAGAAGACTTTTAGGACTTGATGTTTAAGTCATATGCGGTCCTAAAAGTCTAGCCATAGTTTTTTTAGAAATAAACGAAGACTTTTAGCACCGGAGGTTTAATAAATATGCGGTCCTAAACGTCTCGCCATATTTTAAAAAATAAACGAAGAAGATGGACTTTTAGGAGCGGTTATTTAACAAATTTACGGTCTTAACGTCTAGACATATTTTTTAATTAATTAAACATAGACTTTTAGGACCAGTCGTACCATAAAGATGCGGTCCTAAAAGTCTAGCAATTTTTAGAAGCCTTTTAAGACCGGAGAAATAATTACGTCCGGTCCTAAAAGTCTAGATATAGTTTTTTTAATATAAATGAAGACTTTTAGCACTGGAGGTTTAATAATTCTGCGGTCCTAAAGGTCTCACCATATTTTTAGAAATAAACGAAGACTTTTAGCACCGGACTTTCAGATAGTCTCTTTTTTCTCATTTACAACATCATGTACCTCAAATTTCAAGCACTAAATATCTAGAATGAATGAACGAATTTCTTCAAAAAATATACAAATTTATTATTGAATTACACATTGTGCGTATATTTTACAAATGAATTTAGGAATTAATTAGTTCATATAGATATTCACAAAACAAATTGCGTATGTGCTCAACTTCATCATCAGGAAAGGGAGCAGGTCCGGCAAACATCTGTAATCAAAGACAGAAACTGAATTAACTTGCATGCATATTTCATATGTAACATGAAGCCGTAAACCGAATTCGGCCACAATATGTAACATCAAATACATTTACCTTTGAGAACAATTTTGTCGTTCTTCTCCTGATAACATCATACATGTGTTTCATGACGTACAAGCCACATAAGTTGGACCCCGTTGGTTGCCGATGGGTCTAAAATGAATAAGAAATATATATTAGAGCTAGCATATATAGCTTATTGACCAAGTTCACAAGGCAGTGCGCCAGTGTCCTAATATGTACTAACCTCTGGTCTTAACCATTTAGGATAAGTGGCCTGAGACCCACGCTTTTTGTTTACCTCGACTTGGAAGGTCATCATGACACTATCATCAAAATCACAAATTTATCAATAATGTTCACTGAAAATTCACAGTAGAGATTTCAGACAAGAGAACAAAATGACATGCTTACTTGTTGACGCTCTGCTCAATATAGGCTACGGCTCATTGTGAGTGGAGCATAAGAAGATAACTTTATGATCCTCCATGCACATGAGGACCAAGCGCCGATGGCGGCTGAAAATTCACAGCAGTAAAGTACTCAATGATATATGTAGCAGAATTATATTAAGTAAATTGCATACAAGAATTGTGATATGTACCTGTGGAAGTATGGAAACACGTACACATTTCTTCTCACTTCACACATCCTGGTTGACATGTATTCTTGTCTCAAGCCCAAGGATGTTGTGCTTGCATAGACTGGACACAAGAATCCAAAATCATTTATTCTGCTCTGTTTGGCCAATTCTTGATGCATGAACCTACAATAATGACATCGATCAGGGAATTAGTATATATGTATGTGTGTCTAAACGATGCATTTAAATTATGTACTCATAGAATCAGATACTTACTTCATAAACAGTTGCATGATTGGATTCTAAGCTCCTGTCCAGGAATCAGTAGGGACATTATATCTATATTGTCAAAGTAAACATCTACAGGATGAGGGACGCCTACTACTTCTTGGACGGGCCCACGATTTATCTTTAAAATAATTTTTGTTTGCCAAATCAGATATTTTTTCCTTAGCAGTCAAATGAGCAATAGGGGATGGAACTTGAGGAGGAGGGGATGCAGCTTGACGAGGGGATGGAACTTGAGGAGGAGGGGATGCAGCTTGACTAGGGGATGGAACTTGAGGAGGAGGTTGCTCTGACTGTCCAACAATGCAGCTCCCCCTAGTGCTCTGCTGCATAACCGCAGTGAATGTGTGACGGAACACCGCTTTGCTCTCGAAAGAGAGATCAAAAGCAGCCTCATCTGATTCATTTCCTCCTTCATCTGGCTCATCTGGGATTGCCACATTGCTTCTTTAGCCGCTACTTCCTCACTTAATTTGCCCAGCATCTGTTCCATCTCCTCCTGGGTAACCATACTTTGTTTGTGGCGTTTGGATTTACCAAAGTATTCCTTTAGGCCTACCCTTCCTCCAACCCCCCCTTACACGCCCCGCGTGATCTGGTTTTCTGGTCGCAACGATCGGAACATCATTTCTCCCGTCCGACACAAAAGATCTCTATGCTTCTTTCTTTTTTAGATCTTCCTGTAAGATACAGATAACGAGAAGCTTGGTAATGAAACATGTTTAGTAACTAAAAAAATAACAATAACGATACTTACAGTTCTTTCAGCAACTACACGAGTTTGTTCACTCGTGTAAGCACCGCTTGGCTTTTGCCGAATATGCAACCACAACTCCTCGCGACATATAGGAGATGGCTGATCAACTATCGCAGAAGGATTGGATTCAGCTTCATCTTCCAATCTCTTCCGTTTGGCCGCTATCAATTCTTTTTTGGCCATTTCATATCCACCGCGAGAAGCCCTATGCGGGCAATCATTCTTTCTCCCTATCTCCTGTGCTTATTCCCTTCTTTTCTGTGAATCACAATTGAAAAAAAAACTATTAATTATGAATTCCAACCATTGATGTCTAACAGAAATTAGAGAACTTCTGCTTCATATGAAGGTTAAACATTAGTCAAATTCACTTCATCAAGTTTTAACATTTTATTTAAGAAAGATGTAGAATGGTAGAAGAAATTGGGAGAAACAAAGGAAATGGAGTTGCAAAAATGCTGCCAACTCAGTCAATTCATTCATTCATCATAACTGGTTCCTACACATATTAGACTAACCTCTTATATATAGTTAGAGGCTTGACTCTTAAGCCCCAATAACAGCTTGCACCGAAACCATTACACAGTTAACATACTAACTAACTAATGCAATGTCTAACCACTACCTACTATAACGAGAACTAAAACTATAATAATGGCTTGACTCTTATGCCATTATTATTTCCTAATTACCTTCTTAGTATTTTACCTTTTCGTGGTTTACATATCGGACTTGCATAGACAAAGGCGGGAAATGTATACTTCTATTCACACACCAAACCATTTAACTAACAGGATTAGATGAATAACATTCACATATCCGCATAGGTTAATAAGCACACAAAAGGGCAAAAAAAACTAAATATAAACTCACCACAGCTTCAGGAGTGGTCCGCAGCTGAACAAATTGTTGTCAAGTTTGTTCATCAATAAATGTGTACTTCTCCCAAAGATTTTCTTGAGGCTGAACCTCGGCAAAAATATACTTGTTAGCTAGAAAGGTCTTAAACTTCCTCCATCGATTAGCACAGACAATGTCTTGGCTTTCAACTTCTGACAGTCAGGGACAGTGTATGTAAGCCGGATAGTGTCCCAAATAGGATCCTTTACCGTGCCAACCTCCACACTTTTCCCCTCATCCGTCAAGATGCTAACCTTCTTTGCGTGCTAGATAGCCAACAAAACTAGTATATTTGGATTTCTTGGGACCGAAAGGTTCCAACTTTTCTTCAAACTGAATCTCTAGCCTTGAGCCAGAAGTCCGACTTAGGGTTACATTCATCATTCGTGTGCCTCTTCTACCATGACATGCAGGGCGGTTACGAGGCTCATTGTGAGATAAAGAGGGTTCGTTCTGACTCACACCAATCAAAACAGTAACTGGCGTTCTCGGAACAGGAATAGAATCGTTTTCACCGTTCATTTTCGAGACAGGAAGAGAGGTAATGCAACAGGAAGGGTTTCGCAACGTGAACAGAGGTTCTTGGTGATAGTAACAAAAGCTTTCGCGAGAAGAAATGTTTATTTGGCTGTTCATTTTAAGACCGGATGAAAATATAGACGGTCTTAATAATTAATATTCAAGACCGAATATATTAAAGTCCGGTCTTAAAAGTAATTAATTTTTTATCCGCACTCTTTTTCTATATTTATTCCGGCCGCATTTTATGTCCGGTCTTAAAAGAATAACTTTTAAGACCGGCTTTTATATATGTTCGGTCTTAAAACTTTATTACCTTTATATTTAAATTTTTCCTTATTATTTTGGACCGCATAAAATATTAGTCCGATTGTGTGAGATTTCTCCATAAAGTAATTGATATTTGAATATTTTTTAATAACATTTTTAAGACCGGGTTGTTTTTTAACGAGTCTTAATAATATATTTAAGACCTATGAAAAAATGATCCGGTATAATAAGTTCTTTATATTTACAAAACCGCCACGATCGTACATAAGAAGTTCTTTTATATTTACAAAGCGCCACCGGTCATACATAAGAAGTTCTTTATATTTACTAAAGCGCCACGGTCATACCTTTAAGACCGGTGCGTCCAATGTCCGGTCTAAATGAGGCGGTCTTAAAGCCCTTTTTGCACTAGTGTAACTTTATACTATCATCCAACCAGATATCAGTCCAGAACTTCACCTCATTCCATTCCCCAACTCCCAGCTTATATTCCTCACCACTTCCGGCCATATTCTGGTCAAGTGCTTCCACAAATTTGAATCTGACCTCATACATATGACTTCCTCCTTCAAGTCCTTATTATTCCACACAACCCTTCTAAGTAGTGCATCATTCATTAACTCTAGATTCCTCTACCCAAATCCACCATACCTATTCTCTTTACAGAGTAGATCCTACTAACTGTATGCATTTTCCTCTTACCCTCCTCATTATTCCAAATAAAGTCTCTTTGCAATTTCTCCAACTGTTGTCTCACACCAGCAGGAATACGCGAGTGTTGCATATAGAATACTGTCATCCCATCTGGTTTGTAACAGATTGCACTAAAGCAAGCCTTCCTGCCAAAGACAAAGTCTTTTTCTTCCAGTACTCAACTTGTTTTGCATTTTGTCAATCACATGTTGAAAGCTCCTCCTACTCCCATTTCCTGTCATTATATAAGCACCCAAGTATCTCCCCAAATCATCTATTCTTCTAAATCCAGACCACTCACAAATCTCATTCTGGGTCGTTCTATTAACATTTTTGGAGAAATATAGACTAGATTTCTGCACATTCACCTTTTGCCCTGAACATTTACCAAACTCCTCTAAAACACCCATAACCAATCCCAAATTGCTCAAATCAACTTCACAAATTAATAATAGATCATCCACAAACATAAGATGGGATACATTAATACCATTTCTCCCCATTTTCAGTGGACACCACTTATTCTTACAAACACAATCCAAAATAAGATGTGTCAATTTCTCCATTCCTAGCACAAATAAGTACGGAGATAATAGGTCCCCTTGTCTTGACCCCCTCGAAGGAGAAAATGATTCCCTCTTCCCACCATTCCACAATAAGGACATTGTTGAAGAGTTAACACACTCTTTAATCACCCGCCTTAATTTCTCATCTAAACCAATTTCTTCCAAAACACTTTTAATAAAACTCCACTCCATTCTATCATACACTTTTTCAAGATCTATTTTAATGATCATATACCTTTTTTTCCCCTGCAACCTACTCATAGTATGAACAATCTCTTTTGCTATGATTATATTATCATGAATACTTCTTTTAGGCACAAAACTAGTTTGGTAGGGGGAAACCAAGCAATCAATCAGGGGTTTCAATCTTTTTACTATCACCTTAGATAACCTTTTATACAAGACATTGCATAAAGAGATAGATCAGAATTGACTTACCACTTCCGGTTGATCCACCTTTGGTATTAGGACTACAAGCGTATCATTAATCTCTCCAATTCTGCTAAGATTCCGCCAGAATTCTTTCAACAAGCTTACTACCGAAGAGCCAACCACTCTCCAATTTTTTTGATAGAAGATGGTAGGGAAGCCATCATTACCCGGAGCCTTGAAACCACCCATTTGAAGGAAAGCTCGTCTGATCTCTTAACTAGTGATATCTGACCAACATTTTTTAGTTTCTCCTTACTTACTTCCCACAAGCTTGTTATGTAGAAAACCAATGACTACCCCCATTGATTGTACCATATTTTTATATGATTTTTTATAATTAACTTGGGATTCTTAATGCATTTTGTCATAGTTATTGAGCTTAAAATGTGTTTCTTATGATAAATTGAGATTAAGAGTAAATTCATTAAATTAGGGCTAAAAAGGGCAAAATTGTCAAAGAAATTGTAATCTCTCTTAATCATTTATTTTTATGAGAATATTTGATGTTAGATTAATTATTTTATTTGTAGATGGCTAAAAAGATTAGATCAAATTTGAAAATTGGAGTTTGAACCAAAATTACAAACGTTTCAGTTTAGTCCCTCCATGAAAAAGTTCAAACTTTGCAATTAGGTCCCTGGTCAAAACTCTGCGTTTTGACCAAGGGAATAATTAGGTTTGCATTCTCCTGGATATATCAGATATGCAGAGACGCATTGGAGGTGGTGGGCCGCGAATGAATAAGAAATTAAGGATCCAAAAGCAATATATAAAAGGAGAATTGGGTGGCCGCGAGATTGATTATGCATGAGCGCCGCGAACGAGAGTCCAAAATCCTTCATCACTGAAACCTTGACGCTGAGACGGAGACCTGATTTATGCATTGAGAATCTAGCGCCACAAAGGAGGTCGATTGGGGAATTCAGAGACGCGAAAAAGGAGAATCAGCTGAACATTACGAGATATATATATAAACAGCGCCGCTAGAACGTGGAGAGTGATTCTGCGAGAACGTGGAGGATCATTTTAAATTGGCGCGAAATCACCTCCTGAGATTTTCCTCCATTTTATTTCGGCCATAATCATTCTCTCAAGACCACGACCATCTTCCCATCACTATGTGTAGCTAAACCCTCTGCTTCTTGGTGGTGAAGATTTGTGGCTTGAGCAATTGTTCTTCAATAAGGGGAGTTCTTTGATTTAATCTTTTCTTAGATTATTTATTTGATTTCCTTAGTTAGGGTTTGTCATTATTTATTTTTGAGACTTGGATTCTTGTTATGTGTTCAGTGAGGATTAATTTTGTAGTTTCAATTGGATGATTAATTTGATGTTTTAATTTCTAAATTTCTTTTATGACTTAATGAAATTATCTTTGCTGTCATGTTGGTGATTAGTAATCACGCCTTTAAGGAACTGTTTAGACTTTCAACTTTAAGAAGATCTAGTTATCATCCTAATTTAAATTACACATTAAGTGGATTTTAACAATATCTCAAGATAGTAGCTTGCTATGTTCGTAGGAGTTTCTTATTAATTAATTGAGATTATTGAATTTCGAGTGTTATCGTGAGGTTGATCTTTCGACTTAATGAAAAGATTAACTCCCAAATATTTTTAAGAATGATAGCCATCTCCTTCATTCGCCCATTCAAAAGATCCATTATTAATTCCTTTTAATCGTAAGTATTTTTCACTATTTTCCAAAAATACCAAAAAAATTAGAATTGGTTTCTCATTATTTTTATGAATTTTAGTTTAGAAAAAATCAATTTCAAAACCCCTTTTCTAACCATGTTTTTAGCACTTAGTTTAACCTAGGGAATTCAAATTTGGAACATATTTACTATGACTTCCACATCCTCAATCCATTCTCCTTCCCCATTTTTTAGCATAATTATTATGTTTTTCCTTCTGCGGATGATTGGTCTTGGTATGATAGAATTTCGTATTACGGCCCCCTTCTTCCAACCATCTCCCGCTTGATTTTTGAAACCGAAATACCTCTTCTTATCTTAGCTCTTCTTCTAAATCCTTTTCCAATTGTATCAAAAAAGGATTACTCCTTCTATCTATGCTTTTTGAACTCCATTAAACCTATTTAACAGTCTTCTCTTACGGGCCTCAATATTTCCAAACACCTCCTTATTCCATTTAGTTAACTCTTGTTGTAAGAAGGACAGCTTCACATGTGCATCATCTATTCCTTGCCAGTTGGAACTCATCATCTCCTCAAACTGAGCATGCATTTGCCAAGCAGCCTAAAACCTGAAAGGTTTCATAATAAAGGTACGATCCTCCTCACTAAGCTACTCATAAATTGGGTGATGATCCGAGCATATTCTCAGGATTATTTTCACCTCAGCATTAGCAAATCACTCTTGCTACTTCATATTGCACAAACATTTGTCTAATCTCTTGTATACTCTATCCAACCCTTCCCACTTAGGCAATTTCCATGTAAAGATAGGCCCCTTAGCTTCAGTATCAAGTAGGTTGCATGCTTGAATCCAGTCATTAAATTTACTACACCGTGTATCGTTTATCCTTCCACCCCCTTTTTTCTCCAAATGAGTTTTTATTTCATTAAAGTCTCCCGCTAAAAGCCACGGCTCCTCAGTCTCATGTGCCAACTTTTGCAATATACTCCAAATCCTCTTCCGTCTATGCTCATTTAGACTTGCATAAACAGTTGTGAAGACCATTTCCTCCCTATTCAGTCTGAACTTATAGTGTATGAATTGCTCATCCTTCAAAATGATATCTACACATAAACCATCTGCCTCCCATAAAATCCAAATATCTCTCGAGAATACTTCAGCCTCCACCCTTGTGGAATGATTGAATCCCCAGCTTCTTATAACCTTTGTAGTATGATTGCCACTAATTCTTGGCTCCAGAATAACCATTGCATCCAGTCTGTACCGTCTCTTCATATCTCTAATGATAGCCACAACACCTTTGATCAATACCCCTATACTATTCCATACAAGGATCTTCATCATAAGAATAATATTATGAAAGAACAGTACACTCTACCTTACATCCGCAGGCCTTGATATGGAATACTCTGTTTCAATGCACATACTAGTATTACCAATATGATCCTCATCCTCTCCCACACTGTTCTCATCCCCCCATAGCCATATCCTCCTTCCCCCTGCCCCTCCAATTTGGATCACTAGGGTATAAGTTCTCTTTGTCAATCAAGTCGACATCTTTACTCCTATTCACATACAGATTGCTATCTGGACCACACTCATAAATCCCCTGTGAATTTTGAGTGTCAGTTAAGCAACCACTGTCACCCCTATCCTTCTTCCACACTTTATCACTATTTACCTTCCCTTCTATTGGTATTTTTCTATCACTTCCATGCACCACCCATATCCTTCGCTTTTGACAAACCAGCACTCTTTTTGCCTTCTCCCAAACTAACCATATTTCCTTGCTTTTTTTTATCCCTAGCCATACCCTTCCCTTACACCACCCTTGGAATTCCACAAGTTACAATCCTCTCCCTATCCTCCTCAGCACTCCTTTTTTGACCCTCGGTTACAACTTCCTCCTCCAACACAGAAAACCTAGACCCACTAGGAAGTTTCTGGGTGATCACATTAGCTCTCCTATGTCTCCTTGGCCTCTGCATAGTCTTCCATAGCTCTCTTTTCACGCCAACACCTTCTGTAGTCTTTCGTGCCCCCTCCATCTGCTCAACATCCATACTTTAATTTATTCACATTTTTTTCTTTTGAAACTCCTCACATCCTTCTTTAGAGTAGCCAAAACAACCACATTTATTACACAACATCCCAAGACTTTCATAGACCATACTGATCACCCCCCCTTCCACATCAAATTCAGGCACTAGAGGTTTTATCAAGTCCAACTCTACACACATATGCGCAAACTTACCTCTAGCTCTCTATGATGTGTGTATATCTAGTTTAATAGCTCTTCCAATTACATTCCCCAGACTTAGAAGAAATTTCTTATCAAATAAAGGCGCTGGTAAATCAGAAAAACAAACCCAAGCTATAACAAACTCAACCATCGCATTTTTCATATTAAAATCAGGTCGCCATCTAGCCACATTTAAGTATGCATCGTTGATTACCCAAGGTCCACCAATTAAAGCGTCCATATAATCATTCGTGAGTTGGAAACTAACCAAGTAGAAATCATTATCTAGATCAAATATATCTATGTTACCTTTCCTCTCCCATATTTGCCTCAGCTTCTTCACCATAAACCCATACGAAGGCCGTCGTCCCAACAACTTGATTTTTATTATTTTATTTTTGGACTTGTGGTTGCCTCTTTGTAACTTGAATAATGTAATTCTTTTGATGCCAGATGACACAAATTTCATTTCGTGTGTGTGTTGGGGGGGGGGCGGGGGTTTACCATTTGTCATATCATTTTGACATAAAGTTTTGTCACCCTAAAACTATATATCTTTTTGGGAATTAAGGGAATTAGTGAATGGTGTTTTGGTAAAATTCATATAATAAATACAAAAAGAAAAATATCAAAACACTCTTCATTAATTCCCCCGACCCGAAATTATTCATATAATAAATACAAAAATAAAAGTACCAAAGCACCTTTCATTAATTCACTAACCCCAAAACGCGTCGTTTTGGGAGTTAGGAATTAATGAAGGGTATTTTAGTAAAATTCATATAATAAATACAAAAATAAAAATACCAAAACACCCTTCATTAATTTCTCTAACTCCCAAAACGACGTAGTTTTTGGATAACTTAATAAAACCTTATGTCAAGTAACATGACGACAAACGATAAACCATGTGTGGCCGTGTGGGTGACCCACCCATTTATGATTTGTTCATTGGACCATTATCACTTATACGGTTAAACCCTTTAAAATATTTTATGCATGCATCCATCATTTTGTGAGGAATTTTTATTTGAAAGATTAACTTCTAGGCATGCTAGTCATAGATGCTCCCTCCTATCCACAATAAAAGGCGTTTCTAGAAAAATAATTTTGGCTAAAATATTAGTCACAGCTAAGATAATTAATACTCATTTTTTAGTTTTTTCAATGTAATTAATGCTAATTTTCAATTTTTCCTATTCATTAAATTTTCAAACACATTTTTTAATAAGGGTAAAAGTGAAAAAAAAATTATGACATATTTAATGAGTTAACTGTCACTTGTTTTTTTCCCTTAAATAGTTAAAGTGATAATAGGATAGGATTTTTTTTTGACATGTTTCTTTGTGATTAAATTATTATATGCACGGTCAACAAATTATTAGTTGAGGTGGTAAGGGACCTCATCCCCATAAAAAAGAGAATATAAATTTGAATCCCAAAAAACACATTTGTTGGGACTTGGGAGAGGGGGAAAATCTTTTGCCCGCCTCAGAGAAACCCTTGATCAATTTTTTTTTTTTTTTTTAAAAAAGAAATTATTATATGCACTAGATGGCCTTCTGGTGGTCTGCGGTTGCAATTCTCGGAGGACAACGTGCCATCTTTATATAATTGAACAGCGAAATATTTAAGACTTTAGGCGTACGAGGATGACCCTCAAACTTTCAGATGATGTTTGAGATAAACGGTAAGATTTTCTATAAAATTTAGATATTATATCTCTGGCACATTAAGTGTTTCATACTCCTTCTTCTTAATAATTAAGAAACAATTATCAAAATAACAGTTAAACACAATAAGTCAAATATGTACTGTTCTTTCTAATTATTAAAGTACATGGCCTATTAAGCCGACCGTGTAGGACCTAAATTTATAAGGATTGAACTTAAAATTTTTGCCTTAAAAGTAAAAGCAGGCTTAAAAGAGTCAATCCTGTAAGGCAAGCCTAAAATAGCCAACCCTGCGTAGGGCCAACTACGGCCTTTTAGACCCGTATATTTTTTTAAAGAAAAAAATTATTTATATGATAGTAATATAATTGATTTTTTATACTTTGTTAATAATGTTGCAAATATTTAGTTATTATTATCTTTTTTAGAATTAAGTTTCATAAGAACATCTTGTATTAAGAATCTTAAAAATTATCAACTTATAAAGGATATTTCTTATTTCATAAGTATTCTTACTAATGTTATATTTTTGACTTATTTTCTAGTGATTGTTTTGCCTATATATTGTGTGTTTTTTTTTTTTTTTTGACTACTTATATTTATAAGAAGTATTTTAAATTTTGTTAGGTCTTCTCATTAATTATTTGTAATTGTGGTATAGTTTACTTTTGATTATGATTTAGTGACTATGTTTGTTTGTTGCATGATGTATGTCGTTTAGACCTTAATGTTGACAACATTTATTTGTTAAATTGAGACTATAATTGTTGTAATTTACTAATTATATTTCTTAAAAAAACACATGGAAAATAGTTAAAATTTAGAAAAATGGCTTCCAACCCTACAGTCGGTCACGACCCATACGCTCATGGTCGAACCTTGAAAAACATGTTTTTCTTATCTCGAGCCTAAAAGCACTAGCTCTTTTAGGCCCTAGCCTTTAAGGGCGGCCTTAATTTCCAACTCTACCAATTATATCATTATTCATAAAAAGAATACAAGAGAAGTCATAAGTAAAAATTTACAGTAGAGGGATAATGAGTTATGAGTGTCATATCTTTAATAAGAACAAAAATTAAAAAAAAAAAAAAAACAGTTTAAAATTTCAGATAAAAGTAATTTTCTCTTTATATTAATTAAGGACTGCCACTTTAGGAGAGAATGTATATAAAAATGGTCAAGAAGGGAATATATTTTAAATGAAAGAATTAGGGAAAATATGCGCAAGGATAGAATATCTTCACTTCAAATTGGGTTTTGATTTGTGATTTCCAATGCATGCATGGACTATGTACCAATTCAGATGAGTAAGCATTTTTCTGAAACCAATTCAGATGTTTCTCTCAAGGTAATTATCTTTTACTATTTATAAATCTAAATTATTTAATTCTCACGTGTAAAAAAATTAGTTAACTTAATAAATATAGACTAAACTGATAATTTTTTTTTTCAATTTTGCCATCATTTACAAATAAGTACTTTTCACCTCTTTCTTCTCTCTCTATCTTTAATAGGGGCAAAATTATAACCCTCTCATTTATTATTTTGAAAGTGAAATTAAAATAAGGACTATATTTTTTCCCCAAAGTAAATTTATAAATAGAACGTCCAGAGTGATATTTATCCGGTGGAAAATGATAAATAATCAAAAGCTAAATGATTTGAATTCTTTCCTTTCCATTTTTTTCCTACCATAATAATTATTATGCATCCAACATGTGAAAATAATAGTACTTCTTTTGATTCTTAAAGTAAGACATATTTACCTAATTTGATTAGATTAAGAAATTAAAATTAGTTTTAAGGAAGTTAATTAACTTAGTTAGTTAATATGACTATAATCATTTTCCTTAATTCCCTCCATATGATCTCTCTTACTTAATTATTATTAAGGAGACATCAATATAGGTAAATTATGAAAAGATTGACAAATATAAGAAATAAATATTATATTTAGAACCAAGGTTAACCCCACAATCAAATCCTATATTAAGGACGGGAGGGAGTAATTAGTTTTGTGATATATAAAAGTTATTAAAAAGTATATTTATGAAATTATGTATTTCGATGTCTAATGAGTTTTCGAAATAATCTAAGACACTATGGGCGAAACATTTTGTTGTTTTTAAAAATAAAAAAAATTATTTTGTTGTTAATTTTTAATTAAGTGTTTTGTAAAATAGAAAATAGATATATTTTTTTAAAAAAAAAAAGCCTCAAAACAACTAAGAAATAGTATGTATGTATGTAATATAGCCAGTGGATCTGATTGGAATGATCACATGGGTCGGGCTATTGAATGTCTCAATCACTTCTAAGTTCTAATACATTTTCACCTAATGAATCCTAACAGGGCCAAGTTCTTAATTGTAAGAAGTTAGTTCGCTCGATTTAGGGCGAATCCGATTTAGTTGTAGCTGAAGGTTCCGATGAACCGATAGGCAAAATAAAAAAAATTAATTGGTTGTATAAAAGATGAAGAGGGGTAAAAATACAACGAGACATATTTAAGTATTAATTACATGTTAAGATTGATAAATAAATATTAATTACTTTTTAAGTGAATGGATAAATTTTTAAAAAGTAAAAATATTAAACTTTTGTTCTTTTAGAAATGATTCAAGAAAAATGCTCAAATCATAACAAAGCATGCATAGATGTTGCGCCAATTTAAGAGTAAGTACTTAATCACACACCTGAAGACAAAACGAGCTTCAAGTGAAGGAGATGTATCCGCTAAACTCCTTTGCTAAAAACAATGTTGTTTATATCTCTTCAAAAGCCAATAAAAATATTTTGGAGGTTGCACAAGGTGTGTGAGAGAGAGAGAAGCAAAACACAAATAAAAAGGTAGCAGCACAAATTAAGAACTCAACAAACTTGTTTTAAGATAATTGATTTTTAAAAAATTAATGAGTTATGTTGTATCAAGCATTTTGAAGTATTACCCAATATCTTAAACTTTTTTTTTTTTTTAATGCAATTAGCTCTAGAAAAACATTTTTCAGTAGCACCCAATATTAAAATATTTCTTCAATAGTATTCAGTTACGTATTCTCCTATAAAAGGAAGAGCCTAACCCTCAAAAGATTAACCTATTAGGTGGGAGAGCTCTTTAAACTTATAAATCCACTTCACTTGTAAGATTTCCTAATGTGACTCATAATATTGCCACCCCTTTAAGAGCCGACGTCCTAGCGGTTCACTCCATGACAATTCACTCGGATTGAGTTCAACTCTCAACGAGCGATGTGATGATTAAAAGCCAAAAGGGAGTGCCCAACCCTAAAAAACTAATCTATTATGAGGAAGAGCCCATTAAACTTATAAACCCCACTTCAATTAAGAGATTTCCCAATACAAAACTCATGCGACAATGTTGCCCTCATTTTGTTGTTGAATGCCATTTCTGATTTCTCTTCCTTCTCTCCCAACCTTCTTATTTATATATGCAATAAGGGACAATCTTGATCATATCCCTTATTCATTTTAAGGTTGTAATTTTAATATTCGAAAGTTTCTTATAGTTATTGCCATGTAATTAAGGTTGGCTTCATAGGTATATGTTGACAAAAATGTTGCAGACTTTTGGATCCTAACTTCTTCGGCCTATTATATTTGTATTCAAGCCACCCCTTGTCAAGAGGTTCCTATACAGCTGTAGGAGCAAGAGAGCCAAAACAATATTTCCTTTTTTGTTTTAATTGACCTTATAAATATAATCATCAAATATTGAGTACGATCACATTACAGGCAACAGCATCACACATGCTTTCAAAACGCAGATCTTTTGTTGGCAAGAAAAGAAAAGAAAAGCATGCCTCTTTCTCATCTCTTTTTCTAAATAAAGATGCACTGTATAATTCATAGATTTTTGCTTTTTCTGAAAGAAAAAAAGGACTAAAAGGGTCAAGGTGTGTGTGGGTGCACATTATAATTTATATTAGATTAAATGAATAGTGGATAAAAATCTAAATTATGGCTATAATCCTATTTACAAGGTAGAAGAATTTTTATATCCTATTCATAAATCACATCATTAAAGTTTTCTAATATTACATTTTGATGCAATCCCTATGATTCTTTGAACCAAATGAGGATTTGGTACGAGTCTCAGTCTCATTATTTGTAATACTGTCTCATTTAACACAACCATCTTTATTCTCAAGTCTGGATCCTACTATTGATGATTTTGTATATTTATATTTAAGGGTGAGTTCAAGACCAAGCACAAATTGAAGACTATCACGTACTCTACCATGATGCGAACCCAGATTGTAAAATTTGTATTTTCCCCTTATCCTGTCCTAAGATTTTCTTTGCTCGAAGTAGGAAGAATCTTGGCGAACAGGGTAGAGATCTCTAGCTGATGTGGATGAAGAAGTGGACATCCCTAAGAGACTCTTGGAATGAGTTTCAGTCTCATCATTCTTCTGATTTCCTTCTACCTCTCTGTAATACTGTCTCATTGCTTCCAGCTTCATCTTACTTGCTTCCTCACTTTGATCAGAAACGATTTCTGGAACTACAGTTCTTCCTTCGAGAATGCTTAGTACTGAAGACATGGCGGGCCTGAGTGATGAAGATGGATTGGTGCATAGGAGAGCCACATTGATCATCACCATTACCTCCTCTCTGTAAAATTCTGAACCCAGCCTTGAATCAACTAGCTCCATTAGATAGCCATTCTCTTTCAAAACATGTGCCTGGTCAAACAAAATTGTACAAAACAATGATTTTTGCACAAGGAATTGGTTTGAAGGATAGACTTTAATCTCAATGACAAGTTATTCATGTCCGTAAGATGCCTTCATGTAGAGAATTGTAGCAGTTTAGACAAGATAGTTGTAATTGTTCAATGTATAGTTCTTCAGGAACAGCACAAATCTTAGGTAGATATTATAGAGGATTACTCAAATTAACATGAATGCTGATGAGTGTAGAGATATAAAAAAAAAACAATTACCCAATTAAGAAGATTGAAGCAGTCTTCCTTTTGTCTACGAAAAGTGTTACTCCTTCCACTTACAATTTCCAAAGCAACAATTCCAAAACTATAAACATCTGCTTTGTCAGTCAAATACCCATGCATTGCATACTCTGGTGCCATGTATCCACTGTGAAATTGAAATGTAACCATCACAGCAACAAAATAAATTGCATGACGTTGCTGCATTGGATTCTTACAGGAAAAATATTTTATTAAAAAAAAACTCACTCAAAACAAACTTACTAGGTCCCAGCAATTCGAGTGCTTATGTGGGTATTTTCCTCTTCATTGAGCTTTGCTAGCCCAAAATATGATATTTTTGCATTCAGGTCTTTGTCAAGTAGCACATTAGTGGCCTTGATGTCCCGATGAACAATCTTTAGTCTCGATTCTTCATGAAGGAAAGCCAAACCTCGGGCAATATGAACACAAATCTTCTGTCTTGCTGGCCAATCCAATTTTAAACGGCATTCCTCTAGTCCTTCATTCGAGAATGTACAAGAAATTTGAAAACAATACAGTTTTAGTCACATAGACAGTCACACAAATATTACACACACATATGGAGAGGATACATAAATAATTTACCAAACAAGGCACGAGCAAGGCTATTGTTTTCCATGTATTCATATACCAACAACAACTGATCCCCCTCAACACAACAACCATAAAGCTTAACAAGGCAAGGGTGTTGCAAAGCAGAGATCAAGCCTATCTCATTGATAAACTCACGGTTTCCTTGGTTTGATTTGGAAGAAAGCTGCTTCACTGCTATCAGTGTGCCATCTGGTAAAAAGCCCTGTATTTTGGAGAGCATTGTATTATTTATAGGAAAAAGATATACCAGAAAGTGCGGATAGAATATTTGAAATAATCAAAGTCAAGATGTTACTTTGTTCAGATACCTTGTAAACAGGACCAAATCCTCCTTCTCCAATCTTATTGGATGCATCAAAGTTATTTGTTGCTGCTTTAATCTGGCGCAAGGTAAATAAACCGGTTTGCAGATCTAAGCCCTTTAGCTCTGTGAGTATAAGCCAAAAAATAAGAGCTATATTTGTGGTGCAAAATCCACATTATGGACACATCCGGGTGAACATGCATTTGTTAGACTTCAGTGCATTGATTCCATCCATTATCTATGGAAACTATTGCAGTCTGAAATAGTATTTTCTTTGTGATTACCTATTGCTAATGAACTTCTTTTTCCTAGGGCACCTCTCCACCAGAGAATGCCCAATATCAAGATGACAATGCCCATTCCTGCAGCCACGATTGCAGCCACAACTGCTCCGGGGATGCTTCTTGGAGGTTTAAAGTCTGGTTGATAATTATACAAGAGCTGACCGTCAGATAATACCAACAAGTTGCCAGCCAAAAATAAAATAGATTACAGAGAGTAAGAACACACACCAGAAGTTACAGATATAGCTGAAATTAGGGGGCCATAAACTGACTTTTCTGGTATAGCAGTTGTTCCTTTCCCAGCCCAGTGGAAGCGAATCTTTAAGGTGCCACTAGTAACATTTACAGTAAAATTTCTGATGACTAGCTTGCCAACCCCCCCTGCTTCATTTACAACGTTGAAATCCTTCAGCACTCGCTGTTCCTACAAGATTTCAATCCAATCCATATTGCTTCAGGATTGTTAATTGTTTTAAATAAATTCTGGACATTCTTCAGAAAATTTAGTAGAAATTGGTTCTACACTTGTTAGGCAGTTTTAGGGAAGGGTTACTCTATTAAGAGCATATTAAGAATTTAAAAAAGCCAGGCAGATTAAGGAGAGTTTCTCCTCGTGCATCAAAAGTAAAAGACATCAAAATTTTGGTCTTGTTATATTGAATGGGAATAAACATATAATATAAAATTGATAGCAAGCTACAACTCTCAAACTATGAACCATGCAGTTCATTCTTCAAACAATGTTACACATACAATGATTACCTGGAAAAAGGTTTTTGTACTGTATCAAACATCTGGTTGACAAATGATGTAAATATAATCATTAATTACCTGAATGTAGACATCAAATACACGCCTTCCAAGGCTTTTATATGTTTGATCATCAGTGAACATTATCTCCACAAAATGGAGCCTCACTGTGTACGGTCCATTTCCCAGGCAATAAGCATAATAGGTCAGAGAAAGTGGGGAAAGACGTGCATTGCTGTACAGTTCAACATTCGGAACAGAGAGATTATATTTGTTTTCTGCAAAGTAGTTAATACTTTTGTTTTGCATCTAAAAAGTGACCAGTACTGCTAATTGCCCAGTTAGCTCCACTCTTTGCAAATCCGCGTTTAGCTAGATCCAAATCAGCATCATACATTTGACCTTCAATGGTGGCTCCACTTCCACCACAATTTATGTAGACAGAGTACCAAGCTGGCTCAAGAAGAGTCAGAAACATTCAATAAGAAACAAGAACAAACCAACACAATAATCTAAATTTAAAAGTTTTTTTATATAGAAATTCAAAAACAACTGATGGCATGGATCTAGCATGCTCCTTTGATATGAAACCTGAGGTGGACTTAGGACTCTAAGTCAGTGGGGGTAATATATAAATAGATTTGGTTTGGGCCTAATGGAGTCAAAATATTAAAGTTGGTAGGGCCTAATGCAATTTTTGCAAAGGTTGCCCCGACTCACTAACGACTAGGTCTGCCCATGCATGAAATTAATGGTCTTGGAATCAGTTGAGATCTCAAATATAATTTTTGCATATTTAACCGTTTAAGTGCTCTCCATCTGTGCAACTTAGAAGATACTTGCAATTTCTATACAAACGTCAGATCAGCAGGTAAAGTACTTGAGCATTAAGATCAGAATCACTATAATCCTGATTATTTATGAATATGGCTCTCTTATATGTATCACATCCAACTTCTCAGCAAATACATTGATGATTTTCTTTTTCTTCTAATTAAAGTGAAGAGAAAACCATAAACATGCTCATGAATCAAAAGACTAAATCATCCTATTCCCATCCCAGCACCCTCATTTTTAAGTTGCATCAGAATAAGATTTAAGGGTCCTTTGACACACTTATGCTATTCAAGTATGCATCAGTGGCAGGAAAATTCTTTCTTCCCCTCGGAAACTCGAGAAAGAAAAGGTTTGTAAGTCAAATCACATTGATGGACTATAGGAAATGAATTGACAAATCAACTTACTTTCAGAACAACGGCTTCTCATGCAAGTAACAGATTCTCTGAAAGAAAGTGGGAAGCTTAATAAGTCAGCATAATCACATAACAGACACTACATTTTCAAAAGAGATTGAGAGGAAATGAACAAGCTATAAGCTTAAAGAAAGACAAACAAAGGCCTAAAATGTAAAACTTACGAGTCATTGGCCATCAAAGGGTCTCCAAACAGGTTCCTAAGGCATATAAAAGATTAATAAACCCCAAATAGCTTCTTAAAAATTGCATACAGTCACCACAAATGCAAAAATGCTTACACATTTGACTGACCACACTTCTCCCATGTGTTTCGGCTGGTAAAGTTGTTATATGAAAGATCCCTATGCACAAGGTATAAAATATGATTAAAACTCTAAGAAAATTTGATATACACTTTATGAAACACATGCTAACTCAAAGAAATTATCGAATAAATATAATCTAATACACCTTCACACACACACAAGACACAATTAAGCTGATTGTGCTGAATACTTTCAAAATGATTTCCCTGCTCATGAACTACTGAATAAAGTAAATATCATCTGCAACAGAAAGGTAGAGAAGCCCAAAAAACAATTGCATAGTCAAAAGGTAATGGGATGAGAACGGCCAAGCTATGATAAAAAAAAAAATTGAATGATGTAATTCCTTGATAAAGCATGAAATTATATACAAAATGATTAGTAAATCATTGATGAGAGGTTGAGCAGAAGGGGCGATCTTATGACGTTGAAACATATTAAGAGATGAGGGCTAATAAATGATTTTGATGCAGTACGACAAAGAACTCAGGAAATTGCTCAAATTTCCTGAATAGATATGAGAAATCAAAATAATCCTTGCTCCGCACACATCTTAATTGTTATTCTAGACTACTTCTCAGGATCCTTACATGCCTATGCTGATCAATTTATTCATATATTCATAATTAAGAATATCATGTGGATCTTGAAGTAGATACAGATTCAAATCACTAGGCATAATTATAGGGATTTATAAGATCATCTCTATTGTAGTTGTATATATAGACCTATAGTAATTAATGATTTGACAAGAAAATTCTACTCTGGTTACTTTTTACATGGAATCAAAATTGTGCCTTTCCTCCTTTCTCCTTTATATTTTCAGCATCAGTCACCCATAAAAAAGATGAGTAGTGACCATCACCACCTGCCTCAAGTCATTTAACATCCTTTTTGTTGGGGCTTGGTGACCAACTATGATGAGTATGTGGGTCACACGCCACTTCCAGATTTGTTACCTCTATCACACACCAGCATGTGAGGGTGTGTGAGACTTCAGATCTCATAATGATCTTCTCCAGTGACAATATTCCCTTTTTGGCCATATTCCACTGCTTCACAGGTGTGGGTATTCTTGCTTAGCCATTTTTGTGTGTTTTTTCACACCTAGCTTAATTACTAATTTAGTGTGATAGCTGAAAACAATGAAATGGTGGTAACTGAAGGTGCATCAGTTGAGACTCAGATCAATAATCGTAAACTCAATAGGACCAGTTATTTGGATTAGAGAAAGACAGCTCTGATTTAATTGCATAGTTTGAGAAGGAAGACCATTTGACTAATAACCCTCCAAAAGATAAAATACAAGACAAGCTTAGACAAGGGATACCACGTGAATATTAAGAACTCAATTGAGAGTGAGATAATTAGCACCATTAATCAATATGAATATGTTCAAGAGCTTATGGACCATAAGACTAATTGGAGTTTTTGTGTTCACAATCAATTTGTCATCATTCATATGATCATCTCTCTTTCTATAGACCTATTGTAAGGAATAACAAGATAAGAAAATTCTGATTAATGTTTAATTTCACATACATTAAATTTCATTTGTTGCCAATAAAATCTCCCAAGATTTACCAAAGTATGTGATCAAGGACCATATGTCAGTATATAATCGGATATAATAATCAATTTTTAGTGGTATTTCCTGAGTCGACAGCAAATGCACATATTCCAACAAATAATGCATTTAATATTTTCCACTTGCTTAGAATTTTGATTAAGGAAGCAACTGAAATTTGGAAGAGAACTCACATGTATTCAACTTTGTTCAACTCAGGCACAGATCCATTGAGAAGGTTTCCAGTTAAATACCTGCAAAAATACAATGGCATAAATCAATTCATAACTCATTGATTATTGATGACTCATCAAAAGGGTAATCTCAATGTCATTAATTTCACTCTGTTTTCATTTTTTGCAAGAAAGAATTCAATAAATTCTTATTGTCCCTCGGATCATTCTATCAACTTAGCTAGTTTTACTGCATGGATATTTTGGTTTAATTCAGAGATGTTGGAAAAGATCAAAGATATTGATGCCTTTGGCCATCAAGAACCTTAAATCAAAAGTTTTGCAAAGAAACTCTCTCAAACTATATGTAGGGTCCATGCATTTCATGGAGTTTGAAGTGGGCCACACTATTTATGGATTATAAATAGGGGGGCTTCCTAAAGATTTTATTAATATATCAATATTTATTTTTAGATACATCAATATATCAATATGGTAATGACATTTTGCTGATTCATTGATATTGGTACCTACCATGATATGTTGCTGCCATTCACGTCCCAATTAGGGTAATGAATAGGATGTTTATTTTCTTTTCATTATGAATATGGCATCTGGATTGTCTATGGATTTGACTGTATGTAATGAAGTCAAGTTATATCTTCAATAATATATATGATTGCCTCCTTTAATTTTTCCTTCTACACTGTCCAAGACACTATCCCTCAATACTACTCATTACCCTCATTAACCTGTCTATGGATTTGACTGTATGTAATGCAGTCAAATTTCACTCGGTCCTCCATTCTTTTCCTGTGATTTCCTTCTCTTCCTCTTTAAAGAATTTTCAGCAAGAATCCCCATCTTGACTTTTCTTTTATACATAAAGTTTAAGAGAGTATAGATGTTTTTTTGCCAAGTACAAAATTGTAAATAGGCTGATTAAATGAGGTTACTTTTCAGGCAAACACAATAAATGGTGTGTTTGGCTGACTACCATCTTCAGCCATCTCACGATTGTAGACAATCTGCATCCAGTTATTTGTGTGTTCCTCTAGTATGAACGTAGGTAGGCTAATAGTAGCATCTTAAGGTGATTTATGTGCTGTTTATCTGAGAATTAGGATCTAGTAGAACAATTCAAGAACCAGAATCTGTAATTCTTGACCAAATAAGACAATACTTTCAATATATATTTCTGCATAACCTCTGTTTACTAGGGATATATATATAAGGATACATACTGACAAACCAAACTGTTACAAACTTCCCTAAATAACTAACTTATAATAAAACCTACATAAAACATAACTTTTCAACTACCCCTAATTTGCCTTCTCCAAATACATATAGAATATAACTTCCTAACTGCCCACGACTTGGTATCATTACCCTCCCCTTGAAAATGAGCCTTGTCCTCAAGGTGACAATGAGGAAATTGAGTAGCAATCCGATCATAGGGTGCACAACTAGAGTCGTCAGGCCGTTGAGTAATTCCTTGAAGCTGATATCGCTTTCCATCAACCCAGAAGATCATGAATAATTGCTGCCAATTAGCCTCTACTGTGTTTAATGAAGCAAGCCATTTTATACCCAATACCCTGTCTACACTGCCAAGGTGAAAAGGGAAGAAGCCTTCTGTAATTGTTATACTCTGAACTGCAATTTCCAGATTTTGACAGATGGTATTACAACTGATCATAGAGCCATCGCCAATTTGCACTCCAAACGGGGGAAGTACATCTGGCTTGATATTCAATTCGTGCAACAGAGGAATGTCAATGAAGTTATGTGTCGACCCGCTGTCAATTAGAATCAAAATTCTCTTGGACTTAAGAACGCCATACACACGCGGGGTAGACGCTGAGTTCTGCCGAGAATGGCATGTAAAGAGATTTCGGCCAGAGGTGAGTCGCCGTATGTATCGTCCAGGTTCTCCTCAATTTGCGGAATAGGAGACTCGTCATCGTCGGTTAACTCCATGATTTTCAGTGTTGCAGAATTACAGCGATGACCCGGTGAAAATTTGTCGCCGCAACGATAACATAAACCTTTTTCCCTCCTGAATTGTCGGTCGGCATCTGTGATATTTTGATTTGCCGAGTAAGTCGACTGTCTCGAATTTCCCGTTGAAAGCTGTGATCGCGTCCGATCGATAACTGGTACTACTCTGGTAGTATATTGCGTGCGATATTGCTCCTTCGGCGCAAAATTGGAATTAAACTGCTGACGTGGCGACATATATTTATTTTCATTAAATTGGCTGTTCCATTCGTTGCCACGGACGTACGACGCGTGCTGAGGTCCTAATGTTGTTTAGTTTAATGCTTTTATATTTTGAGTTATCTAATGTTGCAAAATTGGAATCAAATATCTATGAAATTGATGATAGTAATGAATAGTAACATGCTTTTATATTTTGAGTTATCTAACGTTCTTAGTTTAATCTTCTACGTTTTATGTGAGTCAATTGTAGGCAAATGGTTTATTTTTTTATTACGAATTAATGAATGTGTTTATTTGTTGGATGATTTGTATTGTTTAGATATTAATGTTGATAACATTTATTTGATAGATTAACTTTAATGGTTGAATTTCTTAATTATATTTCTTTGAAAAAAAAACCGGGAAGAAAAATAGTTAAAATTTGGAATAGTAATTTTAACCTCAAGCCCCGTAGGTAGGGGTGGAAGCAGTCAGCCGCCTAACCATGGCCAGGCCTGTTATGTAGGGAAGCGACACGAGCTTGGCGCGTTGGCGCCCCGTATTTTCAAAAATCTTGTACCTAGGCTAACAGGTCACAGGCCCCAAGGAAAACAGACCTCCTGCGTTTACAGGCCGAAACAGCCTCGTAAGAACAAAAAGCCGAAAAGCAGGCCTAATTGCTTAAAAAACAGGGCTGACGCAGGCTTTCAGGCCTACACAGTGCCTGGGCCTGGCGCATTAAAGGCAAACAGCCTAAAATTAGGCCTTGGCCTGGCTGTTAGCAGCGACAGCCCGGCTGTCAGCTACTTGAGCGTGCCCACACAGCCCCCGGCCTTTTTCCACCCCTACCGTAGGGCCGGCCTGTCAGGCCCTGGCCCAGTAGGGTCAAGCCCTCGTCAGTGTCAAGCCGCATTCGATTCAGCCTCTAGGCTGAGGAGGACGAGACACCGTTTGCCTCTGCGATTCAAACTCCAATGCTAAACTCTAAACTTTCGCTGCCTTATAAACGATTCTGGGTTTCTGAATTTTAACATCTGCCTTCAAGTCTTCCTTCAACCCATGAATAAAGAGTGCCAATAAACAATGCTCTGGCCAGTCATGGAGTTCACATTAGGTGTTATTCTTATGTGCTTCTTATATGTTATTCCCTCTAATTAGATAGATTATAATTTTTTTAAAATTTTTTAAATTTTTTATATATTCTATTTATTTAGATTAGATTATATGCTTGAAAAAAATTTACACCCGATCTCAAATTAATTAATTTTCAGTCTGCATTCAAAAATATTTTTCCTATAACCCAATATCCGGAAATTAATTAATTTGAGATCTCGAGTGTAAAAAAAAAAATTCAAGATGCATCATATAATCTAATCTATATAAATAGAATATATAAAAAAAATTAAAAAAAAATCCTAATCCCTCTAATTAGAGGGAATAACACCTAATGAGAACCCTCAGTCATGCACCCTTGACGATCATCGAATAAACTCTTTCCTATATTCTTCCACAGTTCCGGATTGAAAGATATCACGTAGAAATATATCGGGATTCCGAAACTCTATAGGCCGAAATTATCTTGGAACACTTGAATTAATTCTTCCCAAAAACGAATTGTTCGACTTGAAGAAACCCAGGTAAAAACATCCAAAGCATCGCCTTCCAAATTCATCGCTGCCACTTCAACTTTAATATCTTCCGGTGTTTGATAATACGGAAATATTTTTCAGCCTTCATAATCCATCCTCTTGGATCTGCTCCTTCAAACTTTGGAAATTCCACCTTAGTATAAGGTCTTCTGTGCGGTTGCTTATTCCACCGAGGTTATCTCCTTCAAAATCTTCATATTCTTCATGCCGACTTCTCAATTTTCTATATTCTTGTTCTTCATGATAATCTGTTTTCTTTTGTTGCTTGATCTCCCTCATCTTCGCGTTGATGCCCTGGATTTTGGTGACCAAAAACGCCATTTGATGAGCCAAGTTATCAAATGGTGGAATAGTTTCCTGTTCCTTTGATGATTCGGCATCCAGGCTTATGTTGGGTTGATCCATCGATTGTTGTTTCTTACGATTGTTTCCCAAAACACACAATAATTGGTCCCAGAGAAAGAAGATGCTCTGATACCAAATTGATAGATCATGAGAATTAAGATTTAGTAGAACAATTCAAGAACCAGAATCTGTAATTCTTGACCAAATAAGACAATACTTTCAATATATATTTCTCCATAACCTCTGTTTACAACCTAAAAGGATATATATAAGGATACATAACTAACAAACAAAACTGATACAAACTTCCCTAAATAACTAACTTATAATAAAACCTACATAAAACATAACTTCTCAACTACCCCTAATTTGCCTTATCCAAATACATATAGAATATAACTTCTTAACTGCCCACGACTTGGTATCCTATCATTATGTATAACAGATGATACTCCTTGGTTTATTAGTAAATTTGAGTGTTTAAGATTGTTTTACCAATTTTCTCTATCAATATGCAAGTGGTTAGTGTCCACTCAAAGGATCAAAATTAGATTAGCAGCTATAAAACTTCAAGTTTGCCCTTGATTTGAAGTTATAGGTGTGAAGAAGATAAATTGTTAGAATTGACTAATCCAAACAGTCCGGTTAGTGACTGAAATTTTTCAAGTCCGTGTACACTACATTTCATTATTCACTAATGGTAGACAGTTTCTAGAGGTTCCCAGCCATGGAACCTGGAGAAGTCAGGAATGAATCCCTTATTATATATATGACCTCCCAGCTCCCTGTAAATGTATGCCCTCACTTTGCATAGTGTGTGTGTATGGGTCAAAAATCATAACAAATTTCTTACATGTCATCCTCTTGTGATAGTGGAGCAAAGTTATCTGGAATTTTTCCTTGCAACAATTTGTTAAAGCTCAGGTCTCTGAAAACAAAGTTTCATCCAAAAATTAGGTAAGAAAAAGAAAGCATGCAAGTATTTGGTTCATAAACTAGATTACACAAGAGTATATTGACGCTATATCCACCATAAATGAGTACAGAATGCAAGAAAATTAGAGTTTTAAAAGAGAATAAAAAATAAAACAAGAAAATATCCCGATAAGTGGCAGCCTAAGTCCCTAACAGATGGAATAGTAGTGAATCAGAACTCACAAGGTTTTTAAATTTCCCATTGTCCAAAGATACGGTGGTATTGTTCCATTGATATTGCAACTCCTCAATATCCTGTAAAACAATCAAACATCTAAAATTTTGCAGCAATTAAGGCATCACTTTATCTTCTTAACCTTAAAAGGAATACCTTATTATGGCAATGAATTTAAGAAAAAAAATAAGTAATATATATAATAACCAACGAAGCATGTAACTGACAATGTTTTCAATTCCATCGAGTTATTGAGCGCAGGAAATGATGAATCAGGTCCATTTAAGTCACTTATCCTCCTGCACGTGAATTTGAATCATGTGTCAACAAAGTAATAAAGCTAATGTACTTCAAAACACTAGTCACGACATAAACTTACAAGTCCTTCAATTTTTCAGGAAATGAAATTCCAGAAATCGGTCCACTCAAACCACTCCCATGAACCATCCTGCCAAAATGGGAATACCATTGTTTCAGATGACGAGTCAACAAGAGAAAACAACTAAAATAATTACTGGTTGCTCAAGAAACAAAATTCTCACATTGTCTCAAGACTTTTCCAGTTCTGAATAAAATTAGGTATCTTTCCAGAGAACCGATTGTCACCTAATCGACTGAATCAATTGAGGTTAAGCAACAATACAATACTATTCATTCAGATCAATCAAAAAAGTAGTGATGGGGTTTTCTTCATAATTAGTTTTCCCCGATAATTTAAGTCATTTTGTAATCTGGGATTTTAGAAATCTGGAATTTCAGAGATAAAGGAAAATTAATGAATATTTTAATGAAGTAAATTCATGAGATAAAACTATTATAGAAAATTGTTATAATTATAGAGTAAATTGTTGAAAAAGTTAGAGGAAAATATGATGAACCGAGAATGACTAAAAATGATATAATGGTGATAAAAACGTCTAAAAATATTATGATAAATTTTGAAAGATCATTATGAGAAAAATATGGAAGTGTTATCCCTAATTATGAGAATTTAATAAATTATTTCAGAGGAAATAACATGAAGAAAAGTTTAAAAAGCATTTGAACCATAAAGTAAACGATGGGGTAAACATTTTTAATATTTTACATAGGATATAAAATGACAATATCGTATAGAAGTTTGAAAGATAACAATATACTGTAAATTAGTAAATATAAATATATGAAGAAACCGATCCCGAAAAGATCACTAAACGAAGAAATTAGGCCCGATTAAGCCCTAACGAAGGCGGGGGTAAAACGAGAATTTTTGGTAAAAAATATTATATTTTAAAAAATGGAAAAAATTATAGAAAAATAAATAAATCTGAATTTTTAAAAGAGGGGGCCGAAATTCTTAGTATTTTTAATTAAAAAGAATTGTTTAAATAATTAAAATGGTAATTAGAATAAAATAATAATATAATGCGGTGAAGTCAACATAAGTGCATCGAGGGAAAAGTTAGAAATAAATTCTACAGGTAAACCAGAGGTAAAAGTCTTTTCAGACTCGATCAAATTAAGTACAAGTGAAATTCTACACGAAGAAAGAATTTACCAGACGTTGATTCCGCAAACCGAAAACCCTAATTTCAAATAAGACGAAAAGTTGATCAGATAGAGTAGAGTCAGATAGGCAAAGTGAGAACCTATAGAAACAATTGCGTATTTTCAAACACGGGATTAAGTTAGACAACAACGGACGTTTACGATTCAAACGAATTATTGTCGAGAAGTTGGTTCTATCGGAAGCGATTTCCAGAATCGGACGCGTTTGTCCGAATATCTTCCGACGCACCGGAGAATACCTGGATATGATCAAAAAGAGGATCAAAATAGATAATATGAAAGAGGATGAAAAGATCTTCAAAGCTACATGCCTGCATTTTTGAGTTTCGGCGAAATCGCGCGCGAAAGGCACCGATCAGTAGCTTTATCGGATAGGAGGCCATAAAGCAAGATGAAAAATCAATCTTTGACTTTTGGGGGACCAAGAGGTCGGCCAAGACCTTGAATGGTCAAGATTGCATCTTACAAAACCCTAGATCCAACGGCGTAATCATTTTCGAAGACTTTTTGTTAATACCCACCTTGTCCCTCCCTTTTTCTATAAATAGCACCCTTCCCTTCTTCATTCTTCACACCTTTTCTTCTCTCTACCTTGGCCGAAACTTAGAGTGAGAAGCTCTGCAAAAGTTTTGCCTTAGCTCCGAGTAAGTTCTTTTCGTCCTTAGTTTTTAGTTTAAGTAGTTCTTTCGGTAGTTATAGTAGAAGCTGTTGTTTTGATCTAGGAAGTTTTAATTTGTTCCTATGCTTGTTTTTATGCCTCATTGCATTGAAAGATGCCCGACGAGGTAAAAACATAGTGGGGATAATTTTGAAATGGAATACGGTCAAAGTAACAAAGTTCCGCGAAATTCCGCCAAATTAGGGGTAGAAGGGCAAAATGGTAATTTTTACCTAAAATGCCGTTATGATGTCAAATCACTAATGAAAGTGATATTACTCGATAGGGCATCGAAACTCGATTTGCCGCGTTCTGTTGCCCGACGTGTCGCATTGTCGAACATTTCACGTTTTTCCGTAAAAAGTACGTTTTTCCGCGGAAGTACCTAACGTCGTCAACGAAGGTACGGACGCGTCTTGTAACACTAATCTTGTGCTTCTTAAATGCATATATGTGATAGATATGTTCGTAGACCGATATACGAACAGTTTTACACGGGTTATAGTCATGATAACGCCGTATGTTTTTCTAGCGCCGAGAACACGAGTGGTATCGTGGCACCGGTGAATAGTGCAAGTTGTTATTGTTGTTTTACATTGTGGGGCTTTACATCTTGCGTAATGCTTATGTTTTGTCGGCATAATGATCATGCATCTGTGTATGCTCATGTAGTGATATCTTGTTGTATTATCTAGAATATACGTTATCCGTATCTTTGTATTGTTTGGGTTTGAGATTAATTACACGAGATTCAATGCGGTGAATTGAATCTCGCTATAGCATCGAGGATCCGGAGGAATACGGATCGAAGATCGAGGCAAGCATCGTAGACGTGCAGCCGAGACTTATCTATCTTTACCGCTTTCGGTTATTCACTTTCAAACTCTAGGATTAATGTAATCATTACAATGTTACACTGTTGTTGATGTTTGTTATGAATCAATTACTCACTCGCTCCAATGCTCTACTCTGACTACTCTGCTTGAAATATTTGGAAACGTTTTAAAAAAAAAAAAAATCCGCCGTTTTCAAATGGGATGTTACATTTATGGTATCAGAGCAGTAGTCCTGGCATTGATATGACTATGTTATTACGGATAGTATGGTAGGACAGTTAAGGCTAGTCTATGTGGGTGTGGCCAATCGGTCGCCATAGAGTTGGTGAGGTCCCCATGATAGACACTTATCGGCCATTCGTTCGAATAACGAGTTATGTTCAAAAAGCCTTTTAAATTGTGAGCACATTTTTGAAAATGAGTGCGAGATAGCCCTAAGTCGGTGTACCGTCGATTTGGTATACCATTACGAACCGGTGTACCACCCGTCGGTGCATCATTCTAACCCAGAATCAGTAAATCCATCGTCCATATTCATATTTGATATCAGTTTCTGATAATTCTGATAATCGTCAGTTTGTACTGGACGACTATTCTGTCCTAGCGCAGCGAAAATTTTAGTTTCCGATGCATATCTCTTGGTTACTACAACCGGACCGCGACCGTGTCATTAAGTAGGAGGTATCTTGTGTTGTCATGGTGTATGGGCGCCATGGAAACATTTAAGGTATCTTGTGTTACCATGGTGTATGGGCGCCATGGAGACATTTTGATATCTAGTGTTGATCATGCAGTATATGGGTGCCACGGGAAACACTATATATCAAAGTACGACATGACAAGATCTTTGTGGTCAAACCAGAGTGAATTCTCGATCACCAAGAGGAGCGGCTGACGGATAGAGTAAAGTTCCGGAGCGTATAGTCCAAATTTTAGTTTGTATCTCCAAGCACCCCTGGGAGATTGTAAAATATGTTTGAATAAAGAGGGGTTGTAACTTGTTGTAATATATGACTTGTACTAGGACTAGACCGACTAATATGTAAAATGTTATGAAATGAATATATGTGAATATATATATTTCAATGTAAAAATCATTGTGTCATTTCTAATATTTACATATTTGTTAAATAAATAAAGGAAAAAGAATAAGACATGGCCATTATGAGAGGTACCGGTGTACCAAGGGGCCGAGGCCGAGGCCGAGGTCGTGGTAGACGCGGAGGCAGACAACCTCAACCAGACGAAATACCCGAACAAAATATACCAAATCAGCCAGACCAAAATGAAGTGCAAGAAGCGAGAAGAACTCTCGAAGAGCGAGAGAGCTCTCATAGATGCACTCTTGGCAAGGCAACATCAACAGGATGAAGAAGCCCAAAGGCAGTGGAAGCACGACAACACGAGGAAGAACGTGATGAGGAAAGTGACAATGACAACGATGATGAAGAAGATGATAATGAAGAGGAGGACAACGATGAACATAACGATGAAGAAAATGAATCTCGATCGATCCGATCACCTCCACGACAAGGAAGAAGAGAAAGAACCACGGAAAAGCCGGGTCAACCGGTTACGCAAGCTTAAACCACCCGGTTTCCGGGGAAAAAGTGAATTGGCTGAGGATTGGCTTCTAAGTCTGGAGAAGATATTCGAAGTCATTGAGTGCCCGGGAAACCGGAAGGCTCATCTGGCAATCTACAAGCTAGAGGGCGATGCCCACAGGTGGTGGAAGAGTGTTTCCACAACCCTTCAAGGCCCGAGCACTTGGGAGGCATTCCTGGAACAGTTCAAAGAACGGTATTTTCCTCCTCGATGCAATGTGATTAAGGAAGAAGAATTTCTTCACATCCACAGGAAATGAAGAATCGTTCGACGATTACTTCGCACGTTTCACCAACTTTGTCTCGTTATTCATCATATCCGAATGACCACAAAAATGAGAGCCGGAAGGCGAATCGACTAGTGACCGGACTGAAATATGACATAAGGGCGAGGCTAGTATCGCAAATGAGGTTCCGAGAATGGCCCAATTTGTGGAATCTGCAGATTGACTGAGCGCAATTTGAAAGAACTGCGCAAATTCCGAGGCCAAGAAGGAAACAATGCAACCCGCAGTGGGTCTAACCGCGGAGGCTCCTCACAGAAGAGGAAGGCGCCTTGGAGCGATAACCGAGGTGGAAACAAGAGACCCTACCAAACTTGGACAATTGAATTACCCCAAACAGTAGGGATCCCGACGTGTCCAAAATGCAAGAAGTACCATCCAGAGCCAACTGTGATGGGAAACAAGTCATTTCAGTGCCGGAAGTCCGGACACATTAGGGATTGCCCCGTGAAGGCGCAGAGGCGAGACCTCGAGCGCCGGCCGGATCTTTGCGTTGACAAACACCGAGGCCAGACAAGTCTCCGAGAAATGGTCCAAGGTACCATCTATCTTAATGGGAATAAATTGCAAGCATTGTATGATTCGGGTGCCGGTCATTCGTTTATATCATATGATTGTGCAAGTCGTTTAGGAATGCATGCCCGTAGTTTACCTTTTGATCTGGGTAGTGTCTACACCTTTGGGTGTAAAGTCTTTAGCTTCCGACGCGTGTATGAACTGTACCGCTAACGTGGATGGGCGAGTTTCAAAGATAGATCTCATCCGTCTACCTCTTCACGGCATCGACGTCATTTTCGGTCCGAATTGGCTAACACCAACGGTGCAATGATCGATTGTGGCAAGAAGAAGATATCATTTCCGGAGACAAGGTTGATGTGAGCCCGAGCTTTCTCTCCGCTACGAAGTTGATCGATGCGTGAAACGGGGATGCCATGCCTACATGGTATTCTTTTCGGTTAAAGCGAAAGCCGAACTTTCACTCCGGGATATCCCCTGTGGTGAATGATTTTCCCGATGTATTTCCGGAGGATCTCACTGAGTTACCTCCTATCCGAGAGGTGAAGTTCAATATTGAATTGATGCCTGGCACAGGATCAATATCAAAGGCGCCGTATCGTATGGCTCCAAATGAAATGCAAGAGTTGAAGAAACAGCTAGAAGAACTTCTGAAGAAGGGGTTCATTCGACCCAGTGTATCACCCTGGGGAGCTCCAGTTCTGTTCGTGAAAAAGAAAGATGGAAGTTTTCGACTCGCATCGATTATCGTGAACTAAATAAAGTGACTGGTCAAAAACAAATATCCACTTCCCGGATTGATGATCTTTTGGATCAGTTATCTCGGTTCCACGTCTTTTCAAAGATTGATTTGCGTTCGGGATATCATCGATTCTACGAGTCAAAGACGATGATATTTCCAAGACGGCTTTCGTAACCGAGATATGGGCACTACGAATTCCTTGTGATGCCCTTCGGATTAACAAATGCACTGCGGTATTCATGGATTACATGAACCGTATCTTCCGACAACACCTAGACCAGTTTGTGGTGGTGTTCATTGACGATATACTCGTCTATTCCAAAAGCGAGAAAGGAGCATGAAGAACATTTGCGCTTAGTATTAAACATGCGAGAGAGAAGCGCTCTACGCAAAGTTGAGCAAATGCGAATTTTGGCTCGCCGGAAGTGAGATTTCTAGGCCATGTGATATCTAGCGGCGGAGTTCTTGTTGACCCGTGCAAGGTGGAAGCGGTTCCGGGACTGGAAGAGGCCGTAGACAAAGTGACGGAGATACGTAGTTTTCTAGGTCGGCGGGATATTACCGCAGATTTATACGGGATTTCTCGCGTCTTGCCCTACCATTGACAAAGCTTACGAGGAAGAATCAACCCTTCATATGGGGAGAGATGGGAGGAGAGCTTTCGAGGACCGAGGGAGAGGTTGACTACGGCACCGTATTGATAATCTCGATCCCGATGAGACATATGTTGTCTACGGTGATGCCGGTGGGCAAGGATTGGGTTGTGTCCTAATGCGGTGGGGCGAGTGGTGGCTTATGCCTCTCGTCGGTGAAGCCGCACGAGTCGAACTATCCTACACACGATTTGGAGCTTGCCGCCATCGTGTTCGCTTTGAAGATATGGAGGCATTATCCGTACGGTACGACCGTAGAACTATACTGCGACCACAAGAGCCCGAAGTATCTCTTTGATCAAAGGAACCGAATATGAGGCAACGTCGTTGGATGGAATTGCTTGAAAGACTACAACCGGGAGATCAAGTATCACCCAGGGAAAGCAAACGTCGTTGCGGATGCTCTAAGCGGGAAGAAGGTGCAAGTGTCATACATGATGATACAAGAGCGTAAATTACTTGAAGATTTCGAGACCGAATCTTTCAAACCGAACCCGCATGGATTTCAACGCACCAAGTGACGCCTACCTTGCAAATCTTTTTGTGAGTCAAGGGAGTACGACCTAAGAGATGAAGTTGATAAAGCTCGAGACAAGATGATTGGGCAATCTCCATGCGGGAGAAGATCTCTCAAGGTGAAACCCAAGACCACGACCTTTCATCTAGTGGATTGGTCGACACAAGGGGCGCATTTACATACCGCGTTGATGAACCGAAGCGGAAGATACGGATGAGGCTCATAAGAGTAAGTACACTCGCATCCGGGAATGGTCAAGATGTACCAGAACTTGAAGGCCGAAGTTTGGTGGCCTGGAATGAAAAGAGACGTAACTCAGTACGTAGCTGGGTGTCTAACTTGCCAGAAAGTAAAGATCGAGCACCGGCGACCCCCTGCTCTTCTGCAAGGACTAGAACTGCCGGAGTGGAAATGGGAGAATGTGACCATGGATCTTGTGGTAGGTCTACCTAAGATCAGGCATCATGATACCATTTGGGTGATCGTTGACCGATTAACCAAGTCGGCACATTTCATACCCATTAGCATCCACTACTCTCCAGAACGATTGGCTGCAATCTACATCAAAGAGATCGTGAGACCGCACGAAGTCCCTAAGAGTATTATCTCCGATCGGGATACTCGATTCCAATCCCGCTTTTGGCAAGCACTACATGAAGGAATGGGTACCAAGCTGAAGTTCGGTTCAGCTTATCACCCTCAAACCGACGGTCAATCGAGAGAGACGATACGTACGTCGGAGGATATCTTTGCGAGCATGTGCCCTGGATTTCAAAGGAAATTGGGACGAACACCTCTCACTAGCAGAATTCGCGTATAACAATAGTTATCATTCAAGCATACAAATGGCCCGTTCGAGGCTTTGTATGGGCGAAAGTGCCAATCGCCTTTATCTTGCCGGGATGATGCGTCTCGAAAAGCGCTTGCTTGGACCGGATATGCTAAAAGAGACCTCCGAGCAGATCGCTCCGATCAAGAAGAGACTCCTTACGCACACGCAGACAAGAGCTATGCGGATAAGAGGAGAAGACCGTTGAAGTTTGAAGTCGGAGACCATGTGTTTCGAAATTATCTCCGAGAACCGGTGTCGGGTAACACGAAGAGAAAGAAGCTTAGTCCACGTTACGTTGGACCAATTGAAGTGTTAGCCGAGCGAGGACCGGTTGCGTATCAACTAGCGTTACCCCGAACCCGAGTAATCTCCACGATGTTTTTCACGTGTCACAACCGAAGAAATACCTACCGGATCGAGATCATGTCATAAAGTACGATGATGTTGAAGTACGGCATGATAACACCTTTGTAGTCGAGCCGGAGCAAATTCTCGAACGCCGGGAGAAACGGCTTAGGACTAAAACTATACCGATAGTGAAGGTGGTCCGGAAGGGTTTGTCATCAAACGAGGCAACTTGGGAAACCGAGAGTGACATGAAGGAGAAGTACCCAGAGTTTATGGCCCGTAGTCTAGTGAGTATAGATTAAATTTCGAGGGCGAAATTTTGTTTAAGGGGGAGAGAAATGTAATACCGGATTTTAGCAACTGGAATTTACGAGATAAAGGAAAATTAATGAATATTTTAATGAAGTAAATTCATGAGATAAAACTATTATAGAAAATTGTTATAATTATAGAGTAAATTGTTGAAAAAGTTAGAGGAAAATATGATGAACAGAATGACTAAAAATGATATAATGGTGATAAAAACAGTCTAAAAATATTATGATAAATACTGAAAGATCATTATGAGAAAAATATGGAAGTGTTATCCCTAATTATGAGAATTTAATAAATTATTTCGAGGAAATAACATGAAGAAAAGTTTAAAAAGCATTTCGTAACCATAAAGTAACTCGATGGGGTAAACATTTTTAATATTTTACATAGGATATAAAATGACAATATCAAGTATAGAAGTTTGAAAGATAACAATATCTGTAAATTAGTAAATATAAATATATGAAGAAACCTGATCCCGAAAAGATCACTAAACGAAGAAATTAGGCCCGATTAAGCCCTAACGGCGGGCGGGGTAAAACGTGAATTTTTGGTAAAAAATATTATATTTTTAAAAAATGGAAAAAATTATAGAAAAATAAATAAATCTGAATTTTTAAAAGAGGGGGCCGAAATTCTTAGTATTTTTAATTAAAAAGAATTGTTTAAATAATTAAAATGGTAATTAGAATAAAATAATAATATAATGCGGTGAGTCAGCTTATAGGCAGACCGAGGGAAAAGTTAGAAATAAATTCTACAGGTAAACCAGAGGTAAAAGTCTTTTCAGACGATCAAATTAAGTACAAGTGAAATTCTACACGAAGAAAGAATTTACCGGACGTTGATTCCGCAACCGAAAACCCTAATTTCAAATAAGACGAAAAGTTGATCGATAGAGTAGAGTCAGATAGGCAAAGTGAGAACCTATAGAAACAATTGCGTATTTTCAAACACGGGATTAAGTTAGACAACAACCGGACGTTTACGATTCGAATTATTGTCCGAAGTTGGTTCTATCTAAGCGATTTCCGTAACCGGACGCGTTTGTCCGAATATCTTCCGACGCACCGGAGAATACCTGGATATGATCAAAAAGAGGATCAAAATAGATAATATGAAAGAGGATGAAAAGATCTTCAAAGCTACATGCCCAGATTTTTGAGTTTCAGCGAAATCGCGCGAAACGGCACCGTCGATCGTAGCTTTATCGGACCGGAGGCCATAAAGCAAGATGAAAAATCAATCTTTGACTTTTGGGGGACCAAGAGGTCGGCCAAGACCTTGAATGGTCAAGATTGCATCTTACAAAACCCTAGATCCAACGGCGAGAATCATTTTCGAAGACTTTTTGTTAATACCCACCTTGTCCCTCCCTTTTTCTATAAATAGCACCCTTCCCTTCTTCATTCTTCACACCTTTTCTTCTCTCTACCTTGGCCGAAACTTAGAGTGAGAAGCTCTGCAAAAGTTTTGCCTTAGCTCGAGTAAGTTCTTTCGTCCTTAGTTTTTAGTTTCCGTAGTTCTTTCGGTAGTTATAGTAGAACTGTTGTTTTGATCTAGGAAGTTTGAATTTGTTCCTATGCTTGTTTTTATGCCTCATTGCATTGAAAGATGCCCGACGAGGTAAAAACATAGTGGGGATAATTTTGAAATGGAATACGGTCAAAGTAACAAAGTTCGCGAAATTCCGCCAAATTAGGGGTAGAAGGGCAAAATGGTAATTTTACCTAAAATGCCGTTTATGATGTCAAATCACTAATGAAAGTGATATTACTCGATAGGGCATCGAAACTCCGATTTTGCCGTTTACGCGCCCGACGTCCGTTGTCGAACATTTCACGTTTTTTCCGTAAAAAGTACGTTTTTCCGCGGAAGTACCTAACGTCGTCAACGAAGGTACGGACGCGTCGTAACACTAATCTTGTGCTTCTTAAATGCATATATGTGATAGATATGTTCGTAGACCGATATACGAGACAGTTTTACACGGGTTATAGTCATGATAACGCCGTATGTTTTTCTAGCGCCGAGAACACGAGTGGTATCGTATTTTGGTGAATAGTGCAAGCTGTTATTGTTGTTTTACATTGTGGGGCTTTACATACTGCGTAATGCTTATGTTTTGTCGGCATAATGATCATGCATCCGCCGTATGCTCATGTAGTGATATCTTGTTGTATTGTCTAGAATATACGTTATCCGTATCGTATTGTTTGGGTTTGAGATTATTAGTTACCGAGATTCAATGCGGTGAATTGAATCTCGGCTATAGCATCAGGATCCGGAGGAATACGGATCGAAGATCGAGGCAAGCATCAGTAGACGTGCAGCCAGAGACTTATCTATCTTTACCGCTTTCAGTTATTCACTTTCAAACTCTAGGATTAATGTAATCATTACAATGTTACACTGTGGTTGATGTTTGTTATGAATCAGTTACTCACTCGCTCCAATGCTCTACTCTGACTACTCTGCTTGAAATATTTGGAAACGTTTTAAAAAAAAAAAATCCGCCGTTTTCAAATGGGATGTTACACATTTCATTCAACTCCTTTGTAGTTGTTCAAAGTGTCAGTTAAACATAATAATGAGACTGCCTATCATTTTAACATTCAGCATTCAGGCACCTGATAATTTAGAATTATAAACTGAAATGCCACAGGGTGGCTTACTACTCAGAGTTGAATGACAATCTGTAGACCAAAATTTGGATCTTCTTAATTTTTGGGGAATTAATAGCCCCAATTCCATAAGAAATCAAGAGGATTCAAATTCCTTTGAGCCACAAGAGGGCAAACTGGATTTGAACAATACGATGGAGTACTCTAAAAGTTATCCAATATACATCAACATAATAGAAGGAAAATGCACTTCTTTCAAATACAAACTAAGCTTACACATCCGTCAAATTAGTAAGCTTTGTGAAAGTTGGAGGTATTTCCCCAGTGAAGTTGTTGGAGGTAAGAAGCCTAAGGCAACCAGAAATTATGAATATAAGGCATGGTTATGAACTAAAAGATCAATCAATGAGCATTATCATTTAACCCTTCTACCAAGAAAAACTATAAGATGGCAAAAACGAAATCCAAGATGAACAAGAAATAGTTTGAAAAATGAATGGCAAATCAAATAAATTGCTTACAGTCCTTCAAGTTGGAGAAGATTGCCAAGCTCAGGAGGAAGATTTCCAGAAAACTGATTGAACTCGAGGACCCTATAATCAATTTCAGCTAGATTTTAATTATACGAAGAATTGAAATGAGGCTAATTCTCCAAAAACAACGAGGATATCCAAAAACTCACAAACGTTGAAGAGTAGTGATCTTCGTTAGCTCCACAGGGATTCCACCCGTTATTCGGTTGCCAAGAACAGAACTAACGAAAGAAACAAAAATTACACTCACATTTCAAAAATTAGTCACGAATAACTAAAAACAATGGAAAGCGAAAACAAAGAAAAGTGGAGAGGATACATGTGCTTAAGTGGAATGGAAGCCCAACTTGAAGGGATTGAACCGCTAAGGTAGTTGCGGCTCAGGTCGCTGTACCAAAGTGAAGGAAATGCAGAGTCAGTGCAAATGAAAACAAAATCACTGTGAATCAATGTAGTTTCAAGTTTGTGTCACTTACATAACGGAAAGGTAAGGTAATCCGACGAGTTCTAGCGGGAGTTTTCCCCGGAGATTTTGCTTCTTCAGGGTTCTGTGTTCGATCACCATCGAAGATTGAAAATGAATCAGAAGTCATGCACCAAATTCGGTGGTGGATCTTCTAATTTGTTATTTCTCTGTTTTTTCTTTCGCCAACCTGTAACTTTGTTTTCTCATGTGTGTGACTGGACAGTGTGGTGTGTTTTGTGCTGTTCTCACTTGGACTCTGGTTTTTTTGTTTTACCAAACTTAGACTCGTTTATTGTTTTGGCACCTATTGCTGCTTCGGGATCTAATTTATTTTATTTCTCAAGTTTACAATTTACAATTTAATAGATAATCCCCTTTTAGCAGGCAAAAGGAAAAAAAAAAAAAAATCCCCTTTTCGATCAAAAGCCCAAAAGGGTCAAATAATCCCATTGATTTATACATACTAACATAGTATTAATTATGAGGTTGTGCTAATGCAAAAATATTAAAGAAGATATTTTAGTTCAACACATATTTTTTTATAAATAAATAAGGGTTAAGCTGTAAATTTGTCCTAAAAGTATTCGCTGAGAAGCAATGTTGCTGTAAGTTTTTTTTGGTTCAATGTCACTGAAAATTTTAAAACATGCAATTTTGCTCCATATTATTAAAAAATTGATGTTGATCATTAACTTTTTAACTGAAGCAACATTACTTCATTTTAATACTTTCAAGGTAACATTGCTCTTGAGCGAAAACTTTTAGGACAAATTTATTCCTTAACCCAATAAATAACTTAATAATTTTTTTTAATCTCTATCATTAGCTATCTAGGGACATTAGGGACTATTTTGTTTTAGGGAGAACAGTTTTGTATGAAAAAATAATAGGTTTATACTTTTTTCCCTTCAAATAATAGGTTCATACAGCCTACTTGTTGGTGGACTTTTTAATATTCCTCTGGTCTTTAATATATAATTTAATTGAGGAGTTGGTCATAATTTTAAATGTAAGACATATTTCTCATACTTGTCATTTTTTCTCAAACTATTCATATTGATACTCCCTCAATAATACTAACTCGGTGCTAAATATAAGACTTAGTTAATTAATTTCAGGAGATTAATGAAGCTAAATAAATTCCTTAATCATAACAAATGCTACGTGGTCTTTAGAATACTTATATCAGTTTATAAATCAGATAAATTAGTTTCGAAAAAAAATGTAATTAAATACAAGAGATAATTTTTTTTTAAAAAAAAAAAATCTTGTATTTAGACAAAATTCACTTATAAACTAACGATCGATCGAAGGTGGTATATTCATTATGTAGACGTTAAGAAATTTAGTTTGAAACAAATGTAATTTAGAAAAAACATAACATATTTATTATAATTAACTAATTTAACTACATTGTTTAATACAACCTTATTAATTAAAGAGAAAATTCAATTAAAATACCATTTGAATTTGCAAAATTCCCAGAAGTCTTCTGAATTTGTAAAAAGACTGAGAGGTACCAAAGACCTATGAAGGATATGTAAATTTGGGTGAAATTACCCTTTTGCCCTTACTTTTAAATAAATAAAATAAAATAACAAATACCCTCACCGGAGGGCTGCCGTCGGAGGACCGCCGGCTGGGCGGCCGCCGATGAGGGGTGGGGTTTTTTTTGAAAAAAATTTAATGTTTGAAGTGTAGGGGGTGGGGTTCGAACCCCCCACCCCTCACACATGCATGGGACCAAGTGGTCCACCCACTTGGTTCCTTTAACACACACACACACACACACATATATATATATATATATATACACATTAACAAATATATATATTCTTCTTAACATTTTTTTATCAGTAATTACAAAACTTTTATCGCTATTTACAAATCAATCATCGCTATTTACAAAACTTTCATCATTATTTACAACTTGTTTTTTAGGTTTCCCTTTTTTTCCTCTGAGGAAAAAATAAAAAACATAATGCATATTTACAAAACTTTCATCGCTATTTACAACTTTTTTTTTAGGTTTTCCTTTCTTGCCTCTGAGGAAAAAAAAAACATAATTACAAAATTTTCATCGCTATTTACAAAAACATTATATTTACAAAACGTTGTATTTACAAAACATTATAAATACAAAACGTTGTTTTTGTAAATAGCGATGCTTGATTTGTAAATAGCGGCGGCCCTCCGATGAGGGTATTATATATATATATATATATATATATATATATATATATTTAAAAGAAAGCGAAAAGGGTAATTTCACCCGAATCAGATATCCTCATAGTCCTTAGACATCTCAATCTTTTTACAAATTCAGAAGACTTACGGGGTTTCAAATTCAAATGGTATTTTAATAGAATTTTCCCATAATTAAATGGTTTCTACGTTGAGGATAAGAGAAGTAATTATAAGCCGCACCTCATGCGGGTTTTCTCTACTTTTTACTAACACTTCGGAGTTAAATATTTTGACAATTTTTATATGTGGATGTGAAAGGGAAAAATGAGGAAATATCTGAGAGCAGAGAGAGAGAGAGATACATGTTGACAACATGACAGAGGTCGTCATCGGCAATGGAGCAATTGCACACGACAGCGTTTTGACTTTCTGAGTCGACAGGGTATGGATTAAACCAGGTAGTGTTAGCAAAGGCAGGATCAGAAGTATCGCATGGATCTACACTGAAGTTCCAATCTTCCTTCCCCAGCGTCTTCGCTATGCTTATCAGAGCTTCCTCTGAACACACAACCAACCACATGATCAAACGGTGGAGAACACACACACGAAGAGTTAGATACACACGCACGTACACATGCAGGAATTAATGAATGAATGAATATAAGTACACAATACTTTCAGATGGCTCTATGTTGGTGGCTTCAGATGCAGAGGAAGCCCAGAAAATAGAGATGAGGAGAAAGAGGGAAGTTATCTTCATGCTTCTGCTCTTCATTTTGGAGAGAGTGAGAAGAAGCAAGTTGAAGAAGAAGAAGGGAGGAGCAGAGAGAGAGAGAGAGATTGATGGGAATGTATCATGGAGTACATACCACATATAGACTCCTCGTCAAGACCAAGTAGAGACCAAGTCAAATATGGATATCACCTTATTATTGTCAGCTCTTTTTTTAAAAATAATAATAATAATAATACTATATAAAAATAAATACATCTCTAAAGAGGAAGAGAGGGGGAACAACTAAATAATTGTGGGAAATATCTATATACACCCACTTAATGGAAATTTGTATTTTTATCATTTAATTTTACCCCAGCCTTCATTCTTGGCTTTTAATTTTATAAAATATCTTATTATTTCTTTAACCCTGTTACTATTAAAATTGTTACGAAATCCGGTGTTGACTTTCCCAGTTTATCGTTTTTACATTTCTCACTTGTAAAATTGTGTTGAATTGTTCATATTCGTACTAATTGTAAATTCTGTTAAAATCGCGAATTCACATACCGAGTTTACCGTTTTTATATTTCTAACTTACAAAAACTTATTAACTCACTCTTAAATTCACGTTAACTTTATGATTATTCTCACTAGTTTTATATAGGGAAAATTATAATAAAGGACCTAAAAAAATAATATTTATTAAGAATGACCATAAAAGTGGTAATTATTTTAAATGACTAGAAATTAAAATATTAAAATTGAAAGACTAAATTGCCCTTAGCCAAATTTCCTATATTCTATCTAACTAAATTAGAATAGGGAGTGATTGATGGATAATAATAAATAGAAACCAATTCGAATAACTCATTCTTTTTGGATTACATAAATGAGGTTAGATATTGATATTCACATACATACATCAAATAGTAACAAGCGATATTCATCGGCCGAAAAAGAGCCGTGACGGCAAAGAAGTGATGAAACAACGAGTAACATTCCTTCGATTTTCCCAGAAATTCTGGTGGTCTGAAGATCCTATAAATCAAATAAATGGTTGTAGGGAACTTGGAACTTGCTTTCCACGCACAAAAATGTCGACAAAATAATTAATATTCTTATACACGTGCAATGAGATCGTTACGCCTGAGAATTTAATATCTCATGGGGAACCAATTTAACATGCCAAATAGCACAATATTATATGAAGATCTTCCATTATGTTTGAAACTTCTTCGCATTGGGACCCTCATTTAAGATCAAGGCAAGGACAGTAATGTTTAATTAGCATCATTCCACTGTTCTCCGCTTTTTATGTAATCAAAAAGGAATTGGGTTGTATCAAAAAAAAAGGAATTGGGTTATTTGAATTTGTATCTATTTATTATTATCTATCAGTCACCCCAGATTCTGATTTAGTTAAAACAAGACTTCGGACCCATGCGTTGCACAGAGTATAGAGTTCTATCCTGTTTTAAACATAAATAACAAAGACACAAATGTAATAACCAAACTGTTTTATTAATTAATAGGTAAAATGCAAAAGTCAAGAAATACACAAATGAAAATAATAAAATATTGAATTCATTTAAATATGAAATTCAAACCACAACAATAACAAAGTCAAACAAAGTTTCCCTTTATTGCAACTATGAATGTGATAAAATGTTTTGGAAAACTTCTATGTATACAACATTAACTGTGTTGTCAATACACTTATTAAACTCATTCAAAATTAGTATTTTTAAACTTTTGAAATTCTTTACCATAGATAAAGCAACATAAAATTATCCATGTGAAAAAATTGGACTTGGTAGGCAAAGACATACATTTGACATTGATTGTTCTTGGCTCTTGTTAATTGTCATTGCAAATGAAATGATAAATGGAAATTACCTTCTCGTCATCTTGAATGGAAGTTTAGATTCACATGAGTTCATGTCCATCCTGTGTAGTAAAATGTCTTGGCCCACGCAAGTGCCATACAATGCCTTCGCTTTAATGACATTCTTGCCAAGTTGTGCAATTTGAAGCCTCGTACCATTGCACGATCATGATGCTTGGTTCATGTTCCTTATTAACATAATGGGTACTCCCACCTTCAAAACTAATTTATGATGAGGAATCCCAGAACATTTATAATTGAATTTAAAAGCTGTGTGTCATATAGATCATTAAAACTATCTTTTGAATAATCTATACGATTTATAGAGTCGGCATTAAAGGACTTTACTTCATCTCCAGGCAACAAAGAACAAATGTATTCATTCAATGAATCGACATGTTTCGTTGTTTGGGTTAAAATGGACGTGTTGTTTAGGTAATCTTCGTCGAATAAACGCTTCACTAAATTTGGGTATGTAGATTCAACAATGCACCTTATTAGATTATCATCATCAAAAAGCAACAAATTTGATGGTAATGTTATGTTTGCAATATCATCGTGCGGTAATCCAATGACACCCTCTCCTACAAGCAATTAGCTACGTACCTGCTAATTGAACTTCATTGAATCCCTAAACGTTTGGTCAAAACCCTCGATGCAATGTCTCTTCACCACAGGCGCTTCATCCAATATAATGAGGTTAGTAGCTTTTATTAAGTTTGCCGTTGGTGAATTATAAGTAATTAAACTTAAAGAATCTTCATTAACGTCAATAGGAATACAGAACCTTGAATGCACAGTTCTACCTTATGATAGTAGAGTTGTTGTTATTCCACTGGATGTTATGTTAAGGATGATTCCACCGTTTGCTCTTACTGAAACTGTCAATACATTCCATATGAATGTTTTACATGTTTGATTCTTCAAGTTAGAGAGGGTTATATTTGGACCCGTGCATTGCACGGAGTATTGAGTTTGATTCTTTTTAATATATGAATAACAAAGGCGAAAATCTTAAAACCAACCTGTTTAAATAATTAATAGGTTAAAGTGAAAATTGAAGAAATATAAGAATGAAAGTAATAAAATATTGAATTCATTGAAATATGAAATTCGAACCACAATTATTACTAACTCAAACAAAGTTTCCCCATACAACTATGGATGATAAAATGTTTTAGAAAACTTCTATGTATACAACATTAACTGTCTCGTCAACACACTGATTAAACTCATTCACAATCAGTATTTTCAAACCTTTGAAACTTTTTACCCTAGATAAAACAACATAAAGTTGTCCATGTGAGAAAACTGGACTTGGTAGGTAAAGACTTACATTTGACATTGATTGTCCTTGACTTTTGTTAATTGTCATCGCAAATGAAATGATGATTGGAAATTGTCTTCTTGTCATCTTGAATGGAAGTTTAGATTCACATAGGTTCATGTTCATCCTGTGTATCAAAATGTCCTGGCCAGTGCTAGTGCCATTTAGGTTCTTTGCCTTAATGACGTTCTTGCCAAGTTGTATAATTTAAAGCCTCATACCATTGCACAATCCTAATGCTTGGTCAATGTTCCTTATTAATATAACTGGTACTCCCACCTTCAAAACCAATTTATGATGAGGAATCCCCGAACATTTAATTGAATTTAGAAATTCTGTATCATATAGATCATCAAAACTTTCATTTGCATAATCTATACGATTTATAGAGTCAGCACTAAAGTATTCAACTTCATCTCCTGGCAACAAAGAACAAATGTACTCATTCAATGAATCGAGAAGTTAGGGAGTGACCTAGCCTTCCAACGGAAAAACCACGTTCACGATGCTTCTAAATTCTTTTTTCCCTAACAAATGTAAGAAGTTAGGGAATTGAGAATAAGTTAGCGTTCTTGCGAACGGGTCATCCTTATTCTTTTCAAACAAAGCAAGAAACATTGAATATTGTAAATGATTTCATAATGTTGTGCGGGAAGCATTCAAAAGAGTAAACAATTTTTGTTATTGATTTCCCCTCTTCAGCCAAGTTTTTGAAATTAATAATTGGGAAATATATATTTTTCAAAATACATGGTAATAATATTGTATTCAAGTGCAAAAACACTTGACAATGGAACTTGGTATTTGTAATACCCTAGGATTTTAGCAAATCGGAATTTCGAGATAAAGGAAAATTAATGAATATTTTAATGAAGTAAATTCATGAGATAAAACTATTATATAAAATTGTTATAATTATAGAGTAAATTGTTGAAAAAGTTACGGAAAATCGATGAACGAGAATGACTAAAAATGATATAATGGTGATAAAAACGGTCTAGAAATATTATGATAAAATTTGAAAGATCATGAAAAATTATGAGAAAAATATGGAAGTGTTATCCCTAATTATGAGAATTTAATAAATTATTTCAGAGGGAATAACATGAAGAAAAGTTTAAAAAGCATTTGAGAATCATAAAGTAACGATGGGGTAAACATTTTTAATATTTTACATAGGATATAAAATGAAAATATCAAAGTATAGAAGTTTGAAAGATAAAAATATACTGTAAATTAGTAAAGATAAATATATGAAGAAACCGATCCCGAAAAGATCACTAAACGAAGAAATTAGGCCCGATTAAGCCTAACGAAGGCGGGGGTAAAGCGGGAATTTTTGGTAAAAAAATATTATATTTTTAAAAAATGGAAAAAATTATAGAAAAATAAATAAATCTGAATTTTTAAAAGAGGGGGCGAAATTCTTAGTATTTTTAATTAAAAAGAATTGTTTAAATAATTAAAATGGTAATTAGAATAAAATAATAATATAATGCGGTGAGTCAGCTTATAGGCAGACCGAGGGAAAAGTTAGAAATAAATTCTACAGGTAAACCAGAGGTAACAGTCTTTTCAGACTGATCAAATTAAGTACAAGTGAAATTCTACACGAAGAAAGAATTTACCAGACGTTGATTCCGCAACCGAAAACCCTAATTTCAAATAAGACGGAAAGCGATCGAGATAGAGTAGAGCCGAGATAGGCAAAGTGAGAACCTATAGAAACAATTGCGTGTTTTCAAACACGGGATTAAGTTAGGCAACCACCGGACGTTTTACGATTCGGTGAATTATTGTCCGAGAAGTTGGTTCTATCGGAAGCGATTTCCGTAACGGACGCGTTTGTCCGAATATCTTCCGACGCACCGGAGAATACCTGGATATGATCAAAAAGAGGATCAAAATAGATAATATGAAAGAGGATGAAAAGATCTTCAAAGCTACATGCCCAGATTTTTGAGTTTGTGAAATCGCGCGAAAACGCACCGTCGGGTAGCTTTATCGGACGGAGGCCATAAAGCAAGATGAAAAATCAATCTTTGACTTTTGGGGGACCAAGAGGTCGGCCAAGACCTTGAATGGTCAAGATTGCATCTTACAAAACCCTAGATCCAACGGCCGAATCATTTCGAAGACTTTTTGGAAATTCCCACCTTGTCCCTATTTTTCTCTATAAATAGCAAGCTCTCTTGCTCTCATTCTTCACACCAAAATTCAGATCCTAGAGAGAGGTTCTAGAGAGAGAAGCTCTGGAAAAAATTATGCCTTAGCTCCGAGTAAGTTCTTCCGTCCTTAGTTTTTAGTTTCCGTAGTTCTTTCGGTAGTTATAGTAGAACTGTTGTTTTGATCTAGGAAGTTTAGAATTTGTTCCTATGCTTGTTTTTATGCCTCATTGCATTGAAAGATGCCCGACGAGGTAAAAACATAGTGGGGATAATTTTGAAATGGAATACGGTCAAAGTAACGAAGTTCGCGAAATTCCGCCAAATTAGGGGTAGAAGGGCAAAATGGTAATTTTTACCTAAAATGCCGATTATGATGTCAAATCACTAATGAAAGTGATATTACTCGATAGGGCATCGAAACTCGATTTCTTTGCCGTTACGCCGCCCGACGTGCCGTGAGTGAACATTTCACGTTTTTCCGTAAAAAGTACGTTTTTCCGCGAAGTACCTAACGTCGTCAACGAAGGTACGGACGCGTCTTGTAACACTAATCTTGTACATCTTAAATACTTATATGTCAATGATATGTTCGTAGACCGTTATACGAAGACAGGTTATACGGGTTATAGTTTTGGTAACACCGTTTTGTTTTCCTAGCGGCGAGGACACGAGTAATTATCGTGGCACTTTGGTGAATAGTGCGCAGCTGTTATTGTTTACCTTATGGGGCTTTACATATTGCTTTGTGCTTATGTTTGTCGGCATAATGATCATGCATCGTTTGTATGCTTATGATATCTTGTGGTATTAGCTCTAGAAATATCGGTTGTACGTATATTGTATTGTTTGGGTATGAGGTTAATCGTTACCCGAGATTCAATATGGTGAATTGAATCTCATTTGTAGCTTCGTGGTCGGGAGGACCACGGTTCGGGATCGAGGCAAGTGCCCGGAATAGACGTGCGGTGAAGACTATTTCTATCTTATCGTCTTTCGTTATTCCGTTATTCGTCATTCCGCTATTTCATTTCTAAACCTTAGGACTATTGTAATCTATACAATATTACACAATGGTTGATGTTTTGGCTATGAACGATTACTCTTTCGCTCCAATGCTCTACTCGATTACTCGCTTGCAATATTTGGAAACGTTTTAAAAAAATATTCCGCCGTTTTCAAATGGGATGTTACATTTATGGTATCAGAGCAGTAGTCCTGGCATTGATATGACTATGTTATTACGGATAGTATGGTAGGACAGTTGAGGCTAGTCTATGTGGGTGTGGCCAATCAGTCGCCATAGAGTTGGTGAGGTCCCCATGATAGACACTTATCGGCCATTACGTTCGGATAACGGAGTTATGTTCAAAAAGCCTTTTAAATTGTGAGCACATTTTTGAAAATGAGTACCGAGATAGCCCTAAGTCGGTGTACCGGTGCGGGACGGTATACCATTCGAACCAGTGTACCACCCTCCGTCGGTGCATCATTCTAACCCGATTCGATAAATCCACCGTCCATATTCATATTTGATATCGGTTTCTTATAATTCGATAATCGTCGGTTTGTCTTTGGACGACTATTCGTCCTAGCGCGAGCTTATATGTGGAGCTAGGCCACGCCGGATGAAACTCCGAGACCAACAAGGATAGATACATGCAGTATTTGACTCATGTAGAGGAACTCCCGATACGAAATTCCGTACCCGTTTCTAAGTAGACCGAATCAACGAAATCCTGAACGAGGGGAAATAGTACGAGTGTCCGTTCGTTTGTAGTATTAGTGTGATAAAGTCTGTGATAGATTCCTAAATCTAACGTTTTCCCTATGGTTTGATAAATAGTTATCTTACTTGCCGCGAAAATTTTAGTTTCCGATGCATATCTCTTGGTTACTACAACCGGACCGCGACCGTGTCATTAAGTAGGAGGTATCTTGTGTTGTCATGGTGTATGGGCGCCATGGAAACATTTAAGGTATCTTGTGTTACCATGGTGTATGGGCGCCATGGAGACATTTTGATATCTAGTGTTGACTGCGGTATATGGGTGCCATGGGAAACACTATATATCAAAGTACGACATGACAAGATCTTTGTGGTCAAACCGTGAGCGAATTCTCGATCACCAAGAGGAGCGGCTGACGGATAGAGTAAAGTTCCGGAGCGTATAGTCCAAATTTTAGTTTGTATCTCCAAGTACCTTTGAATATTGTAAATACGTTTGAATAAGGAGATTGTACAGTATGACTTGTATTAGTATTAGATCGATCGATATGTATAAACTTTATGAATGAATATATGTGAATATATGTTTGGTGTGCAAATTGTTTTGTCACTTTTAATATTTATATATTCTTTCATAATTGTTTAAAGGAAAAAGAATTTAAAACATGGCCAACTTGAGAGGTCTTTGGTGCACCAAGAGGAAGAGGCCGAGGCCGTGGTCGAGGCCGAGGTAGGGGAAGAGGCGCACAGCCTCGGGATGAACGAAACGATGAACCGAATCAACCCGGACGTGAAGAAATTGAAGAAATGCGTAGAACTCGCAAGAACAAAGAGTTCGATTGATGCTCTTCCGGCAAGACAAAACCAACAAGACCAGGAGGCACAAAGGCAATTAGACGCACAACAACACGAGGATGATCGAGAAAATGAAGATAATAACAATGATGACGACGAAGGGTATGATGACAATGAAGATGATGAAAATTATGAAGAGCCTGAAGGGTCTGAGAGATCCCAATCACAACCCAGGCATGAACAAATAGAGAGAACTACGGAAAATTGGGTAAACCAGTTCCGCAAGTTGAAACCACCGGTTTCCGAGGAAAGAGTGAGCTAGGCCGAGGATTGGCTTTTGAGTCTTGAGAAGATTTTTGAAGTCATGGAGTGCCCCGGAAATCGGATGGCCCGGCTAGCAATATACCGGCTTGAGGGAGATGCCCACTAGGTGGTGGAAAATTGTTTCCACAACCCGCCAAGATCCCGTTACTTGGGAAATGTTCCTTGAACAATTCAACGAACAATACTTTCCTCCATCAACGCAGGTAATTAAAGAGGAAGAATTCTCGCGAGATCAAGCAAGGAGTGAAGAGTCATTTGACGACTACTTCGCCCGTTTTACCAACCGTCAAGGTATTCATCATACCTAAAAGTCTACAAGAATGAGAGCTGGAAGGCTAACCGACTATTAACCGGATTGAAGTACGATATAAAGGTAAGGTTAGTATCTCAAAGCAATTTCAAGAATGGCCCAAGCGGTAGAATCCGCAGAATGACGGAGAGCGCAACTTAAAGGAACTGCGCAAGACTCGAGGCCGGGAAGGTAACAACGCAAATCGCGGTGGATCAAACCGCGGAGGTTCCTCGCGTAAGAGGAAAACGCCTTGGAATGACAACCGAAGCGGGAACAAGAAGCCCTACCAACAAAATAGTTTCAAACAGACGGGATCCCGACGTGTCGAAATGTAAGAAGTACCATCCAGAGCCAACCGTGATGGGAAACAAGTCGCCGGATGTCGAAGCTCCGGACACATTAGCCGGGATTGCCTCGAGAGGACCGCAGAGGCGAGACCTCGAACACCGGCCGGATCTTTGCATTAACCAACACGGAGGCCGAGAAGTCCCCGCCGATGGTTCAAGGTACCATCTATCTCAATGGAAATCTATTGGAAGCATTGTATGACTCGGGTGCTAGTCACTCGTTTATTTCCTATGATTGTGCAAGTCGTTTAGGATTGCATGCCCGTAGATTACCATTTGATCTTGTTGTAGCTACACCGTTGGGTGTAAAGTCTTTAGCTTCGATGCATGTATGAATTGTACCGCTAACGTGGATGGACGAGTTTCTAAAGTGGATCTCATCCGTCTACCTCTTCACGCATTGACGTCATATTCGGGCTGAACTGGTTAACGGCCAACGGTGCGATGATCGACTGTGGCAAAAAGGAGATATCATTTGCCGGAGACAAGGTTGAAGTGAGCCTGAACTTTCTCTCCGCTACAGAAGCTGATCGGTGCGTGAAGCAAGGATGTCATGCTTTCATGGTATTCTTTTCTGTCAAAGCAGAAGCTAACCTTTCACTCCGGGACATCCCCCGTGGTGAATGAATTTTTCGATGTATTTCCAGAGGATCTCACCGAGTTACCTCCTATCCGAGAAGTGGAGTTCAACATTGATTTGATACCTGGTACAGGATCAATATCAAAGGCGCCGTATCGAATGGCTCCTAACGAGATGCAGGAGTTAAAGAAGCAGTTGGAAGAGCTTTTGAGGAAGGGATTCATTCGACCTAGCGTTTCACCGTGGGGAGCCCCAGTACTTTTTGTAAAGAAGAAAGATGGAAGTTTCCGACTCTGCATCGATTACCGCGAGCTCAACAAAGTAACTGTAAAAAACAAGTACCCACTTCCCGGATTGATGATCTTTTGGATCAATTGTGCGGTTCCACGGTCTTTTCAAAGATTGACTTACGTTCGGGATACCATCGGTTGCGAGTTAAAGATGGCGATGTTCCCAAGACGGCTTTCGAGAACCGGATATGGGCATTATGAATTCCTTGTGATGCCCTTCGGATTGACAAATGCACTGCGGTATTCATGGATTACATGAACCGTATCTTCCGACAACACCTAGACCAATTTGTGGTGGTGTTTATCGACGACATTTTGATATATTCTAAGAGCAAAGAAGAGCACGAAGAACATCTCGCGAAAGGTGTTAGGCATACTCGGGGAAAAACAACTTTATGCTAAGCCGAGCAAATGTGAATTTTGGCTGCCTAGGAAGTGAAATTTCTGGGCCATGTTATATCTAGCGGCGGAGTTGCGGTTGATCCAAGCAAGGTGGAAGCGGTTACGGGTCGGAAACGGCCGAGAGGCTGTGATGGAGATCCGTAGTTTTCTTGGTCGGCGGGATACTACCGCAGATTTATACGGGATTTCTCGCGTCTTGCCCTACCATTGACAAAGCTTACGAGGAAGAATCAACCCTTTGTATGGGGAGATGGCGTGAGGAGAGCTTTCGAAACCGAGGGAGAGGTTGACTACGGCACCGTATTGATTATCCCGAGATCCCGATGAGACTTATGTAGTCTACGGTGATGCCGGTGGGCAAGGATTGGGTTGTGTCCTAATGCAATTGGGCGAGTGGTGGCTTATGCCTCTCGTCACCTGAAACCCCACGAGTTAAATTATCCTACACACGATCTAGAGCCGGCGGCTATCGTGTTCGCTTTGAAGATATGGAGGCATTACCCGTACGGTGTAAGCGTAGAAGTGTTTTGTGACCACAAGAGTCCGAAATACTTGTTCGATCAACGAGAACTCAATATGAGACAACGTCGTTGGATGGAGTTGATTAAAGACTACACCCTGGAGATCAAGTACCATCCGGGTAAAGCAAACGTTGTTGCCGATGCTCTTAGTAGAAAGACGGTGACGGGTATCACACATGATGATACGGGAGAGCGTAAACCGCTCTTTGGAAGATTTCGAGAGACCGAATCTAACCAACCAAATCTGCATGGGTCAGCACGCACCAGCTGATGCCTATCTTGCTACACTTCTTGCGAGTCAAGGGGAGTATGATCTGAGAGATGAAGTGGAGAAAGCGCAGAAGCAAGATGATTGGGCAAAAGAGATACGTGAGAAGATCACTCGAGGTGAGACCCAAGACTATGACCTATCACTTAGTGGTTTGGTCGGGTATAAGCGACGAATCTACATACCGCCAATTGATGAATTAAAGCGGACAATAATGGACGAGGCTCATAAGAGTAAGTACACTCTACATCCAGGCATGGTCAAGATGTACCAGAGTATGAAATCCGAGTTTTGGTGGCCCGGGATGAAGAAAGACGTAGCGAATACGTGGCCAAATGCTTGACCCGTCGAAGAAAGTAAAGATTGAACACCGACGACCCCCGGTCTTCTTCAAGGACTAGAGTTGCCGAATGGAAGTGGGAGAACATAACCATGGATTTTGTGGTAGGTCTACCCAAAATCGAAACCATGATACAATTTGGGTAGTTGTTGACAGACGAACCAAGTCAAGACACTTCATTCCCATCGTATCCACTATTCTCCGGAACGATTGGCGGGGATTTATATCAAAGAGATAGTAAGATTACATGGTGTTCCTACGAGCATTGTCTCGGCCGGGATACGCGGTTCAAATCCCGTTTCGGCAATCATTACATGAAGGTATGGGGACCAAGCTGAAGTTCGGTTCGGCTTATCACCCACAAACGAGACGGTCAATCCGAAAGGACCATACAAACGTTGGAGGATATGCTTTGCGAGCATGTGCCCTAGATTTCAAAGGAAGTTGGGATCAACATCTTTCGCTAGCGAGTTTGCATATAACAACGGTTATCATGCTAGTATACAAATGGCCCCGTTCGAGGCATTGTATGGGCGGAAGTGTCAATCACCATTGTCTTTGGACGGATTCGTCCGAGAAGCGATTACTTGGGCCGAGACATGCTTGAGCGAGACCTCGAGCGATCGCACCGATCAAGAAGAGACTCCTTGCCGCACACGAGAGAGAAGAGCTATGCGAGATAAGAGGAGAAGACCGTTGAAGTTTGAAGTCGGAGACCATGTGTTTCGAAATTATCTCCGAACTTAGGTGTCGCGTAACACTAAAGAGAAAGAAGCTTAGTCCGCGTTACGTTGGACCAATTGAAGTGTTAGCCGAGCGAGGACCAGTTGCGTATCAACTAGCGTTACCTCCGAACCTGAGTAATCTCCACGATGTTTTTCACGTGTCACAACTGAAGAAATACCTACCAGATCGAGATCATGTCATAAAGTACGATGATGTTGAAGTACGGCATGATAACACCTTTGTAGTCGAGCCGGAGCAAATTCTCGAACGCCAGGAGAAACGGCTTAGGACTAAAACTATACCGATAGTGAAGGTGGTGCGGAAGGGTTTGTCATCAAACGAGGCAACTTGGGAAACCGAGAGTGACATGAAGGAGAAGTACCCGAGTTTATGGCCCGTAGTCTAGTGAGTATAGATTAAATTTCGAGGGCGAAATTTTGTTTAAGGGGGAGAGAAATGTAATACCGGATTTTAGCAAACGAAATTTCCGAGATAAAGGAAAATTAATGAATATTTTAATGAAGTAAATTCATGAGATAAAACTATTATATAAAATTGTTATAATTATAGAGTAAATTGTTGAAAAAGTTACAGGAAAATCTGATGAACAGAATGACTAAAAATGATATAATGGTGATAAAAACAGTCTAGAAATATTATGATAAATACTGAAAGATCATGAAAAATTATGAGAAAAATATGGAAGTGTTATCCCTAATTATGAGAATTTAATAAATTATTTCAGAGGGAATAACATGAAGAAAAGTTTAAAAAGCATTTAATCATAAAGTAACGATGGGGTAAACATTTTTAATATTTTACATAGGATATAAAATGAAAATATCAAGTATAGAAGTTTGAAAGATAACAATATACTGTAAATTAGTAAAGATAAATATATGAAGAAAACCTGATCCCGAAAAGATCACTAAACGAAGAAATTAGGCCCGATTAAGCCCTAACGGCGGGGGTAAAACGGGAATTTTTGGTAAAAAATATTATATTTTTAAAAAATGGAAAAAATTATAGAAAAATAAATAAATCTGAATTTTTAAAAGAGGGGGCCGAAATTCTTAGTATTTTTAATTAAAAAGAATTGTTTAAATAATTAAAATGGTAATTAGAATAAAATAATAATATAATGCGGTGAGTCACTTATAAAGCGGACCGAGGGAAAAGTTAGAAATAAATTCTACAGGTAAACAGAGGTAAAGTCTTTTCGACTGATCAAATTAAGTACAAGTGAAATTCTACACGAAGAAAGAATTTACCAGACGTTGATTCCGCAACCGAAAACCCTAATTTCAAATAAGACGGAAAGGCGATCGGATAGAGTAGAGCCGGATAGGCAAAGTGAGAACCTATAGAAACAATTGCGTGTTTTCAAACACGGGATTAAGTTAGGCAACCACGGACGTTTTACGATTGATGAATTATTGTCCGGAAGTTGGTTCTATCTAAGCGATTTCCGTAACCCAGGACGCGTTTGTCCGAATATCTTCCGACGCACCGGAGAATACCTGGATATGATCAAAAGAGGATCAAAATAGATAATATGAAAGAGGATGAAAAGATCTTCAAAGCTACATGCCTGATTTTTGAGTTTCGCGATAAATCGCGCGAAACGGCACCGTCGGGTAGCTTTATCGGACCGGAGGCCATAAAGCAAGATGAAAAATCAATCTTTGACTTTTGGGGGACCAAGAGGTCGGCCAAGACCTTGAATGGTCAAGATTGCATCTTACAAAACCCTAGATCCAACGGCTAGAATCATTTCTGAAGACTTTTTGGAAATTCCCACCTTGTCCCTATTTGTCTCTATAAATAGCAAGCTCTCTTGCTCTCATTCTTCACACCAAAATTCAGATCCTAGAGAGAGGTTCTAGAGAGAGAAGCTCTGGAAAAAATTGTGCCTTAGCTCCGAGTAAGTTCTTCTCGTCCTTAGTTTTTAGTTTCCGTAGTTCTTTCGGTAGTTATAGTATAACCGTTGTTTTGATCTAGGAAGTTTGAATTTGTTCCTATGCTTGTTTTTATGCCTCATTGCATTGAAAGATGCCCGACGAGGTAAAAACATAGTGGGGATAATTTTGAAATGGAATACGGTCAAAATAACGAAGTTCGCGAAATTCCGCCAAATTAGGGGTAGAAGGGCAAAATGGTAATTTTTACCTAAAATGCCGTTATGATGTCAAATCACTAATGAAAGTGATATTACTCGATAGGGCATCGAAACTCGATTTCTTTCGTTACGCCGCTGACGACGTGCCGAGTGAACATTTCACGTTTTTCCGTAAAAGTACGTTTTTCCGCGAAGTACCTAACGTCGTCAACGAAGGTACGGACGCGTATCGTAACACTAATCTTGTACATCTTAAATACTTATATGTCAATGATATGTTCGTAGACCGTTATACGCACGGTTATACGGGTTATAGTTTTGGTAACACCGTTTTGTTTTCCTAGCGCGAGGACACGAGTAATTATCGTGGCACCGGTGAATAGTGCAGTTGTTATTGTTTACCTTATGGGGCTTTACATATTGCTTTGTGCTTATGTTTGTCGGCATAATGATCATGCATCGTTTGTATGCTTATGATATCCGTGGTATTAGCTCTAGAAATATCGGTTGTACGTATATTGTATTGTTTGGGTATGAGGTTAACAGATTACCCGAGATTCAATATGGTGAATTGAATCTGTTTGTAGCTTCGTGGTCGGGAGGACCACGGTTCGGGGATCGAGGCAAGTGCCGGAATAGACGTGCGGTGAAGACTATTTCTATCTTATCGTCTTCGTTATTCTCGTTATTCCGTCATTCCGCTATTTCATTTCTAAACCTTAGGACTATTGTAATCTATACAATATTACACAATGGTTGATGTTTTGGCTATGAAGCGATTACTCTTTCGCTCCAATGCTCTACTCGATTATTTCGCTTGAAATATTTGGAAACGTTTTAAAAAAAAATATTCCGCCGTTTTCAAATGGGATGTTACAGTATTGAATCAAATCGAATAAGGAGCTGATAATTAAATTTGTAATTATGCAGTGTATTAATGCACAAACTATAGAGAATGTTTTTGTAATATTTGAAGGTTATCCCAAAAGTGAATGGATGGATGTGTTACGCATATGTACTCCAAAATTTGAAATAATACATTATCAATTTCATGAATCCAAATATTATAATCTGTAAATAATTTTAATGACCCAGCATATATAATCTTCAATCAAACTAATTTCAAATGGGTTGTTACAAATTAAAGATGGATAAAACATGAAAAATAAAAAATAAACTTATATGTGGAAAAAATTGAACAAAATTAAGAAATTTTTTTAAAAAAATAAACTTATGAAAGGACGGTACTATCAAAATTATTGATTATCATCTAACCTTTCCTTCAACAACGATACCTCTGGAAAATTTGGATTTAGGGTGACCAAAGTTGCATTAAATGCATTACTGAAATGACCGTAATTTGATAATATGAATTGCAATCAATAACAATTATTGATATTTGATGTATTAACATCATGGATTATTCAAGGAATATTCTAATATTCATGTATTAAAAATAAGAATGATTAAAGTAGAAATGTAAAACCTGTCTTCCCATTTAATCTGGCAAAACGCACAAGCACAATAATTGGAGGTTCCATATCCTCTTGTTTCTTTGCATAAGTCTCCTCTGCACAATCACCCCAAACAGTGATATTTATTAAGTTTTCACTAAGATAAAATAAAATATGATATCATATAAACATGTTTAAAATATTGTTAGATATACATTATTATAGTATATTTTAAATAAATAAGAAACATAACTTATGATCTGTAATGCTAAAGTTTAGCCTCTTGATAATATCACTCTCCCTTCTTTGGTCCTGCAAACGTCCAAAAGCTTGCAAAAACCCAATGACATCTTCGATTGTTTGTATGACATGGGAAAAATGAAATGAATTGGATAGCACGTGTATCATAAAAAACTTGAAATTTTGTTGTAAAAAAATTAGATAAAAATAAAAATCAAACATATTAACCTTGCATCAGGGATACTTCCATTATGGATGTCTACAGTGGACTTGAAGTTATATGCCTCTTTGTTAATGACAACATTAGATTCTTCTACGAATGTGTAAGCGTGGAAGTTGAATTTCCAGGGGTTTGGAGTGACTCTATACTTATCATCATTTTCAACTACCTCAAAATTTTGAAAGTTGTAGACCAATCCCTGTTTAGGGTCATCAAGCAATTTTTGGATGAGATTTTTGTGTGTTGCGGAAACTTCTATCGTTGTCTCCTAAAAGGACAAATAATAATTTGTGTGGACAGGATATTAACAACTTGTGTATCATTAGTTTAGTACACAGTAGGAGAAGGATGGGTTTTTAGAAAATGTAACCTTTTTGAATTAATATTGTGAACAACAACATACCATTTCATCAGCCAATATCATTTCTATCTTCCATATCGGGTATGGTGTAGCCTTCTTCCTAACCACCCACTTTCTGAGAACTTTTACAATGACTGACCAAGTGTCTTTGCTATCATTGACGTCAGGAAAAAAGAGACTTACTCATATCCTGTTAGATAGGGGGAAAAAAGATCTTTTCACTTAGGAAAAAAATCTGAAGAGCATGAAAGGAATGAAACATTAGTTACTTACTTTTGCTTTCTGATTGATGGTGTTTGATATTCAACTCGCAACAAATATATAATGTGAAATTCACGTTGGCGGGATCTGTTGAGCCAGTGTAATGTCTGTAACAGTTTCGCGCCAAATATACCTAATAAAAAACAATTGTCTGTAGCGAGTTGATTGTAATACCCTAAAATTCCTACTTAACTTAACCACTATATTTTGATAGTAAATACCTATTGAATATAGGTGAATATGTGGTCTCAAAATATTAAAGCTTATTTAATTTAATTTAGGGAATTTTCTCCTAGAATTAAATAAAACAAACACCCAAATTTTCTAAATTCACTTAGAGATCATAAAATGCCATATGATTAACAAATTAATATTTAGTCTATATTTAATCATAAAAGGCCTTAAAGTGTTGAGAAAATACCTAAACCAATTAAAAGAAATTACCAACAACTAATGGACAATTAAATTTACATTAATTAAAGTATTAACATGTAGTTCTCATGTCATCAAGAATGAACCATAAAAGGGTTGTGAAAATGATTAAGGTGATTAAAGAATGAGAAAAACACTTCTCATGTTATAGGAGAAGTGTATTCTCATGTCACACACACATGAAATAGTGGGACCCACATATATATATAATTAGCATTATATATATATGTGGGTCTCACTATTTTATGTGTGTGTAGGAATCTTCTTCTTCTCATGCAACATGAGAAGTTTAAACCCCTTAAAGAATACTAAAAACAATTGTGAGGCGGTTGATTTTTTATTAATCAAGTTAATTGCGTAATTATTCATAATTAATCTTAGTGCAATTTAGAATCAATAAATTAGAATATTTTGGCTTAATTTAGCATTAAAGACTAATAAGGGTTCAAGATAAGTATCAAATGAATTTCTAAAGACTACCATAATTAGTTTGATAATCAATCACACTATTATAATTAAGCCTAATAACATCTAAAACACTATATTAGGAATACCAATTAGGCCAAGATTGAATCTATTAAAGTAAAATCTTAAAGTCTTAATTAATCATCATTAAGAAAGACAAATTAAATAACACAAGACAAATTAAAAAGATGAAGGAGGGGGAGGGACGGTTTTAACAAGCTTAAGGAAGAAGCAAGAATTGGAAAAAGGATCAAGAAGGTCAACAACTTAGAGAGCAAGTTTGGAAACTTGGTGAGGAAGGAGAAAAAGATGAGGTAAAGAGAAAGAACGCGTTAAATAGGCGGGCAACCTCATTGTGATGTTCAGAAGAACAATTAAATGTGACCGATAAGATAAACCAATTGTTGAACAGAGGTCATTAAATGACGAAGACGGTCAATATGCATATGCATGGGTAGAAACGAAGGACCAATAGTTTGGTTAACTGGATATGCATTGGGAGAAAGCATCCACCGTCGCACCATAGCCCTAAACAATAATCCTGGTTTTTCTTGGAGAAGTGTACACGTCTACACTAAAATGAGACCAAATGAAAGATGATTGGTTTGGTAGTTAATGCAGAAAAAGAGTCAATCGAAGTTGCCAATAGAATTGAGAGTAAGTTTGAAAAAGTCTCTCAATATTAAATGAGTTCGAACTGGCGTCCACGTGTATAGTTGAGACAATGATCCAGGTAAGATCCAATGAGATGTAGAAAATTCGACAAGTAGATGAAACACGTGGACCAATGATTGAATGACTAGGAGGTTTAGAGGGTTATATTTGATAATATAGGAAATCTGGCTAAAGGCAATTTAGTCTTTCTATTTTAATTTTTTAATTTCTGGTCCTTCGAAATAATTACCACTTTTATGGTCCTTCTTAATGAACATTATTTTTCTTAGGTCCTTTATTATAATTTTCCCTGTTATATATTAATTTTGTAAAAATTTATTTGTTAGGTATGATAAATTAAGAATGTTGATGGATTTAATGTCAATTACTTGGACTTAAAATATATTGAAATCAATTTTTTTTTATATCTTAATTATTTAATTACACATTATTCATACCTATTTAATGGTAAAAACAAACTCTTACAAGTTTATTTTTCAAGTTTACGATATGAGTTTACGTCATTGTTACGAGTTTGCTTAAGTTCGGGAGTTTGATAAAATGTAAAACTTCTTCTTCTTCTTCTTTTCAAGACTCATTAAATATTGGTAAATTTTGGAAAATCAATCAAATGTTTTAAGTATCTTAACTTCTATTTCTTAGCCCGTGAGATTTAGTTAAATTGAATTTATATTTTTTCCTAATCATTTATAATAATGGCATATTTAGAAAAATTATTTTTTACATATTTATTATTTTTAACTAATTTTAATTATATTTTTTATTACAATTCGCTTACGAGCACTTTATATAAAAGGACGGAGGGAGGGAGTAATAAGAAACACATCAAGCAAAGACTTTTCCAAGCATTGAATTATTTTTAATTATTGATTTTGTGAGAGACGGGCTAGTCACAAGTCACAACAATGAATGCATGACTACGAGTGAAAGTGAAGATGTTGAGGATTAAATACTGATCGACAGGGACAAGAGCATGACATTAATTAATTTTCCATTGTCTTAATAAGGATGAACAACTTCCATACGAAGGGGGAAAAAAATAACAAGGAACAATTTTTTTTCAATCGAATAAAGGGCTTTGGGTTCCACTGAAAGAGAGTGTTACAGGCAAAAAATGAGGTTTGGGCGTTAGAAAAAAAAAATCAATGAAAAACCCAATAAAAAGTGTTTTGGTTAGCTTATTTCCCACTAGATTTTAACTCAAAAAGGTACTTTATTTCAAAAGCTAGGAGGGCCAGCCTTTTTTGCGCTATGTTAGTAGCTTTTGAGAGCTTTCAACTATTTACGTGAAGGTTGTATGACGTGGGCCCAACTACCATCATGTCTTCCTTTCCGCTTTCAGCGTCACCCCACCCCAAATTTTTTTTTTTTTTTAAAAAAAAAACAATTTCTATTTTTATTCTTTCTCTTTCTTCCAAAAACATAATTTGCGATTATACCTCCAAAATTTAAATCCTTCTATGTAAATCCTTTATATTGAATTAATATATGTAAATATATTTTTAAATAATAAATTAATTAATTTTTCCTTTTTTTCAATTTTAAATATAAATATAAATTTTTATCTTTATTTATTAATATATATAACTAATATTAATATATGTAGTATCCAATAAAACTCATGTCTTTTTTAGTCATTTTTCATCTCAACTCACTTTTCAAATAATAATTCAAACACTCTTTAGTTTGAAAAAAAAAACTATTTCTGCATAAGCCAAACGGGCAATCCAAATACAAATAATATTTACAACCCGACTTTTTTCCTACCGAGCTTTTATAAAAGTCGGATACTTTGCCCACCCCTTATACCGCTAATACCAGCCCAAAAAACACAACGAAGAGGACAAGAGCAAAGAAAAGTCAAAAGGGATTTTCTTTAAAAAAATCTTGGCTGCTTGAAACATTGAATTTATTTTTTATACAATGAGCAGTATTATTAGTTTTTTCAAAAAAAAAAAAAAAATTTGTCTGTCTGAGTAAACGTGTAGCAAACTAAGTCACTTAATTACAATTATATTATATTTTTATTTTTCGAGTCTTCCCATAAGTCTTCGTCCAGCTACAAAACTCTCCAATTTCCCATTGATACAAAGTTAACATAATAATAAATAAATGGTATAATTATCCATTTATATAAAATATTTAATGATATGACCTATAAATAGACTTAAATATTACCTTATAAAACGGACATGTCTACTGTCCGATGCCCCTATCGTTCGCTGCCATCCGCTGCACCATTTTTTTTTTTTTTCAATTTCTCATCTTTCCATCCTCCAACCCCATCATGCCACGTCGCCCCTCCCCTCACTCCTTTTCTGTTTTTACTCCTTATACACTTGCACAGTTTATGTAACAAGGACCTCAAATACAAATTTTTTTATCTTAAAATAATTATTTTAGGATCTTAGAAAAATAGTTTTAGGATATTGATTGATCTAAAAAAATACTTTAGGATCGACTACTAAAAAAATAAAAATGTGTCTTGAAAAATTATTTTAGGATATTGAAAAATATGTTAAGTCAACCGATACTAAAAAATTACTTGAGGATCGATAAAATACATCATGATTTTGAAAAATTATTTTAAGATCTTGAAAAAATATTTCACAAGATCAAACCCAGTACTAAAAAAATACTTTAGAATAATGACCATGCATCGAAAAAATATCTCATAATCTTAAAAAATTATTTTAGCATCTTGAAAAATTATCATGCAGTATATTTTTAGTACTAGTCAGTATCCTAAAATATCATTTTAATACCATTCAATAACTTGAAATATTTTTTCAAGATCTTAAAATAATTTTTCAAGATTATGATGTATTTTATCGACACTACGATCAAGATATCCTTAAGTATTTTTTTAGTACCAAGATTCTTAAAATATCTTTTCAAGATCGTGAGGTATTTTTTTGCATCTGGTCATTATTCTAAAGTATTTTTTAAGAATAGAGTTTGATACTTTGAAATATTTTTTTAATATCTTAAAATAATTTTTCAAAATCATGATGTATTTTATCGTATCCTCAAGTAATTTTTTACACCGGCCAAGATCTAACATATTTTTCAATATCCTAAAATAATTTTTCAACAAAGAGGTATTTTTTTTGATCCAAGTCAAGATCCAAAAAGTATTTTTTAATACCAATCAATATCCTAAAACTATTTTTCTAATATCCTAAAATAATTATTTTAAGATATAAAAAAATGTATTTGAGGTCCTTGTTACATAAACTGTGCAAGTGTATAAGGAGTAAAAACAGAAAAGGAGTGAGGGGGAGTGATCAAAAAAGAAAAGGAGTGAGGGGAGGGGCGACGTGGCATGATGGGGCTGGAGGATGGAAAGATGAGAAATTGAAAAAAAAAAAAAAAAAAAAATTGGTGCAGCGGATGGCAGCGAACGGTAGGGGCATCGGACAGTAGTCAGGTCCTTATAAAACTTGTCTTTGTGACAAAAGGGAGAGGCCTCTAGGAGTGTGAAAGATGATGAAATTCAACGTTAGGTGAGAGGAGGGAAATAGATGCCGCCCACGGTAAGGGAGGAGGGAGAGGGGATGGGACTAAGGGGCAGAAGAGAGATAAGGTGGGGCTGTTAAAGATGGGATGAGGTGGAACGCATGTGAGTCCCACAAAAGTTTGGGAGAGTTAGATTTGTTATTTTTGCTCCCTTTGAAAAATTTTATGTATATTTTTTCACCCATGAAACATAATTATGCTAGACGCCCCTTCGTTAAAACTTTGTTTTCAAATTTTCATCTTAACCTATTAATTAATTGTGTGGTACTGGAAGTGTACATATGCATGTATTTTTCATATACTACCTCCAGTCCTAAATAAGGTATTTAATCATATCATTTATTGTGTATCATTAAGTTATATATTAGTTTATAAGGTTAATTAGTAACAAATCCACCCCAGAAGTATACGTCAAGAAGTAATGTTACCATAAAAATTTAAGGTTTTGGGTTTACCCTACAAATTTATAGAAGCAAACAACAAAGTTGTCCAGATTTCAATTTGTTTCAATAGAATCAAACCTAAGGAATAACTGAGATTCTTTCACTAGAAACAAAACTTCAAAAATCATAGCAATAATCCATAAAAATGAACATGGAGGGAGGAAAAGTCAAGCCAAACTGAAAGCTTACAAAGGGTACTGTTACCCGATGTGGCCGACTGTTTTAGAGAAAAGGTTTTGACAGAGGCATGTTTTGTTGAAGAGGGGTCTTCTAATCCTTCTTAGATTGCTGCAGATGCTAGCTTTTATTCTCAAGTTGTAAGCTTTTATTCTCACCAGCAGAGGCTACTGTAGTAAAGGGACATCTGATGACGACGGGAGAGCCAACATCACCGAGATCCTAAGATCGATTAGGCAGAGCTAACGTAGATATGAGATCTAGTTTAACCTAGATTTTCATCTTCCTCTGACCCACATATTCTGGGTCCTAAGATCGATTAGAGGGGGATATCGGAGTGTTCTACAGAGGTTGCGATGGAATGGTTTTGTAAACGACGAATCACTTCACAAATTAAGGTCCAAGCGATCAGTGCTTCCAGCGGTATTTTTACATAGGGGGTGTCGGACGAAGGGGGTGTCGTGGGTGAGGGAAAAGAATGGTCAAAGGGTATTTGAGTATTTTAACATAATGTAACAATGAGGTGGCAATGAGTTGGTTATTATGTGCCAAATGGAAGTGCCACTTGGGATATTCAGTCAAACAAAACGTTCAAACTTAACATTGTTAATGATGGGGGCAACATTGCTACTTTTTTAGATTTTTCAAGCAACATTGAGACAAAAAAACTTTCAAGGCAATATTGTTCCTAGTCGTATACTTCCGGGATAGATTTACTACTTAATCTTAATTTATGACTCAAACAAATTAGTTTGAAGAGAAAAAAAAAATTTAAATAAATTTTCTTAATTTCTCAAAAAAAAATTAACTTTATTTTATATTTAGGATCGAAAGAAATATATGTTATTCTACTTGTTCCCTTTAAAAAATATGTAGGTTGAGCTATAAATAAATAAAAAATCGAGGTGTGACCCTGGTGAACAATCACAAAACCCTGCATGTGACGTAGGTGTGGGGGCAGCTTGCCTCCGCAATTATTGATCTTTTTTTAGTAATGATCACCAATTAGGGGATTTAATTTGAACAATATAATGGCCGAAGAGAAAACTTCAATATTGCAGTCAATCAAAGAACAAGACGGGAAATTTCATATTTTTTAAATTGACCCATGATGATATGAAGCAATAATGTTAATTAAGTTCATGCATTTGGAAAATAAATTTACTTACTAAAGCTATTCTTCTACAATTCTTCATGGAATTTTATTGGGAGAATCTCATATAAAGGCGGTTGAAATAGAAAATTTCGATTTGGGTTGTTAAACTTAACAAATTATTAATTAAGTTATGTGACTCAATTAGGGATTTAGAATTTGGGTCAAATTACCTTTATATCCTTTAGTTATTAAAAATAAAACAAAATTGGAGACATAATAATATTGTTTACGCGCCATATGTAAAAACCCTAACTACAAGAAATTCATGAGGCTCGAATTTAAAGACCTTATCATTTGTTGCTATCCAATCCAAAGAGATTGTTACAGCTATAGAGTCAAAGATCGAACTGCTCTGATCAGCACTAGCGAAAAGGCCATCTCAACTCTTTGTTCTCCAGCGCTGCCAACTCCAAAGGTATGTCGAATCCAATATTTAAATACATTACTGTCCCCTTTCCATTGTGGTTCTGACTGCTGAGTCCAGAGAATTGTCAAGGAAAAGTAGGTCTTTTAATCTTCCATGGGAAGTCGGCAGAACAGGGTGAAGTAAAATGCGTGATTCCAGAAGGAGGGTCACTGGAAGAGATCATGGTTATAAAATTTCTGATTAAATTTCTTTGGTCAGATATCCAAGTCGAAAAATATGTATTACTCATCCAAGTCTAAAACATACCTTCCCTTACAGTCATGGACTCATGGTGATCGTCATTTGCTGCTTTCCTGGTTTAGAACAGCGTTGTTAAGTTACTAAGCTACCCAAACACTTAAACGCATTGATCAAGCATAGGTTTAAGATGAAAACTGTGAATGGATTCATACCTTCTTCTCGGAATGACCCGATCATAAGCACCAGTCTCAAAATGCCCATGGCCATAGTTAGGAACCCTGCTGACGACATCCTTCAGAAAATCAAAGATATTATAGCTTTTTTTTTTTTGGAATTGAGGACCTAATGGTTGCAGGCCGAACCCCCGATACAAATTTGGATAGCCACATATACCACTGCACTACCTGAGTGCTCGGTAGATATTATAGCTTTGTACACAATGTTTTCTGCAATTCAGATTTACACTGGTTACAATGGATTAAGTAAATATGTTAAAGTAAAATCATTGAATTAAGGAGGGGAAAAGAAGAAGCATTAGAATGCTGAAGGAAACACGGCGAGAAAGAAAGAGGGAAAGAGAATCCCGAAGTGGGTGGTGGTGGCTTTTCGATTTCTCTTCTCGTGTTGGATGGAAATCGAAGAAGAATCTCAATGTCTAGCATTCCGATCATTCTTGTTGCTTCAACAAGATCCTCCGAGGGAAGCCGAAGGACACCGGAGCAGGGATCGATTGGTGAGTATGACATCGACTTCCATCTTTCCCTTTTCTCTTCTCTCTGGACGAACAAAAGATGAAGGGTATTATTGGAAAAAAAAATACATTTAAATATTCTAAATTAGGTCATTGACCCAATTTAAGATTTATTAAATTTACTAACCTAATCTACGATTTTTCTATTTCAACCGTCTTTATATGAGATTCTCCCAATTTTATTTTGATTCAGCTGTATTTTTTCAAGAAATATTTATATATTCTAGAAGGAGTACCACCTCATCTGAACTCTGTTTAGTAATAACATAACAACTTAAATCGTTTTAATCCTAATTGGTAGGTGACTCATATAAAAACAAATCAAATTTTAATTTGTTTTCAATAAAAAGATAAGTTCATCATTTTGTTTTAGTTTTTTTTTTTCCAAATTAAGATATGTATTGTTCTTGAAAACAAATTAAAATTTGAATTTTTTCATATGAGTCACCTACAACTAAAATTAAAATGATCTCATTTATTATGTTTTATTAGAAAGAGTTCAAATGACATGATACTCTTAAAATATGTGTATGTATTTCTTGTATCTTTTCACACCCAATTCTGGTTTGGAAGTCAGAGATATGGTTTTGGTGAAAATAAAGAGTTCAGACACATCAAACCAACAAGCTTAATTGAGGTGGTAAGTGATCTCGCCTGTAAGAAGGAGAATACAAATTTAAATTCTTGGAAGCGTACTTGTTGAGAGAGGTGAAAACCCTTTGCGCTCTAAGTTTTGGAAGAGAAAACCCTTCATATTATTTGTTTTAAAAAATAGAGTTCAGACGCATCAAACTATATTAGAAATATTATTAGTTATTGTAATATCTTAGGATATTTATCCGGAATATTATAAATAAAAGTTGGATATTTCGATAAGTGAAATTGCAATCTCCATTCTTGGGTAATTATAGTCTATTTTCTAGGTAGAATTTCTGCAAGAAATTAGGGAGTTTAAGGGTCAAAGTGCCAAAATGACCAAAATGCCCCTGCAAAGGGTAATTAACTTAGAAAATTCATGAAAAATCCTAAAAGTCAGTAAAATGACCAGTTGAATTAAGAGAGTATATTATCTCTAATTACAGTAATTAAATAAATTACAAACTTGGGAAAATGAGAAAGGATGCTCATAAAGTAATAAAATGACCAAAATACCCTTGTAATTATGAAACAATGCAAGAGGCATGGAAATGCTAATGTTAATACAAGAATATGAAGGTAATGAAGCATTCTAATTAAGAAAAATACCAACTATGGTTAAAAGAGTAATTAAGTAATTAATAGCTAATTACTTAAGTATAAGCAAAGGAAATTTCAAGTAATAATTATGTGAAGCTCTAAAATTAGTGGAAATTAGTTGAATATTAATAAAATGTATTTACTAATTAAATTGGAAAGTTTTGAGAAAAATAGTTGAGTTTAGGTATTTTTAAACCTAAATACAAGAATGGACCAATTAGGGAATTTTGTAGAATTTTTAATAAAAATTGAATTAAGTAATTAATTAATTCTTGAAAAACATTTACAAAAAAAAGAAGAAGAAGATGGCTGCCGAAAATTGGCCAAAGAATTTGAGAATAAGAAGCAAAATTTGATATCTTGATATTTTGCAAATTTTTGATTATTATATAATATAATTAAAAAGCATGAATAATAATCTTATATTTAGGAAACAGATCCTATCTAGGGAACCAGGAATAGGAATTCCAAAGTCAAGGTAAAATATTGATCGTGAGTTTTTACCTTCAAGTGACCTCTTGGGAAGTCAATTCCGAGACCCGTAGCACATTGTCCTAATAAGACGAAATAGGGAAAATGCTGCTAGTCACATTTTGGGAAAATAAGGAAATAAATTATAACTCAACATCTAGGGATGAGTTTATAATTATAAAAATACATTTGGAATCAGTGACTTATTATCTAGAGCTTGATGATTTAACCGATTTCTCGACACCGGACGCGTACGGACACGTTTTCGAGAAACTTCAAGGACAGTTGGAACCCCGTCTAAAGTCAAAATTCAAGTTATAATAGATATTATTGATGAGAAAGAGAAGGTCTTCAAAGTTCTAAATCTAGAATTTTGAGATTTCTCCGAAATTACGCGAATCGGGTACCGATCGAGAAATACTTTTGACCGCCATAAAGTGAGGTGAGTCATCACTTCTTGGCCAATCCTTGGCTGCCAAACAGCCCAAAGATGTCGACCAAAGGGGGGAGGTGTAGTTTGTGACTTTGTGTTCAAGTTGCATTAATGGGTTCTTTACAATTGGAATTCCAAACAAAGCCTTAACCAAAGTCTATAAATAGGAGGCATGCTCCTTGAGAAATCCTCACACCATTTCTTTCTTGTCTTGACCGAAATTCTTGAGAGAGAAAGTAGAGAGATAAGCTCGGGAAAAGCTCGCAGAATTCTTCAACGGGTAAGTCTTTTGGCCTTTAGCTTTTAAGTCTTTAGTTCAAAGTTAGTTAGTAGAATTGTTAGTTAGATTTAGGAAGTAGGTGATAAGATTCCTATGCTTGTTTTTAGGCCTCATTGCATTGAAAAATATGCCTAAAGAGGTAAAAACATAGTAGGGGTCGAGTCGCGAAAAGTTGGAACTTTAGCGAGTTCTTTTTAAAAGGAAGGGTAGAATTTGTTAGAATAACCTTTAAATTTCAAGTATGATTTGGGTATCATATGGGAGGGCTATTTTAGTCATTATTTTCGAAAATCATAGTTGCGTCAAGTTCGGCAAAATTTCGGGAAGAAAATTTGCTAGAGTAACGAATCTTTGCAGTGAAATTCCGCCGATTAGGGGTAGAAGGGCAAAATGGTAATTTTTACCTAAAAAGCCAGTTATAGTGTCAAATCGCTAATAAAGGTGATATTATTCTTATAGGATATCAGAATCTCTGATTTGCTGCCGTTACGCTGCCCGACGAACCGCGTTTGAAGTTCACGTTCTTCCGTGAAAGTACGTCTTCCGCGGTAGTACCTAACGTTGCCAACGAAGGTACGGACGCGCATCGTAACACTAATCTTGTACATCTTAAATACTTATATGTCAATGATATGTTCGTAGACCGTTATACGCATGCTTATACGGGTTATAGTTTTGGTAACACCGTTTTGTTTTCCTAGCGCCGAGGACACGAGTAATTATCGTGGCACGGTGAATAGCGCAGTCGTTATTGTTTACCTTATGGGGCTTTACATATTGCTTTGTGCTTATGTTTGTCGGCATAATGATCATGCATCGTTTGTATGCTTATGATATACCGTGGTATTAGCTCTAGAAGTATCTCGTTGTCCGTATATTGTATTGTTTCGTATGAGGTTAATCGTTACCGAGATTCAATATGGTGAATTGAATCTCGCCGTAGCTTCGTGGTCGTGGAGGACCACGGTTCGGGATCGAGGCAAGTGCCCGGAATAGACGTGCAAATGAAGACTATTTCTATCTTATCGTCTTCTCGTTATTCCGTTATTCATCATTCCGCTATTTCATTTCTAAACCTTAGGACTATTGTGATCTATACAATATTACACAATGGTTGATGTTTTGGCTATGAACTGATTACTCTTTCGCTCCAATGCTCTACTCGATTACTCGCTTGAAATATTTGGAAACGTTAAAAAAAAAAAAAAAAAATATTCCGCCGTTTTCAAATGGGATGTTACGTTATCATTAGTTATGCACTTCAGAAATATTATTTCTTTCATTCCTAAATATAAATTCTAATAATATTGAAAAAATGCACAAATTTAAAAAGTACCCAAGTTTATGTATTGCTTGGAAAGTGATTTTTCCCATTTTTATTCTCTATTTTATTAATTCCACAATATTATCTTTAAAAATGAAAAACATTAATTATACTTAAAAAAAAACCTATATTAGAGCTTATATTTTTAAAAAAGGGTTTAACATTGACGTTTTTCACTATAAGCATATGTCATAATTAAGTTTTGAAGCGTGCAAAAGTTGATATGATTTTACAAAAACGGAGCAATTTTAGCAATTATGTTAAATGAAGGGTTAAGGAGCCAAGACCACGAAGTTCTTGCGGTGGAGCGTCCACGGAGTTTTTGGGGCAAAAAGTAGACATAACGTTTTTTTTGGGAGCGCGTCAATGCCGTTAGTTGGCCATCAACTTGGATGGAATGCCGACGTGGCAATCGACAAGATGACGTGGCGATGACGTGACGCCGACGTGGCTATACGACTAGAATAAAAAATAAAAAAATTCAAATAATTGAAAAAATTCAAATAATTAGAAAAAAATCAAAAAATTAGGAAAAAAATTGATAAAAATAAAAAATTCGAAAAAACTTAAAAAAATTCAAATAATTAGAAAAAAAAATTCAACAAATTAGAAAAAATTAAAGGGAAAATTCCAAATAAATACTATTTGAATATATACCCAAAATTGAAGTCTGTTGAATTTGTAAATACTATTTGAGGGATATGCAAATTGGGTCAAATTACCCTTTTACCCTTTAGTGTAAAATAAATAAAATAAAATAAATTGTGACATCCTAAAATTTGAGTTTAGGATATTAAAAAATATATAAGGAATAAATTATAGGAAATTTAGCCCCGATAAATTAAAATGTTAATATTTGGAAGTAAAGACATATTTTCCCGTAAAAATTAAGGACAAATAGTTGGGAATAATTTTAGGCCATACACCCCCACCGCCCGCCACCACACGGGCCGGCCACCACCACCACCGTCCGGCGGCGGGGTGTATGGCCTAAAATTATTCCCAACTATTTGTCCTTAATTTTTACGGGAAAATATGCATTTACTTCCAAATATTAACCTTTTAATTTATCCGGGCTAAATTTCCTATAATTTATTCCTTATAATATTTTTAATATCCTAAACTCAAATTTTAGGATGTCACAATTTTTTTTATTTTTTTTATTTTATTTTATTTATTTTACACTAAAGGGTAAAAGGGTAATTTGACCTGAATTTGCATATCCCTCAAATAGTATTTACAAATTCGACAGTACTTGGGGCTGTACAAATTCAAATAGTATTTATTTGGAATTTTTCCTTTAATTTTTTCCTATTTTTTTGAATTTTTTTTCTAATTATTTGATTTATTTTTTTAAAAAGTTTTTTTCGATTTTTTTTTTAATCAAATTTTTCCTAATTTTTTTTTTCTAATTATTTGAATTTTTTTATAAATTTTTTTAAATTTTTTCGATTTTTTTTTAAATTTTTTCTATTTTTTATAATTTTTTATTCCTAGCCGCCGCCACATCAGCGTCCACGTCATCGCCACGTCATCTTGTCAGTGCCACGTCAGCATTCCATCCAAGTTGACGGTCAACTAACGGCCGCAGACGGCGCTCCCAAAACGTAACGTTACGTCTACTTTTGCCCCAAAAACTTCGCGCGCGGACGCCGGGGGCAAAAAAAGAACTTCGGCACGAGCGCTCCTTAACCCTTAAATGAATTCAAATATCCGTCTCTTTTTTTTTTATATGGGACCTACTTGTTCTCCCTTGTCATCGGAAAAAATCACCTTCCATTTAGCTTAGGTGTGTTTTGATGGAAGAGAAATTAACTGATGGAGAGGCAAATGGCAACAACAAAAAAAGTGAGACCCACCATTTCTTTCTTATTTATATGATAGTGATGACATGTAAGACTGAATTTATCTGAGCAGGTGCCATTTAATTAGATAGAGTATTAGATGAGGTGGTACATCTAATGTTTTGAAACTTGGACCAAACCAGCTGAGCCATCGTAAACCGGTCCGGTTTGAGCATCAACTCGGTTTGATACTTTAAAAAAAAAAGCAATTTTTTATTTTTTTTTTAAAAAATTCATATTAATTACTTTAAAATCTTCAATTTCTCACGAGTTTTGCCCCATGTTAGCTTTGGTTTGACTCCGATCTGATCCACTAACCCTTAACTCAATACCCTAACCGGTTTAGTTGCCGGTCCGATTTTAGAACCTTGGTTCTCTGCCATTTAATTAGTCAAGTCAAAAATACAAAATTTTAAACAGAATAATGTGGAGAGGATGATGGAAGAGTACTAGGGGGAGGATAAATCATAAAGGGAAAATTAGGAAGAAAGACCTAGAAGAAATAATATTTATTAGAAAGGACAACAAAAGTTGTAATTATTTAGAAGAACCAATTGTCAAAATAAAAATTTAAAAATACTAAATGTCCCTTATTTAAATATCCTACATTTTCTCTCATATTTCATTTTTAAAACCAATATGAATTTTTTAATTTTATTATATTAAACACAATTTCTCTCATTTTTTTACGACTTACCTAGGAATCTATTAATATAATCAATAAAGTCTATAATATTTTAATAATAATAATGTTTTTTTTTTTTAGATAAAGCTTTTTAGATGACAAAGATATTAGATAAAAAAGTTAACATCTTCTCAATTGGTTTATTTTACGGAGTTTATTTTATATAAGATTATATAATCAATAAAGTCTATAATATTCGAAATATTGTTGCAGATCATAGACATACACATTTGTCATGATTGGCTTGCCTAGCTAGTTACCTGCTAAGAATCAAACATACTTAAATTGATTCATATAATTTTAAGTTATTCGGAGATATTATATTAATGTATGACAATAATGGTTTTCAATATTATTTCTTTATATTTTTTTTTCGGGACTTACCTTATTGTCTAATGACATTAAGATCATGCATAGCGAGCATCAAATTACAATGTTTGTTGGTCAAATAATCAAATAAAAAGCACAACTATGCAATGGTGATCAATAATGCCTATTTTTGAAAAAACACATGTATATCATACCAATGAAGATCATAATACATGAACGAATGAATATATGTTATTCTTCGAACAAAAAATAAAAAATATATGTTATTCATTTAATTATTACCTTAAATAAGTATTATTGATTTCAAAAGTATTTAAGAGATAATAAATTAATAATAAATATATTATCATTAAATCAAGTAAACAATCAAATGAACCAATGAGATTGTACATCTAGAGATGTATCGGGATTTTTAAAAAAAGGTATGAAACCGGCCATTTAATTATTACCATTTATTTCTTTTACGATTATTCAAGGTTTTGGGGTTAAAAAACCATTCATCCTCTGATTTTTTCCCCGTCTTCTTCTTCCTCCTCCTCCTTCTTTCACAACCTCTGAAAAGGAACCAATAAGCGTTATCTTCCCCAGACTTCTGCAACAGCATATATAAATGGAGTTTGCAACTTCAAGCTCCAAACTTTTCTATCTCTTCATATTGGGATGCTTTGCTTTTAGTTCCTTCCACGCTCAACTCATACCAGATGATGAAGGTACTCTAATTTTTTAACCTTCAATTTCTCTAATTCTTATTATTAATTAAATAATGAATTATATTGCTTGGAAATTACGAGCCTAATTGGACGAAATTTATATTTACATTAAAAGATAAACCCACAGGTACTTTAAAATTGTTTTATGATTGAAGTTAATTTATAGACGTTTATGAACATAGAATACAGTTAATAGGTTGATATATATACTTTGATGGTAGGTGTGATAGAAAGTGATTTTTTTTTTTTTAATTGTTTGATGCAGTGAAAGTTCTAAAAGCAATATCGTCAAAGATAGAGAACTTGAATTGGAATGCGACCTCACGTTCTTGTATTGATGGAGGCTTCAAAAATGAGACCATTGATGAGAATTCCATCATAAGGAATGTAACCTGCAATTGCACTTTTCAAAGTGGAAGTATTTGTCATGTCACAAACATGTACGTATATATTAATTCATAATTTTTTTTTCTATATATTAAGGTGAAGGTGAAGAAAGAAAAAGAGGGAATGGAGAAATAGAAAATTAAAATTCAGCATAATGTTTGTATTTCCACTTTTCAGTATAATCCTGTGAAAAAGATTTCAAATTAAGTTAGATTGAAAACCCATAAATTCCATTTCTACATCTGCTTTTGTTTTTTGGGTATAATTTCTACTTGCCTTTGATGCTATGAATTATCGCAAATATGGGACTGACTTCTCTCTTCTCTCCTAGGGTCATTTTTAAAGTTTTTTTTTACAGTTAATATCATTATTATTAGTCCTTATAATTTAATCAAATCCTGATTGTGGTCTTTATTTTCAAATAATTGGTTTTAGTCCCTATAATTTTATAAAATTTTGGCTTGAGTTTAACTATTGGTCCCTACATTTTTAACGTATTTTGATTTTGGTCCTTATGAAACTACAAGGACTAAAACCAATTTTTAAAACTATAGGATCGAAACCAAAATTTGATCAAACTATAAAGACCAACAATGATATTAACCATTTTTTCTATATATATGTGTGTTTTCTTGTGTTTCTTTCTTTATTTTATAAGTAAATAATTTGACAACGATGTGTGTGATATATATATATATATATATATATATATATATAGAGAGAGAGAGAGAGAGAGAGAGAGAGAGAGAGAGAGAGATTAATGACAAGGAAGTTGTGGTGCAAAAAGAATTATTATTCGACTGAAATTATAGTTTGCAGAGATTTTTTATTTACAATTTTTTAATGACAGCCAGCTGAAGGGTCTCAATCTGTCTGGAGTTATACCAAGTGAATTTGGTGATCTTACTCAATTGCAAGAACTGTAAGTGATGATGTCTTTCTTTTTTATTTTCACTTTTATTATCTGTTTATTTATATCTATAACCTTTGTAACATGATGATCTTTCATAAAAAATTGGAAAATTGGTTTAATATTATATTTTGTGTAGAGTATGCATAGCTTTCAATTTTCTATACGAAATTGATCATCAATTTAAAAATTGATATTGTTGAGACTCATTATTTGGGTAAAAATTGTACTCAAGATTATTTTGTGTCAGTAACAATAAACAATTTGAAGTTTAAAACAACTACTTGTGAACTAAAATTTTGATATGGGACAGTGATTTCTCTCGCAACTATCTGAACGGGACAATCCCAAAGAGCTTTGCTAAACTCCCTCTCATTAAGCTGTAAGTGATTGATCAATTAAAACTTGTGAATATATATATGCAAGCTTGAATATTAATTTATTTTACTAATTTATGTATTATTAATTCATCTCTCAAACTTGAATATGCTTCAGATCCCTTCTGGGAAATCGAATCAGTGGTTCAATTCCATCAGAGATAAGTGATATTTCAACTTTAGAAGAGTTGTAAGAGTTGTCTCCAGATTTAAGTGACTTAAACTTTCAACTTATTGTTGTGTTGAGAATTAAATGGTTTAATATATATGCTTTGTACTTTCTACAGAGTGTTGGAAGATAATCTGTTGGAAGGAACTCTTCCTTCTGGTCTTGAAAAATTGAAGCATCTACGCAGATTGTAAGAATACATATATATTTTCTGTATTTATAAAAATGATTTTCTTTTATTTCCAATGCTTTGTGTTTAATTTTTTGTTCATGAATTTGCAGACTTCTTTCTGCAAACAATTTCTCAGGGACAATACCAGAGAGTTATAGCAATTTGAAGAAACTAGAAGATTTGTGAGTCACATAAAACATATGATTTAGGCTTAGCCATTTTGTATGTTGATGTTTAACTCTTTTGAATTCTGAAATATTTGCTTATATTTTCTGCAGTAGGTTGGACGGGAATAGTATGTCAGGAAAATTACCCAATTTTATTGGCAATTGGACTCAACTTGAAAGATTGTGAGTCTATATTTTATTCTAACTCCTCTATGATTAATCTTTAGTTTTTGTTGAAGAATAAACTAGTTTACTGGATTTTGAATTTTTGATCCTTTGATCTTATGGTGTTAAATAAAAAATAAAAAAGATGTTTAAAAATATTTAGATATATGTTTAGCTTTATGTTTTTTTTTAAAAAAAGGTTTCTTATTATTTTTATTACTAACTTTTTCTTTCTTGGCAGGGATTTATGGGCACATCCATGGAAGGTCCCATTCCTCCAACCATAGCTTTGTTAACAAATTTGATTGAATTGTGAGTATATACTAATTATCAATTCCTTTTAATTTGTAATTTAATTTCTCTTTACACTGTTCAATATGGATATGCAATTTAACGTTCAATTTTTTTTATTTTTTTTTAAAACTCATCAGGAGAATATCTGATTTGAGGGGACTACCAACAATGACTTTTCCTAATCTGGAGAATTTGAAATCCTTGAAATACTTGTGAGTTAATTAAGAATCCTTTTCTGCTGACATATATATTTACACATGAAAATCTGTTTCAATTCATGCACTTTAACAATTCTATGAACTCTGATCTCTTTTTGTTACCTTATTATTAGGGCATTGAGAAATTGCTCAATCAGTGGTTCAATTCCACATTATATTGGTGAAATGGAAAGTTTGTCTATGATGTAAGTTTGCTCAAAATCAATGGTTCCATTCCAAATTATATGGTTACTCAAATCAAATTTTACCAATATAACTTCTTCATTGGAGTAGTATGCCATCAATCAATATTATTAATTGATATCCATATAAAATATAAATTCTAAAACAAAACGATGTTATTCATAAGTCATGAATAATGTGACTTGCTTGCGAAAAAAGAAAACATCAAATTTACCTTTTATTTGATAACTTGATTCTTAATTGAGAAATAGTTCGTTACTAATATCGTTGACTATATTTTTCCTCTATATATTCTGTTGTTAGTATAAACAATAAGAACCATTAATTTAATAATAATTATAATTATAACAGAATTTTTATGAGGTCATATTTGTGTTCCATTTGGATGGCAGAGATTTGAGTTTCAACAATTTAACTGGAAACATCCCAGATCAAATACAGGAATTGGAAAAAATAAATTACATGTAAGTAAGCATATTCCACAGGTATAACTTATTTTAATTTCTTGAATTTTTTTGGCCAACTGGTTTCTTAGAACTTAATTATTTTTTTCATTTGACCTTTTTAAATTATGTATGCAGGTTTTTAACTGAAAATTCGCTCGGTGGAGAAATTCCAGGATGGATACTGAAAACCAAAGAGAACTTGTTAGTACAATTTTTCCACCTATTTTTTCAATTACATATACCTTAGTCTTAAAATTTCTTCAAATATACCCATACAACACTATTGGATTTCCATCTCTTTCTCAATAGATTTCTGTACAGTCATAGCTAGTCATCATTCATGCACAAAATTAAAATCGAATACCTCAAATTCATGGAGTTGATCACATTCACAAAGAGACATATAACATCATGTGAGTGTGTGAAGAAGGATAATATGAATTATTGGAAAAACATTAAAATACATATATAATTCCACTCTAATTTCTCTTATATAGGGATTTATCTTACAACAATTTTTCAAAGACTTCTGCTCCGATTTGCCAGTTCAACGATATGTAAGCCTCTCTCTCTCTCTCACACACACACACACACACAAAAGCCATTATATTATGTAAATTGGGACGACTTGATGCATTGTAATCCTGATGAAGCCTTATTTTTGTTGCACACAGAAACTTGGCTTCGAGCTTGTCATCTTCAGCAAACACCTCGTACGATTATATTTATGGTTGTCTTGTTTGAATTATTCTGCAACATTTTTTCACTCATCTAATCATATATTGAAGCCGATTATATTATTCATCTTGTAGACTTACTTGCCTCAAAAAGAACCTTCCTTGTGAAGGAAATCCCAAGTGTGAGTGTCTAAAAACTTCCCCAACAACAGTTTCTATATATTATATGTGAATATTGATATTATGATCCTTTTTTTTTTTACAGATCATTCATTGTTCATAAACTGTGGAGGTCCAAAGATGGAATACAAAGGGAATGAGTATGAAAGTGACTTGAATCAAGATGGTATCTCATACTTTTATCTTAGAGACAAATGGGCTTATAGCAGCACAGGATTGTACTTTGGAAATTCTGATGCTGATTACGTAGCAACAAACACATTTTCTCTCAACATCACTGGTTCTGACTTGTACCAAACCGCTCGTCTTTCACCTTTATCCCTTAAGTATCATGGCCTCTGTTTGCTTAATGGAAATTACAATGTCAAGCTTCACTTTGCTGAGATTATGTTTTCTAATGACCAAACATTCAGCAGCGCAGGCGCATATTTGATGTTTCAATTCAAGTGAGTATCATGTTTTAGCATCTAGCTAGAGAGAGTCTTCAGTCAATTAGGACTTGGTATTGGAAAATTATTTTTTTGGTCCTTATATTTTTGTCTTAGTTGTAATTTGTTCCTATACTTTGACTTGTGTAGTTGAGTCACTACATTTTAATTTGGTTGTAACTCAGTCCCTAAACTTTGACCACTACAATTTAGTGCTTCTATAGTTTTAACCATTTTATAATTTAATCCCCGTGTCTTAGAAAATAAAACCATATATATAATAAAGGTTATGGACTAACTTATAAAATGGATGGTTAAAACTATATAGGCTAAGTTGAGTTGCAGTGGAGTCAAACTTCAAACAATGAGTTCTAACTGAATTAAAACTATACGGATTGATCAATTATAATTGAGTTAGAACTATAAGGGATTCATGATACAGTTTCAACTTTTGTTTGGAATTATATGGACAGGGTCAAAAATATTTGAATGAATTTAACATAATGGAGGAAGCTGGTGGAGTTGGTAAGGGCATTATCAAGGACTTTAATGTTGATGTGAATGATAACAGCTTGGAGATCCATTTATATTGGGCAGGCAAAGGAACTACTGCAATTCCTAATAGAGGTGTATATGGACCTCTTATATCTACTATTTCAGTCACCCCAAGTAAGTCGATCAATTAATCAGATATTACCTCTAGTCTTTAATATAAGAGTTAAATAATTAATTCGTGAATTATATTGAAAAAATTAGTTAAATTAATTATTTGTAATCAATATGTATTGATTTTCTTAAAATACCTTCTTTAATCATATGCATTAGAATTATCCTTGATGAAAACCCCCTACATATGTTCAAAGTAAATTGATGTCTTATATTCAGGACCAAAATAAACTCATTATCTAGCTCTTATATTTAGAATGGGAGGGTGTATATAATTACCGATTTTCACACTATAAGTTAAGACCCTTTGATTTTGATACGTGTGTGTATGCATGAATAAAATATAAGCATTTCTATTTTGTTGCAGACTTCAAAGTTCCTGCAAAAGGGCTTTCTGGTGGAGCCATAACTGGAATAGTTGTGGCTGTAATATGTGTGATCTTCATACTCATATTGTTTGTCCTTTGGAAGATGGGCTTCTTAGGTCGTAAGGATCATGGAAACAAAGGTAAGATCAACATTAATAATCAAACTGGTGTATCAGATGATGAGGTGTGAGAGTCATCAAATGAATATTTAATGGGTTAAGGTGCGATTTGGACAATAAATTATTGGCTCAAGAACGTCCAGCACAATTAACTATTAGTTGGACCTTAAATACCAACAAACTAATTAAAATATAAAATGAGCACAAATCTGTTACAACAATTTAACGTTCGTTGGAAAAGAAAGTGGGGGAAGATGTGTTGACCTTAAATGTTGACGTGGCGAGGAAATAAGGCTGAGTTTTGATATGGCGTAAACGTGGCAGGAACATGGTTTACTATTCAGCTCCTGCTTCCATCGTTTCAGTTGCAATGGCTGAACCATTTTATTCGCAGCCTTACTGGAGAACCCTTGTCCCAAAATCACAAGACACGAGAACGCAAATATTGTGGTGCAAAGTGACCGGAAGAGCACGCACCTTATTGCCATCACCGAATGGCACTGGTCGAGACAGTAGCGCAAATATGTACTTCTTGGATAAATTCCGGTACCTTTCGGGAGGCATTAAATCAAGCAGATCTTGATAATTAGAGGGCAACTTTGCTTCCCACACGGAATTAGTAGATGCAGCACCACGGGAATATCTCCGGCGCAATGGCACCCATGTGAGAACGAAGCAATCTGGTGCTGTGAGTTTGAACTCAATGCTATATCACTATTTGGAAGAATAATTTTTTTAGTTACGAGTTTGATTAATCTTTTTAAATGTGATGAATTTCTCTGCAATATTTGCAACCCTGTATTTTATTCCCCCATCTTTGCTAAACCCAGCAAGTTCGCTTTTTTGATAGAAGTAGAAGATGTGGTTCCATTGGATCTGAAGGGAGTGTGATCGGCCATGGAAGAGTGCCAGAAGCTGGGACTCACCAGAGCCATCGGAGTTAGCAACTTCTCCGTCAAGAAGCTCGACATTTGTGGCCATTCCTCTGGCGTGGCAGTAGAAGAAGCTGCTGGATTACTGCAAATCAAAAGGGATAGTCATGACTGCATTATCGCCCTTGAGGAAAGGAGCAAGCAGGGGACCCAACGACGCCATGGGGAGAGATGTGGTGAAGGAAATAGCTCAAGAAAGAGGCAAGTCAAGTGCTCAGGTTTGTCTGAGATGGCTCTACGGGCAAGGTGGTCCCAAAGACCTATTGAGTGGTCCAAGGGAGTTTCTTTGCGCCACGTCAATATTTAAAGTCAACATCCTTCCCCCACTTTTTCTTTTCCAACGGACGTTAAATAATTTTTGCTCATTTTACATTTTAAATAGTTTGTTGGTATTTAATGTCTAACTAATAGTTAATTGTCTTTAACATTTCCTGAGTCCAACTAATAGTTAATTGTCTTTGGATTTCTGATCAATAGTTTATTAGCCAAATCGTACCTTAACCCATATTTAGTCGATCCCATTTTTTTTGTACGTTAACGTTAGTGTGATTCTGTGATATTATAAGTTCGTGTCTGTTTCATGCAATTTCATTTGATTTTGCTTTTACTAATTAATATAATTTTCTTTGTTGCAGAAGTCTCAGATCAGCTGGAAATGAGTTTTTACTCTTTAAAATAATTCAAAGATGACAGTAACTTTGCTCCATAACATAATATTGGTGAAGGAGGTTTGGGACTGGTGTATAAGGTATTTTATACAGAAAAAATTAGCATTTTAGAAAAATAAATTCCAGAGAAAACTTATAACAATATAAGTAAATTGTCCTTTTTATAAATCATCACATAATTAAATCACTTATTCTGGGGTCGTTGAGTCTATTATTATAATCATATATTGTAGGAGAAAACTAACTGTGTGATGCTTAATTAATTTAGTTCGCTTTTGTATAATTTTCTAAATTTTAAATCTAATTTATTATATTAATTTAATTTGCAGACATCAATTTCGTGAAGCCAATTTCAAGACACAAGATGCAAGGTTTTACTTTTAGAATGTGATGTCAACTTGACATGGAGCAGCAGTAAAAATTTGGTGTAACTTGTAATGGGAGGTTTTAAATGAGATTTGCATGATTTATTTCTTATTATTTTATTAAATTTTTTATGTTTGATTATTATTTAATTAATAAATGAAAATTTAATATATATTTTTTTTGGTAAACAGGGGCATTACCCCTTCACTTCGCATTAAAACAAGTCGGGGTAAGAAGCCCCTACACAATCTCTAAACAGATACGGAAATAAAAATTGGGGAGGTTCATCAAAAACAACTTTGAACTCTCCCTGTGTACATGCAATGTAACACCCCATTTTCGTAAACGTTTTCTCGTTGTATTTTGATCAGAGTAGAGCGTCAGAATTTTTTTTTTTTTTTTGATTTAAAATGGAAACAGAGTCACTGAATAACATTCATAATAATATGTCTGGTAGTTATAAGTAGTACATTCAACCGAAGTTTAAACAACAAATTTTATTTTCTTCATCAGTCTCCCTACGCCGACTCCTTACCCTTCACCTCGTCCCGAACACCTCGAGATCCTGAAGCTATATTAATAGCTGAGATCCAATGCCCATTGGATCTTAGGTAACGGTTAACCTCATGCTTATGTAAACAGTATATGCATGGCAGATATTCACAACATTTCACAGCATAAAACACTATTCAACATATCAGACAATAACATTACACAGCCCCTGCAGTATGTATGTCATCCCAGTCTGCACACTCTCCGGTGTCACGATGTACAGTCGTGTCCATAGCGCTAGGAAAACTTTCAACGGCGTTAACAATATCATAACTCGTATATTCATGATTTCACCATTTTCAAACAAACGAATCTCAAAGACATGAACACAAAGAAACACATATAGCATACAATAAGCATCAGATTAAGGTTACAATACGCGTCCGTACCTTCGTCGGCGGTATAATGGAACTCTTACGGAAAAACAGAAATTTTCGACAGCGGGTGAAACTGTAATACCCGGATTTTAGTAAATCTGGAATTTTTGAGATAAAGGAAATTAACGAATATTTTGATAGAGCAAAATCATGAATTTAAAAATATTACAGAAAATTGTCATAATTATAGAGTAAATTGTTAAAAAAGTTACGGAAAGATCAGATGAACATAATGACTAAAAATGAAATAATGGTGATAAAAACAGGTCTAAAAACATTATGATAAATACTTTGAAAGATCATGAAAAATTATGAGAAAATTATGGAAGTGTAATATTTAATTATGAGAATTTAATAAATTATTTCAGAGGACATAACATGAAGAAAAGTTTAAAAAGCATTTGAACCATAAAGTAACGATGGGGTAAACATTGTTAATATTTTACATAGGATATAAAATGACAATGTCAAGATAAAAGTTTGTAAGATAACAATATACTGTAAAATTGGTAAAGATAAATATATAAAGAAACCTGATCCTAAAAAGATCACTAAACGAAGAAATTAGGTCGATTAAGCCTTAACGGGGGGTAAACGGGAATTTTTGGTAAAAATTATTATATTTTTAAAAAATGGAAAAAATTATGAAAAAATATTTAAAACTGAATTTTTTAATTAAGGGGTCGAAATTCTTAATATTTTTAATTAAAAAGAATTGTTTAAATAATTAAAATGTTAATTAGAATAAAATAATAATATAATACGGTGAGTCAAACTTATAGGCGGACCGAGGGAAAAAGTCAGAAATAAATTCTACAGGTAAACCAGAGGTAAAAGTCTTTTCAGGCTGATCAAATTAAGAACAAGTGAATTTTTACACGAAGAAAGAATTTACCAAACGTTGATTCCGCAAACGAAAAACCCTAATTTCTAATAAGACGAAAAACTGATCAGATAGAGTAAGTGCAGATAGAGGATTTAGAGTCAATACTTAAACGAGTAGTTGCCGTGAATTAGGTATCTAGTGACTTAGGTCGATCATATTACGAACCGGTGGGTTTTGCCAGACGTTGACGCTTTGAATTTCGTTCGTAACCGAGGGCGTTTGACCTAAAATCTTCGGCAGATAACGGAATACCCTTAATGGAGTCATAAATTTCATTAAATTTGATATTCCTAATGAGAAATAAATAAACTTTGAAACTTTGCCGTCACAAGCATTTCATGATTCGTCAAAAACGCGAAACGGACACCGATCGGGGAAATTCTATCGGGATAGGGCATAAAGTGAGCTTGAGTCACCATTCTTGGACCAATTTCTGCCACATCACCCCCCTTATGTCGACCAAGAGCTCCCATGGACAAGGATTAACCACCATTTAACCTTGATTTTACATGGTTATAAGGAAAGGAAAAATTACAAGATTTGGAATGTAGAAATTACCAAAGTGGCACAAATTTTGCCTATATAAAGGCATGAGCACCTCCTTCATTTCTTCACACCATTCTTCCCTCTACCTTGGCTGAAACTTAGAGTGAGAAGCTCTGCCAAAGTTGTGTCTTAGCTCTGAGTAAGTTCTTCTGTCCTTAGCTTTTAGTTTCCGTAGTTCTTTCGGTAGTTATAGTAGAACTGTTGTTTTGATCTAGGAAGTTTCAGAATTTATTCCTATACTTGTTTTTAAGCCTCATTGCATTGAAAGATGCCCGACGAGGTAAAAACATAGTGGGGATAATTTTGAAATGGAATAAGGTCCAAGTAACGAAGTTACGCGAAATTCCGCCAAATAGGGGTACTAGGGGCAAAATAGTAATTTTCGCCCAAATGGCCTGTTATGATGCCAAATGTTGATAAACGTTGTCCTTATAGGATATCCGAGCTAATCGAGCCGTTGTTGTGCCGCCGTCATACCGCATTTGTTTTTCCATTGTCGAATTTCACGTTTTTCCGTAAAAGTTCCGTTGTACCGCCAAAAGGTACGTTCGCATACCGTAACACTAACGCTGATGTTTATAGTATGCATATATGTGCTATGTGTATTGTATGTGGTAGCTGATAGCTCTGCTGTTTGTATGTACGTTCGCGTACTGTAACACTAGCTCTAATGTTTATTATATGATTGTTGTGTAGTAGTGTACGAGGTTATGCTATATACACGGTATGTTACATACGAGGTTATGTCACATACAAGGTTATTATTGTTGTATCATACGAGGTTATGTTACATACGTGGTTATTATCTTGTATACGTGGTTACGTGTTTTTAATCATACATCCGTTATGGATGTTGTATTGATTCTTTGCTTTTGTCGTGTATATGTAGTCGTATTTAAGCATGAGGTTAACCGTTACCGAGATCCAAATTGTAATGGATCTCGGCTCTTATCATAGCGTCAGGTTCAGGAGAACCGAGGAGAAAGGCGAGCCAGCCGTACGAGACCCTGATAAGACTTTCTTCGGGTGTTATTCATTTTGAAAACTCTCGGTCAATGTACCATTTCGTAAATCAGCCGGACTTACGGCATTTATAAATATATGTATCGCTTACTCAATCGCTCCAATGCTCTACTCGATGAGAAAAAAATTATATCTTGCTTTTGAAAATGAGATGTTACGTAAAAAAATGCGGACGACTACGGTACAACAAGCGGCTCGACGGCGGTTCAATTAGCTCGAGATATCCTATAAGGATAGTATTTATCAATATCTAAAGTATAACGGGCATTTTAGGTACAAATTACCATTTTGCCTCTGGCTCCCCTAATTGGCGGAATTTCGCCAGAGCTTCGCTACTTTGACCCGATCTTTCCAAAATTTTGACATATCTCTTTTCCCATTATATTTTCGAAATAAATACCATATCTACCCTTAAACATGATATCTAGACTATCTGGGAAATTTAAAGATAATTCTAGCATTCCTACTATATCTACCAGAAAAACTACCGAAACTAAAGACTATGGACCGAATAACTTACCCAAGGCTCGGCTAGAATTTCTCTAGGCTCCTCCTTCTCTCTAAAATTTCTCTCTATTCTGAATTTTTGGTGTGGAAAATGAGAAGAGAGTGAAGGTCTATTTATAGGGAGGAAAATGGGTCCTTAAGTGTAATTTTCACCTTTGGGTACTTTTATGTAATTTTTCCCAAAATAAAATAAAATAATACACCATGCTTCACTTGCATCCCTTGCTGCCCATGCTTGATGCATGGAATGCATGGGAGACTAAAATAATGAATAGTAAATACGTATTTTTGAATAGTAAATACTATTCATGACCCATAAAACTTCGATTCCAATTTTGTCACTTTCAAAAATAGGCCTAGTAGTCTCCCAAAAATAGGCAAATATTCAAATATAGGGTTCCAGATAAACAAATATCCGGGTATTACATGCAAACCCAGCCATGGCATCAGCACAAGAATTTCCCTCCCTAAGCACATGAACGAACCTGATTCTACTAAGTCCGCTTGCTACCTTGCAGATGTTAGCCACCAGCCGTGACATCAAACCATCAGTCCCCTGCATGTTAGTCAGTAATCGAACCACCGACATTGAGTCACTTTCAACAATAACACTACTCAAATTATATCTAGCAGCAACCTCCAGGCCAGTAAGGACTGCCCAGAGTTCAGCCTTTATAGCAGAATTAACCCCCAATCTCCTTGAGAACCCGCATAGGAAACTCCCATCACAACCCCTTATAACGCCCCTACAGCCTGCAATTTTTTCTCCACCCTTAAAAGCACCATCCACATTAATTTTGAACCATCCCTCTTTTGGAGCCCTCCACTTGACCTGTGCCTCCATTCTAACAACCTGAGCCTTCCCAAACTCCAGCCTTGCTTTCTTAATTTCACGCACAAACCAAAAAACAACCTTGCTTCTGTTTTCTGGCATAACATACCCTTCCTCAAACCGCTGTTTGTTCCTCCACTGCCACAACATCCAACATGCAATCCAAAAATCAGACACCAATCATTCTCACCGTTAATAATATTAGCTCCAATCCACTCTCTACCTTGCAAACTTACAAACCCAAGCTCAACCCTCCCCCCCCCCTTTAATTCCATCCATAACTCCCTAGCTGTGCCACAATCCCTCAACACATGCATCAAATTTTCACACAACCCATTACAACTCAGACAGCAATCACTTACCCCCAAAAACCGAGAGAGTCTTTCACTTATGAGCAGCCTATCATGCATGGCCTTCCACAAAAATAGCTGAACTCTACGCGGGCCCTTCCATCTCCACAAAGTTCTCCACCACCTCTCACCTAGCTGGTTTTCCTTTTGAAGGGAGTGATAGAAATCAGCAGCCACAAACCTGTTGTGGACAGACGTATCCCATTGGATATTGTCCCCCCCCATACTCATCACATGGGGGTTTAACCGCAAGAATTCTCTTAACACCTTCACTATTCACCCAACTTTGAATCTTTTGCATATCCCAACCTCCATCCAGCCCTACCAAACTACTCACTATGCAGGATGTATCAACTTCTGATATATGCTCATTACAAAAGTCAGCTAGCACCCTCCCATCCTCAAGCCACTTGTCTAACCAAAAATTGGTCACTTTTCCACTTCCTAGCTCCCAACTCACCATTTCTAATATTCTCGGCCATAATCTAGCCAGATGTTTCCACACTTCCGTATCAGCCCTCATAGCTACACATTCCCTTAATAGCACCTTATTCCTACCATATTTTTCCACAAGAACCCTGGAACACAAACTTTCTGGTTTAACAAGAATATTCCAGCCAAGTCTAGCGAGCATTGCATCATTCATAGCCTCAAGGTTTCTCAGCCCCAACCCACCATTCCTCTTATTCTGACAAATCTTCTCCCAGCCCACAGCATGCAACCTCCTCTTCCCTGCTTCACTTCCCCATAGGAAACTCCTTTGCAATTTTTCCAGCTGGTTCCTAACACCCACAGGGATATAGGAATGCTGCATATAGAATATTGGCAGCTGGTTAGTTCTGATTGAACTAGAGTTACTCTACCAGCAAACGAAAGAGTCTGCCTCTTCCAACTACTCAGCTTATTTTGCATCTTATCAATCAACTGTTGAAAATTACTTCTATGCTCACCTCCTTTCTTCAACAAAGCTCCCAAATATCGTCCCACCTCCTCCACTCTCCTAAAACCAGAGAACAAACAGATCTCATTTTGTCTGTTTCTTTCCACATTTTTCGAAAAGTATATACTTGTTTTCTGAATATTCACCTTCTGTCCAGATATGGCACCAAATTCCTCCAGAATACCAATGAAAATTTAATATTACTTAAAGAAAAACGAATCAGGTAGATAAAAGTTTTGAAAATCCTTTTCAAATTTATAAAAACATTACACCCGAATTATGTTTAGCAAGAATTTATTACAAAAAATTATAAAATAAAGAACTTAATTATGTATAATTAATAAATAAGAATGTATATAAGTTTTTTTTATACAATAATGTATATGAATAACCTGGTTCATCCGTTCATAGGTTAAATAAAATCCCATTGGGGTTTAGTATAAAAAAATAAATAATCCAATTGGGGTTTGACTTATGAGGGTGAAAACCCCTCTTTCAGAAAGGGATGTCTCTAGTAACCTTTATCTTCACTTCCTCTCCACTTAATTTCTTTATCATTGGATTAACTTTTAATAGTGAAGATTTTTAAACCATATTAAAAATATTATTTTAATATTAAATATCAAATGATAATAATATTTTTACAGAACATATCTCAACTATTAAAAGTCAATCTAATGATAAAGAAATTAAATAGAGATAGAAGTTAGTGGAGACAGTTTTTCCCTTTCTAGGACACACATCATGAAGAAGCAGCAAAAAGAAGCCTTTCACTCCATGGTGTGATTAGGAAGAAGGGCTTTTTAATTACCATTAATCCAAACAAGAAAAAAAATGATTCAAAGTGACTTTTATCTTTTAAACGTACGCGTGAATCCAAACAGGGTATTCATCACCCTAATACTCTAAAAACACCATTGCTATGCATAATGCTTTCTAGAAAAGAGACTTATGAGGCCATTAATCACTCCATCAAAGCTTAAGCCAATGGGAATTGTATTTGCCCAAGAACTCAAGCTCCATCTTCAGGCTTCTTGAACTTGAATCAAAATAAAATTAGATTATAACTCATTATAACATTTTTAATGTCATATCACACTGTCACAAAAAGAAAATGTCATATCAATTTGTAGAGTTTCAGGCGTCCTTGCAGTGAAGTTTGTTCTCTCGAGATACCCACATGACCATATTACAACGAAGGATACCAGCTATAACACCTACAACAAATACATGGAGGAAAGAACTTAAAAGAAAAACCAGGGAGACTTTGTGTCTGAGAAGTTGGAAGAATATGTCATATGGAATAACGGACTTCCCATGTATTATATCAGTTCCCATGAAACATCTCTTCCCAGTTCCCATCCATATTTTTGAATTGCGTGGAGAATATTACACATGTATACGCCAAGAACCTACATATTCTATTTTGGATTTTTGTCCCTAAGGCTTATAGGTTTGGGCTCAATCTATCAAGGATGGATCAAGCCCATTTTCCAACCCAATTGAATTTCATGATCAAACCATTTTTTCCATTCTATTTTCTTGTTATATAGAAAAAAAAAATTGAGAAAATGATACATGCATGTTATTCACACTTCTAAAGTGAATTACACGGTTGAGAAGTAACATAAAAGTCATGCTTTTGTTGGGTGAAAATAAAAATAAAAAGAGACCAAGTGTGCATTATCATCACCGTAAAATAAAGGCTTTGTATGGTTCATGATTGCTTATAGAGGAAACCGGTTTTTTAATATGCATAGTTATCTTTCTATATATTGGAGGCATTCTAGTTGTTTGAAGTGCTTTTAGTCACTAAATGTGAGCACATCCCTTCATAGGGATTAAACTTTAATTCACCACAATATATAAAACAATCCAAAAGGCATAAAAATGAATAGCATATTAGATTGGGGCTTTAGACGCGATGATTACAATGCAAGAAGAAAATCTTGATAAAAACATAATAATATACAATAAAATAGATGACTTCAAATTAATTAATAACACTTTTAAATATTTTAAGAAATAAATATTTTTCATATTTATAACTCAGCTAAAATAAATTTTACATAGCAGAGTTTTGGAGTTTGATGATTGAATCATTTGCCCTTGACACTATTAATTAGTGTGGGTTGGTGTCTGATGGTCTCGACGGGACACAACTTGCATAGTCAATAGCTGAGGAAGATAAAGCTAGCTAGAGCTATTTCTGTCGTAGTTAAAAACCGTGATGACCCAAATCGCCACACTCCTCTTCATTTTATTGCTGAACTTCATGATGAAGTGGCCACTGAAATGCTTCTTTTGCTGGGGCAGATAAAAATTTGTGGAACAAGTAAAGTTTGAATGCTCTTTATCAAAAGCTATCTTTTGGTATTCTTGGTGTTGAACAAGTCTTGGCTTTAAAGTTGAACGCTGCTATTTAATGAAACAAAGTCAGAGAACCTAAATAACAATGGTAAGTACATTACTACATGCAGAAGCCATTTAGATTGGGACATTCCATCTCCTACCTACATTAATAAATCACAACTTCGCAATTGCAATCCCACAAAATATCATTAATTATATAATTCGACCTATTATGGTGGCTTAATGTGGATAATATATTTTGGCCCAAAATAAGTGGATAATATATAAATATACCACCCTCCTTGTTTTAAACATATCATTATATATTCAACCTAACTAATTTAGATTCAACATGGATTAGACCCAAACAAACTCATTTTTCTTAACATACAAAAAATAATTAAAGAAATTGATAACAATTGTTTCAGTTCGTTTCATAAGGGCTCATCAACCATCCCCATCTCATGCACATTGTAAATTAATACATTTATTAAAACTGATTAACTTCATTAAAGATATCTTAAGTTTAATTTTCCTACAAATTACCTTCATCCAATGAATATCATTAACTTTATTTACTTTTACCATTATTAATGACTAATTAAGCAAATGATTTAGAAGTGGCATGTTATTAAAAAAAATGACATGAAAATTCTTCAATAACTGAGAGATCATGGATTTGTTTCTGCTCTTGGTCTCAGTCTCTAAATTAGAGAGAGAGAAAATTGTCAAAAGGATAGAAGGAATTAAGAGTACTAATCAAGTAAAGGAGAAAACTTACGTCCCTTATTTGATGACTTTTCTTTCTCGATAGATTTTTTTCGATGCGCTTTTTTTTTTTTTCTCTAGACTTAACATGTGATTTGTGTTTGAGATATCGGTGGCGAAGTGAAGTGGCTTTAGACCTTAAAGTTTGGAGGAGTGGCTTCAAACCTTGAAACCCATCACATAGTGAAGCTTTGCCAAACAACCAAAAAAAACAAGATTTCACATTTGATTGACTTTTTTCAGCTTCTAATACTATTTCAAACAGGCCCTTAAATGCCATGCGCCCACCTAATTCATAGATTTTTTGCTTTTTCTGAAAAATATGACTAAAAAGGTCGAAGTATAAAATATGTATAGCATAATTTATAATTGGATTATTATTTTTTTCCCATCAATTTATAATTGGATTATTATTGGGTAGATAGTACAGAAATGAGAATTAATTGTTTAACATTGACTCCCCAACCGCTCCCCTGTCTGTGCTGACTGATCACTAGTGAATGATTCTTCGGCGTTATTACTCATTTCTTCAGAAGCAGCGGCTCCTCCCTTATCCTCGATTATTTTAATTAATTCACAATGTAAGGACAATACGTCATTATTAAAACCCTGACGTATTTTGACTCTTGTGAGTTGTCTTCAATTAATTAATGTTAGATACTACTGTATATAAGTCTATAACAATGCAAAGATTAGTGTGAATTAACGTTTAACAATCGATCATGATTTGAGATCTCATCATCTCATGTTTAAATTTGTTTAATAAAAAAATAATTAAAATAATACCTTCATGTTGGAGTGAGTTGAGTATTTGTGGGAAATCTGTGAATAAACCAAGAAGTGAAAATTCTAAAATGAAAATAGAGGCAGCTTGACATAATAATCTTCATCAATTACAAGATTAGAAAAGCTTGTATAATTCCAATATATGCTGGTCATAAAATACCATATCATAATTAATGCATGAATAATTTTTATACACATCATATATTTACATTTACAAATAAATTGTACATTTATACATAAAGAAGATAATTAAGGAACTTAATTGTGCAATTAGAGGTTATATTAGTAAATCCTTCAAATTGGGAATTATAAGGTATAATAGCATTAACCATAAGATGGAATCCTAAGAGACCATAATAATATTTAATTTTGCAAATAAATAGGCATCATATATTAACATGTCAAAATGACTGATAATTACCTTTTGATTTATTTTATTTTATATATCAGTCATGAACAGTTATCAATAGTACAATAATAATTTCTCTAACACAAGTTAATTCACAATAAATTTGAATAACAACAAAAACTAACATCATATAGCTTTTCGGGCTTATTATTATTTCTCATCAAGTTATTGTCTTTAGAGCAATATATATATTAAAAATGCTTTTTCAAAGTTGCAAAACCCTTTTGTATCATTTGATATTTGGACCATAAGCCTTCATGAGTTTAATATTTATAACAATTTAGTGTCACAAAATTTATGAGAAGTTAAAAAAATATCAAAAGAGGCAATGAGTTATGAAGGAAGATGCCAATTTTCCATATTTTAATAGGATGAGTCATGCATTTTACTTGGGAGTAGAAGATAAATAATGCATCTGGATTATGGATGATAAAAAGTGAATAAAGAAGGTGGGTGAGGAAAAATAGGCACGCCAAACCAAGTGTGAATGGAGAGCTAAAGTGTCTGGCAGTGGTGATGTTTTATATGGGAAGAGGAAATTAAATGAGGCTAACAACTAGGGAGGGTCGATATGCAAGTATATAAGAGGAAGGAAAAACCGAAAAAGGTGAAGTGACGACGTGCCCCTTCACGCCAAAGACACATCATCCCAATTTTATCCAAAGCCTGTGCTTGTTCCTAACGTGCCAAAGGTGAAAAAAAACAAAACAGCAACCTAATATGAAAGTTGGCGTTCTGTGGACATGGGCGTGCCACCACAAAAGTAAAATCCCAATTCACCCCATCTCTCTTGGTATCTGCATTTTTGACCCCTTTGATTTCAGGTTTACGCGTAATAGGAGCAGCAGCGTGAGCATATTGCACTCTACTGTCTCTACACATTACTATATGCTGAAGAACCTTTGCACTTGGTAGCTAGCGTTTTCTACCTAGTGGACTTCATCATTATGTCCAGATTTATTATGAAGTCAAGACACAATTCATATTCATAGAGTAAGATAACAAAATTAAAACTTTATAGCTTCATGCTATTTAATTCTCTTGGCTTCAGGTCAATTACTCTCATAGTTTCGAGTCAATTAATCTCAAGATGAGAAATTAAATCTATATGGTTTTTAGATGTATATCTTCAAGACAAACAAAAGTTGTATATAGTTTCCGCCATACAAGATCTAGAAGATGAAAATTATATAACTTTTAGCCATATAATCTCAAAATACATCAAAGAAATATGGCTTCTAACCATATAATTCAGAATAGAAAATTAAAGCAATATGGCTTCTGGCCATATAATAGTAAATCAAAGAAATATGACTTCTAACTATATTATATCACAATAAGAAATCAAAGTGATATAACTTTTAGTCATATAATTTTAGAATAGGAAATAAGAGGTGTATGGCTTCGCCATACTAAAATAACAATATCAATAATATAAAATAAATTCTAAAAGAAATTAAAATAAGAGATAAAAAATAGTATAATTTTTAATCTCAACCATAGAACATAATGTTTAAAGTAATCAGTAAAAATATCTTTTTAATTTCATATAGTAGGGCAAATTATTCCATATAGATAAAATAAACATATGATTAAAAAAAGGTAGATGATATATTATAATTCCTAAGTATAATATAAATACATGTGTGTGTGTCTGTATGTGTATATGCGCGCGCATATATATATATGTGTGTAATATTATATGGTTGCTATTATATTATTAATTAATATTAATAGCTTTTCGGCCATGAGAAAGTCTGTTCTTGTTGAAGATGAAGAAGCGAGGAAGCCATAGCTTGGAGGAAATAGAAGATTCAATTGTGACAATAGAAGGTGAGTTGCAGAAAATGTTGCAGAGAAGGAAGGGATATTTTGGAGGAGAAGAGATTGGGTTGGTTGATATTACTTTTGGGAGCTTGCTTTGTTTTTATGGGCATGATAGAAACCATGAATGGAAGAAAGATGATTGTTGAAGAGAAGCATCCTTGTTTGGTGAAATGGGCAGACAGATTCGCTTCTGATCCTAACGTGGAATGGGCAGACAGATTCGCATGATAGAAACTCATACCCTTAATTTGGTTGGGGAAAGAATTGGGGAAAAAAAGAGTAGAGCAAAAATCTCCTCAAAATAATAAAAGGATATATTAGCTTCTCATGATCTATCAATGTGTATTTCACAGGCTCTTTAGATGAAACAATGGAAAACATGTGGAACTTCGTTCGAACTTTTGTGTTAATAATGTGTTATAAAACTAAAAGAAATTTAGGATAAATGGGCAAGAGATTAGAGAAGAGAAAATTTGAGAGAGAAATTGGAAGTAATTTTTATTCAGTTTCTTATATCTCTTGTATCACTACAATGGTTTGCACATACTTATATTTATAGGACTCCAAAGCTCACCACCAAGGTTACTTACCAAGGGTCATACACGTAATTAATATATTCATAACATTAACATTTAACAATTGATCTTGATTTGAGATCTCATCATCTCATGTTTAATTTTGTTTAATAAAAAAATAATTAAATAATTCAGCTATAAATGGAATTATATTTTGAATATAGATAAACAAACCGAATTTGATGTCATGGGTACGGATGAGGAAGGATCATTTATTATCTTGAGTTTTTTCCCCAGGCCGCGCGCAAATGTTGAGAAATTATTAAGGGACAAAATCTTCTATTTTCAGATTAATTACTTTCATAATAAAAAATGTTACAACTAAAAATAAATATGTAATCAATGTATATGATTCGATAAGTCTTATACTCTTATGGTTCGTGATGAAATTTTTACACACAGAATGATGTGTAATTTTTGCAATAAAACTTTCTTCAGGAAATAATATTGGTATTATAAAATAATTGTTCACAAAATTCTCTTACAAAATTCTCAGAAAATTATTTAATATTCAAAGTCAGATTACACTCTACTAATTCATACTCCTCTCCTTCTATCTAGGGTTATTTAAGGTATAAAAAACAAATTTTTGTGTCCTATTTATAATTCACATCATATTAAATTATTTATATGAATATATAATTTTACTCTTCATTTATATAGTATATGTTAAATTGGGATAAAATTGAAAAGTTATTAAATTTTAAGAAAAGATTAATAAGGTTTAAAGTTTTTCACAATTCCAATAAAATATGTTCAAAATAAATTATAAACAAAATAAGGAGAGTATTTAAAACATTTATTGCTCATTTCACTAAACCAAGGTGGGTTGTTGCAAATAGTTTTACGGAATTGGTAACTTTTATGCAAAATACACATGGTAGCGTGGACAACATAACGAGGAAGTTAATATAAAAATAATGAAAAAGAAATTAAAAAATGGAGAATTGGACAAAATTGTTCTGGTGGTCTTCAATCTTCATAAATAGCTTTTATTCACTCACTCGGTTTCTTTTACTCATCTCACAGTTTTGGATTTCTTAAAAAGCACCCCTCTCTCTCTCTCTCTCTCTCTGGATTCTTCATCTTCTCTTCTTCTCACAACCAGTCAACAATGGAGTTAGCGATTCCAAGTTGTAAAGTGATCTATGTTTTGGCATTGGGATTCATGGCTCTGAATGCATTCACATATTATGGAGGATGCAACGCTCAGCAGATACCAGATGATGAAGGTACTTTCATTTCTTATATCAATCTTCTTAATTATATTCCATGGAACTTCTTTTCCCCTCTGTAACGGTAATTCTTAGACTATGATGAGAATTTTGTTTTCCTTTACCCTCTCCTGGATTTTTCTTGTTCTTAAATTTCTCTGTTTGGTTGTTTAAACGAAGAGGCTTTGCAAAACTAAAGTAACTGCTCTGTAGATTTCGAAACTGTGTTCTTCCATTGAACTGAACAGGTTCCACTTGTTGAAAACTGTAGCCATTCAGTTTTTTTTTTTTTTTTGGGATTTTGACGGAGAATGATAACTTTGAGCATATAATCTTTCATCACAAGATCTGTTTAAGATTAGACAGTTATCAAAATTTCCCGTGGAGGTTGGTTATGCATCTAGCTTGAACAGAACAGTTTCTACTTTTTCTTCTTCTTCTTCTTGTTTTTTTTTTTTGAAAAAAATGGCAAACCTTTTAAGAATTCTCTCGTATCTTGCAATGCCAGCCCAGAACACTGAATTCTGTGTCTTTTATTTATTTATTTGGGTAAAATAAAAGCATGGTATCTTACTTTTTGCTTCAATTTTACATGATTTTATTTTGAGTTCTTAATATCTCACACCCAGTCCTCTTTCTTTGATTTAAATTTAATGCATCTTCTGACACGTACAAGAAATTGGGCGGGGTGGGTCCTACCCTGCCCATAAAAAAATCCCCCCTTCCTAGATATTGTATTTCTTCTAATTATTAGATTTTGCACTAAACCTAATTATTAGATCTTACACTGACATTTTAATCTTTTACGAAATAAAAAAAATTGAGATTTTACTAAATCAGTGATTTTTTTTTTCTACTAAAGTTGTGTATTACTAATTAAATGTAAATAATATCTAATATATTTAGAAAAAAAGAATGATTTGGGATTTTAATATTTTAAAAGTATTTTTTAGAATTTCCTAAAAAAATGTTGTAGATAAGGTTTTTTTAAGATATGTCAGGGACAACAAATATTTAAAAATATTGTGTTTAATACTCTTATTTAAGGAGGGAGAAAGAGTGAATGAGAAGGAAAAAATAAGATAAACAGTTGTGTGAAGGACAATTAATAAGTGGTATAAACCATATAATTAATAATGACAAAAAAAATGGAAAAAGTCTATTAAATTTCATATATATCCTTTAAGTTCAGAATAATGTCTATTAAAAAATTTTAGTATGATCTTGTACGTAGGGTAGGATATTAGAGGGAGTAATAATAGAGTGAAAGCAAGGAACATCATATGAGAATGGGGACATGGAAGTACACAAGTTGAGTGAAACAAGTGGGTTGGTAATTAATATAGAGAGACATATGTGTGGGGTCCTTAACTAATTAAGGAATTGAATGAACCATGTGGCTTACGTGGAACTTTCCATTTTGGGAAAATTACGCCAGATCCGAGGAAGGAATTAATTACAATAAAGTCTCGAAATCATCAAATTACTTTCCAGGTTAAAGCGAACGCAGTAATTATTTGTATTAACGCGAAACGATATATTAACAACAAGAAATGTAGATTAACAACAACTTTTAAATACCCGACCATTTACAACTGACGGAAACGATATATTAACAATGTGAAATGATATATTTACAACAACATTTAAACACCTGGATTTAAATGAAAAGGCATAGATTAACAACAACTTTTAAATACCCGACCATTTACAAAACAGAAATATATATTAACAACAGAAACGTGTATTTACAACAACTTTTAAAAACCGGATTTTATTTCCATACAAATAATTACACATAAGTCCCTATTTATTTACAATGTAAAATACATGTATTAACAACGGCGAAATGCATTTATTAACAACAACATTTAAAAACCTCAATACAAATAATTACACGTGTCGTTGGGGCTAAGCGTAATTTGATGATTTGAGGACTTTTTGTAATTTTTTCGATTCCTTGGGACCTATATGAAATTTTCCTTCCATTTTTGCTTTATCTCTGCAGACAGCTTGTTTGACTTTTAATTGGACTCATACTTCTAAAATTAAACATTATTTTTAATTCTTATTTGATTTTTATATGCTTCCATCTATTGGTTCATTTAAATGATCGATGTGACCTTGCCTAACATAACATGTGATTTCTCTACCTTCATGTTTGGACGCAATATTTGGACGGTAGTAAGTAGGGGCTTACTTTAATTTATAGATTACTATTTATTCACATCACGGTTTTAAATTTATTTGTATGCTCATAACTCAAATTTTGTACTATATACACAAAAACAAATAGAGAAATTCTATCGCCAACCAAATATGACCAATATGACTTGGTCAGATCAATTAATATATATATATATAAGGGGTTTATATATATATATATATATATATGATAATTATATATATATATATATAAAATAGGACGATTGGTCTTAAAGATATTGATAGTTTCTTTCTTTAAAAAGAAAGGTAGGTCAAAGATTCTTGGAAAAAATACATAAAAAATAACTTTAAAATTACAAAATTTTAAACTAGACATTTCTCAAAAATTAAGTTGTAAATTGTTTATCAAATTTTGTCATTCTTTGTCAACTCTTAGTGACAAACCTGAATTAAAATTTTGCAATTTTAAAATTCTTTTTTTTGTATATTAGGGAGAGGGAAAAGTATTTTATACATAAAATAAAATTTAAAGTAGCATAAGTATTTTCATTTTAATTCATAATTTTGTATGTTTGCTTTATGTCTTTACTAGATTTGACTTAGTCAACGATATTATGATATGAAAAGTTGACAAGAATGTCAGGTCTTGCTCAATTTCCTAATTCCGAAGCAGTTTTTTTTTTTTTTTTTTCAAAAAAAAAAAGCTCTTTGATAATTAATTTTCATTTACATTTTTTGTGAAAAACAATAATCTATATATTTTAATAAACAAGTTGTTAAACATGCTTGAAGTATAAACGTGAAGCTCGATTATTTAAACAGAAAGTTTGAAATTACGTGTTGAATAAGCTTGTAGCACGATCCAATCCTCATGATGAAGTATGAGCATGTAATTAACTTTTTAATTAAAATATAAACAGTGGGTTTTTTTTTTGCTCAAAATATAAACAGTGGGTTAATCCCAATATGTCCCACGTGATACACTTTGATATTGCTTCATGAATAAAACTTAGGAAAAAAAAAATTTCACAAGTCTCAAGGTAAAAAAAATTAAATATAAGTAGGTTTCAGAAATTTCATTTAATACTAATAGGTCTTAAAAAAATTATATTTAGAATCATACTTTCATATTTTACAAGTTGAGTTGTGTCATTTATGAGTCAAATTTGTAAATATTAAATCATTTAAGATTTATTAGTGTTTAACGAAATTCGAGGACCTATAGGTATTTATTTTTTTACTTGAGACTTGTGAGTAATTTTTCCTAAATTTTATTGATGTTTAGAAAATAAAAATACAGATAATTAATTCGGTTCCCAATTGGTTGATGATCGATATAAATATTTTAAAAATGATTTTTTATTTATTTATGTTTTTTTTTTTTTTTTTTTTTTTTTTTTTTTGCAGTGATAGCTCTAAAAGCAATATCATCCAAGATGAAGGATTTGAATTGGAAGGTGAGCCCTAATTCTTGTATGAATGGAGGCTTCAAAAATCAGAGTTTTGTAGGAGAAGACATCATTAAGAATGTTACCTGTAATTGCACTTTCTCCGGTGGAAAAGTTTGCCATGTTACCCATATGTAAGTATATATACACATTTATATATATGCACGAGAATATATCCATATAATTCATATTTTTTGAAGTCAAGATAGAAATAGGAGATTTATATGCAGTTCAATAATTTTAAATAAATTATTATTCTGTTTTCTTTCTTTGTTTTACAACCAATTGGCCATGGGAAAATATGACTATAATTAATAATGACGTTTAGTTGTGTTCAAATGAACATAGTTTGTACAGATTTTGGTGCTAAAACTGGATTCAGTGCCTAAAAAGGTTTAGATTTCTGGGATTATTTTATTGATATTTATATATTATGACAGCGAATTGAAGGGTCTCAATCTATCTGGAGTTATACCCAGTGAATTTGGTGATCTTACCCAATTACAAGTGCTGTAAGTGATTATTATTATTATTATTTACTTCTACTATTGCTTTATATGTGTGTAAAGCTTGAGAATTTGATTGTGAATCTATGATATGAACTAAAATTTGTGAGTTTGGAACAGTGATTTGACTCGTAACTATCTGAATGGCTCAATCCCAAAGAGCTTTGCTAAACTTTCTCTTGTTGTAATGTAAGTCATCAAAACTTATGAATATATATCAAAGCACACTACTTGACAAATTCATTATTATTATTATTATTATGCATTCATTTCTTCTTAAATTTTATGCTTTAGATCCCTTCTGGCTAATCGACTCAGTGGTCCAATTCCAAAGGAAATCGGCAATATTCAAACTTTGGAGGAGCTGTAAGTGTAATTAATTAATTCAATCAATATAAGCTTTTGAGTTTCTAAAACTTATTGCTGTGTATAGAAATGGTTTTAAGGTTTTGCTTTTTTCTGCAGAGTGTTGGAAGATAATCATTTTGAAGGAACTCTTCCTTCTAGTCTCGGAAAATTGAAGCACTTACGCAGATTGTAAGAACATTTTGTTGTGCACACATGATTTTCTTTTATCTTCCTTGCATTGTATTACTGTAAAGTTTTAAGGAAGAAATTTAATCACTAAAAAATCTGATAACAACCAAGCGGCATGCAATAATAAGTTTTAGTGTATAAAATAACATGTTTATGCTGCTCACTTGTTATTGAGACTTTATGGTAATGAAAGACTTTCCTTGGGACCTCAATCTTGTTGCAAATAGGTTTCATGTTTCTTGTTCTTGTGTTCTATGTTTATGAATTTGCAGGCTTCTTTCTTCAAATAATTTCTCAGGGACGGTACCTGAAAGTTTTGGCAATCTAAAGAAACTAAAAGATTTGTGAGTGCTATATATGATATGATATGATTGAACCATTCTTCTACTTCAGCTCTATCTTGTGGTGATCTTTAAATTCTGAAATCTCTTGTTATATATATTTTGCAGTAGGTTAGATGGAAACACCGTGTCAGGAAAATTACCCAGTTTTATTGGAAACTGGACCAATCTTGATAGATTGTGAGTCTTTTTTTTCCCTCTCTTACTCATTTATGATTCTTTCCTTGTTCAACAAGGCACTATTTTAGCCAACTTTAGAGCATCAAAATATCTCCCTCTATATATATAATCTAATACTACCTCCCTCAGATCTTGTAGTTTGGGGTTAGATTTGATCAGAAATATAAGACATCAATCCACTTTGTCCCCCAAATTTATAATTCTTTCTAAAAAATATCCCTATTGATTATACAGATTAACGGGTTTCTATCTAAGGGAAGTCATTACAAAAAATGGTACTTTAGATAAATCAACTCATATTTGTTACAAATAACTAACTTAACTAATTTTCTAAATCTACTCGAATTAGTTAAGTATCTCTTATATTAAGGACCGGTAGTACATTTATAAAAAATCTCAATGTTCATAAGTTGTGAACAATACAGCTTGTTATATGTGATTCTATTTAACATATTAACCTTACCATCTACTTTTTCCTGTTAGGGATTTGCAGGGAACATCCATGGAAGGTCCAATTCCCCCAACCATAGCTTTGTTAACGAATTTGACTCAGTTGTGAGTTGCTTGTTCTTCTGCAATTTGCATACTGTTCAATGGCTTTTGAATTTCATCTACAACATATGATAAGAACACTACTTTCTTGTTACTGATGATTTTTTTCCCCTTAATTCAGGAGAATATCAGATTTGAATGGGAAAACAACACGAGATTTCCTGATCTAAAGAATTTGAAATCCTTGAAACAGTTGTGAGTTGTGAAACTTTCTCTGCTGTTATATCATCAAAATCTGCTTTATGCACTTTTAGCTATTTTTAATGAAGCTTATTGTTTTTATACTTTGTATTACTCAGGGTGCTGAGAAATTGCTCAATTATTGGTTCCATTCCAAACTACATTGGTCAAATGGAAGAGTTAGTTACTCTGTAAGTTGCTTCATACTCAAATTAATTTTACCATTCTAGATTCTCCTTGGAATATATAAATATAACAATAAGAAATTATAGTAATCTTTATTGATCATATATATAATAGTCATAGTTGTAATGATGTAAAAGGTTTTTTATAAGGCTATAATTTTATTTAAACTGCAGAGATTTGAGCTTCAACAAGTTGACTGGTGGAATCCCAGATGAAATAGATGACTTGAAAAAACTAGATTACATGTAAGCATTACTTCAAGTAACTTAATTTATGGGAAATTTTTTCTTGGCTAAAATAATTTCTCTGAATCAATTACTCTATTTTTTTGTCATGGATTGTTATAAATTATGCATGCAGGTTTTTGACTAACAATTCTTTGAGTGGAAAGATTCCAGGATGGATCATAGTGAACAAAAATAACTTGTAAGTACAAAACTCTTCTTTTAATGTTTTTCACTCTTATTACTTAGACATTAGTCTCATTTCTTGAAATTCACATTTCCTCATCACTATTCAGATATATTTACTGATGAACATTCTAAAACTCAAAATGAATTATGGAAAATTAAACTTACATAAGTAACTTCACTTGCCTCTCTCTTTCAGGGATTTATCTTACAACAACTTTTCAGATACTTCTGCTAAGATTTGTCAGCTCAAGGATGTGTAAGTCTCTCTCTCTCTCACACACAAAGCCATTAGGCAAGAACTTCTGATACTGACTTATTATTTTTGTGGCACAGAAACCTGGTTTCGAGCCTCTCATCTTCAGCAAAGACCTCGTAAGATTATGGTTAAGGTCATTTTATTAAAATATCCTGAACCATTTTTGAATCATGCATTGAAACAAATTATTCATCTTGCAGAATTACATGCCTGAAAAAGGACCTTCCTTGTGGAGGAAAACCCAAGTGTGAGTGTTCTAACTTCAAACATCAATGATACTAAAATGCCAGATTCATGATATTCTTACAAGAGAAAATCCTGAACTGAAGCTTAATTGGATGCCTTATAGGATGTGAATTTTTATCAGGTTGTTACTTTATATGCAGATCATTCACTGTTCATAAACTGTGGAGGATCAGAAATGGACTTCGAGGGGAATAAGTATGAAAGTGACCTTGGTCAAGAGGGTATCTCATTTTTTAGTCCTGTTGATGACAGATGGGCTTATAGTAGCACAGGGACATACTTAGGAAACACTAAGGCTGATTACATTGCAAGAAACACATTTTCCCTCAACATGACTGGTCCAAGCTTCTACCAAACGGCTCGCCTTTCCCCGTTGTCCCTCAAGTATCACAGCTTCTGTTTGCTTAATGGAAATTACAATGTTAAGCTTTATTTTGCTGAGATTATGTTTTCTAATGACCAAACATTCAGCAGCATCGGGAGGCGCATATTTGATGTTTCAATTCAAGTGAGTATCGATTGCAATTTTGAATCTTGATCTGATTAAAAAAGGTATATTAAGAAGAGTTATGAAAGGTTGAAACTTTGTGTGCCAAAATCTTGACAGGGGAGGAAATATTTGAGTGATTTTAATATTGTGGAGGAAGCTGGTGGCGTTGGTAAAGGATTTTTCAGGGATTTCAATGTTGATGTGAATGAAAACACTTTGGAGATCCATTTGTACTGGGCAGGGAAAGGAACTACAGCTATTCCTACTAGAGGTGTATATGGACCTCTTATATCTGCTATTTCAGTAACTCCAAGTGAGTCAAATCTCATAGTCATTGGTTTGCACTATTTCTAGCTTAAATATAGTAATTTGAACTTTTGATTTTGGTACGAATCATAAACATTTCCACTTTGTTGTAGACTTTGAAATTCCTTCAGAAGGGCTTTCTGCTGGAGCCATTGCTGGAATTGTGGTTGGATCATGCGTGTTCCTCGTGTTGATATTTTTTGTCCTTCGAAAGATGGGGTTCTTAGGTGGGAAAGATCAAAAAGACAAAGGTAACAACAGTAACAACTGATAATTTGGTTTAATATGGTACTAAACAAGACTTTTGACTATCTACATGGTGACATGTATGTCAAATGGGTAAACCTGATTTTTGTATATTAGCTAGTAATCAAATTATTGTTTGTGTTTGGTTTTGCTTTTACTGTTTGTTGCAGAACTATTAGATCTAAAAACGGGTTATTTCTCTTTAAGACAAATCAAAGCTGCCACTAATAACTTCTCTCCAGAAAATAAGATCGGTGAAGGAGGTTTCGGATCAGTGTACAAGGTAACTTTCGATATATTGTATTTATGCTCAAGCCATATTAACTTACCCATTAAACTTATGAACAGATAATATCTTTAAGATATATTGATTGTACTTTAAGAAAGATGATGAAAAAGAAGAGACTAAGGAATTGGTTGAATTGTAGGGTGTACTACCAGATGGTACTGTCATAGCTGTGAAGCAGCTCTCCTCCAAATCAAAGCAAGGAAATCGTGAATTTGTTAATGAAATTGGAATGATTTCTGCTTTGCAACACCCAAATCTTGTGAAGCTTTTTGGCTGCTGCATTGAAGGAAACCAGTTGTTATTGATATATGAGTACTTGGAGAATAACTGTCTTGCTCGCGCTCTTTTTGGTAAGAGTTCAGATTATTTATAGTTAATTATTTGCTCCATAAAGGGATAATAAGAAGATGATTTCATACACTCTCATTTCTCTGCTCCAAAGTTTCTCAATAGATGCTTTGTTGATGACTTTGGGTTACATCTATATTTTCTTCATTCAATTTCTGAATAGACAAAATTTGGATGTGATTTTCCGATCTTTCTGATTCATGCATATGATGAAAAATTCAAGGACCTGATGATGTAATTGATATTCTTAGGTCATCAAGAACAGAAATTACACTTGGATTGGCCCACAAGAATGAAAATCTGTGTAGGTATAGCAAGAGGATTAGCTTATCTTCACGAGGAATCAAGGTTGAAAATTGTGCATAGGGATATCAAGGCAACAAATGTCTTACTTGATAAGGATTTGAATGCTAAGATCTCTGACTTTGGTTTGGCCAAACTTGATGAAGAAGAGAATACTCATATCAGCACAAGAATAGCCGGAACAATGTTAGTATTTTTACTTCATCTTTTCTTGTATCAATCCTCAAATTCAGTAGATTAGAAGTTTCTTTCTTATTAACTGATTCTAAGGTATTATATGTTCTCTTATTAGAGGTTATATGGCTCCTGAATATGCAATGCGAGGCTACTTGACTGACAAAGCAGATGTTTATAGCTTTGGAGTTGTTGCTTTAGAGATTGTTAGTGGAAAAAGCAACACAAATTACAGACCAAAGGAAGAGTTTGTTTACCTTCTTGACTGGGTTAGTTAAACTTATCTATGAGATATTCAACAAGTTCAAAGATTTTTGCCCTTCTAATTCTCCATATGTTCATCTATTTTTGTCAAGACCAAAATCAAACTAAAATGAACCCTGGCAATGATTAAAAAGCATTTTCAAGAACTGATACATTGTCAATTTTATTCAATTGTTTTTGGTAATGAGGCAAATGTAATATTTTTGTGATATAAATGTAATGAGAAGATATATTCTACTGGTTCCTGAGATACAAGCTTTTTCAATATGGTCCCTCATTCTCAATGGCTTCTTCAATTTGGTCCTTTCTAGCATATCAAAGAAGGAGAAAGGACACATTATTCTGCATAAATTCATGCTTTGATTCAATTTCTAATGACTACATACTTTCATGTAATTGAAGGCCTACGTTCTTGAAGAGCAAGGAAACCTTCTTGAGCTAGTAGATCCAAGTCTTGGTTCGAGCTATTCCTCGAAAGAAGCCATGAGAATGTTGGAGTTAGCACTGTTGTGTACTAATCCATCTCCAACTCTCAGACCGCCCATGTCCTCTGTTGTTAGCATGCTTGAAGGAAAATCACCGATCCAAGCGCCAGTAATCAAGCGCCGGGAGGGAGATCAAGATGCAAGATTCAAAGCCTTCGAGATGTTATCACAAGACAGCCATAGTCAAACCTTTGTTTCTTCCACAATCTCACAAGAAAGCATGGAGCAAAGACTTCAATCAATGGGTCCATGGGCTGACTCCTCTGGTACTCTTCCAAGTAAAGATTTCTCTTCATCTGATAAGCTTGTTAGGGATTCCAATGTATAATAATCTGTTGAAAAGGTGGGCTGAAAAAACTTGTAAGTGAGTAGATGTTAGAAGAGTTCATAGATAAGCATGCAAGTGCAAAGTCAAAGACTTTTTTAGTTGTTTTTTTTATGTAAAGAATTTTTCATGTGTTAGTTACTCTCTTGCAGTTTCCAATGGGATGTGCTTATAAATAGAATAGCAATTCTTGAAATTTTAAAGAAAAGGAAACATCAAACATTTAATGGCAAAGAATCACCATTTATATCAAGGTTTTATGCTAAAAGGTCAATTTTCCACTCAACATGTCCCTGATTTTTTTGTAAGTCTGTGTTGAAAGATCTTGCAGGTGAGTTCCTTTTTGTATCAATTGAAGAAATTAAATGAATGGAAGAGTATTGAGAATGTGGGGAAACAGTATCAATTATATTGGTGCTTGAAAGAAAATTGAAGATAACAGTGTTTTAAATTTAGCAAGTAAAAATGCCTTTAGGGGAAGCTGAAGCTATAGTTTAGCAGAAACTATCAATAGCCAAAAGAAGGGGAAAAGGGCTAACTTTGTATGAAATATGATGAATTAATAGCAAGGTTATTAAACCCGATCCGTCATTGAACAGGTCGTCAAGGGTCATTGAGTTAGACCAGAGTCAAACAAGGCTAACCGGCCAGTCCAGTCTGGGTTTAATAACACTATTTAATAGTTATAGCAATCCAAATTACTTCTATTTTAATTTTTTAGTCTGTGTCTACCATTCTTGTGTTGATTGCTTGGACTTATTTCTTAATACATAGACCATCTTAGACTTATTTCTTAATACAAAGACCATCTTTTTAATCCAGTAACTTGATTATGATGTTACATTGCTTTCATTATATTGAATATCTTCGGCATCAAAATATTATGTTTCCGAACTTGTTCAACTATTTAAAACTCGTTTAAAATATTCATAGTCAATAGATCAGTTCTCTTTATTGTCGATCTTTCGTGAAGAATAATTAACAAAATACTCGTTAATTTTTCGATCTCTTTCCTTTGTTTTTCTTTACTAAATGCATTTAAGCGAATTCCAATTTTGCTCACATCTTGTATCGTACTTTACAGAAATAGTTTCTCAAATTACTCTCCAATATCTTTACTTAGTTTGAATAATTGATTGGTTTCTCTTTTTACATACATAGTCATACAAAAAGAAAGGTATCATTCGTCCAAAACTTTAGTGTAGATAGTTCAAAATTTTACCAATTTGACAGTTATTGAACCACAGTTATAAAACCACAATCTGTTTCATCAACATTTCGATCCATATAAGCAATTTTCATAATTTCACTCTAATCGTTGACATTCAGAGAGTGAGTTCCCTAAGCCTCGGATTTATTTTTATTCCATTAAGTCATCTATAAAGTTGATTCTTATCGATTAACTGATATGAATTTATCCTATGGAAGAATTATTTTTATTTTTATAAAAAAAAAGGTCATTACATGACTCAATTCAAAAATTTTGACAAATTTCTAACAGAAATTGATCAAGCAATAAATTACTCAAAAAGATAATGAAGGCATACAAACAAGTTTCTGGTAATATTTTGCAAAAAATTGGCATATTTTGTTACTTGAAGGAATTGCCAGGAAGACTTATCAGTATGCAAAATAATTTACTGATAAGTGATAACCTGCCTACTAACAAGCATGGAAGGGACAATCCCAACGAAGAAAACGGGATCACCAGAGCAACCATTGACTGATTCAAATGAGGTCTCACCTGATAAGTGATACTCAATTGGTGTAAAAACTCAAAATATGAGAAGATAGAGAAAAAAGTCCCTATCAATTAGACTGACACGTCCCTAGATACAGTAATTCCAATTTTGGAGAATCCAGTTTTGGTTACCAACAATTCCCTGGTACATCCTCTTGAGAGTGTGTGTGTGTGTGAGAGAGAGAGAGATTGACAGATGAACTGTGTTGAATTTTCAAGTAAATTTTCTTTGACAAGCAAACCGAGTCAATCCATACAGGTATATTGATCTTTTTAATGATACTTTTTTTAGCGAGAGATAGGGAATCGAAAGGGTTTAAAAGCCACTCCACATCTAACTAAAGCTATGTATATGACTTAGCAATAAATTAGACCTAGCAGCAGGTGAAAAAATAATAATAAAATTAAGCAAAGGGCAGCTGTATGTGCCCTATCATTTTCTACACAATAAAACAGATGGGGTGAGAAGTTCATATCATTGGACCTTTAGATTTCAGTAATGTAGTACTTCACCTGCAAAAAAACCAAATTTCACTTTAAAAACGAAGCAGTTTCAGCACTAATAAAGACCTTTATATTCTATTAGTCAAATAATGATCATACCTGGTCTTTGAGCTCCCAAGAGTGAGCTCTAGATCATCTGATCCAATATCTTCATGGATCCTCTCTCCTTCCCAAGCCTTGACTAAACCTGCTGGGTTACTTCCAAAGGCAAATTCGTCAGAAACAACTTGAGCCATTGGAATATCAGCAGTGTGATCAGAGCTTGCAGCTATGGCTGGAGAACATGTCCCGCTTTGCCCGGGAGTCCACAAGCGGGAACCACCACCGGCTAAAAACTCATCATTCGAAACAAAAGGGTTTGAAGAGACCAGGCTGAAGGTGGGAGAATTCGGGCCACCTTGGGGAATTCTAATCCCAGCAAACCACTCTGGGTTAAAAACCTGGCGCCCAGGACTAGGAGGAGTGGAAGAGGGAAGGAAGGGGTACTGTTGTCCAGCCCGCCCAGGGCGAGTGGACTGCTCGCCCCAGTCAGCTTTGGTTCGAGGTGTTCGGGCAGTAGGAGAGCTCAGTGGAGGAGTGACAGGAGCACTGATAGAGCCACTAGGAATGTAGAGATGAGGGAGCTTGGAAGATGAGGCTGATGATGACCCTGATGAGAGATTTTTGAGCCATGGAATGAGGGAACTGTTGTCAGCATTAGGATTTGCAACATAGGAGGATGAGCAAGGGCTGGGGAAGGAAGAGGAGACGGGGCTCGGATTGTATGAAGCACAAGGACTCGGATGGTAAGACGAGCATGGGCTGGCCACTGCAGAACCACCGACTACGTCCATGCGTTCCACAGGCTTGCACCCCTGGACGTACAAAACATTTTCAGTGAATAATCTAGAAGTAGCAGATTGGTTTGCATTATGATAAAATCAAATATGGTTGGCATTTGTAAAACCAAGACATCATTTTAGCCACCACATAGATATGCACCAAATGATTAGACTATAATGTGACATTTCCTAACGTGGTTTTATTAATGATGCATAAAAGGACCCCTAGAACATAAAATAATGTCGCCAGTGGACTTGCTTTGAATCTTTAAATCACTACTAATACAGAATGAACAGGAAAAATATATACATATGTAAGACTTCTCACCTAACCTTTCGTTCCTTGCCCTCCATTCACCTATTCCAGCTTTTCCTTAAATTCTAGATTATATCATATTGTAGCTACTTGAAGTCTAGAAGAACTGTTCCAAAGCTACATAACCCGTCCGAGATGATACCATGGGGTTTTTTTTGGCAACGCCTAATCGACACTTATTAAAAACAAATACTCCCTCCGGGCCTATTTATAAGAAAACAAATGAGACTGGCCCGGAGGTAGTAACTAACAACACAACATATATCAGATAGTCAATCTAATACACAAAATCAATTTGTCTCGATCGTATGCTCTTTGGCACAAAACAAATTAAATGCTTGGCAGTTGTCTATGTATGAGTGACATCTTCAGCAACCATGATTTTATCCCCAGTCAAGATATGTTCATCCATCCCTTGCTGTAACCACTCTTGTTTATCAGTAAATTTTTCAATGTGGATAACAATTTGCTTTTCTCTTTCAAAATTTTATGAAGTTGTTTCTTATGATATATCATAAAAGACATCAGACATGTGGTCATTACCCTTCATTGGGTCATCTATTATAGCCCAAAAACACTCTTTCATGTAGAAATGCTAATATACTACTTGCACATTTGGACTAATCTGAAAAAGGATACAAACATATGAGAATCAAAGATATGTAGATTTACCAATGTACCTATGTTAATGTATTGATTATAGACAGTATTCTGTAGATTTACTTATCTTCAATTTTCCAAATGATCAAAGGCCAGTAGAAAGCTTCTTCTATATGGGAACAGCTGGTTTATCAGAGAAATCAACCTTATGTCATATAAGCCGAAAGTGATAAACAGATTCTACTGCGTAGTCTTCCCCAAAAAAAAAAATTACTGTATTCTTAAAATAGTTAGATGAGGTACTTAAAGTGATCTTGCCTTCCTTAAATGTCACACCTCTAGGAAGTTAAACCTCTAGGTGTTCAACAACAAATAGTACCATTCCTTTGTATTCTTTATTCAGGTTTGATGGTTTAAACTTTAAAGGACAAATAAAGTATTTTTTATTTAAAAGAAAATCAATGAGGCAGAATAAAAAGATGGGATGTGACAAATAAGAGCTCCATACTCATTTGAAAAATAAGTAGTGTTGTATCCTAAAGTTCAAGAACACAAAATGGGATATACGGGGATCTCACATTTGAATGTTTTAATATATTGTAGACTAGGAAAACAGAGAAGGGAGAAGATGCAAAATGGTGGAGCTGACCCCCCTGAGGATGATATAATCCCGTCCAAGGACTCTGAATATTTCTTAGTTTCCCATCCAAAGGGTGAAAAGTAATCGACCTTTCAGGAGTCCAGCCCATATTTATTAGCAGTGATTAGCAGGACTGAGATAATACCTTCAGCAATGAAGGAGTTTCTATAATGAATGACTATATCGGGAAAACTACCCGCAGCAGCAGATAATAAATTCGAACAATGGCAAATCACTAATTGCCTTCTACAAACAAGTTGAAAACCAAACTGTACTAAATATTCTTATAACTATTAATTGTTAAATTTAAAAATTTAGAAAATGAATAAAAAATCATTTACTAGCATGACTTAATTCGTTTTTATGCAATGAATGGTCTAGAAAAGATTCTTCAATTAGAAAGAAATTTTGGTCCATTTCAATATATTTTATGTTGAAAGTAGTGTTCCCCAATTAAGAAAGTTATTAAAAAAATTAAATAGGCTGGATTTTAGGTTGAAGCAAAATGTAGTAATATTTTTTTTCTGGACAAAAAATGTAGTAATATTTGATGCTAGGATATCCTTACATTTATTCTCTAGTATTTTTTATATATATGTTCTTTTCCCACAAAATCAAATGCATTAATCTTAGAATGAGAATTATTTTGTGACAAAATTAAAATCCTAGATTTTCAATTAATGAAACGTCATCTCTTACCTGAACATTAATTACGACAATAACTAAATTCATTATGCAAGTTAGACTGAATTATTAAAACAGTTATTTACGTGGAGTATCATGCATGTAGCCTATAGGGAACTCTTTATTTGGGGAGCGTCATCAATAAAGGCACTGCATAAATAAAACTGCTAGTCTGCAACCCCAAAACAGAAGAAAAACGATCACAGGAACTGAGGAAAAGGGACTACCCAAATCAGAGTGCCAGCACTTTGTCTGAAAAAGTTGCTGTCACGTTGCAACAAGCGCAGCGTCCAACTAATTATATCAAGGAAAACACCTGAACCGGCAAATTACCCCTCTAATGCTCTCGAATTCCCAGGCTCAGGTAAGCATTTAAGAAAGTCATTTTGCCAAGATATGACGGGCATTTTTGTCTCCTCGAGATCTACGCCCTTTAGAGTTCAGTGTCCATGGACTACGAGTCATCCAAGAACACGAAGATAGAGAATCTTAGGTGCTACTCGCTCAAGATCGAGAGGCAGCTCCGGACCAGATCTATCATACGCCGGTGAGAGGGAAAAACAGCAAAAAGAAACAATCTAGCCCGACTCATAGTATTAAGCCATTAACAAAATATGAAAGGTAGAAAACATAGCATCGCCGTTACAATCCAACTAGAGCAGCTTTTGTTGGCCTATAGGCGACCATTAAAGTTCTGTGCAAGGTCCGCATGCTAATAGATACGACGGAGTGCCCAGACATAACAACTGGACTAAACCGATGTTAATATAACGAACAGAGCCATGATGCTAAGATGGATTCTACACGAGACGACATTGAGCGGCAGAAGTAATGTAGTTCTTCGATCCAATAATTATAGCAAATGACTCGAAAAGAAACACCAAAACAAAAATTTTAAAACAGCAAGCTTCAAAAACAGAAGCAGATAATAGGAATCAGACTAAAGTACCTTGCGATATGTGGAACCGTCAGGTTCAACAATCCAACCAGCCTCGTTGCAGAGAGCCTTCAAGACTTCATTGTTGTCGCAGTGCTTGGGGAGCTTGTAGTTGCCGTACATTCTCAGACCAGAGAAGATCTTCGCCGCTATGGCTCTTCGCCTCCTCTCCCTCCTCTTGTTGTTTTCCCTCTCCTTCCAGGTCGGTAGCCTCGTACCCGATGTCATCTTGCTCACCAAGAAAACTCTCAGACGGAAAATGAGATAGGCAAACGAACTGGAAGAGCGCAAACCGGAGGTATAATTGCCAGAATTTTTATCAGCAGAAAATAATCAGAAATTAAAATACAAACGCTTCAAACGCCTGGATCGATGAATCAGTAATGGAAAAGGAAAACACGGAGAAACTTGACCGAGAAAAAATTTAATACAAACCACAAACCCTGCTATAGTCGGAAATTTTCATCAAAACGACATGACTCTGCAGCTGAAGCACAGCTCACTAATTCACAGCTCCAACACGAAGGAGCTGCAAATCGGAGCAAGGGGGACTCCAGATCGGGAAGTAGATTCGGAGGTGTAGACTGTAGATCACCGGAAAGAAGAAAAACGACAGGATTTGATGGGGGCAGAAGCCAAGCAGTTCAGATCTACGCCGATAGAATTTAGAGGTCGATTGATTGAGATCGGAATAACACGTTCGCCGAGAAACTGGTCGGAAAACAGGAAATGATATCGATGAGAAAACCCGGGAAACGTGAAGAGCAAAGCAGAGGAATCATCATAGGTTGAAAAAATGAAGGGATTCCAGAGAGGCAGAGGATTGGACTAATATGAGCAGAAAGTGAAAAATGACCACACTTGATACTGAATTCACGGTAATGCCATTGAAGCATCCGTTTGTGTGTGAATCGGACAGAGGGAGTAGTGAGATTGTGGCTCGAAGCGTGTACGACTGACGAGACTACGTGCGAATTTTGACTGACCCACCATATTCTTATATGGGCTTTGAATAAATTTCTTTTTTTTTTTATATAAAAATTTTAGGAGAGGGGTTGGACTCATCCACGATCAAAGTCTAAAGCGGAAATCTCCTTCTTAAGGTGATCCGATGTTAGCGGGGCAGTTCGTATATTACTCTAACCTAGGCACTCAAGAGCTAGGATATCTCCCCCAGCACCTTGACCAACTCTAGGATCGAACCCCTTCCCTTTAATGAGAGTGTCCGACCTCTTTGTTAGTTGAACCAAGGACGAGGGAGGGGTGGGCTTTGAATAAATTGATTATTTGCATGAGATAAATTATATTTAGCAAACTCTAGGATGGATCTTAGATTTAGCTGGTAAAGGAGTCAGATATTCTCACTAAAACTAAAGAGAGTGGATTCGATCCTAAAATTAGTCAAAGTATTAGAAAGGCACCGTAGCTCCTGGGTGTTTAAGTAAACGTCTGAGGGTAATAGACGGTCACTCGTCTTCTTCAACACGTTGATGGTACCTATAAGCAATGACGGACCTTCATGGAGACAATTGCTCCCTAAAAAAAAAAAAAATGTCCCAAATTTTAATGTAAATTGGATTTTTATTTTTAGCCCAAATTTTTTTATATATTTGTCCCAAAAATTTATACATTTGACCCCCAATTTTTTTTAATCAGTTAATAAGTATACATTTGAAACCCCAAATATTTATCCCAAGATCCGCCACTGCGTAAGAGGAAGGAAGACTTCGTACTTCGTTATATCCTTAAATCGTGGGTAAATCCAACTTTCCTAAAAATTTTATTTATATATATATATATATATATATATAGCAAAAAAAGTGGCAAAATTTATTGTTTAAATGCAATCTACCAAAATAAATTTCTTATCTTAATCTGGTGCAAACTGCAAAATATTTAAAGGTTCATGTTTTTTCGTGAGTACCGTATAATTTCAACTATTTGTAAAATATCTTTATTTTGTGTATTGTTTAGTCTAACGTTGTGAGGCCTGCTAGATAATTTGAGTCTCATATAAGATACATATATTAAGAAGGACATTCACAAACTCTAAACTAGATACCAATAATAATATTTTAAAAAAAGATATTAAGTACACCACTAAAAAAGAATTGTATCTACTAAAAATATGTTGTATCTCCGTCCCTGAACAAAGTTCAGATTTCTTTAAGCAATGCATTTTTTTATATATTTTTTTAGGCAATAAATATTGTTATAAGTTTTTTTTTCTCTTGTATTTGTGGAGAAGGCATTTATAAATAACAATTTGAGAAAATTCATCTCAGGCCTATTTTAGCAAAAAAAAAAAAAAAAAAGTCAAAAAATGTCAAAAAAATCACATATTAAAAAAAAGTATTATTTCATAAAATATTAACAACTAAAGGGTTTTCATTAATTATTAAATCATAAACGTTAACAACTAAATCATGAAGATTAACAACAATATCCTAACAACTAAATCAATTTCATTAACAACTAAATCAGTATCCGTTAACAACTATATCAGTAGACGTTAACAACTAATGTTTTATGAAATAATACTAGAAAAGGTCCTGGAGCCTTTTTTGACATTTTTTAAATTAAAATGGGCCGGATTTTCCCTAACAATAATCATTGTAACTGCTCCCTGGATCAGGGCTGCGGACAGATGCGTTAGGTAGATTTGACTAGTAACTCAAACTCTTCTTCCTTAACTTATTAAAAAAAATAAAAAATTTGAGACAGTTATTTTAATAATTATTTTGACCAGATCAACAAATGTCTAAACATGAGGATGATGTCACTCGAAAACCAATTAATACTGTCAATAAAATTAGTTGTAACGGAGAAGACGTTAACTCATACTTCATAAAGTCATAAATTCTCACATTATATAAGAACTTTGTTACTTGATGATACCTTTAAATTACTTTAGTAGTATTTTTTCTTTTTTATTCAACCTTTCTAACTTAGTTTGCACCTAATAAACTAATATAAATTTGAGGATACATTTTGGGAAATGATTAATAAAACTTATTTAAGCTTAAGCTCTCACGCAATATGAAAACTTTACCACTGTACCAAAATAAAATCTAGGGCATGTCTACTTAAAGTCAAATTCTAACATTATATAAGAACTTTGTTACTTGATGATACCTTTGCGAGTTAGTAGGCGTGATTCTGAGTGTATTCAACCTTTCTAACTTCAATGCACCTGGTTGGGAAGTCCGGGCAAAGATTTGAAACAATTAGATTTTGAGTGAATTGAACATAAAATTTGCCCAAGCAAACTCCCGCACAGTATGAAAACTTTACCACTGTACCAAAATAAAATCTAGGGCATGTCTACTTGGGTGTCACTTAGTGTCGCCAACGCCCAATCCTTTGGACGTGGCGGATGATGGCCTCCCGAGAGCCTCGCCTCCCGGCTGGCCGGAAAACCCGATGTAACTCACATAAACTTGGTTTTCTTTTATTTTATTTTTTTTAAAAAAAACAAAGAAAACAACACAGCACAAGATTTAACTGTGTTTCGTCTTGAGTTGTTGAGTTTGCATGCTATGTATATGCTAGGCTTTATTTTGGATGGTAAAACTTATGCTGATTTTGATGAGGTTCCCAATTTATCAAAACTTTTATAAAAACAATAGTTCATAATTATATATTTTTAATGTTACTTTTATTAAATATATGAATATACTTTTAATACTCGCTCTGTTCTTTTTTATATACTCGTAAGAAATAAATGAGAGTGTGATTGCATTCCTTATTTACTTTTATGTAAAGTATTTATTGCTCTCTTTTTTTCACTTGTACAATGATTTGTCAATCTCAATCACCCATCAAACTTCCCTCCTAACCTGCTTTTCTTGATATTGGGACCCTAAGTTCTTGTTCCTTATAACAAGAAAATAGAGGGAGTTTGAATTATATCATAATCAAGATCTAAATAGAAATTCAACAACACTAAAAAAAATATTTTGAAAAACAAATTATGTTGGCATAAGTGGTTCCCGTTTCTAAATTAAATAGTTTAGGATTTTTTATTTTTTTTTTTTTGCATGGAGCATCCAGTATTTTAGACCTACCTCTTTTTGTCTAGACTAATCTAGATCAAGCCGGGACAGATCACAAGGACGAAAAAGCTTTATCACAAAGTATTTAACATTATTACATTCTTGAAGCTCAAATTCAAGACCTTTAGTTAAATTGGTACAACTCCTTACCAACTGAACCAAATGTTTGGTGGTAATAGTTTAGCATTTATGTATAGGCAAACCAACTTGGAAAAAAAAAGTTACCTTTTATCTCTATATTCCAAAATAAATTAGTTTGTTGTTGACCAAGAATGCTCTCAACATTTTAAAATTATAGAATTTTTTTTTTTATTTGCAACTAAACAAGAGATAAATGATTGAGGGGAATTAATAAACACATGCATTTGATAAGAATTGAAACGAATAGGATTGGATTGGTCACAAAACGAGAATTGCAAGTATTAATATGATAGGGAAATGGTGATAGGGACCTAAAGCCTGAAAGAATGCAATTGAAACGAAAAAAGCCAAAGTCATTTTCTATTTACAAAGCACGCTTGTTTGACCTTCAAACTTTTGAATGTTCCAAGTTCGTGAACGCAGGGGTAATTTCGGTACTTCACCTGAAAAACAGCACAGGCCTGAAGCAACACAGGCATCTTCAGTGACAATGAGCCCAATAATGATTAACGAGATGACACTTAGCCATATGGGGTTCAATAATTATGCTTTTACCGAAGCCGTAGGTTATAGTGGAGGGATATGGTGTCTTTGGGAGGACGGAGCACTCAAGATTGAGATTATGGAGCAACACAAACAATTTATGCACATGAGGGTTGAAACTGCTCAAAAGCAAGCATGGTTTTTTACGGTGGTATATGCGAGCCCAAATAGAGTGTATCGTCGTACGTTGTGGACTGAGCTCTTTCGGATTAAAGAAACCATTCGGGGACCATGGTGTGTTGGGGGTGATTTTAACGCCACGTTATTTGCAAAGAGAGGCGTTCTTGTGCGGACTCGAACTTATCTCGTGGATAGTGAATTCTCTAGATGGGTCGAGGACATTCAATTGGTGGATTTGGGGTTTGATGGTCCGCCTTTCACTTGGAAGAGGGACAGGTGGTACGGAAGCTCGATTGGATAGGGTCTTTGCTAATGATGCATGGTGTGCTCGGTATATAGATGCAAAGATTCTACACTTGCCACATTACAAGTCTGACCATAGACCATTATTGTTGCATATGGAAAGAACTGCAACTACAGGGAAGAATCAGCGACCATTTCGTTTTATTGCTTCATGGGTTCTCCATGATACGTTCAATGATTTGGTCAAGAAAGAATGGGGTAGCTCTAATGATTGGGTGATTAATATTGAGAATTTCGCTTCTATTTGCAAAAAATGGAACCGGAGGTGTTCGGCCATATTCAAAAGAGGAAGAACCAACTTTTCAGATTGGATGGGATCAATCAGGCCATTTCTAGAAGTGGGAGTTCCCAATTTCTTGAGGAAACTCAAAGAAATGTGTGGTTGGAGCTGGATGAGACCTTAACACAAGAAGCCTTATTATGGGCCCAAAAGGCACGGACCAATTGGGCTCTTGATGGGGATCGAAATACAAAATTCTTTCATGCACGAGCCACGATCGAAGGAAGAGAAATAGAATTGATGCTATCTCGTATTAATGAAGGGGATTGGTGTTTTGACGAGAAACTGATCAAAATGCATGCAACTGAATACTTTTCACACTTGTTCAAGGAAGAGGTTGTGGAGCGTCTAAACATATCATGTAGCCTCACATATCCAAGGCTATCAGAGGGCCATATACGCATGTGTCAAAGAGAGGTTGAGGAACTTGAGATTAGAGAAGCTTTGTTCGTATGGGGGCTCTAAAGTCACCGGGACCGGATGGGTTTAACGCCTTATTTTATCAACATCAATGGGAAACGGTTGGAAGCTCGGTGGTTCAGCTTTGTTAAACGGTATTTCTCTACCCCGAGAGGATTCGTGAAGTAAATGGAACTCTAATTGTTCTCATTCCCAAAAAGGAAAACCCGAGAGACATTTATAGATCTTAGACCGATTAGCCTATGCAATGTCATTTACAATTTGGTAACTAAGATAGTGGCGAATAGAATGAAATGTTTTATGTCTCATATTATCTCCCCCAACCAAGTGTAGCTTTGTACCGGAAGGCTTAGTTCGGATAACATTATTGTGGCTCAAGAGGTAATCCACTCAATGAGAACCATGAGAGGGAAGAAAGGATTCATGGCTATTAAAATTGATCTAGAAAAGGCGTATGATAGGGTCAATTGGAAGTTTCTTCTCCAGTGTTTGCAGGATTTACACCTCCCTAACACCTTGATCAGGGTGGTTGAGCAGTGTGTCACAACGGCAAATCTTCGCCATCGTGGAATGGAGATAAGGCGAGTGCTTTTCATCATCACGTGGGGTACGACAGGGGATCCTCTTTCCCCCTACTTATTTGTTATTTGCATCGAAAAGCTAGCCCACATGATCCAAGAACGAATGGAGATGGGGAAATGGAAGCCCATTTGCCTTACGAAGACGGGGCCACCAATATCGCACTTATTTTTCGCAGATGACATCATCCTATTTACGGAAGCTACCCTTCAACAAGCAGAGATGATTCGAGATTGCTTGTCTCACTTTTGTGAGTGCTCGGGGTTAAAGGTAAACGCTTCAAAAACTCGGATATTTTTTTCCAACAATATCAATCATAACAAGCTAACCGAGTTTAGTATCGGGTTTCTCCCAAACAATGGATCTTGGTAAATATCTTGGGGTCCAACTTCACCATAAACGGGTTGGAAAGGAGTCATTCCAGGAGATGGTGGATAAGGTAAAAGCTAGGCTAACACAATGGAAAGCTAGCTCGTTCTCGTTGGCTGGCAGGACAACACTCATTTCCTCGGTGTCTTCAGCTATACCGGCATATACAATGCAAACATCCTACCTTCCGTGTAATGTTTGTGAAAGTTTGATAAATGTAACCGAACTTTCCCGTGGGGCGCATACGGTGGAGAGTCGAAAGATGCCCCTAGTAGCACGGGACGAAGTGTGTAAGGCTAAAAGGAGGGTGGATTGGGTCTGCGACATGCGACGTATCATAACCGAGCATTTCTCATGAAACTTGGCCGGAGGCTTGTAACACACAGGACGATCTCTCGGGTTAAAGTGGTACGTGATAAGTACAAATGTGGGGATGATCTTCTCCCTCGCTTAATCCAAAACGCCTTGGCTCTAATGTATGGTCAGGGATCAAGAAAACATGGGAGACTGTTAAAGGGGGAATTGAAATTAATGATGGAGGTAGTGTTACCTGGAAATGGGAGAAGCATGGGGGTTTTACTGTCAAGTCTGCCTATAAGGTTCTAACAGGAGAGATGACAAATCAAGGAAGGGACTGGAGCAACCTGTGGAAAATCCGAGCACCTCATAGATGCAAGACTCTCCTCTGGCTATTAGCTCGTCAATGCCTCGCAACGAATGCGAACCGAGCACGACGTGGTTTGACAACGGCATTCAACATGTAATTTTTGTGGAGCAGAATTTGAGGATACCATACACATTTTCCGTGATTGTGCACACTCAAGATCGCTATGGAGGAAAGTAGTACCTCTTTGGAAAATGGCGCACATTCCGTAGTTTAAATACTTCGATTGGGTATGGTGGAATGCTAGAGGCCAAAAAGAACTATGCAAAAGTTGGGCCTCCAAATTTACTATTATATGTTGGTGGATTTGGCGCAGTCGGAACCCGATCGTGTTTGAAAACAAGTACACCACAGATGATCATATTCTTGCAAGTACGAATGCAATGATGGAATCCATGCAAAATACCAATAATCGTCTTCGGAATACACCTCCAAGGAGTTACCTTGGCCCCTACCGGGAAAGGGCAAAAGTGCATCCATCTAAATTTTCACTCGCTTGTGGATGTTTTCTTAAAGGTTTCATGCGCACATGGCACAAACGGGCATGCTACCTAGGTCTCAAAATATGGATGTTGGGATTTTTTATGGCTAGAACCGACTCTACCGAGTACAAAAATCGACAACAGGAAACAAACCGTGATTCAGCCCTAATCAAGGAAGTCCAATTAATGCTCGATAGCAAAAATGTTAGGCGCAGTTCGTGGCGGTTTTTTGCAAAGAAGCGGACTTGAGGCAAGATTGGGCTTTTATGAGTTTTATCGGCCTCCCGATGAATTGAGAGAGATTTTATGTAAGGATTGTAATGGGTGTAATAACCCCATCAGTGTTCTATGAGGTGTCTTAATTATTATCAAAAAAAAAAAGGGCAAAAATATCCATGCATTTTTCTCAAATGTCCACATGGCATCGTATACATTTTTTTAAGTACAAAAATGCTTATAAAGATTACAAAAAGTAGCAAAAATGTCATCTCTGTTTGTTTGAGCGAACCGCCGGTACTTTTTAGTATTGGCCCCACATTATTGTATAGGTATCGATCCAATAAAGTGTAAAAATGGCCATGTATTTTTATCAAATGTACATCTGACACTATATATATTTCTTGGATGCAAAAACAACATCAACACTTATCCACTTGTCAATCCCTTCTTCTTTTATGTTCTCTCATTTCTGTCAATTGTCTCTCCTCTCACTCATCATTCCTCTCTCTACCCTTTCTCTCATTCTTGCATAACATCACCAAATTATTGTTTCGATTCTTACTTTGGTTGTAGCGGGATTATTGTTGATTCAGACTCATATGATGATGTGATTTTATTGGTAAAGGAGAGAGACGTTTGTCTTCACGCGGATAAGTCAAAAATCTTAGAAACCAGGGATCTACTAGGTTGTGATTGAGATTTCCATTATTTAAGGCAACATTGTAGTGCACCATCTAGCTCACAGCAAGGCTTTAAAATCAAAACATGGTTTGAAGATCATATCAACTCTGAACAAATGGGAAAATGGATCAATTAGTGTTAATAAGCATTTGAAAAAAAAAATATGGGCATTTTTGCACCTTAACTTTAAAAATAATTAGTGTGGGCCCACAAAACCATAAGTTAACGAACATTTGACTTAGTTAATGAATCTAACATTTTTGCCCCCATTTAGAGATGTTCATGGACTTTTTTACATCCAAAAATTGTATATGGTGTCAAATTCATGCATGTATGGGAAAAGTGCATAGGTATTTCGTACCTTAACCATTTATAATATATGTGGCGTCTTAATATTCAATTTTAATATTTAATATATCAAGTAATACGATATATTAAAAATATCACAAATTTTATAAATAATGCGATGTGATTTATTTTAAATTTCATATAATGTAAAAAATTATTTGATTTTTTATTGTTGAAGGAGATATGTCTTTTACGCGAAATATGTTGTTGGATACTTGAAGGATATCCTTAAGATTTGACCTATATATCATACCTAACTCTTGTTTTATTAATGTTAGTGAACTCGATGATGGATGATTTTATTATATAAAATTACCTCACAATTTTAGATTTTCTCATCAGCGTATTTTCTTTTGATATTTATTGTTATGATATGATATTTACTAAATTTATTTATATCATTATTAGAATTATACTCAAAGTAGATAAATTATTTTTTTATCTAAGAGTGTAACTTTAAGATTTTAGATACATTTTATTGGATTCAAATTGTTTTAAAATAGTTACAATCTTATACAATTTTAAATTTCTTTGATTATATTTTTAAAATTCGGATAATTTTTATGGTTAAAAATAAAAAAAGGATTTCTTTCCTTCAACAAAGCACACCTACATGGTAAAAGAAAAAAAAAAAAGAAAAGAAAAGAAAAGCGCGCCTAAAACGATAAAATATACATGTAATGTAAAATAATTATGTTTTGGTCTCATCATGTACGTTTCTCCCCTCTGGTCATTAATTATTATATTATATCGATCCAATTAAATATCTTCTCACATTCATTAAAATCTAATATATAAATTTCTATAATCAAACAGACGGAACTACAAATACAAAAATCAAAATAAATAGAAAAAAATGGTAACATAATTTTTTTAGTCTTTATAATGGTTTTTTATTCAACAAAAAAAACAAGAAGTATAATCTATAATATATCAATTGAGTAAATAAAATATATATAAATTAACATGGATTAATTTTAGATAAAGCAGAGAATCCAATTCAAATCTATACATGGATAAATATACTAGAATCCAATCTCGATTTTGTTATAATCGCAATCATACCTTCATAATCTTAAAATACATATTTATCTTAAAAAATAAATATTTATGATGATTAAAGACAATATAAATCTCTTAAACAATTATATATATATACATATACATTGAAATCCAGTATTGATTTGAAACATACTTGAGTTTGAGTAAATTCAAATATGAGTTCTCCTCCAAAGTTAGAGTCATTGAAGGATTTGATTCCTCCGTCGGGTCCATGGTATGATGAAACGACTTTACCTCTCAGTACAATGCCACGATATGAGAAGGTTAAGGAAGAGATTTATGACGTAAAAGGGAAGAGAGTTTATTGGCAATGCAAAACAACAAAGAATGAAGAAGATGAAGATGAAGAAGATTTGGAATATTGTGTGACTCCTCCTTATGTATCATGGTTTATATATATTCGATTCTGGATTGATAAGCTTTTTGGGCAGATCTTCAACTTATCAAGGTGTAAGTATAATGACTAAATTAAGTATTTGGAGTTGTTTATGATTTTTAACTAGTCATTTAAATTATTTGTACTATCAATTTTATGGGCTTTTCCTATTAGTTATTTTGATTTGAAATATACTCCAATCTTCTTTGTTTTCTTAATCTTTGTTATTATTTGAATACAGTTATATCCAGTTATATCCAATTCTCTTTGCATAGACACAAACAAATATAGGTGGACTCAATTGTAAATGATGATGGAAGGAGAATAAATTTTTAAAAGGATAGATGGGTTGAGGCTGGTAGTAGATTGATGGATAAAAGTACTGTGAAAATACAAGAAGATGAGGTGGGCTGTGTGCTTAGGGAGAAGGTGGGTTGGAGGGTGAATTGAATTTTCACATGATTGATTGTGTGTATATATATTATTGATATCATAAACATGTACATGACATACAATTCACGTTTTTCTATAAAAATCCAAGTGGACTAAGTAAATAATGCTAATTGTTGAGACTTAAATATCATTCTCCCTTATTTGTCAATCTCAAATATCAAAACCTCCATATTTTATATAACCATCATAGCTAAAGGATATATGAAAAATACTTTTTTTATCCAGAGGGAGCTATCTAAAATTGTCCCCCCCTCACAGTGGCCTCTTGACCAAAAGCTTCCAATGAAACCTTGTAGTAATAACCTAAAAGATTAACCTTACCAATATGGGTATGGCTGGAGTGGATGATGCCGAAGAGTGGGCGGTCTTAATGGGTCTGAAGATGGCGTGGGATGAAAGAGCTGATTGTGGAATAGACTCAAAGAAGACGATTGATGATAAGTTGTTGCTGGGTGGTGATGACCGTGCCAGCAGTTTAGTCTTCATGCTTGTGGAATCAGACTCAAAGAAGACTATTGATAACCTGTTGCTGGGTGGTGATGACCGTGCCAGCAGTTTAGTCTTCATGCAGATTAGAAGTTTTCTTAGTAGGAGGTGGGAGGTGAAATTGAAACATGTTTCTAGAGCACAGAATGCTTTGGCGGACGCTATGGCAAAGAAGGAATTTCTAATTCATCTGTGTCTTTTGTTTGTCCTCATGAGTTGAGGCCTGTGTTTTTACATGATTGTATGGGATTTGATCCCTTTCTATTTTCTTTTAGGGTCTGTTTGGGAGTTTGAAGGGAAATGAAAGGAAGGGGATGCAAGGAGAAAGGAGGGGAAGGGAAGGGAAGGGAAATGAAGGATATTTCCTCCCCTTGTTTGGGAGTTAAAAAAATAGTAAGAGAGGAAGATGGAGGATTAATGGGTTGTTTTTACCATTTTTGTCTTTTTCTTTAATAATTAATATAATTATTATACTTTACAAATAAATTTAAATTTAAATTTTCTAAAAAAAATATTTATGTAATTTTTATATTCAAAAAAAATATTTATTTATGCGGTGGTGGTGGTGGAAGTGGTGGTGGTGGTGGTGGTGGCGGCGGCGGTGGTGGCGGTGGCGGTGGTGGGGTGGTGCTGCTGGTGGTGAACGAGGATAATAAAGTAATTAATATATTTCCCCTCTTAAAACCCCCCCCATTGGGGGTAACTTTATTTTTTAGAAGAAGGAGGGTTTTGGAGGATTTGTAAAATCCTCTCCGATTCCCCCTCCTATTTTTAAAACTGCAAATAAGGAAGTGATTACCAAAACCCTCACTTCCATTTCCTTTCCTCCAAAAAATAACTCGCAAACATACCCTTAATATAAGGCTTTGTGCCTCTTCGTTACCAAAAAAAAAATTCAATCCCTTCATTACTAACCATCAAAAAATAAGATCAACCCAACTCATAAAAAAAAGACACAGATCAACCCAATTCATCTATGTCTTTTTATTTTTATTTTTTAGCATCTGGCATCCTCAATACTGAGGTGTTCAGCAAAGCTCAAACTCAATATGAGTAAACTAGTGACAACTTCTTACTAGTTAAACCAAGTGTTTGGTGGTAATAGTTTAGCTTTTGTGTATATGACAAACCTACTTGAAAAAATAAACTATCTTTTATCTCTATATTCCAAAATAAATTAGTTTGTTGTTGACCAAGAATGCTCTCAACATTTTAAAATTATAGAAAGAACAAAGAGTTATATATAACTATTTTTAAAAGTATGAAATTAATTTTTGTTATTCCCAACTAAACAAGAGGTAAATGATTATATTTAGGGGAATAAACACATGTATTTGATAAGAATTGAAACGAATAGGATTGGATTGGTCACAAAACGAGTTATGATAGGGAAATGGTGATAGGGACCTAAAGCCTGAAAGAATGCAATTGAGACGAAGCACGCTTGTTTGACCTTCAAACTTTTGAATTTTCCTAGTCCGTGAACGCAGGGTTAATTTCGGTACTTCACCTGAAAAACAGCACAGGCCTAAAGCAAACAGGCATCTTTAGAGACACTGAGCCCAATAACGATTAGCGAGTTTACAGTTGGCTTAAAGGGCAAAAATGTCCATATACTTTTCTCAAATGTGCATATGGTACCATATACATTTTTTTTAAGTACAAAAATGCCTATAAAAATTACAAAAAGTTGCAAAAATGTCAGCCTGATTGTTTGAGCTAACCGCCGTTACTTTTTAATGATGGCCCCACGTTATTGTATAGGTGTCAATCCAATAAGGAACAAAAATGACTATGTACTTTTATCAAATGTATATCTGGCACTATATATATTTCTTAGATGCAAAAATAACACCAACACTTACCCACTTATCAATCCCTTCTTCTTTTATGTTCTCCCATCTCTATCAACTTTCTCTCCTCTCACTCATCCTTCCTCTCTCTCATTCTCTCACATAACACCATTGAATTATTGTTTGGATTCTTATTTTGGTTGTCGTGGGATTATTGTTGAATCAGACTCATATGATGTGATTTTTTTGGTAAAGGATAGAGATCGACCGATAAATCTTCACGCGGATAAGTCAATAATCTTAGAGACTAAGGATCTCCTAAGTTATGAATGAGATTTCCATTATTTAAGCCAACATTGTAGTGCACCATCTAGCTTACAAGGCTTTAGAATCAGAACACGGTTTGAAGATGATGTCAACTCCAAGCAAATGGGAAAATGGATTAATTAGTGTTAATAGGCATGTATATTATTTTTGCAAAAGAATTTGGTGTGCATTTTTACACCTAAGAGATGTATATAGTGCCAAATACAAATTTTAAAAACATATATAGACATTTTTACACCTTAACCTTAAAAATAATTAGTGTAGCCCCATAAAATAATAAGTTAACAAACATTTGACTTGATTAACTCTGACATTTTTGCCTTCATTAAGAGATGTCCATGGGCTTTTTTACACCCAAAAATTGTATATGGTGTCAGATTCATGTATGGGAAAAATGCATACGTATTTTCGTACCTTAACCATTTATAATATATGTGGCGTCTTAATATTCAATTTTAATATTTAATATATCCATTAATACGATATATTAAAACTATCACAAATTTTATAAATAATGCGATGTGATTTATTTTAAATTTCATATAATGTACATTTTTTTGGAAGGAGATATGTCTTTTACGCGAAATATGTTGTTGAATACTTAAAGTATATATATCCTTTAGATTTGACCTATATATCATATCTCTAACTCTTATTTTATTAATGTTAGGGAACTCGATGATGGATGATTTTATTATATAAAATTACCTCACAATTATAGATTTTCTCATCAGCGTATTTTATTTTGATATTTATTGTTATGGCATACTATTTGCCAAATTTATTTATATCATTATTGGAATTATACTCAAAGTAAATAAATTATTTTTTATCTAAGAGTGTAACTTTAAGATTTTAGATACATTTTATTGGATTCAAATGGTTTCAAAATAGTTACAACCTCATACAAATTTAAATTTCTTTGATTATATTTTTAAAATTTGGATAATTTTTATGATTAAGAAATTAAATAAATAGGATTTCTTTGCTTCAACAAAGCACACCTGCATGGTCAAAAAAACAGCGCACCTAAAACGATAAAATATGCCTGTAATGTAAAATCATTTCATAATTATGTTTTGGTCTCATCATGTTTCTCCCTTCCAGTCATTAATTATTATATAATTTTATATCATCAAATTAAATATCTCCTCAATTTATTAAAATCTAATATATAAATATCTATTATCAAACACACGGAACGACAAATACAAAAATTAAATAAATAAAAAAAAATCGTAAGCTAATTTTTTATTCTTTATAATAGTTTTTTATTCAAAAAATACAAACCTTCTAATCTATATCAATCGAGTAAATAAAATATATATCAATTAACATGGGATTAATTTTAGATAAAGCATAGAATCCAATTCAAATCTATACATGGATAAATATACTAGAATCCAATCTCGATTTTGTTATAATCGCATTCATACCTTCAAAATCTTAAAACACATATTTATCTTAAAAAATCAATATTTATGATGATTAAAGATAATATAAATCTTTTAAACAAGTGTGTGTATATATATATATATATAAATATAAATTAAAAGTATGCATTGAAACCCAGTATTGATTTGAAACATACTTGAGTTTGAGTAAATTCAAATATGAGTTCTCCTTTAAAGTTAGAGTCATTGAAGGATTTGATGCCACCGTTGCGTCCATGGGATGATAAAACGACTTTACCTCTCAGTACAATGCCACGATATGAGAAGGTTAAGGAAGAGATTTATGACTTAAAAGGGAAGAGAGTTTATTGGCGATGCAAAACAACAAAGAATGAAGAAGATGAAGTTTTGGAATATTGTGGGACTCCTCCTTATGTATCATGGTTTATACCTATTAGATTTTGGATTGATAAGCTTTTTAGGTAGATCTTCAAATTGTCCAGGCCTAAATATAATAACTGAATTATGTATTTGGAGTTGTTTACTACCTATGATTTGTGTACTATCAATTTTATGGGCTTTTACTATTAATTATTTCGATTTGAAATATAATACAATCTTCTTCTTTGTTTTGTTTTTTAATCTTTGTTATTATTTGAATACAATTATATCCAATTCTCTTTGCATATGTCTATGACCAACAAATATACCAGGGGTTTAAAAATGTTTCTAGATTTAAAAAACGCTTACAATATTTACAAATTGCCTCAATATACATTTGATCGATTGAGTTCAACCTGGTGAATTGGGATGGAATCGTAAGCTAGTTTAAGACTAAAAAATTACTTAACCCAACTGTCATTTAGTATTTGTAATCCTAGATTTTGAATCATATAAACATTTTTCTTTGTGCATAATGATATACTCCCTCCGGTCCTAATTATAGGACAATATTTGGAAGTTTGTTTTGGTCCTAATTATAGGACAACATTCTAATTTTTATCAATTTTTACCTAAAATACCCTTATTAATATGAATGAGGTATTATGTGAAATCAATAAGGTAGTTGAAGTGCAAAATTTATATAAGGGCATTTTAAGAAAATGAGTAAAATAAACTAATTTAACCTCTATCCTTAATCCCTCCAAAATCAATTAAATATGTCCTATAATTAGGACCGGAGGAAGTATATTGCAATTATAAACACAGTTACACAGGCGCACGCACACATATATATGTATTAGATGTCTATCTACACCTTATCTTATCTTCTTTTTCTGATTTAATTAAGTTTGTCCCAAAATCACTCAAGACTTGATACTAATATGTGGCTTCACAAGATTCAAACTTCACGGTGGTGATGCCGCCTTAACTAACATTTTGTTGGTACCTTATCTCATCTTTATCATCTCATTTAGGAGTGTTCAAAATCCGGGATCTCAGTTCCAGTCCCAGGCCGGTTTTTGACCCCGGTCCCGGTGTGGTCTTTATCTTGATAAGGACGGGATTCCTGTTTTTTTAAAAAAAATAATAAAATTTTAAAAAATATTATTATATGCGTTTAATTCTTTATATTTTATTTTTTAAAGCGATCATTTAATAACTAATAAGGCTATAATAATTACATAAATTGATCTAAGGTTGAAAAATATCATTTCATCATCATCAAGTTAGTTATTATCTTTATACATGATAACTTAATTTATGGGGTAAAAAATATAAAAATAAAAGGATAACTTAATTTATGAAGTAAAATATAAAAATATATCGATTATAAATATATATGATATTGTTTGTAGTGCAATATATTTAGGACTGAAGGTGTATTTTTAATATAATCAAAGTGTTTTCTTAAATCCGCAATACAAAATTTCCCCCTTAATTTATGATTTCTGAATTAAATTGAACACATATTTTCTAGTGCCAAAAATATCCACAGCATCCCAATTGACCATGACATGCCAATAAAATTTGTCATTTATTTGATAATACAAAATTTAAAAAGCAGCAGAGAGATTGACTAGGTCAAAGGCGAGCATTACAGAAGGGGGATCCGTTAGGACGAGGCAAAATGCCGCGTCTTAAAGGGGCGAATGCGCACGTGCTTGAGTTCGGCGCACGTGCGTGACAATGACTCGCCCATACATGAGTTGAAGAAGTTGTTGCTTATTTCCTCGCAGCCACTATCACGTGACTTTCTGGGTCCCACTCTCCCACCCCTATCGCCTCCTATCTTTTCTCTTCACCTCCAACGCGTCATAGTGTGCGTGGCGCACACACTTTCCCAGCTTCATTTTATTTTACTTTACTTTTTGTTCGGCCGAAAAAATTACCAGCCATGATATTGAAGGTTAAATAGAAGGGTAAGTTATGGGCTCATGGGGTGATATTTAATTAAATTGTTAAAGTATATTAGTTAGACGTATTAAATTATTTTTTTATCATGAAAATTATTCAAAATAATAACATATATAATGCGCCTTTTTGAAATCATGATACTCGTATAACATTTTTGTGTATCAAGCATGAATCTTAGAAATCTTTTTGGGGATTTGCTTTGATGCATTGCATAAGATTTGATTTCCTTTTTGCCTTCTACATGGTATAAGATTTAATCTGATTATATATTAAAATTATATCGTTTTTCCGTGATTGGTGACGCTATATAAGATAAGATAAGATATATCATAAAATAATAGTATAATTTATTTTATTTTATTTTGCCATCGATAGTATCATTTTAGGATTTTTTTTTTCTTTAAAAAAATTGATTTTTTTTTATATATAAAAATTTTAGTATAGGGGTCGGATTCACTCATAGTCCAAAGGCAAAGTGCCTGAGCCTACTTCAAGAGGGATTTAGAACTGGGAGTACACATGTTTCCACCTTTACCTGGGTTACCCTTGCTTCCCAAGCTCTTGGATGCTTCCCTCAGGGCCGTAACGACGTTAGGATTTGAACTTTCTCCTTTTGTGAGAATTCCCAAATTCCTAACCGCTAAATCCACGCACATGGGGTTCTTAATTTTTTTAATGTTTTTCCTTTAAAAAATTGATGTTCCCGAGTTAGAGAACTATTGACAAAAATTATAATAATGGAAGGTCGATATCTTTTTTCTAATCATTTAGAAAACTTATAAATGACCGTTTGTTTTATCAACTTGGTCCTCATTGAAGGAGTTATGATCAAGGTTCTAAAATCCGAACCAATTATTAAATCGGTTAGGTATTGGGTGTAATACCCTAAAAATCATCCTTATGATAAATATCACATTTTAGTAAATAATACCTATTGAAGATAGGTGAATGTGGGACCTCACATAATAAGTTTTAAATACCTTATTTTCTAAGGGAATTAAGTTTTGTAAGAATTTGAAAAGAGAAAGAGTTAAAATCCAGGAAAAATGAATATTATAAGGCGAGAAAATGACCTAAAAATATTATGATAAATCTAATATAACAGCGAGATATTGACAAAAACTTAGGAAGTATGTTATCTTTAATTTTAGGAATTTTGGAATCAGAATTTTTGGACCCATGAATAGTATGTACTATTCAAAAATACGTATTCACTATTCACAAATACGTATTTACTATTCATGTGGGACCCACGCCAAATTATTTCTCCTCTACCGACGACATTCACGTGAAGTTTGAAAAAAATGTCAGCGGGACCCACTCAATAGTAATTTACTATTTGGATAATAATATAATATTCTTTCTCACACTTCATTCAAGAACGCTATATGGAATAGTTGTGAAGATGTGGAAATCCGGAGAAAATATAAGGACGTATCCGGAACCCACATAATTTAACCTCGAAAATAAGACCAGTGAAGGTTATTTTTGCTAACACCGAGGAATAAGTTTAGTCCAACTAGGGAAGTCTAATTAGCCATAAATCCCTAGGTATTTTACTACCATCCAAAAAGTATAATCAAAATTTAAAAGTGTTAGTGATTGGTTTAGTAACTCGGAAATGAATTTCGTTAAAGTAGAACTTTATCAGTACAGTCACATAAAGGTATGGGACCCACAAAAATTATTTCTGCCTTCTTCACGCGAAGAAGTCACGGGAAGAGTCACTATTTGGCTCGGGGAAAATTACGTAGAATGACCCAGAAGTGAAATAATTACACTTAAGGACCCATTTTCCACCCTATAAATAGAGGCTTCACTTCTTCTCATTTCTCACACCAAAACCATGTTCTAGAGAGATGTTAGAGAGAAGGAGGAGTCCGGAGAAAATCTAGCGGAGGTGCGGGTAAGTTCTTTGGTCCCTAGTCTTTAGTTTAGGTAATTCTTTCGGTGGATATAGTAGGAATGCTAGAATTATCTTTAAATTTCCCAGATAGTCTAGATATCATGTTTAGGGGTATATATGGTATTTATTTCAAGAATATACTGGGAAAAGAGATATGTCAAAATTCCGGAGAGATAGGGTCATAGTAGCGAAGCTCTGGCGAAATTCCGCCGATTAGGGGGTCAGGGACAAAATGGTGATTTGTATCTAAAATGCCTGTTATGCTGCTAGATATTGATAAATATCATCCTTATAGGATATCCGAGGATTCCGGAAGCAGATTTGAAGGACGGGCGTATTACTTTTCGTGAATAGTACCGTATACGTGAATAGTACCGTATACATGAATAGTAAATTACTATTCACATGGAAGGAATGTACGTTCGCGTACTGTAATACTAACTCTGATGCTTATTGTATGTTTATTTATATGTTTGCTGTGTTCCTGTATTGAGACTCTGTCTCATTTGAAATTGATGAAATCATGAATATACAGGTTATGGTATTGTTAACGCCGTTGAGAGTTTTCCTACGAGGACACGACACGTACATCGTGGCACCGGTGAATAGTGCGATCGGGATAACAAACATACCGCGAGGGGCATGTATTGTTATTGCCTTACATACATGATTATGTGTTTCCTACATCTCGTTATGGGTTTTTGTAGTGATTATTGTGAAAATGTCATGAATAATGTCATACATATATTGTTTACATAAGCATGAGGTTAACCGTTACACCGAGGTCCATTGGGCTTTGGACCTCGATCCGAATGAATAGACAGGAAAGGGTCATGAACCAGAGGAGGCACTAGTGGATGGAGCCATAGAAAGACGTCGATAGACGGAGCTGTGAGAAGGCACCGGTCATAGCAAATGCGGGAAGAAGTTCAACAGAACCTACCTTATGACAAGAATCTAATAAAGTTACTTCATATCATTTGGTGCTTAAACTAGAAGGGTCGTCTACGTGGTTCAGTCAATCAGTCACCCTAGCACGGTGAGACTCCCACTAGACCTACCCCAACCGGGCCAAATGGGATGATTTAACCGAGTTAGGTTCTACGCCCAAGTCTACTCAAGGCTTGGTTAAAAGAGGTGTAGTTACATGTAAGAATTGTAATTATAAAGTTTTGTATTATCTTGTATCACATGAAAAATTCCTTCGGGAGATTTTGTAATATATATCAATATACGTCGTGCATCATCATATGTCCGAGTATTTCATATCGACGTTACTCGGTGTTATACCCGTTGTTCAAATTTTTAGTACATGCTCTCCGTTTCCGCAAAAACGCTAAAGCCGAAAGCACCTCAAAACTCGATAAATTTTTATAAAACCACGTGTCACCGAGGATTTATGCTACGAAATTTGGGGTGTTACATTGGGTCAAAAGTTAGTGAGTCAAAACATAGTCAAATTGAAACTAACCCGAGCTAAACCGGTGAGAAATTGAAGATTTTAGGATAATTAATATAAAAATTTTAAAATTAATTTCAAAAAATTAATTTAAAGGAAAAAAAAGAACCCGTGTTGATGCTCGAATCGGACAAGTTTACGAACAGATTTCCAATCCGGTTCAGGTTTCAGGAACATTGGTCATGACGCCTAAGTACGAGGTATTAGTTCAAGTTTGTATGCAAATGCAAAAAATCTCCTTGGAGAGTTATCCCAAATGGACCTCACAGTATTCAAAGTTGATCTTTTTTTTTTTTTTTTTTGATAATAAAAGGTTTTGGAGGGGTTCGACATCGTCCCCACCAAGCGCCGCAAGACGGCCCCGGCTCTATGAAGCACTCATGCGGGGACTTACGAGATCACTTACCAAAGGAGTCCTAGCGACGGCGGAGGATCGAACCCACGACCCAAGGGCCTAATCCTGGATCCCTTACCATCTATGCCAACTCACATTGGCTCAAAGTTGATCTTATTAGGTAGTCATATAAAAAACGTTTTTGTTTTTAAGAAAATAAAAGGCCCAAGGTGTGCCACACTGGTCCTATATATAGTTCCAATGGTTTAGTCTCAGGTTGGGCCCACCAACTATCAAGCCAGGCCCAATTGGGCAGACTCAATCTTGTGCATATCAAAATAGTAATAGGTTTGTAGCAAAAAAAAAGCAAAAATAAAATAAAATAGTAATAGGTACTGTACCAAACAAAAAATAGTAAATGGCACAACACGAGAAAACTATGCTAACTAAATGAATTAGTGAGCTTTTTGCATTAGGAAATCCAAGTAAAACAAGATGTATATATATTAAAACAAGGATGCGTTGAGTTAATTACGTACATTACATTTAAACTGTAAAATAAAGGAACTAATTAGTACATGTAAATTCTTCTTCAAACTTTGTTATTTTTCTTTGACTTTGCATGTGTATTCTTATTATCATTCCCAACTTGGAATAGTATCTTCTCCTTTATGAAAGATTGTAGTTTCATGCAAACTTCCCATAAGAAGCCTACTGGTAGATGAAGAGAAATCTTTTTGTTGTTGTTGTTGTTGTTGTTGTATATAAACGGGGCATTAGCCCAAACTCAATCATGTATCACTATGTTCCGTGGATAATATACACCCACATCATCCCTATACATAGAATCTGTTTACAATATAATCAATGGAGGACTATAAAAAACAACTCTTATTTCCTCTAGCTCAAAACTAAAATTAGCAAGTGCATCGGCACAAGTATTATTCAGTAATATAAGCAAAACAGTAGAATCACATTCTACAATGAAAATTTATAACAGCATGCCAATTCCAAACCAGACAACACAGCCTACTACTTTGATAGCTGTACAATATCCTAATTGGGGTCCGGATCCTCTCATTGTCCCCCCTCTCCCCATCCCTCACAGTCCCATCTGGACCGTCCAAATCTTGATCCAACGGTCCATAATTTTTTTTTTGAAAAAAAAAATTATTAATTTTTTGGACGGGGACTGCATCTCGGCCGTCCAAATCTGGATCGGATGGCTGAGATGCAGCCGGGCAGAGGATGGGCAGGGGGGGGGGGGACAATGAGAGGACCTGCTTCCAATTTTCTTGCAAAAACCACAAATCTACTTACCATTACTTGCTCTTGAAGAACATAGGCCTTCAATTACACCAAAGTATGTAGTTGTTACAAGTTCAATCAAAGTATCAGTTTATGAAGAATATATATTAAACATCAATGATGCTAAGTGGGTAAGAAGTACAACTAATCTAGTCAAGAAGATAAAGGAACTCCTCTTTTGGCTTGTAACTTGTATTGCTTTTTTCACTTACAATTTCTAAAGCAACAACACCAAGGCCATAAATATCTACTTTATCAGTCAAATATCCTCGCATTGCATATTCAAGAGCCATATAACCACTCATAAGATAACATATAATGTTTATAGTCAAGTGACAAGATAAGAATGTGCAAACCAAGTATAAGAAGAAAAAAAAAGGGAAAATTGTAGTATGGTCCCAAGGAATAGAAATATAAAACATTTTCTAGTATATGATTTACTATCTAAAAACTCCCAAGAGACTTCAATGATACAATTTCAAATTGTAAAACTACATATTTGCTTCAATTTACAAGTCTATTTGTTGGTAAGTGTATGTGTCATATTGACAAGTCAATGTGTTACCCATTGACAAGTTTATGTGCCATATTGACAATGGGGACAATCAGGTAATTTCATTATTTGAATATATATTACTGAGGTCCCATGGTAGTTTTCAGATAGTGAATCATATATCAGAAGTAAATTGGTTTGCAAGTAAATACGATGTGATTTTTTTTTTTTGTAAAAAATTCCCTTATTAATTACTTGATTGAATGATTTCTAAATTGGAAGATGATAATGAATTGTTGGATTTTGCCCCCATAAATCCAAGAATTATCACGAATTATTAGGAAATACAAATCTTAAGTAGTGTTATTTTACGAAAAAAAAAATGAAAATGGTTAAAAATGTTTATCCCCAAAAATTGAAAATGCAAAAGGGTAGTCCAATAGTATAAAAAACACAAACATAAATTATTGGAAAAAAAAAAGAGAGAAAAGATTAACAACAAATGTTATCTGCTTTCAAAGGGATAAGCTAGCCCCAACTCTTTTTCTCCAGTGATGGAGACCCATATATAGGTTGCACCGGATGTATTCAGAACTTTGGTAGTGGCGAAGAGGAGTCATTATCTCAAAGTGATTTTGGCATTAAAAAAGAAGAGGCTTGAATGTGGTGGTTGCTATGGCAAGGTAGAGAGAAGACAATGCCGGGAGAGAGAATGAAAAATATGAGGAAGAGGGTGAGTAATAAATATCCATTTAGATTCTATATTTAAATTTAAATTTATAATATAGAGAAAAAATATAGAATTAAAATTAAAATTTAAAATCGAAAAAAATAGAGAATGGGGGAAGATGCAATAGGTAGCCATATAGAAAAGGGAATTTAGAATACCTTGAAAAAGGGAAGATGCAATAGGTAGCCATATAGAAAAGAGAAAAAGAGAGTATAGAGAAAGGAAAAATTGATAGGCCTCTAGAAATAAAATAAAAAACATAAAAGGGGAAAACATAATCAAAACTTGAGAGGAAGAGGAGGGAATTTCAAAATTTCAAATTCAAATATTTATCAATCAGATAAATGTCTGTAGAGTCTCTATGTTGTCATGTTGTGAAATTCTTATATAAATTTAGTTTGTCACGTCATCTATGGTCTCGACTAATTAAAATACAACACTAAATTAATATTAATCATCTCATATTTACTCTTTCTTTTTTTTTTACGTTTTTGCGCGGACTAATGGAAGTAAAAGGCCCAAAATAAAAGCAAAAACGGCGTTTTTTTACCGTTTAAAACGCGTTTTTGACTACCATGGTTCTGCTAAAGCTTTTAATATATTGATGAGAATGGTTCCAATAAATCTTCGTGTTAAAACGGTTTATAGGTCAGGAATTTTGCCACCACAATAAATGCATTATATCAAAAGTATCTGATGAACCAATAACCATATACTTAGAGGGGGCTAGTTGTCTCCCTTGATTTTTTTTTTCTTTCTTCATTCTGGGGATTAATTACTAGGAGTTTTATTTAGTTGCCATTTGGCAGTCCTTAATTATGCAAGATAGGATGCTTAGAGCCAACTACTGTTGAGCCATAAGATTTAGAGAGATTTGGTGATTAAATATTTACTTTATACCTTTCCTCTACTTATTCTCCATATTTCGGTTTCAAATTCAAATTTCATATTAATCTCACTTTCCATGTTCTTTATTTCGATTATTATTTGAATTCCTTCTAATCTTGTAGTCCCGTCAGTATCATGAGAATCACATATACCACTCTGGTCCTATTTATAAGTTCATTTTGAATAAATTACACATACCAAGGAGAGATAGTTAGCTCAATGATTATGGAGTAAATTTTCAACTTTGCCATCATTTATGAATGAGTATCTTTGAACTCTTTCTTCTCTCTTTATTTTTATTGGTACAATTAATATGAGCATAATTGTCATAATCTCATTTATTGCCTGAAAGAAGACTTATAAATAGAACCAAATTTTTTGGTCAAAATGACTTATAAATAGGATCAGAGTAATATATAAGATATAGAATAACAAATATAAAATCGAAAAAATTCAGGTTCACCTAATATAAGAAAAGTAAATATTTAATTCATGATATAATCACGCATGTTATAAATATTTAGATAGAAAATGTTTGAAAAAATCCCATTTAAATATCATTTAAATTTGTAAAACCCTCAAATGTCTGTTGAATTTGTTAAAGGATTTAAAGGTACCAAGGACCATATGAGGATTTACAAATTCGGGTGAATTTACCGTTTTACCCTTAGTTTTTAAATAAATTAAAAAATAAAAATGACCCTCGCCGGAGGGCCACCACAACCGATTGTCGGAGGACCGATCGCTAAAACGACTCGAATCGGCGGCGGCCACCGGTGGCTTGAAATCCAGTGAGGGTTCTTTTTTTTTTTTTGAAAAAAAAGATTCATTGAAAGTGAGGGAGGTGGGGTTCGAACCCCCTACCTCCCACCTTCATGTGGTTGGGCCACTTGGTTCCTTTGATATATTTATGCATTAACAAATATATATAATATATATATATATATATATATTCTTCTTAACATTTTTTCTATCAACAAACACTCTTGTAAATCCCATTACTGAACTTGTAAATGCCATTGAAGAATTTGTAAATGCCATTGAAAGATTTGTGATAATTCACTTTTATTTGTTGTTCCCTTAGAGACAAAAGTGGTAAACCTCAAAAAACAACTCGTAAATGTCATTGAAAAATTTATAAATGCCATTGAAAAATTTGAAATAATCCACTTTTATTTATTGTTCCCTCAGAGACAAAAATGGTAAACCTGAACAACAAACTCGTAAATGCCATTGAAAAATTTGTAAATGCCATTGAAAGATTTGTAAATGTCATTGAAAGATTTGTGATAATTCACTTTGATGAAAAAAAAAATGCAATTATAACAAATCTTTCAATGGCAATTACCAATTCTTCAATGTCATTTACAAGTTTAGTAATGAGATTTACAAGAGTGTTTGTTAATGGAAAAAATGTTAAGAAGAATATATCTATTTGTTAATGCATATACATATATCAAAGGAACCAAGCTGGGCCACTTGGCCCCATGAAGGTGGGGGGTTCGAACCTCACCTGCCTCACTTTCAATGAATCTTTGTTTTTTTTAACAAAAAAACCCCACCCCCTCCAAAAAAAACCCTCATTGGATTTCAAGTTGCACGTGGCCGGCGCCCATCCTAGTCGGTCCTTCGCAAGTGGCGGCGCATGTGGCCCTCCGGCGAGGGTCATTATTATTATTTTTAATTTATTTAAAATTAAGGGCAAAAGGGTAAATTCACCCGAATTTGTAAATCTCCATATGGTCCTTGGTACCTTTAAGTCCTTCAACAAATTCAACAGACATTTGGGGGTTTTGCAAATTCAAATGGGATTTAAATGAGATTTTCCCAAAATGTTTCATCAATTTTTGTCCATCTAACCAGAGGATAAGTTTTTTCATTAAATTTCCACCCAAAGACAAATAATAATATTGAAATCACGAGTTCCTTTTCCACGGGATCAAGTAACTTGCAAAAGGCGAGCATAAAAGAATTAAATTTCAAAGCTAGAAAGAGTGCGTGTAAAATGTATTAAACTGAAGAACTTGAAGATATGTTTTCCTGAGCAACAATTGTAATATCAACAGTGGTATTTTCGAAGGGCAAGATGCTGCTACAGTGGACAATGAGTTTGAGATGTTGTAAGTGGGAGAGTATGGTGGCTGAAAACTATTAAAAATGAAATAAGAGACTTAAGTTTCTGTTAAAAACCATAGAGTTGGACCATCTTTTCCTTCTAAATCTTTCCACTGTAAGGCCATATCTCTCCTCTCTCTTTCACTCATTCCTTATCATCCTCTTCTTCCCCAACATTAAATGGCTCATTGTAGCTTCCCCTTATAGATATAAGAAAATGAGGAGCAGTGCCTACACGAGGAGCATCTTTCATCACATTGTTGTTTTCTATATGTGTAGATATGTTTGTAAGGATGGATTTCCTTGTTTTAGTAATAGAAAATAGAGCTATTTTGAGGCATTTCTCATATCGTATTCAAAATTTAATAGGACATACAGTACTCAGGAAAGATTCGACAGAGTGGAGCTTGTATCGGTGAAACTAAGCACCTCAAGGCATCCGTATATAATAAGCTCCTAGCCCCTCCACGTTGTTTCCATAGGTCAGAGACACCAACTCATTGAGTCGAATCAATATCAACGTAACCATATCATGGTTGTTGTTGACATCAGTGGTTGTCTAAGCCGCCGCCATCATGAGATGCACCAATCTCAGGCCCTCAAAATCCTCCAAATCGTCGTTGCAAAGATATATATGTTTGCTCTTGATGATGGAATCACGGTATGGAAGGCAGCTTTTCTGAACAACGAAAATTCAGTATGCACCTTTATATAATACCACTCTGGTCCTATTTATAAGTCTATTTTGATCAAATCTCATATACCAAGGAAAGGTAGTTAACTCAATGATTATGAGGTAAATTTTCAACTTTGCCCTAATTTATAATTGGGTATTTTTCAACTGTTTTTTCTATCTCTATCTTCACGAGTACAATTAATATAGGTAAAATTATCAAAATCTCATTTATTACATGAGATTGTACTTATAAATAGGACCAATCTTTTTTTGATCAAAATAGACTTATAAATAAAATCAAAAGTGGAAAAAATTTATGAGAATTAGGATTTGTATGTGTTGAGGGCAATGGAGACGGAAATTCAAACTACCTAATGACGTTGTGGCAAATATTGACTCCATGCCTAAGATTGAACGTGTACATAGGGAAAAGGTTGCAATCATGGGAAGTTAAACACTGCTAATTAATGCGCTTCATCTACCAGATATTTGACCAATGGCATTGTTACTCTATGCATGGGAATAGACTAAAAACGTGGGAACTATAGTTTTATTAAATGGTGCCACATGGAATGAGTTTTTTTTTACCCAATAGGATATATTAGAAGGCTGACCATCTTTGCTCGATATTAATGAGGACACAAGTTGGCTAACTTAAATCAAGTTTGGATTAACTTTATTTACGAGGTAAGTATGTGAGATGAGTTTTGTCTCGGCTTGTGGAAAATAGTTTCTAAAACCTAGGTATTGGTGGTTTCCAAACACCCCGAAACAAGTGAATTCTTAAACATGATGCCATGTATGACATGCCATCTAATGACCAATTGCTTCTGATGAAATTGTCAAATGTGATGACACCATGACCAATAGCTGTTAAGGTTTAGAGGGATATATTTGATGATCTGCATACACCGTATATTTAGGGAAAATGATTACTTTTTTAGTACATGGGAACATAAACAATAACATAACACACACAAATATATATATATATATAGAAATCAATCCAAACAATGTTTCGTAAATCTAATTTAGACATGATGATCTGACCAAGAAATTAAGAGAAAAAAATAGTACATTCATGACATGAATTTAGCATAAATATAAATAAGAGCTTCGTGCAATCGACAAGCTTGAAGGAAACCAACTTCTTAATATAATAACCCACCAAGAAATTAATCTGTGTGATGTTGCCAAACACAGCACCATCTGAAAATGTGGCAAAAGCAAAGCAAAAAGCATCCCCAGAAACTTTAGTGAAGGTGTTAAGTGAACTTAACCTAAAAGTATGTGTTTGTTTACAAAGAAAAGAGGCCCAAGTTGTGCCACATTGGCGCCATATATGTTTTGGTTGGGCATACCAACCGTCAAATTATCCCAGGTAGAATTGGGCAGCCTCATTAGTCAATAGCCCAAATCCAGGGTCTTAAATAAAATTCTCCTTTTTTTTTTACATATTTTATCTTATATCTAGTTCGGGTTCGTAGCTGCCTCTTCGAATATATATGTCTCCTCTGAGACTCAAACTCGAGATCAAGAGAGAGCTAGCGAGGTCTTACACTGCTAGACCAACTCTATGTTAGTAAATGAAATTGTCTCTAACAAAAATGTAGTTATTTACTAACAAAATTATATATCAGTAAACCACCAATGACCAATCCATAAGTGCATATGTTAATATAAAATATAAAATTTATTTTTTAATTATATCATACTTACAAGTTATACATTTTACATCTTATTTTTTATATGCCATGATGTGTATGACATTATGTCTATTTTTTAAAAAATTTTACTTTTATAAATAACTTTGTTGAAACTTATAGACGTATACTTGTAAATCCAAATTGCAACTTTATCGGATTTTCATTGAATTTTATGCGAATTTGCTTTCATTTTTTTCTAAATATTTCTTCACATATTTCAATAAGGGTTACATATTTAATAGTATTATTATAGTTTATGAAAAAATAATTTATTATTTCGCTCTTGCACATAATTAGTTTTAAAATTTATTTTAAAATATTCATTTAATTTATTTTAAAAAAATGTGCATGTTTGGTACGCCGATTGGGTGCCGAAATCAGACTTATGCATTGTGCATGCGCAATGGACTTGTGGGAATTTTTTTCTTAATGTTTGTTTGAGAAATTGTTCCAATTAGACTTATATACAAAAAGTTACTTATTTGAAAAGTTACTTTAGAGAGTTTTTTAGCTCCTTTTCAGGATCCTAAAATATTTTTCAAGATCATAAGATATTTTTTTTAGTACCGTTCAATATCCTGAAGTATATTTTTAATACCATTCATTACCCTAAAAAATATTTTAGGGTACTGACTGCTACTAAAAATAATTTTTTCAAGATCCTAAAATAATTTTTCAAGAGCATGAGGTTTTTTTTTAGTATCATGAAGTATATTTTTAGTACCATTCAGTACCCTAAAAAATATTGTAGGGTATTGACTGGTACTAAAAATAATTTTTTAAGATTATGAAGTATTTTTTAGTACCGTTCAGTATTCTGAAGTATATTTTTAGTACTAGTTAGTACCCTAAAAAATATGTCAGATTGATTATAAGTTTAAATCAAAAAAGTTACTTATGTTACCGCCAATCCAAACATATATCATATTTCACAATCTGACTTTTTCACAAGTCAAATTGGCTATAAGTCATTTTTCCCACCGGTATCTCACATTATCTTTTACTTTAGTCCGATTCAATTTTTTTACTAAAATACTCTCTTTATCTTAATTAAACTAATAAAGAGATCTTAATCTATAAATATTTTCAGGACATGCACTAGCTTCAATAAAATCATAGAAATATGCTGAAGTAGGAAGTGACCATATTGTCTTTATTTATCATAATACCTCCGTTGGTTTATATATATATATATATATATATATATATATATATATATATATATATATATATATTCCAATCTCATGATTGGCAACTTTGTTTGAATGTTCCTATTATATATCTATCACAAGAAAACTAAGCAAGTATGGATTAATTAGCGCGCATTTCCCATTAGGAAATCCAATAAAAAACGGTGTGTGTGTAAGGTTGTATTGCGTTAAGTACACATTACATTTAAATTGCAAAATAAAAGAAGTAATTAATCAGCACATGTAAATTCTTCTTCACACTTTATGTTATTTCTCTAACTTCTGCATGTGCATGATTGTTACTCCCTGCATCGAACAATATCTACTCCTTTCATGAAAGATTGTAGTTTCATGCAAATTTTCCAACCTAACAGAAATCTTTAAGAAGCCTACTTGATGAAGAGAAATATTTACTTAATGGAAATAAAGGAGTCAGTGGATAGTCCGCATCCATTGCTTCAACTCTTTGCTTTCCACTTTTTCATGAGAATGAAGAAGCTGCTAAGGTTTGGCTGTGGTTATCTTGTGATGATGGACAATCCATTGCTTCAACTCTTTGCTCCACACTTTGGTGTGATTTTGTAGAAGAATCAATGGTTTGACTACTTTCAGCTGATTGTATCTCAAAGGCATTGAATCTTGCATCTTGGCCACTCTGCCGATGATTGATTACCAGCGCTTGGATCGACAACTTTCCTTCAAGCATGCCAACAACCGAAGACATGGATGGCCTTAGAGTTGGAGATGGGTTACAACATAGGAGTGCCACCTCCAACATTATCATGGCTTCATGTGATGAGTAGCTTGAACCCAAATTTGGATCCACCACTCAATAAGATTTCCTTGCTCTTGAAGAACATAGGCCTTCAATTACATCAAAGTATGTAGTCATTACAAATTCAATCAAACTATTAATTTATGAAGAATATCAAACACCACTTATATTTGCTAAGTGTAAGAAATATAACTAACCCAATCAAGAAGATAAACAAACTCCTCTTTTGGCCTATAACTTGCATTGCTTTTTCCACTAACAATTTCTAAAGCAACAACACCAAAGCTGTAAACATCTGCTTTATTAGTCAAGTATCCTCGCATTGCATATTCAGGAGCCATATAACCACTGATAAGATAACATATATGATGTTAATAGTCAAGTCACAAGACAAGGTATGTGTAAACCAAGTCTAAGAAGAAAAAACATATTAATACTCCCTATTTGCAAGCATTTCAGATGGTTGGTGGATTAGCACCTTAGATCATATTTACCTCCGAAAAGTGGAAAATGATATAGCGAAAAAATGTATCAAAGTACTCACATTGTTCCAGCTATTCTTGTGCTAATATGAGTATTCTCATCTTCGTCAAGCTTGGCTAAGCCAAAGTCTGAGATCTTGGCATTCAAATCCTTATCAAGCAAGACATTTGTTGCCTTAATATCCCTATGCACAATTTTCAACCTTGATTCCTCATGAAGATAGGCTAACCCTCTTGCTATGCCTACACATATTTTCATTCTTGTAGGCCAGTCCAAGGGTATCTTTCGTCCTTGGCCACCTAACATTAATATAAATGACATCTCAATTTAAATAGAACTAAATTATAGAATATTTCTCACATCTTTACTATCAAGTCCTTCAATAAAATTTAAATGTGTGCATAAGTTGTTTCAAATGAGTATATAGGTTTGGATAAAAAAAAGCTGAAAATAAATCATCTAAATTAGTCTTTAAAAGATAAAGATGTACTAAAAGTTTTTAACAAATTATTTATCACACGATTTTATATTTTCTACAAAAGTATCGTAAAACAGTAAAGAGAGAGAAAAAAAAAACTAAAATACATACATAAAATCTATTTCATTTGTTGATATATTCAATCAATTTTATCTTAAAATATAATACCATATATGGTAATTTTTTACTCAAGAATTCAAATAATCCTTACCAAAAAGAGCACCAGCAAGACTGTTGTTATGCATGTACTCATATATCAGCAACAACTGATTTCCTTCAACGCAACAACCAAAAAGCGTTACAAGGTTTGGGTGTTGCAAAGCAGATATCATTCCAACTTCATTAACAAATTCACGATTCCCTTGCTTTGATTTGGAGGAAAGCTGCTTCACAGCTATGACAACACCATCTGATAGCACACCCTACGATTGAATCAATTTTTAAGTCTCAATAAAGTTTCATAATCTTTCTTAAGCATAATCAATACATCCTAAAGATCTTTCTAAGTGTATTCAATTATTTAGTCTTTTGTTAGATATAAATACGTTACATTAATGGTTACCTTGTATATTCTAATAATAATAATAAAAAGATTACCTTGTATACCGGTCCAAAACCTCCTTCACCAATCTTATTTTCTGGGGAAAAGTTGTCGGTGGCATCTTTGATTTGTTTTAAAGAGAAATAACCTGTTTTTAGATCTAAAAATTCTGCATAAAAAGAAGTTATTATAAATAAAAGTAAAATATAATGAAATTACAGGAAACGAGAGATAATTACATATAGATGCAAAAATTATTATTTATTCATTTGAACTTGCACATTAGAGTTCAGGCATATGAAAATCATGTTTTTTTACTATATATTAGGGTTAAGTAGCATATTTGCCTTGAAAGTATACACTTAGGAGTAATATTGCCCTGGAAGTTTTAAAACATAGTAATGTTGCACTTTTTCGTTTAAAAGTTAACGGTCAATATCAATTTTTAACGACCAACGTTAGTTTTTTTAACTGTATCGAGCCTCATTGCTATGTTTTAAAACTTCTAGGGTAAACTTGAACTTGAAAAAACTTCCAGGGTAATATTTCTCCTTGGCGTATACTTCCAGGGCGGATTTCCTACTTAACTCACTATATTATACCAAATTATCAATAAATTTATTAGCTTTATTATTTTAGTTTTCGATCTTACGTTTATCTTTTGAATCTTTGCCTCCTACAAAACCCATCTTTCGAAGAATGAATACTATTGATATGATGAGGAACACACATGATCCAACCACAATTGCAGCAATGGCTCCCGCAGAAATCCCAGGAATTTTGAAGTCTGCAAAACAAAGTAGTATCACATATATGCTGCATAACAAAATGAAAATTGCCATCACTTAGGCTTAAGACAGAAAGAGAGAGAACCAATAAATATGAGATTTGACTTACTTGGTGTGACTGATATAGCAGATATAAGAGGTCCATATACACCATAATCAGGAATAGAGGTAGTTCCTTTCCCACCCAAGATAAATGAATCTCCAAGGCGTTATCATTGACATCAACGTTAAAGTCTTTAACAATGCCCTTCCCAACGCCACCGCCTTCCTTCATAATGTTGAAGTCAGGCAAATATTTCCTACCCTGTCAAGATATACATACAAAAGTTTCAGCCTTTCACAACTTTTCCTAAACTACATAGCAAAAACAATTGAAAGTGTGTTGATCATCGCATTATTGATCTTTCAAGAAGAGTGAGACAGATATTAATGAGATCAACTTAACATTTAAGTCTTACCATGAATATGACTTGTCTTTAATTCTTTATAATTATTCCCTCATGTACTTTTTATAAGGATTCAAAATATTAGTTAAAAGCAATAAATGTGTTAAATATGTATTTTTCTTTCCATTTATACCTTTGATAATTCGGGCTAGCTGCTGTAGCCTGCGGCCAAATAGGGGTAGGCTTGTGCAACCTGCTCCTTGGGGGGCTGGTAGCCCACCAAGGCGGGGTGGCGGACTAGCCTTCCTATTAATTGCTTCTCTTTTTTTTTTTTTTTTTTTTTTTTATAAAAAAAACTTATCACATTTCCTTTTCTCTTTTTTTAACTTTCACTTCCTTCCTTTTTCACCCACTCACATCACACTCCCTTGCTTTTATAAGTTTGTGTTAGTCAGCCATTTTTACTCTTTTTTTCCCCACTCACTCACATCACAAAACACATATAAACACCTTTCTTTTAAATTTAATAATAGTTAAATAAATAAATAAAATATGAAAATATAAGTGTAAAATAAAAAGTATGAGAAAGTAGTTAAACACAAAGCAACAATGTAACATCCCAATTTGAAACGCATAATTTTTTTTTTTTTTTTTCAATCAGAGTCGAGCAATAGAGCGAAAGAGAGATCAGTTCGTAGCCAAAACATCAACCATTGTGTAATATTGTATGGATTACAATAGCCCTAAGGTTTTAGAAATGAAATAGCGGAATGACGTAATAACCGAATAACGTAAAAACGATAAGATAGAAATAGTCTTCCGCCGCACGTCTATTCCGGCACTTGCCTCGATCCCCGAACCGTGGTCCTCCCGACGACCGAAGCTACAAATGAGATTCAATTCACCATATTGAATCTCAGTAATCTGCTAACCTCATACCCAAACAATACAATATACGAGACAACGAGATATTTCTAGAGCTAATACCACAAGATATCATAAGCATACAAACGATGCATGATCATTATGCCGACAAACATAAGCACAAAGCAATATGTAAAGCCCCATAAGGTAAACAATAACAACCGCACTATTCACCAAAGTGCCACGATAATTACTCGTGTCCTCGCCGCTAGGAAAACAAAACGGTGTTACCAAAACTATAACCCGTATAACCGTCTCGTATAACGGTCTACGAACATATCATTGACATATAAGTATTTAAGATGTACAAGATTAGTGTTACAAGACGCGTCCGTACCTTCGTTGGCAACGTTAGGTACTACCGCGGAAGACGTACTTTCACGGAAGAACGTGAACTTCAAACGGCGGTTCGTCGGGCAACAGAACGGGCAAAGAAATCGAGATTCGATATCCTATAAGAATAATATCACCTTTATTAGCGATTTGACACTATAATCGGCTTTTTAGGTAAAAATTACCATTTTGCCCTTCTACCCCTAATCGGCGGAATTTTCAAAGCCTTCGTTACTCTAGCAAATTTTCTTCCCGAAATTTTGCGTAACTTCGACGCAACTATGATTTTCGAAAATAATGACTAAAATAGCCCTCCCATATGATACCCAAATCATACTTGAAATTTAAAGGCTATTCTAACAAATTCTACCCTTACTTTTAAAAAGAATCGCTAAAGTTCCAACTTTTCGCGACTCGACCCCTACTATGTTTTTACCTCTTTAGGCATATTTTTCAATGCAATGAGGCCTAAAAACAAGCATAGGAATCTTATCACCTACTTCCTAAATCTAACTAACAATTCTACTAACTACCGAACTAAAGACTTAAAAGCTAAAGGCCAAAAGACTTACCCGTTGAAGAATTCTCGCAGAGCTTTTCCCGTAGCTTATCTCTCTACTTTCTCTCTCAAGAAATTCGGTCAAGACAAGAAAGAAATGGTGTGAGGATTTCTCAAGGAGCATGCCTCCTATTTATAGACTTTGGTTAAGGCTTTGTTTGGAATTCCAAATTGTAAAGAACCCATTAATGCAACTTGAACACAAAGTCACAAACTCCACCTCACCCCTTGGTCGACATCTTTGGGCTGTTTGGCAGCCAAGGATTGGCCAAGAAGTGATGACTCACCTCACTTTATGGCCGGTCCATTTGTATTTCTCGATCGGCACCCGATTCGCGTAATTTCGGAGAAATCTCAAAATTCTAGATTTAGAACTTTGAAGACCTTCTCTTTCTCATCAATAATATCTATTATAACTTGAATTTTGACCTTAGATGTGGTTCCAACCGTCCCGCGAAGTTTCTCGAAAACGTGTCCGTACGCGTCCGGTGTCGAAATCGTTCCTAATCATCAAGCTCTAGATAATAATTCACTGATTCCAAATGTATTTTTATAATTATAAACTCATCCCTAGATGTTGAGTTATAATTTATTTCCTTATTTTCCCAAAATGTGACTAGCAACATTTTCCCTATTTCGTCTTATTAGGACAATGTGCTACGGGTCTCTAATTGACTTAGGAAGAGGTCACTTGAAGGTAAAAACTCACTGATCAATATTTTACCTTGACTTTGGAATTCCTATTCCTGGTTCCCTAGATAGGATCTGTTTCCTAAATATAAGATTACTATTCATGCTTTTTAATTATATTATATAATAATCAAAAATTTGCAAAATATCAAGATATCAAATTTTGCTTCTTATTCTCAAATTCTTTGGCCAATTTTCGGCAGCTTTTTTTTTTTTTTTTTGTAAATGTTTTTCAAGAATTAATTAATTACTTAATTCAATTTTTATTAAAAATTCTACAAAATTCCCTAATTGGTCCATTCTTGTATTTAGGTTTAAAAATACCTAAACTCAACTATTTTTCTCAAAACTTTCCAATTTAATTATTAAATACATTTTATTAACATTCAACTAATTTCCACTAATTTTAGAGCTTCACATAATTATTCTTGAAATTTCCTTTGCTTATGCTTAAGTAATTAGCTATTAATTACTTAATTACTCTTTTAACCATAGTTGGTATTTTTCTTAATTAGAATGCTTCATTACCTTCATATTCTTGTATTAACATTAGCATTTCCATGCCTCTTGCATTGTTTCATAATTACAAGGGTATTTTGGTCATTTTTTTACTTTATGAGCATCCTTTCTCATTTTCCCAAGTTTGTAATTTATTTAATTACTGTAATTAGAGATAATATACTCTCTTAATTCAACTGGTCATTTTATCGACTTTTAGGATTTTTCATGAATTTTCTAAGTTAATTACCCTTTGCGGGGGCATTTTGGTCATTTTGGCACTTTGACCCTTAAACTCCCTAATTTCTTGCAGAAATTCTACCTAGAAAATAGACTATAATTACCCAAGAATGGAGATTGCAATTTCACTTATCGTAAATATCCAACTTTTATTTATAATATTCCGAGATAAATATCCGGTATTACATTTTCCCCCTTACACAAAATTTCGCCTCGAAATTTAATCTATACTAACTAAACTTCGGGCCATAAACTCGGGTACTTCTCCTTCATGTCACTCTCGGTCTCCCAAGTTGCCTCGCTCGGTGTCAAACCCTTCCGACCACCTTCACTATCGGTATAGTTTTAGTCCTAAGCCGTTTCTCCCGGCGTTCGAGAATTCGCTCCGCTCGACTACAAAGGTGTTACCATGCCGTACTTCAACATCATCGTACTTTATGACATGATCTCGATCTGGTAGGTACTTCTTCGGTTGTGACACGTGAAAAACATCATGGAGATTACTCGGGTTCGGGGTAACGCTAGTTGATATGCAACAGTCCTCGCTCGGCTAATACTTCAATTGGTCCAACGTAACGCGGACTAAGCTTCTTTCTCTTCGTGTTCCGCCGACACCACATCGGAGATAACTTCGTAAACACATGGTCTCCGACTTCAAACTTCAACGGTCTTCTCCTCTTATCTCGCATAGCTCTTCGTCACCGTGTGCAAAGCAAGGAGTCTCTTCTTGATCGGTGCGATCCGCTCAGGTCCGCTCAAGCATGTCGGCCCAAGTAATCGCTTCTCGGACGAATCCGTCAGCACAATGGTGATTGACACTTCCGCCCATACAATGCCTCGAACGGGGCCATTTGTATACTAGCATGATAACCGTTGTTATATGCAAACTCGCTAGCGAAAGATGTTGATCCCAACTTCCTTTGAAATCTAGGGCACATGCTCGCAAAGATATCCTCCAAAGCGTTTGTATGGTCCTTTCGATTGACCGTCTGTTTGTGGGTGATAAGCCGAACCGAACTTCAGCTTGGTCCCCATACCTTCATGTAATGATTGCCAGAAACGGGATTTGAACCGCGTATCCCGGTCAGAGACAATGCTCGTAGGAACACCATGTAATCTTACTATCTCTTTGATATAAATCCCCGCCAATCGTTCCGGAGAATAGTGGATACTGATGGGAATGAAGTGTCCGACTTGGTTAGTCCGTCAACAACTACCCAAATTGTATCATGGTTTCGATTTTGGGTAGACCTACCACAAAATCCATGGTTATGTTCTCCCACTTCCATTCCGGCAACTCTAGTCCTTGAAGAAGACCGGGGTCGTCGGTGTTCAATCTTTACTTTCTCGACAGTCAAGCATTTGGCCACGTATTCTCGCTACGTCTTTCTTCATCCCGGCCACCAAAACTCGGATTTCATACTACGGTACATCTTGACCATGCCTGGATGTAGAGTGTACTTACTCTTATGAGCCTCATCCATTATTGTCCGCTTTAATTCATCAATTGGCGGTATGTAGATTCGTCGCTTATACCCGACCAAACCACTAAGTGATAGGTCATAGTCTTGGGTCTCACCTCGAGTGATCTTCTCACGTATCTCTTTTGCCCAATCATCTTGTTTCGCGCTTTCTCCACTTCATCTCTCGATCATACTCCCCTTGACTCGCAAGAAGTGTAGCAAGATAGGCATCACCGCGGTGCGTGCGACCCATGCAGATTTGGTTGGTTAGATTCAGTCTCGAAATCTTCCAAATAGTTTCGCTCCCGTATCATCATGTGTGATACCCGCACTTTGTCTTTCTACTAAGAGCATCAAGCAACAACGTTTGCTTTACCCGGATGGTACTTGATCTCCGGGTGTAGTCTTTAATCAACTCCATCCAACGACGTTGTCTCATATTGAGTTCTCGTTGATCGAACAAGTATTTCGACTCTTGTGGTCACAAAACACTTCCACGCTTACACCGTACGGGTAATGCCTCCATATCTTCAAAGCGAACACGATAGCCACCAGCTCTAGATCGTGTGTAGGATAATTTAACTCGTGGGGTTTTTCAACGACGAGAGGCATAAGCCACCACTCGCCCAATTGCATTAGGACACAACCCAATCCTTGCCCACCGGCATCACCGTAGACTACATAAGTCTCATCGGGATCCGGGATAATCAATACGGTGCCGTAGTCAACCTCTCCCTCGCTTTCGAAAGCTCTCCTCACGGTCATCTCCCCATACAAAGGGTTGATTCTTCCTCGTAAGCTTTGTCAATGGTAGGGCAAGACGCGAGAAATCCCGTATAAATCTGCGGTAGTATCCCGCCGAGACCAAGAAAACTACGGATCTCCGTCGCGTCTCGGCCGTTTCCGGTCCCGTAACCGCTTCTACCTTGCTTGGATCAACCGCAACTCCGCCGCTAGATATAACATGGCCCAGAAATTTCACTTCCGTGAGCCAAAATTCACATTTGCTCGCCTTAGCATAAAGTTGTTTTTCCCTGAGTATGCCTAACACCTTTCGCAGATGTTCTTCGTGCTCTTCTTTGTTCTTAGAATATATCAAAATGTCGTCGATAAACACCACCACAAATTGGTCTAGGTGTTGTCGGAAGATACGGTTCATGTAATCCATGAATACCGCAGTGCATTTGTCAATCCGAAGGGCATCACAAGGAATTCATAATGCCCATATCCGGTTCGAAAGCCGTCTTGGGAACATCGCCATCTTTAACTCGCAATCGATGGTATCCCGAACGCAAGTCAATCTTTGAAAAGATCGTGGAACTGCACAATTGATCCAAAAGATCATCAATCCGGGGAAGTGGGTACTTGTTTTTTACGAGTTACTTTGTTGAGCTCGCGGTAATCGATGCGAGTCGGAAACTTCCATCTTTCTTCTTTACAAAAAGTACGGGGCTCCCCACGGTGAAACGCTAGGTCGAATGAACCCCTTCTTCAAAAGCTCTTCCAACCGCTTCTTCAACTCCCGCATCTCGTTAGAGCCATTCGATACGGCGCCTTTGATATTGATCCCGTACGTGCATCAAATCAATGTTGAACTCCACTTCTCGGATAGGAGGTAACTCGGTGAGATCCTCCGGAAATACATCAGAAAATTCATTCACCACGGGGATGTCCTGGAGTGAAAGGTTAGCTTCGCTTTGATGAAAAGAATACCATGAAAGCATGACATCCTTGCTTCACGCACCGATCGCTTCGTAGCGGAGAGAAAGTTCAGGCTCACTTCAACCTTGTCTCCGGCAAATGATATCTCCTTTTTGCCACGCGATCGATCATCGCACCGTTGGCCGTTAACCGATTCGGCCGAATATGACGTCAATGCCGTGAAGAGGTAGACGGATGAGATCCACTTTAGAAACTCGTCCATCCACGTTAGCGAGTACAATTCATACATGCATCGAGGCTAAAGACTTTACACCCAACGGTGTAGCTACAACAAGATCAAATGGTAATCTACGGGCATGCAATCCTAAACGACTTGCACAATCATAGGAAATAAACGAGTGACTAGCACCCGAGTCATACAATGCTTCCAATAGATTTCCATTGAGATAGATGGTACCTTGAACCATCGCCGGGGACTTCTCGGCCTCTGTGTTTGTCAATGCAAAGATCCGGCCAGCGTTCTCGAGGTCTCGCCTCTGCGGTCCTCTCGGGGCAATCCGGCTAATGTGTCCAGCTTCGACATCCGGGCGAGACTTGTTTCCCATCACGGTTGGCTCCTGGATGGTACTTTTTACATTTCGACACGTCCGGGATCCCGTCTCGTTTGAAACTATTTTGTTGGTAGGGCTTCTTGTTCCCGCTTCGGTTGTCATTCCAAGGCGTTTTCCTCTTCGTGAGGAACCTCCGCGGTTTGATCCACCGCGATTTGCGTTGTTACCTTCCCGGCCTCGAGTCTTGCGCAGTTCCTTTAAGTTGCGCTCCGTCATTTCAGGATTCTACCGCTTGGGCCATTCTTGGAAATTGCCGAGATACTAACCTTACCTTTATATCGTACTTCAATCCGGTTAATAGTCGGTTAGCCTTCCAGCTCTCATTCTTGTAGACTTTTAGGTATGATGAATACCTTGACAGTTGGTAAAACGGGCGAAGTAGTCGTCAAATGACTCTTCACTCCTTGCTTGATGCAGGAATTCTTCCTCTTTAATTACTGCGTTGATGGAGGAAAGTATTGTTCGTTGAATTGTTCGAGGAACATTTCCCAAGTAACGGGGATCGGGCGGGGTTGTGGAAACACTTTTCCACCACCGCGTGGGCATCTCCCTCAAGCCGGTATATTGCTAGCTGGGCCATCCGATTTCCGGGCACTCCATGACTTCAAAAATCTTCTCAAGACTCAAAAGCCAATCCTCGCCTAGCTCACTCTTTCCTCGGAAACCAGGTGGTTTCAACTTGCGGAACCGGTTTACCCAATTTTCCGTAGTTCTCTCTATTTGTTCATGCCTGGGTTGTGATTGGGATCTCTCGGACCTTCAGGCTCTTCATAATTTTCATAATCTTCATTGTCATCATACCCTTCGTCGTCATCATTGTTATTATCTTCATTTTCTCGTTCATCCTCGCGTTGTCGTGCGTCTAATTGCCTTTGTGCCTCCCGGTCTTGTTGGTTTTGTCTTGCCGAAGAGCATCAATCGAACTCTTTGTTCTTGTAGAGTTCTACGCATTTCTTCAATTTCTTCACGTCCGGTTGATTCGGTTCATCGTTTCGTTCATCCCGAGGGTCAGTTTCTACCTCTTCCCCTACCTCGGCCTCGACCACGGCCTCGGCCTCTTCCTCTTGGTGCACCAAAGACCTCTCAAGTTGGCCATGTTTTAAATTCTTTTTCCTTTAAACAATTATGAAAGAATATATAAATATTAAAAGTGACAAAACAATTTGCACACCAAACATATATTCACATATATTCATTCATAAAGTTTATACATATCGATCGATCTAATACTAATACAAGTCATACTTGCACAATCTCCTTATTCAAACGTATTTACAATATTCAAAGGTACTTGGAGATACAAACTAAACTCCCTAGTTTCTACAATCCATGCCTTCCTTGTACCGACGTTCTTCCTCTACATGTAAAGGCGAACCAAGCTCTTCAGTAGCGAAGGTGTATGCTAACACTTAAGATAGGTCCGTCATCTAATAGTTCATTATCGATCCTTGCCCAAAAGCGGGTATAGGGAAAGAAGTACAATGTGGTCCTAACCCAATCGGGTGAATGTCCCCTATTATTGGCTTGGTAGTTTGAGATTAGGGTTAAAAACACAAGATATTTTCCTTGGGTGGTGCTAGTGAGATTCGTAGCTTCAATGAGAAAGTTTTCCAACAAAACGACTAACGTGTCATTATCATTCGTGACATAGTAGAAATTTTCTGGTTCAATTTGCCTCATCTTCAAGAAGTTGAATGTCGGGGTAGTCAAAGTTATCATCAAGCGAGGAATGGGTAGGGCTTCCTGGATCAGCTTGGTCCTCAATCTCCGGTCGTTCGGGTTGAGATTAGGAGAATCGGGTTCGAGTCCTCTCGTAGCGGGGGTGATAGGAGGGTTCGGCTCACCGTAATAGTGACTAGGAGTTGTGGGGGTCCGTACACTCGTGGTTTGGATCCAAAGGAAACTGTTCATAGTGATCTCGTACTCCGGGGTATAATAGGTTCAAGCATGGTTTTCAATCTCGGGCTCATCCGGTTGTGCGTTGTAGGAATCTACCTCTTCTTCGATGGAATCTCCTTCCGTAGTCGGTGGGGATGGGGTATTTGAGGGTTCGGCACCGACGACGGAGGAATGGATCTCCGGGCGGGACGCCTCCGTAATCCGTGATAATTGTAGAATGGCTCTAAGACGGGCTCTTCGTCCCGTTCATCTCTACACATTACACCAATGGCCTTATCGTACTCATTTTCAAAAATGTGCTCATAATTAAAAGGCTTAAGAACCTAACTCCGTTATCCGAAATGAATGGCCGGGTAAGTGTCTACCATGGGGCCTCACCGGATTAGCAAGTGACTTATGGCACACCCACGTAGACTAGCCTTGCCTTCGGCACCAAACTGCCCGTGGTAACATAGTTAAATACTTGCCAGAATTTCATGCTCTGATACCAAAAATGTAACATCCCAATTTGAAACGCATAATTTTTTTTTTTTTTCAATCAGAGTCGAGCAATAGAGCGAAAGAGAGATCAGTTCGTAGCCAAAACATCAACCATTGTGTAATATTGTATGGATTACAATAGCCCTAAGGTTTTAGAAATGAAATAGCGGAATGACGAATAACCGAATAACGTAAAACGATAAGATAGAAATAGTCTTCCGCCGCACGTCTATTCCGGCACTTGCCTCGATCCCGAACCGTGGTCCTCCCGACCCGAAGCTACTGACTGAGATTCAATTCACCATATTGAATCTCGTGTAACGGTTAACCTCATACCCAAACAATACAATATACGGACAAATGAGATATTTCTAGAGCTAATACCACAAGTATATCATAAGCATACAAACGATGCATGATCATTATGCCGACAAACATAAGCACAAAGCAATATGTAAAGCCCCATAAGGTAAACAATAACAGCCTGCACTATTCACCAATGCCACGATAATTACTCGTGTCCTCAGCGCTAGGAAAACAAAACGGTGTTACCAAAACTATAACCCGTATAACCATGCGTATAACGGTCTACGAACATATCATTGACATATAAGTATTTAAGATGTACAAGATTAGTGTTACAAGACGCGTCCGTACCTTCGTTGGCAACGTTAGGTACTACCTGGCGGAAGACGTACTTTCACGGAAGAACGTGAACTTCAAACGGTTCGTCGTCGGGGCAACAGAATAACGGCAAAGCAAATCGAGATTCGATATCCTATAAGAATAATATCACCTTTATTAGCGATTTGACACTATAACTCGGCTTTTTAGGTAAAAATTACCATTTTGCCCTTCTACCCCTAATCGCGGAATTTCACCAAAGACTTCGTTACTCTAGCAAATTTTCTTCCCGAAATTTTGCCGTAACTTCGACGCAACTATGATTTTCGAAAATAATGACTAAAATAGCCCTCCCATATGATACCCAAATCATACTTGAAATTTAAAGGCTATTCTAACAAATTCTACCCTTACTTTTAAAAAGAACTCGCTAAAGTTCCAACTTTTCGGCGACTCGACCCCTACTATGTTTTTACCTCTTTAGGCATATTTTTCAATGCAATGAGGCCTAAAAACAAGCATAGGAATCTTATCACCTACTTCCTAAATCTAACTAACAATTCTACTAACTACCGAACTAAAGACTTAAAAGCTAAAGGCCAAAAGACTTACCCGTTGAAGAATTCCGCAGAGCTTTTCCCGCAGCTTATCTCTCTACTTTCTCTCTCAAGAAATTCGGTCAAGACAAGAAAGAAATGGTGTGAGGATTTCTCAAGGAGCATGCCTCCTATTTATAGACTTTGGTTAAGGCTTTGTTTGGAATTCCAAATTGTAAAGAACCCATTAATGCAACTTGAACACAAAGTCACAAACTCCACCTCACCCCCCTTGGTCGACATCTTTGGGTTGTTTGGCAGCCAAGGATTGGCCAAGAAGTGATGACTCACCTCACTTTATGGCCGTCCCACTCGTATTTCTCGATCGGTACCCGATTCGCGTAATTTCGGAGAAATCTCAAAATTCTAGATTTAGAACTTTGAAGACCTTCTCTTTCTCATCAATAATATCTATTATAACTTGAATTTTGACCTTAGACACGGGGTTCCAACCGTCCTGCATTTCAAGTTTCTCGAAAAAACGTGTCCGTACGCGTCCGGTGTCGAAATCGGTTCGGAATCATCAAGCTCTAGATAATAATTCACTGATTCCAAATGTATTTTTATAATTATAAACTCATCCCTAGATGTTGAGTTATAATTTATTTCCTTATTTTCCCAAAATGTGACTAGCAACATTTTCCCTATTTCGTCTTATTAGGACAATGTGCTACGGGTCTCGGAATTGACTTAGGAAGAGGTCACTTGAAGGTAAAAACTCACTGATCAATATTTTACCTTGACTTTGGAATTCCTATTCCTGGTTCCCTAGATAGGATCTGTTTCCTAAATATAAGATTACTATTCATGCTTTTTAATTATATTATATAATAATCAAAAATTTGCAAAATATCAAGATATCAAATTTTGCTTCTTATTCTCAAATTCTTTGGCCAATTTTCGGCAGCCTTCTTTTTTTTTTTTTTTTGTAAATGTTTTTCAAGAATTAATTAATTACTTAATTCAATTTTTATTAAAAATTCTACAAAATTCCCTAATTGGTCCATTCTTGTATTTAGGTTTAAAAATACCTAAACTCAACTATTTTTCTCAAAACTTTCCAATTTAATTAGTAAATACATTTTATTAACAAGTCAACTAATTTCCACTAATTTTAGAGCTTCACATAATTATTACTGAAATTTCCTTTGCTTATGCTTAAGTAATTAGCTATTAATTACTTAATTACTCTTTTAACCATAGTTGGTATTTTTCTTAATTAGAATGCTTCATTACCTTCATATTCTTGTATTAACATTAGCATTTCCATGCCTCTTGCATTGTTTCATAATTACAAGGGTATTTTGGTCATTTTTTTACTTTATGAGCATCCTTTCTCATTTTCCCAAGTTTGTAATTTATTTAATTACTGTAATTAGAGATAATATACTCTCTTAATTCAACTGGTCATTTTTCGACTTTTAGGATTTTTCATGAATTTTCTAAGTTAATTACCCTTTGCGGGGGCATTTTGGTCATTTTGGCACTTTGACCCTTAAACTCCCTAATTTCTTGCAGAAATTCTACCTAGAAAATAGACTATAATTACCCAAGAATGGAGATTGCAATTTCACTTATCGAAATATCCAACTTTTATTTATAATATTCCGGATAAATATCCTATTACAAACAAAGAAAAGGAGATAAGGGTCTTTAGATTTCTTTTTTTAAGGAAAATTGAAAAAAAAAACTAAAAAAGAATTTTAAACGAGCTAGCTTGCCATCCTGCGAACAACCCACTATAGCCCATGGTTTGAAACGGGCGGTGCTGGTGGGTATGGCTCACGGGCTCTAACCTGTTTTACCATCTCTATATAAAGGATAATGAGTGAAAATTTATTGCAAAAATATAATGAGTAACATATATTTAATGAGAGTAAAAATAAAAAAGCTAGTTTAAACTTTCAAAAAAAAAAAGAATTTGTTCCATATATAAAAGACCACCCTTATGAGAAAGAATATTCCTTATAAAAAGGACTGAAGGAAGTAACAATTTAGCCACCCATTGAAGAGACAGATAGACACAGCACACATCCCCCAATATTTATTTCACTTTTATCCTTATTGAAAAATGTGTTTGAAAATTTAATGAGTGGACATCATTAGAAATGGGCATTAATTACTTAGATAAAATTGAAAAATAAGTAGTAATTATCTTATAAGTAACTTATATTTTGGATCAAGCTGTTCTTTTAGAAGTGCTCTATATTGACTGGATGGGGTATAAGGCATATTTCTCATATTAGCCAATCTTTTTTAAATTTTCTCCTGTTGATGCTCTCTTAATAATAAATAAGTAAGAGAGGTGAAAGGAATTAAAGAAGATGATTAAGATGTTTTAGGAAAAAAAAAACATGTCATATTAATTAACTTAACTATTTTTCTTAATCTAATCAAATAAGATAAATAGGTCTTGAATGAAGGATTGGAGGAAGTAGTAAGACTCACTTGAATTGAAACATCAAATACGCGCCTTCCAAGGCTGCTGAAATTTTTGTCATGAGAATACAAAATCTCAGCAAAGTATAGCTTGACATTGTAATTGCCATTAATCATACAGAGGCCATGATACTTGAGAGATACAAGGGAAATACGAGCTGTTTGATAGAAGCTTGGACCAGTAATATTGAGGGAAAATCTATTTGTTGCTATGAAATTATTAGCAGATCTTTTGGTGTATACACCTGTGCTGCTGTAAGCCCATTTATTATCACTAGGAAAAAAGAATGAGATACCCGCAGGATAAGTGTCATCTTCATATTTATTCCCCTCATATTCAATTTCTGGTCCTCCACAATTTATGAATAATGAATGATCTGCATACATACACAGTGACAACCTTCAAAAATCACATCTATAAGAGAATCCAAACTATCAAATTCATCACATCATGATCTTCTCGTGTTGATTAAAATATGCATTATTATGCTAAAACTCATGAAAAGCATCATGATGTGTTTTTGTTGATATATTTGTTTTTATTGAAAATAAAATGCAATTAAAAGTGATATAATGTCATGGGAAACTCTCAAACTAAACATGCAAAAAAACATTGATGTACAAATTTTAAAGACTCACACTTAGGTTTTCCTTCACAAGGAAGGCCCCTTTTTAAGCAGGCACGTCTGTAAGATGAATAAAAGTTACAACAAATAAATGAAAATGGTGTGGAATAATTTTAAAAGGACAGCTATAAGTATAAGCATAATCTTACGTGGTGTTTGCTGAAGATGATAGGCTTGAGGCCAAGTTTCTGTATGTGACACCAAAAAATGGCTTGGAGTTTAATGCATATATTATACCTTTAAGAAAAGGAAAAACTGTTTTTTTTTTGGGGAAAGGAGCTTACAAATTATTGTACTGACAAGCTGTTGCATCTGTCTCCGAGAAATTGTTGTACGATAGATCACTGGAAGAAAATGTACTGTGAAATTACACATGTAAAATTTTTTTCTAAAAAAATTATTTTAATTTTAAATATAAGTTCTCAATCCACTTTATCTTTCAAGTTTATAATTTTTTTTAAAAAAAATTATTTCTATTGATTGAACGTATTAAAGAAAACTTTTCCAATGGAGTAGTTTCTTTAGAATTTAGGATGCATTAGGAAAATCAACCTAAATTCTCTTACAAATAATGAATTTAATCAGTTTCCTTAATCTCTATAAAATAATTATCTAGATTGTATATTTAGTACTGGATAGACAAAGTAAGAAAAGGACCAGGGAGATGGGGTGCCTATTTAGAAGGGTTGGTCAGGCTCTTCTGTAATTTATTTAAACTTTAAAAGCATATGGATAAAGCAATTAAAGGTGGGGAAGAAGTCTTCGCAGGTATTCGAATTAAATTATTTCATGAAGAAAATCTAGTTTGAATTGGCATATAGACATCTTGAGTTATCGAGATGGTTTAATCAAAAGTTGTGTGTGTAGAAGACTGTCCAGATAAAAATCTTAAATTGTAGCAGCTTAATTTTTTTATATACTGCATATAAAAACTTTGAAATTATAAATCACGTTATATAAAAATGATTAATTACAAATGATGACAGATTTAATGGTTAAAGAAGTTTTCTTATTATGATTTATGGTAATTAATTTCAAATAAAAATGGCATTGAACTATAGTCATGAGAAAGAAAATTAAAATTCAAAAAACATTATACTAACAAATAATCATATTTGTCTTGCAGTATCCATTCAGGAATTTTTCCACTGAGAGAATTTTCAGTTAGAAACCTGCATATGATTGATAAATTAAAAAAGGGTAATTAAGAAATGAAGTTATAAATACTTATTACGTAGAATGCTCCCTTACATGTACGATGGCTGTAGTTTGATCAAGGCACTCAGATTGTTTGGGATTTCACCGATCAACTTGTTGAAGCTCAAATCTCTGCAATTAAACATGTGACACAAATATTGCTTCGTAAAAATAACTGAATTTGAATAAAGAGAAAATCATAGTACTAGCTTGTAATATATAATCAATAATATACGTAATAATCTCTAAATTAGGAATTAGATTATCAATTAAAGTTAAATTGAGGATATTTTTAAGAGTATTCTAGATTGACATTATATATATGAGTATGAAGCAACTTACAGAAAAGATAAGTTTTCCATTTTACCAATATAATTTGGAATGGAATCATGGATGGAGCAATTTCTCAACGTCCTGAGAATAAAACAGAGCATGAAAATTATAAACTTCATTGAAAATAGATCATTTAATTTGTAACAGATTTTGAGCTCATTGTTAGATTCTTAACTTACAAGTATGTTAATGATGTCAAATTTTCCAGATTAGGAAATCTCATTGTCGCTGGTCCATGCAAATCAGATATGATCCTGAATTAGATATAACCAAAAAAAAAAAAAAATCCAACAATGGGAAAATATTATTATTTTGAAATTAAAATTCATAGCCATTGATTAATTTGCAAACGAATTATAAAGGAATGAAGAAGTACACACAATATATTCAATTTTGTTAATTGAGATATAGCTGTAGGAATGGGGCCTTCAATAGATGTTCCTCTTAAATACCTGCCCAGAAAAGTATTTAGAAAATTAAAAATAGTAAACAAAATAAAGGAAATATATCAAAAAGGCAAAGAGCCTAGTCCATGTAACCTTTTTATGTGTTTGGATTAATTTAATTACTAGAATTAAAATTGTTTCATTTATTTTATTTATTTACTTAGTCTAACATATATCTGATCAGTTCAATTTTATTTCTCATTTTCACTCCATATCAATCACTCCCACCCTAATACTCTTTTCTCCCACTACCATTGAGCGTTAAACTAGTTACTAACAGCTGATTACATTATGTACTACACAACATCCCATCCTTTTTTAGGTTACATATGTAGAAGAATTTTTTGGTCTTAAATATAGGTCCACTTACCAGTTATTGATAACTATTTTCTAATTTTATCCTTATTTAATTCTCATTGGAAAGAAAATAAAAAGAGACGTGAGAAAAATTGATAAATATAGGAAGAGAAAGAATTTTAATAAGGGTAAATTTAGAAAATTTTATGAATTTAAAAATCATTTAATGATTTAACTGTTATGCCTTGATATGTAAGAATTAATTGAAATAGACTTATAATAAGGATCAAAATGATATATTCAACTCACATGCGATAAAGTTCGGTCCAATTCCCAATAAAAGTGGGTAATTTCCCTGTTATGTTGCTCCCATCTAAAGAACTGCAAAAATGTTAGGGGAGAGATTTTATACTTTTAGAAAATATCCACTCAACATCACACTGAAAGGAATGACTAATATATTATACTACTCACATAGATTCTAGTTTCTTCATATTGCCAAAACTTTCGGGTATTGTCCCTAAGAAGTTATTTCCAGAAAGATACCTGAAAATTTTGAGTTATATTCTCACAAATAGAAAACACATCCAAAAGCAATATGAAAACTTGTCTATAACAAGACTATAACTAGTAAGATAAAAGAAAATCATTTATACATAAAATATTCTTACAGCATGCGTAATTCCTTAAATTTTCCAAGACTAGAAGGAAGAGTTCCTTCTAGCATATTATCTCTCAAATATCTGCAAAAAAGTACCAAAACTATAAAACCATTTTTCAATTCAACAACTACTTTTAGAAACTATAAGTGTAATGATTTGCACTCACAACTCCTCCAAAGTTGTAATTTCACCCATTTCCTTTGGAATTGGACCAGAGATTAGGTTACCCGAAAGGTCTCTGAAACATAATTTTAAGAGATGAACAATGCATATGGTCAAATAGTTCAAGCTTGTAAAGACGTATGCATGCAAATTAACATATACTAAGAAAACAACCATATTCATTCACAACTTTTTCATCACTTACAATGCAACAAGAGGGAGTCTAGCAAAGCTCCTTGGGATTGATCCATTTAGGTAATTCTTAGACAAATCACTGTGATGTATAAAGTTACATTTTAGATCACAAATCCCACGTTCCAAACAGGCATACACATATATATACTCATCTATATTATTATATATTCTTAGATAGATTAATAATAGAACAAAATAATTTCATTACTTACAGTTGTTGCATATGGATTAGGTATCCAAATTCAATTGGTAAAAATCCAGATAGATTGAGACCTGTCAACACACTGTCGTAAAAAGAAAACATATCATTAATTGTAACATCCCAATTTAAAAGCAGATTTTTTTTTTCAATCAATCAGAGTAGAGCATTGGAGGGAGTGAGTAACTGAGCCATAACAAAATATTAACCATAGTGTAATTGTACTGATACAGTCATCCAGATGTTCGAAAGTAAATACAGACTATAAGTAAAACTCCATCCCGCAGCCTACTCATGCTGCTTGCCCCTATCTCCGAGCCTTGGTCCTCCCGATCCTGAAGCTACAGCTGAGATCCAATTCCAATTTGGATCTCGTGAATCTGATTAACCTTATGCTCAAATAAAACAGTATATAGACAGCAGATATTCATAACGATACAGCAACATATCAACACATAAGCACACAGCAGATGTATGATCAGTACAATGACAGAACATAAGCACAAAGCAATATGTAAAGTCCCACAACATGTCTGCACATACCCAGTGCCACTATCACAACACGTGTCCTCAGCGCTAGGAAAACTCATACGGTATTACCAATACTATAACCAGTGTAAACTGTAAGTACGATTGACGACCCTAACAGAGCCTCAGTCTATGAACGTATCTATCACATATATCTATATGAGCAGCACAGAGTTAGGGTTACAGTACGCATCCGTACCTTCGTTGACGGTACTTCAGCACGTTTGACGGAAAACGGTACGACAGCGGTACGACAGCGGTAGGTGATCAGAGGTATCCTATAAGGATAATATCACATTAATCAGTATTTAGCATCATAACAGGCATTTTAGGTACAAATTACCATTTTGCCCCTAGTTTGACTAATCGGCGAAATTTCGCCAGAGCTTCGCTACTTTGGCTTTTAATCTTCCAAAATTTTGCCATATCTCCTTTTCCAATATATTTTTGAAATAAATATCATATTTACCCCTAAAACATGATATCTAAACTATCTTGGCAAATTAAAGATCTACCTAGCATTTCTACTATATCTACCGAAAGAACTACTAAAGCTTAAGACTAAAGACCGAAGAAATTACCCAGGGCTTTGCTACACTTTCTCCAGACTCCTCCTTCTCTCTAAAATCTCTCTACGTTCGAAATTTTGGTGTGGAAAATGTGAAGAGAGGTGAGGGCTATTTATAGGAAATTTTGAGACACTATTCATGCTTTATCATATAGGATCTCTACCGTCGGATCTAGGGTTTTTGCATGGCACTTTCTTGGCCCTTGATCTCTCCTAGCCGACCTCCATGCCTCATTTTTCAACAAAATGATGTCATCCCATGTCACCTTTATTTGCTTTGTGGTCTTGTACCGATAAAGTTCCTGTTCGGTGTTCAAATAGGTAATCTTAACGAATCTCGAAAATTCCTCGATGCCACCTTGGAGATCTATTCTTTCTCTTTGGAAATATTTGAGTTAGCAAAATTTTTGATTCCATTACGGGTATTTCCTAACTTAGAACATTTTCGGACAAACGTCGTCGATTACGGAAATGACTTAAGTAACACCAACTTCTCGGATAAAAATTCAGCGGTTTATAATATGTCCTGATCCTAGAAACTTAGTTCATGGTTTTGTAGATAGGATTTAATTTCTATCGGTTCTCATTTATCCTATCTGTTCTTTTTATATTTTAATTTCCTTATATAATTCACAAAATTATCCTATTGGTCCATTCTTAATTACATGGATTTAGGCATTTAAAATTGTTAGAAATTCTTATAGCCTTTGATCTTGCTTTATTAGATTACATCCTAACCATTGACCATTGTTTAATTTGTCTAATCTAATTAGAATGCTTAATTAGGGCCTTAATCCTATGATTAGTATCCTTTTAGGATTTAGGGTTTTCATGTACTTAATCTCACCAATTTTTCTTAATCTTTTCTAATTAATTAGCAAGTATACTTTATGCTAACCTTAGCCATAAACACCTAATTAAAAGGTTTTACATAATTTACCTTGGATATTCTCTTGTTCAGGCTTAAACAATTAGCCATTAATTACTTAATTAATCACTTACTAATTGATGATAATTTTCTTAATTAGGATTAATCATTTTCTCACAACTATTTCACTGACATTGGTATTTTATGCCCCACACATTATATTAAAAATCATGGGGCCATTTAGGGTTCCCAAAAATAATATTAAATTTTCCCCTCATTATTTTCAAGGAAATAATCCCAAAAATTCCTAAAATTAGAGACAACATACTTTCTAATTTTTAATAAATATTTTATTGCCTCTTGGGATTTATCATAATATTTTCAGACCATTTTATGCCCCATAAATGCACTTTAGGGATTTTAGCCCTTTATCTCTTCTAATTTCCATAGAAATTACCTTAAAAAATAAGATAATTATAACTTATTATTTGAAACCATATATTCACCTGTTTCTAATAGATATTATTTACTAAAATATAATATTTCAGATTAATAATTATCCGGTATTACATTAATAAACTATTTACATATAAAGAGCTAAATTTTAAATTAAATTATGTTATAATAGCACAAATATTTGTTTGAATATTAATTTTGTTTCGATGCGGCAAAACCTTACTATGAATATTTGACCTAAACCCAACTGAATCCATGTTAGAGCTTGATTTGGACCAAAATTTAAAGGAGTTACGTTGTACTTACATATGTGTAACATGACAAACTTTTCCATTTGAGAAACTGCAATTGCATGTTACATTCCTTTTGATGAGGTCTTCATTAATGGTTTCATTTTTGAAGCATCCATCAATACAAGAACGTGGGGTCACGCTCCAATTCAAGTCCTCTATCCTCGATGATATTGTTTTTAAAACTTCCACTGTATCAAACAAAAATTAGTTTCTTTTTTTAATGAAAAAAAAAACTATTCATCATAAATATTCATGGACATTTGTAAACCTTATTTATAAAGCAATGTCAAATTACTTCTTGGCCCAGTTTGTTTAACTTTCAGCCACATAAATATTGACATTAATATTGATGAACTTGAAATTAAATTTAAAAGCTTAATTCGTAGAAAATATCTAAATTGTTTTTTATCCTCATTTCGACGAAGAAATGTCTTCTTACATATCCAGAAGTGCATCAGTATTGCCCAAATATGAGAACATCAGTATTAATTAAAATTTAGCTTTTATATTCTCTTTCTTTTATAATGATATATATTTCAAAATATATACAAATAATTAATATAAATTTCAAGAATTTATTTGGTTTATTTATTTAAAAAGGAATGATTGATAAATGACAGTTAACAATTTTTATAAAATTTACATAAGAGAAGACTGCACAGAATACAATATATTCTACAAATCAAAATGAATTCGCCTTATGGAAGAAAAGAGAACGAGTTCGAAATTTAAGTATATATGTTATATTTATTTCAGTTTCATGAGTATGAAAATTAATATCACTTAGAAATTATAAAAATAATATAAATTAAGCTAATTAAATATATATTAATACGTAATAAGTAATTGATAAAAAAAATAATTTTCTATCATATTCTATGCATGTAAAAAGATGATGCTTTATTCATATAATGTGTCTGTTTGGGATAGCGGTGGGAGAAGTGACTTTTGTTTTTGATGAACTTTTCCGGATGGACTATTTTTTATGGACTTTTCCTAATGTGATTTGTGTTTGAGATAACGGTGGTAGAAGTGGCTTTTGTTTCTGATGGACACTTGTTTAGTATAGCTTTTGAAAAGATAGATGAGATGAAAAATGATGAAAATGGCATTTAATCAAATTCACATACACACATATAAAATATGATAATTTTGGATAAAAATTAAAAATAAATATAAATTTGCTACATAAAATAGTAAAATTACCATTAAAAAAATATATCTATACAATTTTTGAAAATATGCAAAATATATACGTAGAATAAAAATCATTTCATTATTTTTATTCATTAACGTAAATATGCAAAAAAAAAAAAAAAAAATCAATCAAATACTATATATTTTGCTTGAAAATGATATATTTCATTTTTTTGCTTGAATGTGATATATATTTCATCAAATTCATTAAACAAAGAGAAGAGGAGAGTATCACGTAAAAAGAGTATAAGTACGACTTTTGGGAGGTGCAACGATTCAAAGAGGCTTTTGGTGATGTGATGAAAAGTTTGATGAGATGAGATGCTAGCAGATCTAGCTTTAACAAAAAAGCAGAGGTGTGAAGCCGATCAAATAATTAAGTGATCCAAACATCCAATAATTAAGCTTTCCCTCTTTGATGGACTTTTTTCATCAGATAATAAGTCTATCAGATGCTATCTCAAAAAGGCTCAATAGCTACCAGCACTCATAGTAGTGCAATGGTATGGGGAATTGTTTCATGGTATCAACCCCTATCGCCTATGTATGTATCAAAAAAAAGGCCCAATAGCTAACAAGTTCGCTAAAAAAAAAATCATTTTAGATATAATTTATCTATATATAATATAAAATATTAAAAGTCACATATAAAAAAATATTATTATTGATTACTTAGTTCTTTGAATGGAATATATTTTTCGTTAAATAACTTAACTGGGTAAAGAGAAGAAGTTTTTAATATATTTTTAAAATGGCTAAAGTATACTTTTAGTCATTTAAGTTTTCAAAAAGATATCTTTTGGTCCTTAACTTTATAAAGTATCTTTTGGTCCCAAAATTTAACACCGTTAATATTGCTAACGGAAAAAACGACGCGCATTAACTCAAGTGATGATTAATAGCATTTAACTACACAAATTTTATATTTTTTTTAATTTACCATATTTTTAATTTAAGTTTAATAGTATTTAATTACCCAATCATCATTTAAAATTACATTATTATCACTTGAGTTTGAATTTTCCGTTAGCAAAATTAACGTTGTTAGAATTATAGACTAAAAGTTTACTTTATAAAGTTAAAGGACCAAAAGATATCCTCATGTAAACTTAAAGGACTAAAAGTATACTTTAGCCTTTTAAAATTAAAAGAGTATATGAATTGAATATTAGCATAAAATTAAAGGACTAAAATCCAGTAACAATGAATCAATAAAACTATAAGGTTAAGTAAGAAACCTTCATCTTCTGGAATGAGTTGAGCATTGGATTCATAGTCCATGAAAGCATCCAAAGCGAAGCATCCAAATATGAAGAGGTAGAAAAGTTGAGAGCTTGAAATCCCGAACTCCATTTATGTTGTTTGCAGTTGGCAGAAAATAACTTTGAGAAGGAGAGTGAAGGACGAAGAAGGAGACGCAGAATGAGACGACAACAGAATCCAAGAGAAAAGAAGAATGCATCATTTATAACTGATTGAATCAATCACTGTTTCTTGGTTCAATGATTAAATCAAGGTCAATTTTGTTTTTCTTAATAAAAGTAAATTTTATATTTGAAAATAATATAATTATAAATATAAATACTTACCTACATGAAATGGTTATAAAAACACTTCTTAAATATTTTGAAATATAAATATGAAACGTTTGTTCACATACCAGGAAAAATATTATGGAAATTAACAACAGAAAAACTAACAAATTCACTAACTTCTTATAAATATTATCAAGTACAAGTTTATTTTAAAAAATAAATTAAAATTTAACATGTTTAGGAGAGAGAAAAATATAGATAAATACTTTTTTTTGCCCTGAATATAGATAATTAATTTAAAGTATATGTATGTGTGTGTTGTCAACAAAAATAAAAGTTACTCATATGAGCTTATTTATAACCAACTTCCAACATATTTCTCGTTAATCAAGAAAAACTTTAAATAACATTAATTTTATCTTAAAATTTAATAAGTTTTTTATTTTACCCCTATTTATTAATATATATTATGCCCTGTGAGCATAAAAATCTACAAATATTAAATTAAGAGTAAAATTGTATATTCATATGAAAAATAAAATAAATTAATTTATTGTGTGTAATTATCAAGGTTTTGAAACCCGTACCGGACCGGCAAGTTCGGATCGGAAACCGGCGAACTGGCTGGAAAACCTGTTCGAGCTGGGGGTTGAACCAGAGTCACGAGTTGACCTGGAGTCAACTCGGTCAACTCGGCCTGAACCTGCGGAGTTGGCCGAGTCACAGTGAGAGAGACACAGATCGAAGTGCAGAATGAGAAGGGGAAAGAGAGAGATCTGAATCGACGCCAGTGATGGTGCTATGGAAGCCGAAGGAGGAGCAACGATTGGCTGAAGCTCTCTGGTGGAGTTTGGATTTCAAGCTTCTTTAAGCTTCTCCTAGTTCGACCTTCTCTATGGGATACTGAGACACGGAATGAGAAGGATAAGAGAGAGAGGGATCTGAAGAGCAAAGTGAAGCATGTAAGGCTGAGGAAGGAGAAGAGAAGAGACCTTGTGAGTTTGAGTTGAGTCTTGTGACCATGGGTAATACAGGAGAGGTTGAGGAAGGAGACGAGGCTGGAGAGAGAAGAGAAGAGAACGAAGTGGGTGAGGGAGATGAGACGATGTGATGTGAGGGTGGCAAAAGTAAAGAAAGTAACAGGTTAGCAATAATAACTAGAGGGAGCTAATGAGCTGTTGACGTTTTATCCCTCTATATAAGTTATTAATAACAACAGGTGGAGAAATTGAGGGGAGGCAGTGGAATGGATATTGGGCTAGAAATGGATTTGGATTTGGATTTGGTATTAATGCTAACGAAAAAATATTTTGTATTATTAAAATATGAATGTTTTTACCTATTTATTAAATTATATTTTTTAATTAATATTAGTTTGACTCTGGTTTGACCAACTGACCCTTAACCCAAGTACCTCCACCGGTTCAGTGACCAATCTGGGTTTCAAAACTTTGGTAATTATTCATATTAATTACACACAATGAATATTCTTAATTTATTGTGTGTAATTATAATTGTAACAAATTACAATACTCTAATTTAAAAAAAAAAAAAAAAAAACTCAACTCTACAACGCCACCGTGTCTTAAATTTTATTATATTTATAACTAATGTGAAAATTGTTTGTAACAAATCTTATCATTTACAAAGTTTTTATATATATATTATTATCTGGTATCCGGTTTGGGGTTCGTGACTACCCCTCTCAACACAAGTGTCTTATTTAGGACTCGAACTCGAGATCCAAAAGAATCTAACAGACCTCATACCGCTAGATCAACTCTACATTGGTGAGTGTTTACAAGTTATTTAGCACTTGTTCTCAATTCATACTTTGTAGGAGATTTACAATAACTACAATTAATCATACAAAAAAATTTATTTAATTTTTCTCAAAAAAAAAAAAATATTTGGCTAAGTGACAAGTCATTTTCTTTGTGATAAAGGTAAAACCAGATGAGGACTCTATTACCTTAAAAAATTATGGGAAAGAAGGATGAATAAAAAAATCTGGTGGTTCAGTTAACCCGATCCAGTCTGATGAAGAAAAATTGACTCAAAGTCATACTGGATCAGAGGATTCAGTTTCCCTGCTTGTCCCTTCGGGGTGAGCGTCTTGGAGATCTAGACGGTTTAGATCTCCAGATGAGATCTAGACCGTCCATATTTTTTCTTTTTTTATAACATTTTATTTTTAAATTTTTTAATATTTTTTTAATATCAGTCAGTATCTTAAGTATCTTTTTAGTATCATTTAGCATCCTGAAATATTTTTTCAATATCCTAAAATAATTTTTTAAGATTATGAAGTATTTTTTAGTAGCACTCAGTACCCTGAAGTATCTTTTTAGGATCTTAAAAAAATATTTTAGGTCTGACTGATACTAAAAAAATACTTCAAGTACAAAAAAATTCTTGATGATCCTGAAAAATTATTTTAATGTACTGACTGATACTAAAAATATACTTAAATATATTGAGTGGTATTGAAAAAAAATCTATAAAAAAGAAAAAGAAAAAAAGAAGAAATATGGTTGGAGATCTGAACCGTCTAAATCTCCGAGGCGCCAAGAACTAGTAGGGAAACTGAATCCCTCGGGTCTAAGGGCTCCTTTGTTCAATTCCTTAGCAATTAGGATTGCATTCTCTTTAGTAGAGGATAGTGACATAATGAAGGACACCATCATGAAGGAGGGGCAGCCTCTGAAATGTTGTCCATTCATTCAAAGAGCCGTGTGGAAAAGTAAGGCCTAAAACAAATGACGTGGGGCAGGGAAAAATAAAGGGAAAAATAAAGGGAAAATTACACACAGGTCCCAAGGACCACAGATAATTACAAATAGGTCCCCTGAAATGACTAAACTACACGAAGTCCTAGGGACTTCTCTCGTAATTATTTCGAGAATGGCAAATGTCTATATTGCCCATTAAACATCAAAAACGAATGAAACAAACGCGGGAAGGAAAAACGAACGGGAGTATTTGTCGGGAAAAGGGGAAAACGCTGAAATCAACTAAGCAATAAAGGTGAATCGAATCTTCAACGTAGAAGGCAAGTAAGTGACGTTTTCATGTCCTATGCAAAGCTTAGATTGTGAAGCTGTCATCTTTTCTATATTCGTTGAATAATTTATCTTTTCATTGTATGTTCTTTTCATTCAGAAAGTGAAGGCTTGGTAAAGGGTTTAAGTTTGAGCTCATTATTGGACATTAGTAATCTATAAGCTGGTACCTAGGTAAGTAATGCTAAGATTTTGCTAAAGATATCCTCTTTACCATTGAAGTTGGGGTTTCATGTTATTGGGTAGGGTTAATAACATTGTGCTGTTTTTTTGGGAAGGTAATGAGGAACCGCTCTGTTTTCACCGATTTACGGTTGATGTAATGATGGAACAATCAAGTAAAAAGTTCGATAGGATTCAATAAACTTGTTGTTAATACGTGAATTTATTGTTGTAAATGGTGGCTTTTTGAGTTGTTAATACAAGGCAAGCGAGAGAGACCAAAAAGAAAACGAATTGAATCTCAATTTCAAAACAAGAAGGATTATCATTGTGGGAGATGCCATGAGGTGGACACACGGTGAAGACATGCAAAAATCCAAATTCGGTGAAAACACATTGTACATGCTTTTGATTGTTATTTGCTTAGCCATTTTGTCTATATACACCTTGTATTAGTGACTTCTTGTAACACTTTTTTGTATTTTGGTGGGTGGACAAGAACTTGTAATTACGAGCTTACACATGGACGTGAAACTATATGTGATGTTAAGTTCAATGAGTAGGTGAAAATACCAACTTACTCATACAACTTAATATTTTGTAATGATATGCGCTTCTTCATTCTACCCTTAGTCACTGTGAAAATTCCCAAAACTTGTTGCTAAAATATGAATTTGTTGTTGTTAAAATATGAATTTCTTGTTGTAAATGGATTCTGGACATCAGAATTCACAAAATACAAGTTTTAGAAACTTGTTGCTAAAATATGAATTTGCTTTTGTTAAAATATGAATTGCTTGTTGTAAATGGACTTTGGACCTCAGAATCCACAAAATACGGGTTTTGAAACTTGTTGCTAAAATATGAATTTCTTTGTTGTTAAAATATGAATTTCTTGTTGTAAATGGATTCGGACCTCGGAATTCACAAAATACGAGTTTTCGAAACTTGTTGCTAAAATATGAATTTGTTGTTGTTAAAATATGAATTTCTTGTTGTAAATGGATTCTGGACCTCAAAATTCACAAAATACAGGTTTTCGAAACTTGTTGCTAAAATATGAATTTGTTGTTGTTAAAATATGAATTTCTTGTTGTAAATGGATTCGGACCTCGGAATTCACAAAATACGAGTTTTAGAAACTTGTTGCTAAAATATGAATTTTTCATTGTTAAAATATGAATTTTTTGTTGTAAATGGACGGACCTCGGAATTCACAAAATACGGGTTTTATAAACTTGTTGCTAAAATATGAATTTTTGTAGTTAAAATATGAATTTCTTGTTGTAAATGGATTACGGACCTCATAATTCACAAAATACGGAGTTTTCGAAATTTGTTGCTAAAATATGAATTTGTTGTTGTTAAAATATGAACTTCTTGTTCTAAATGGATTCGGACCTCGAATTCACAAAATACGAGTTTTAGAATCTTGTTGCTAAAATATGAATTTGTTGTTGTTAAAATATGAATTTCTTGTTGTAAATGGACTCTGGACCTCAAAATTTACAAAATACAGGTTTTAGAAACTTGTTGCTAAAATATGAATTTGTTGTTGTTAAAATATGAATTTCTTGTTGTAAATGGACTTTGGACCTCAGAATTCACAAAATACAGGTTTAAGAAACTTGTTGCTAAAATATGAATTTCTTTGTAGTTAAAATATAAATTTCTTGTTGCTAGAATTCAAAGATAATGAAGAACCACCAACAGCACTCAAATTTAGAATCAAGGATTTAATTTCTTGCACAAAGTGGAAGTCAAACAATTGTAACAATATTTTTTCATATAGCATTTCTTGTTGCTGTATTCAACATTTTTTGACTAGCCTTTGAGCCAAATGTTGAATATAGCAACAAGAAATGCTATATGCAAGAATGTTGTTACAATTGTTTGACTTCCACTTTGTCCAAGAAATTAAATCCTTGATTCTAAATTTGAGTGCTGTTGGTGGTTCTTCATTATCTTTGAATTCTAGCAACAAGAAATTCATATTTTAACTACAAAGAAATTCATATTTTAGCAACAAGTTTCTTAAACTCGATTTTGTGAACTCGAGGTCCCAGTCCATTTACAACAAGAAATTCATATTTTAACAACAACAAATTCATATTTTAGCAACAAGTTTCGAAAACCTGTATTTTGTGAATTCTGAGGTCCAAAGTCCATTTACAACAAGAAATTCATATTTTAACAACAACAAATTCATATTTTAGCAACAAGTTTTGGGAATTTTCACAGGTGACTAAGGGTAGCTGAAGAAGCGCATATCATTACAAAATATTAAGTTGTATGAGTAAGTTGGTATTTTCACCTACTCATTGAACTTAACATCACATATAGTTTCACGTCCATGTGTAAGCTGTAATTACAAGTTCTTGTCCACCCACCAAAATACAAAAAAGGTGTTACAAGAAGTCACTAATACAAGGTGTATATAGACAAAATGGCTAAGCAAATAACAATCAAAAGCATGTACAATGTGTTTTCAGCTGGAATTTGGATTTTTGCATGTCTTCACCGTGTGTCCAGCCTCATGGCATCTCCCACAATGATAATCCTTCTTGTTTTGAAATTGAGATTCAATTCGTTTTCTTTTTTCTCTCTCGCTTGCCTTGTATTAACAACTGAAAAAGCCACCATTTACAACAATAAATTCACGTATTAACAACAAGTTTATTGAATCCTATCGAACTTTTTTACCGTTGTTCCATCATTACATCAACCGTAAATCGGTGAAAACAAAGCGGTTCCTCTGTTACCTTCCCAAAAACAGAAAGCACAATGTTATTAACCCTACCCAATAACATGAAACCCCAACTTCAATGGTAAAGAGGATATCTTTAGCAAAATCTTAGCATTACTTACCTAGGTACCGGCTTATAGATTACTAATGTCCAATAATGAGCTCAAACTTAAACCCTTTACCAAGCCTTCACTTTCTCGAATGAAAAGAACATACAATGAAAAGATAAATTATTCAACGAATATAGAAAAGATTACGCCTTCACAATCTAAGCTTTGCATAGGACATGAAAACGTCACTTACTTGCCTTCTACGTTGAAGATTCGATTCACCTTTATTGCTTAGTTGATTTCGGGCGTTTTTCCCATTTTTAAAATACTCCCGTGCGTTTTTTCCTTCCCGAGTTTGTTTCATTCGTTTTTGATGTTTAATGGGCAATATGGACATTTGCCATTTCGAAATAATTACGAGAGAAGTTTAGGGACTTCGTGTAGTTTAGTCATTTCGGGGGACCTATTTGTAATTATCTGTGGTCCTTGGGACCTGTGTGTAATTTTCCCAAAAATAAATGAAAGCAAAAGACATTTAATTCTATATATTTTAACGGAAAATTTTATTTTATGAAGAGACGTAGAGGTTAGGACAATAATGGAACCGTGTGGGACCATATTGTCCTTGCGGAGGGTCCATTCATTGAAAAAATAAATAAAAATAAGAGACATTTAAGATTTAACTCTATATATTTTTAGGGAGACTTTTATTTTATGAAGAGATGTTGCACAGTAATAATTGAACCGTCTTTCACCTTTTTATATTTTTTTCACAAAAAAAAGAGAGATGTAGGACAATAATAAATAATTGAACCGTGTGGGACCATATGACATAAATCTATATAATATTAACATCAATTTCTACTCAAAACAAATAAATTTGTTCAGAAAATTGAACTTAAAAATTGAGCGGTCCCCTTCTTCCATAGATTACAGCTAATGTACTGATTTAAAATTCAATTTGTCGGGTAATTAAAACATAAACTTTAATTAGACTTGTAATGCGCCTGATACAAATTAATATAAATATATATCGTTCTTATTCTATTTATAAGTATTTTTTAACTAAATCACACATACTAACAAGAGGTAGTTAATTCAATAATTATGTGGTAAATTTTTAACTTTGCCCTTATTTATGAATGAGTATCTTTCAACTCTTTTCTCTCTCTATATTTTTATTAGTAGAATTAATATATGCAAAATTGTCACAATCTCATTTATAATTGGGTACCTTTCAACTATTTCTTCTCTTTTTATTTTCATTGGTATAATTAATATGGGCAAAATTGTCACAATTTCATTTATTTGGTCAAAAGAAACTTATAAATTAAACCAAATATTTTGATAAAAAGGAGTTATAAATAAAATCATAGAGGTATAAATAAGACCAGAGTGATTATTATATTTTAGGCCGCTGGCTGCTTTTTTTAAGATGGTGCAGTACCTATTTTGCAGTCAACCAAACTCGATGGGAACACAAGGCCTAACCATATGCATGTGATTACACAGAAAGAGGAAAATGTGTCTAAATATGTCAAAAGAACCATTAAAAAATTAACGTGTCTAGTCCTTATCATGTTGTTCTAATAGTAATTTGCCTTTAATAAACACCTCTTTTAAAAAACATTAAGAAAATAAAATAAATTGGTTAATTTAAACAAATGTAACCTCTATGAAATATTCTTGTATAACTTTAAATTATACTATAGGTGTATAAAAAAAACATTAGATTTTAAATAAATTTATAAAATGGTTTATTAGTTTGTGAAAATATAAGAAATATAGAAAATAAAATAGATTTTTTATATAAAAAAAGAGATTGAGATCTTATATTTTAAATCAAATATAATATTCAACCGACTCTTATGTTGTATTTAACAATAGGTAGTATTTAACATTGTTTTTCTTTTTTTTTCTTCTTATTATTATTATTATTATTTTATTAAGTATAAGTATTTTCTTATTGCATGCAATTCTATTTGAAATAGTATCAACATTAATTGTGGACACCTCTACAGGATGACTTAAATCTTGATTCTCCAGAACAATTATCAATATCCAAAAAGTTATACAAACAACAAATACGAGTACAAAAGAGAAGCAACTAGTATTTTTTGGCTCAAAGAAAGAGAAGCAACAAATATAACCAACTAGTATTTTTTGGCTCAAAGAAAGAGAAGCAACAAATATAACCACCAAGGATTTTGGGATATCGGTGGGAAAAATAATTTATAGTTAATCTGATTTATGAAAAAGTTAGATTGGGTAAAAGTTAAATTGTGTAATGTGATTTATGTTTGGGTTAGCGGTAGCATAAGTAGCTTTTGATATTTAAACTTATAATCAATCTGTAATATTTTTTAGGGTATTGGTTTATATAAAAAATATACTTCAGGACATTGAACAGTATTAAAAAATATATTTCATGAACTTGAAAATTTATTTTAGACTTTTTAAAAAAAAATTAATTTTAATACCAATCCGTCAATACCCTAAAATATTTTTAGTGATCTTGAATAGTCTTAAAAATATACTTAAGAAATCTTTGAATAATATTAAAAAAATACTTCATGATTTCAATCCAAAAGTCTAATTGGAAGAAAAACTTTTCAAAGTAAGTTTTCAAATAAGTTTTTTTTTTTTGATATGATCAAATAAGTTGCTTTTGGTCTATAAGTCTAAGTGAAACAAATTCTCAACTAAACATACATTTGTTTTATAAGTATGATTCATACAATAAGCCCAATTAGACTTTCAAAAAATTATATCAAGCATGCAGCCTATGTGACAACAAACGATATAATAATCGGACAACAAACGATATAATAATCGCGAGACCTGAAGAAGTACAGTCAGTAAGTATTACCTTCGATTTTAATTATAAGAGTTAGTTAATTTTTTTTGGAGAAATTAAGGAAACTAAATAAGTTATTTAATCATTTCATATGTTGTGTTTTTATAGATTATATATTAATTTATTGGTCAAATTATTTAGTTTGAAGAAAAAAATAAAAATAAAAATACTTTAAGCCTAATTTATTTAGGCTTCCTTAACCTCTCCAAAAAAGTCAACTAACTCTTATAATTAGGATCGGAGAAAATATTAAGTAACAATCAACCAAGGGCAACCTTATTGAAGCATGTGCGTTCTTCTTTCTTGGATTCCTTGCTTACAGCCTACAGGATAGTCACGAGCCAAAATCAGACTTAAAGAAGATGGGACAGAGGCCATCTATTGATGCTCGTACATATATCTTGTTTACAGCTGCCTTATTGCCTTTTCTTGAGACAAGAAAAAGTTTCTAACTTGAAAGGGAAAATATTAAAATTTATTTTGAGAGATAAATGGGCACATCTTCTCATGATCCAGTTTTGATGCATATCGATAGCTACTATTTGCTTGTCTCATCTTTATTGTTTAGATGAGACTTTAACGGTTTAGATTTGATTTTTTAAAAATAGTGTTATTTTTAAAAAAATTATTTTTAACTAACATTTTTTTAAAAAAATCACTATTTTTAAAAATCAAATCTGGATCATCCAAATCTCATCTAGACGGTCTAGATGAGATAGGCAAATGGTGTCTATCCCACCGAAACTAGATCCCTGAATCAGATCAGACTGATCTTCTCGGATCAAGGTCTCGACCCCTTGGTCTAGTGACCCGAATATTATTTTTATTCTTATTTTTGTTAACTTCAAGTTTGAGGGGCCTACATATGAATAAAAAAGAAGTTTAGGGGCCACAAAAGTAATAGCAGAGGTTTATTGTAAAGCTTCAAAACTCAAGGTTATTTACATATACATTATTATATCAAAAGAAAAAAAAAACATATACATTATATAATTGGAAAAATCCATATGAGGGTCCATTTGACTAAAAAAATCTTAAAAAAGACCCAAATATTATTCAAATGTCAGAAAAAGCCCAATACCATTTTTAACATACAATTGTGCAATTGTGAGTGAATTCTGAGTGAAAGAACAAAAATACCCTCATGCTTGAATTCTAAATCACTCTCCCCCTCTCTCTCTCGCGTCTGTGCCGAAGGTGAAACTGTCTGCCAGCGTCGACCTCAACTCCGGCCTCCTCACATTGCTGTCGTAATCATTGGTTGAAGCATCTGCTTCTCTCTTCCATCGATCTGGGCATCTCCTTCTTCTACCCTTTTGTGTCTGAATCCCAAAGCAGAACCATTGTGCGCCACCAAAGCCGTAAATCGACCGGAGCCACCGAAAACTTGTCTCCTTTCTTCGACCGTGTCTATGGTCTTCTCTGGTGTGAAGCTGAAAGCAGAACCACCAAAGACCTAAACCCACCGAAACAACTGAAAACTAGTCTTTTGTTGCTCGCGTCTCAATCCAATGTTGAGGGTACCTGGTAACTCTTCTCACATCTGATAAGGATATATTTGTATAATTAAATAGGTATATGTTTTATGATATAATTGGTTGAATTTATTAATATTTTATCAATTTAATTATAAGATATATATATTTTTCTATCTTTTAGTTAAATAGAGGATAACAGAATATTATAACAGAAAATCTATAAATCTATTGATATCCTATTTTATTTTGTAGGAGATATTATGTGATTTAAGAGGGAAAAAAATATAGGAAAGACAATAAACATCATTACCTGGGTAATAAATTAAATTGAAAAGGATATAATATAATATATTATTATATTACCTTATATAATATACTATTAAATTGAAAAGGAATAAATATTCTTTCCCACGGCCCAAGTTGCATAACGAGAGTAATATATATTAAAGAGAGGATTGGCGCCGCAAAAATCATCAGCAGTGGAGACGCACAAACAGAGGACGGACGAAAACGCAAAACGAGAAGGAGACCTAAATCAGAAAAGGGAATTGGACGACGCTGATGATAAGGCACGCACAGATCAGCAGCGACATCAACTTGTGGAGCAACAGTCAGGAGCAATAGAGAAACAAAGTTCCACAGTAGTAGTGTCATCTGCCTTGTTCTTTCTCTCATTTCTTGATTCTTGAGTTTCATCTTTTTGTCATGGATTTTATTATAACAATGTGTAGCTAAATTTTCTTTTCAACCTAGAGAACCTATAAACTTGTTTGGGTTCTAGAGATTATTCCTACTAGTAGTTTTGATTAATTTCATATTTTATTTATTCTTGTCTTTATTGTTATTGCTTATTAATTGGCCACTAGTAAGCATGTTTTGGAGATTTAGGGTTGAACTTAGAAGATGGAATCTTAAATTGACATTGAGATTAAATAATGTGGAATTAAGTTTTGATTTAATTTACGTTTAGGATAGACATATACCTAGAAGCTCCGCATAATCAAATTAGGTGAGTTCGATTTAAAACGCATTTAGTTAGTTGTGTGAGGCATTACATAATTAATTAAGATAGGTTTATAAATGGACCGGAAGGCATTTATAGACATTAATACTCTAGATTAGCTGAGTAAATTAAGTTAAAATTAATTTAGTGGGGATTAATTCTAAGGAACCAACAAGGGATTAGCGACTCTAGGTTGTACTTCTCGATATTGGAATTTGCTCATTTACTACTATTAGTTTCTTATTAATTTTCTTTATTATTGAAAACAATTCTAACTAGCTCAACTTAAACGGAATAAGGGAACTTGATATCTAATCACTAGTTTGATTGAGTCCTCGTGGGAACGATACTTTTCTTATCACTTTATTACTTGATACGGCCCGTATACTTGCGAAGTCTATAGACTATAATTTTTTGTCCTATCAAGTTTTTGGCGCCGTTGCCGGGGACTCAAGGAAATTGGTGACTAGTATTAGAAATCCTTTAGTAGTTTTAGTTCGAGTATTATTATTTATTTATTTATTTTTAAAATCCTTTTTTAAATTTTTCTTTTCTTTTTAGCTTTTCGTTTTAGTTTAATACTTTGAGATTTATTTGATTTTGCAAGTACTTCAGTACATGTCTCGTAGAACTAAATCTACTAAAACACCACAGAAAACAAGGAATACATAAGAGCTTTTAGAAGCCACAACACCTCAAATCCAAGAGGAGAAACCGTCTGACCGACACTTTGAAGAAATGGTCATGCGGATGAAAATGATCGTTTGTGTATCAATGATTTTCTGGGAAGACAATCTCGAGGGTATCAGTCAGGAATCAGAGTACTTGAGTTTCAAGCCAACAATTTCGAAATCAAGCAGACTATGCTTAAGATGCTTGAACTAAAGGGTCAGTATGCAGAGAACAATTCAGAAGATCCAAATCGGCATCTGATACAATTTCTTAACGTTTGCAACTCATTCAAGATGAATGGAGTTCCTGATGGTGTAATTCACCTTCGGCCTTTTCCTTATTCTCAACAAGGGAAAGCCAAAGAGTGGCTCAACAACTTAGAAGAAGGCAGCATAACCTCTTGGGAGACACTGGAAGAAAAGTTCAGATCAAGATTTTTTCCACATAACAAGATGGTGGATGCAAGAGCCGCTCTTACTAATTTCTGTCAACAATTTGGGGAACATTTGTATGAAGCCTGGGAGAGGTTCAAGTTGCTTGTTAAGCAGAGCCCTGGTCATAATCTAGAGAAGTGGGTCTTGCTTCAAATCTTCAGTACCCGGTTGACTCCTGAATCTAAATCAGAATTAAATGTTGTCACTAATGGGGGGATTACAAAGCAACCGGTAAATCATGTCTGGAAATGCCTAGATGACTTATCCACTGACTTTCTACAGAACAACAATGAGAGAAGGCCGGTGAAGTCAATTGATAAAGTTATTGAAGACCCTTTTTCACAGCGATGGCAATGTTAAATACAATCAACAAGAAGGTTGATCACTTAGAAGCTCAAGTCAAGCCGTGAGATGACCGGGCCCTTAATCAATCAAACAAACATGAGCAGCTCAAACGTGTCGAGGTGGGCGCGTGGGTCCTGGGTCCCATCATACTTCGGGAGGTGCGTCAAATCTAGATTCTTTGGATACGACGCACTGGCTATTTCCTCGGAGAAAGGGCTTTGGTTGAGATTCGTTAGGTACTTCATTTTATACTCTTTGGGGGAGCCCCGAGGCCGGGATATTCTCTCCGTATCTCGGTCTTCAGGTTCCGAGATCCGTTCTATGCGCAGCTTTTTCAAACCTGTTCCCTGAATAGTTCTGCCTGCGTCACGCCGTACTGACCTCGGTCCTCCACTGTAAGGTGGACTACTGGTATCTTGTGTCATCCCTCTCTTCCTTCCTTGTAGGTCTTTCTGGTCCCCCCTTTCAATGAACGTCTCGAATTTCTTAAATTGTTCCTCCATCATCTGCTGTATTACTCTAAGATCTTCCTGGCGCTGGAGGTTATTACGCTTCTCGTTGTTCTCCATTCGCCTCAGTATTGTCTCCTGTGTTTTCTGCAGGAGGACGACGTCTGGGCTTGGAGCCGAGTTCACCGTGGCCGCTACGTCATGAGTTTTGGGGACAATGGGAGGGGAGGACACCGTGTTAGAGACGTTCCCCTCCGGGATGTCGTCCGGCTGTTCTTGAGCTTGATGGTGTTGATTGGCCTCGGCCTGCTGTGGATTTCCAGGCTGAGGGTTCCGATTGTTGCTTCTAGTGTTAGCCATTGGTGGTCACGGGGATCGAAATTTAACGTCCCCACGGTCGGCGCCAATGTTCTGGTATAAACCCAGATATGTCTAGCTGGATGGGCTAGTACTTTGATCTTGGATCGAGTGGCCTTGCCGGAGTATCTATTAGACAGATATTCGGGAGAGCGGAGGATCACTGTACACAAAAATAGGCTCTTCGCCAAGGGGGATGGGGGTTGTGTTCAGTGGGAGAGTGCACAGTGATGCTGAATGTAAATAGGTCTAAGTTAAAGCGTGTGTACCTTAGAGTTTGACCTCTGTATTTATAGAGTTTACCTTAGGTAGGATATTCAGGATCTATCATAATTCATGGCCGTTATATCATATCTCAAATATGGTTTCCGATATATTGATATCATAGATAATAGCGGGATTACCCAATATTATCGGAGTATCCGTGGTTGGGTCTATCCCTTAATGGGGCACATCAATGTTGGGCTTGAAGGAGATCCGTAACAGTCCTATTTATAAGACACCTCATTAATTTTTTTGTATGAAAACAGTAGTTCATAATTATATTTTTTTAATGTTACTTTTATTAAATATATGAACATAGTTTTAGTATTATTTTTTTCTCAAAACATAGTTTTAGTACTCGCTCTCTGTTCTTTTTTATATACTCGTAAGAAATAAATGAGAATGTGATTGTATTCCTTATTTACTTTTATGTGAAGTATTTCTTGCTCTCTCTTTTTCACTTATACAATGATCTGCCAATCTCAATTACCCACCAAACTTCCCTCCTAACCTGCTTTTCTTGATATTGGGACACTAAGTTCTTGTTCCTTATAACAAGAAAATAGAGTGAGTTTAAATTATATCATCATCAACATTTAAATAGAAATTCAACATCATTGAAAAAAATATTTTAAAAAACAACTTAAGTTGATATAAGTGGCTCCCATTTCTAAAGTAAATGGTCAATACTGCGTTTTTTTTTAGCATTTGGCATCCTTAATACTAAGGTGTTAGCAAAGCTCAAACTCAATACGAGTAAACTAGTATAACTCCTTATCAGTTAAACCAAGTGTTTGGTGGTAATAGTTTAGCGTTTGTGTATATGACAAACCTACTTGAAAAAATAAACTACCTTTTATCTCTATATTCCAAAATAAATTAGTTTGTTGTTGACCAAGAATGCTCTCAACATTTTAAAATTATAGAAAGAACAAAGAGTTATATATAACTATTTTTAAAAGTATGAAATTATTTTTTGTTATTCCCAACTAAACAAGAGGTAAATGATTATATTGAGGGGAATAAACACATGCATTTGATAAGAATTGAAACGAATAGGATTGGATTGGGCACAAAACGAGAATTGCAACTATAGATATGATAGGGAAATGGTGATAGAGACCTAAAGCCTGAAAGAATGCGATTGAGACGAAAAAAGCCAAAGTCTTTTTCTGTCTTTTTCTATTTACAATTTACAAAGCACGCTTGTTTGACCTTCAAACTTTTGAATTTTCCTAGTCCGTGAACGCAGGGTTAATTTCGGTACCTCACCTGAAAAACAGCACAGGCCTAAAGCAAACAGGCATCTTCAGAGACACTGAGCCCAATAACGATTAGCGAGTTTATAGTTGGCTTAAAGGGCTCTGCCGTCGCTGGGACTCCTTTGGTAGGCGATCTCGTAAGTCCCCAATAAGTCTTCATGTTTCGGCCGGTCCGTCTTGCTTTGATGAGGAATGATGTCGAACCCCTCCAAAACCTTTTTGTAACAAAAAAAAAGAGCAAAAATGTCCATATAGTTTTCTCAAATGTGCACATGGCATGGCACCATATACATTTTTTTTAAAGTACAAAAATGCCTATAAAAATTATAAAAAGTTGCAAAAATGTCAGCTCGATTGTTTGAGCTAACCGCCGTTACTTTTTAGTGATGGCCCCATGTTATTGTATAGGTGTCAATCCAATAAAGTGCGAAAATGACTATGTACTTTTATCAAATGTATATCTGACAATATATATATTTCTTAGATGCAAAAATAACACCAACACTTACCCACATGTCAATCCCTTCTTCTTTTATGTTCTCTCATCTCTGTCAATTTTCTCTCCTCTCACTCACCCTTCCTCTCTCTCTTTGCCCTCTCTTTCATTCTCTCACATAACACCATTGAATTATTGTTTCGATTCTTATTTTGGTTGTCGCGGGATTATTGTTGAATCAGACTCATATGATGTGATTTTGTTGGTAAAGGAGAGAGACGTTTTCTTCACGCGGATTTCCATTGAATGAGATTTCCTAAGTTATGAATGAGATTTCCATTGTTTAAGGCAACATTGTAGTGCACCATCTAGCTTACAAGGCTTTAGAATTAGAACACGGTTTGAAGATGATATCAACTCCGAGCAAATGGGAAAATGGATCAATTAGTGTTAATAAGCATGTATATTATTTTTGCAAAAGAATTTGGTGTGCATTTTTACACCTAAGAGATGTATATAGTGCCAGATACAAATTTTTTTAAAAAAATATGGGCATTTTTACACCTTAACCTTAAAAATAATTAGTGTAGCCCCATAAAACCATAAGTTAACAAACATTTGACTTGATTAACGAGTCTGACATTTTTGCCCTCATTTAGAGATGTTCACGGGCTTTTTTACACCCAAAAATTGTATACGGTGTCAGATTCATGTATGAGAAAAATGCATACGTATTTTCGTACCTTAACCATTTATAGTATATGTGGCGTCTTAATATTCAATTTTAATATTTAATATATCCATTAATACGATATATTAAAACTATCACAAATTTTATAAATAATGCGATGTGATTTATTTTAAATTTCATATAATGTATTTTTTTTTTTTTTTTTTTTTTTTTTTGAAGGAGATATGTCTTTTACGCGAAATATGTTGTTGAATACTTAAAGTATATCCTTTAGATTTGACCTATATATCATATCTCTAACTCTTATTTTATTAATGTTAGGGAACTCGATGATGGATGATTTTATTATATAAAACTACCTCACAATTATAGATTTTCTCATCAGCGTATTTTATTTTGATATTTATTGTTATGGCATACTATTTGCCAAATTTATTTATATCATTATTGGAATTATACTCAAAGTAAATAAATTATTTTTTTATCTAAGAGTGTAACTTTAAGATTTTAGATACATTTTATTGGATTCAAATTGTTTCAAAATAGTTACAATCTCATACAAATTTTAATTTCTTTGATTATATTTTTTAAATTTGGATAACTTTTATGATTAAGAAATTAAATAAATAGGATTTCTTTGCTTCAACAAAGCACACCTGCATGGTCACAAAAACAGCGCACCTAAAACGATAAAATATGCCTGTAATGTAAAATCATTTCATAATTATGTTTTGGTCTCATCATGTTTCTCCTTTCTAGTAATTAATTATTACTTTCTCTAGTCCTTATTACAAGACACCAACTAACTTTTCTCACGTACCAATAAAAATAGTTAAAGTCAATAAAGTTGTCATAGAATTTAAGTAATTTTCAATATTACCCCTACTAATTATATTAAACTTTAATATCATATTAATTATTACTCTTACCTACTACCTTTATTAAAAAACGCTTATAATATTTACAAATTGCCTCAATATAATATATATTTGATCGATTGAGTTCAACCTGGTGAATTGGGATGAAATCGTAAGCTAGTTTAAGACTAAAAAAATTACTTAACCCAACTATCATTTGATATTTGTAATCCTAGATTTTGAATCATATAAACATTTTTCTTTGTGCATAATGATATATATTGCAATTATATTAGATGTCTATCTACACCTTATCTTATCTTCTTTTTTGATTTAATTAAGTTTGTCCCAAAATCACTCAAGACTTGAGACTAATATGTGCTTTACAAGATTCAAACTTCACGGTGGTGATGCTGCCTTAACTAGACAGGGACGGGATCCCGGTTTTTTTTTTTAAAACAAAATAATAAACTTTAAAAAATATTATTATATTTGTTTAATTTTTATATTTTTTTAAAAGCGATCATTTAATAACTAATAAGACTATAATAATTACATAAATTAATCTAAGGTTGAAAAATATCATTTCATCATCATCAAGTTAGTTATTATCTTTATACATGATAACTTAATTTATGGGGTAAAAAATATAAAAATAAAAGGATAACTTAATTTGTGAAGTAAAATATAAAAATATATCTGATTATAAATATATATGATATATATAGTTTGTAGTGCAATATATTTAGGACTGGAGGTGTATTTTTAATATAATCAAAGTGTTTTCTTAAATCCGCAATTAAAAATTAATTCCACCTTTATTGTTTTGGACAAAATTTCCCCCTTAATTTATGATTTCTGAATTAAATTGAACACATATTTTCTAGTGCCAAAAATATCCACAGCATCCCAATTGACCATGACATGCCAATAAAATTTGTCATTTATTTGATAATACAAAATTAAAAAAGCAACAGAGAGATTGACTGGGTCAAAGGCGCGCATTACAGAAGGGGGATCCGTTAGGGCGAGTCAAAATGCCGCGTCTTAAAGGGGCGAATGCGCACGTGCTTGAGTTCGGCGCACGTGCATGACAATGACTCGCCCATACATGAGTTGTGGGAGACTGGGAGCAGCATCCGAAGAAGTTGTTACTGTTTCCTCGCGGCCACTATCACGTGACTTTCGGGTCCCACTCTCCCACCCCTATCGCCTCCTATCTTTTCTCTTCACCTCCAACGCGTCATAGTGTGCGTGGCGCACACGCTTTACAGCTTCATTTTATTTTACTTTACTTTTTGTTCGACCGAAAAAATTACCAGCCATGATATTGAAGGTTAAATAGAAGGGTATGATATTTAATTAAATTGTTAAAGTATATTAGTTAGACGTATTAACTTATTTTTTTTATCATGAAAATTATTCAAAATAATAACATATATAATGCGCCTTTTTGAAATCATGATACTCGTATAACATTTTTGTGTATCAAGCATGAATCTTAGAAATCTTTTTGGGGATTTGCTTTGATGCATTGCATAAGATTTGATTTCCTTTTTGCCTTCTACATGGTATAAGATTTAATCTGATTATATATTAAAATTATATCGTTTTTCCGTGATTAAGTGACGCTATATAAGATAAGATAAGATATATCATAAAATAATAGTATAATACTTTTTTTTTGGCCATCGATAGTATCTTTTTAGGATTTTGTTCCAGTGTAGAACGCAAATATCCAGCCCAGTAAGCTGGTAGTTCGATCTTGGATCGAATAGCTTTGGCCGGAATATCTATGAGAGAGATATTCCGGATAGCGGATGATCACTGCACACAAGGCCTTTCGCCCAAGGGAGGAAGGGGGATGTGTTCAGTGGGGTTGTGCTGTGATGCAGAAAGTAAATAGCTTGAGTTAGAACGTATGCACCTTACTGCTTGACCTCTGTATATATAGGGTAATAGCGAGTATCCTAACCGCTTGATCTATCATATCCCTGGAATATAGATATAATAGGTAGTTCCATGATTGTCGGGAAATCCGGGATATTTGGCATATCTTTGCTGGGCCGTCTCCGAGTTGGGCCTTGGATCCGGTCCGTAACAGATTCCCCCCAGCCTAGTAGTTCAAGGTTTTGAGCTGCCGGGGTGTACTCGCTTTTCGAGTTAGGATGTGTCCTTGCCCCCAGGCCGAGGTGTACTGCTGGGCTGCCTGTCCGCCTGCCGGACCCGAGGTCATTATCCGAGTCATGGACCCGAGGTCGTATCTCAAAGGTCTGTACTCCTGCCGGTAACTCCATAAATCATAGGTGGCGTTTGGCTCGGAGACTTAAAATGTCCTTCCGACTTTTCCATCCTGACCTCTTGACACCTGGTTTTCGTGGATTGGAGAGGGTCTGCAACCGTCATTCCCAGCCGCCTCCGATTTTGGTGCATATTAAATGCGTGCACTTCCCAGTACGCGTCACTTCGTTTCTCGGGTGAATTGTCTTTTTTACCCTTAATTCTCCGGTGCCCCTTCATGTTTCCCTTCATTTCGTAGTTTAAACCCCGCTTACCTTCCTTCTTCTTCACTTCAGTCATTCGCTTCTCTGGTTTTTCTCCGTCTTCTCTCCTCCTTCTAAGACATCAGTTCCCTGCTCCGACGATTTCCCTTGGTTATCTTCTCTTATACTTGGTAAGTCTTTTATATCCCCTTCTACTTTCACATTTTTCTTTTACTGTATTTCACTGTTTACTGGATTCCCTCCTTCTCCATTTCGTCCTGTGTCTTGAATTTGGTCTTGCTTAGAACGATCATGCTAGTTTTTCATTTAGGGTTTCTGGGTAGTTCAAGAATTTTGGTTTTATTCCTACTCGTAGTTGTGTGTCTTTGCTCGTGGGGGAGTCTCCGCCATGTCCTTATTGCTATTTTCTGATCCTTTAGGTCGCGTCATTTGGTGACCATGGGTAGAACTAATCGACCTTCTTCATCGGGTCACGATCTAACTCTTGAAGAGGTGGAAGGACTTCGTGCTCGTTATCCTCGAATGAGCCACTGGCTGCTGGGCACTCCTCTATCCGAGGGGCAAAGGCTAGCCACATTTCTAGGTGGTAGCTCGGGTAGGAGGACTGTTAGAGCGTCTCCCCCCGCTGGCTCTTCGAGTTTGGGTCCCACCGTTATAACCTTTCCCGAGAGTCGAGATGAGGCTGAGATCGTGCCGGTACAACCTGTCAATTTCTATGAACCTCCTATTCGCCCTAAGTCTGCTCTTGTGCCGGAAGGGTACCTCGGCCCCTGCTGGGACTGTATAGAGTCGAGCTCGTATTATGTTGCCGCTAGCGAGGATTTTAGGGCCGACACAATTTTGGGCGCTTGTCGTCATAGGTCGGCCCATAACCCAGCTCCAAGTTCTGGGGTCCGGCCTCCTACGAGTCCATCCATTTCTTCTTCTCCATCGACTGTGTCAGGTATTCCCACACTTGCTGACCTTCACTTTTTTGTTTTTGTGTTTATAGGTAAATGGAATCTTCTTCTTCACCGAGTAGTGTCCCATCCGATGCCGGGGGGTCGGCCTCCTCCTCTCCTCCCCAAGATCTGATCAATCAGTACCCCTGGGTGACGCATGACGTATTGACGACCCATTCTCTGATAACCACAAACGACATCCGCCAGATGAAACTGGGGGCCTTGGAAGGCTGTCACTTAAGCCCCCCTTGTGAAGACGAGCCTATCTGCGCTTCGAGGGTGGAAGGCCTTACCAATTTCTTTTTCTTTTATAAAGTCTACATGACCCGGCTCGGTATTCGCTTCCCGTTTACCGAGTTCCAGATCGCCTGCTTGAACCATCTTCACCTAGCCCCCTCACAACTTCACCGACGGATGGGCCTATATAGTCGCCTTTGAGCAACTATGTCGGTCTTTTCGGTTCCTATTCCTCCATCCGCCACCTTATTCTTCTACTTTTTTGGTCCCTTTACTCCCCCGCTCCGGTAAGGAGGAGGAGGCTTGTTGAATGGAAGAGAATTTGAAGGGGCTCACCTCTCTTCGGGGTGACCCTGACAAAAAACTCCTCACATCGTTTTCCGATTCCTTTAAGCATTTTAAAAATGGCTTCTTTAAAGTGGCCGAAAAACCCGGCCAATAGCCCTGGTTTTTGCAAGGGACCGAGGCGAAAAACGTGGAGTGGAAGTTCCCACTTTACTGGACCTTTGATCATCACAAATTGACCTTTGCTTCATATCAAGTAGAACTCGACGACCTTCCTGCCGAGGAGGTCTTGTCTATTGACCGCCTATTTTGAAAATTTATATTATGTTGAATATGAAATTATCTCGGTGAAAGTGTTTTTTTCAACCGGTATACATATCTGGATATTTATGTTCAGTGTCCGTTATTTTGTGATGGTTATAGTATGTAAAATATTTTATTGACTGAAAGTGTTGATGTTATTGTTGTGATGGTTGTAGTATGTGTTGTGGTGTCATACGTTACCACGTATGGTGCCAGGAGCGCCGCTTTCTTTATCACCGGTCCCAACTCTAAACCGGAATATGTTATTTGTATGACTCTTGTGGTTTTTATCTTTACTCTTTAACGAAAACGTGTTTATGTATTGGTACTAATCTTCAACTCCTTGCTTTTGCAGCGCAACCGATGGCGGAATTGCCCAGATACCTGTCGATCGTGGCTCCTGCCCCTGGTGCTCCTGACAAGAAAAGTTCCCGTAAGCGCCCTTCCTCGGAGACTCGAAAAGGGCAGTCTTCCGAGACTACTCATGCTGGGGCAGCTAAAAAAGCAAAGGCCTCAGCCCCCCTTCCGAAATCTCCGTCATTGAGGGGAGCTGATCTTGCTCCTTCGTCCCTAGGTTTAGATTAGGAATGAGAATTATGATCCCATCGTCTAAAGGCAAAAAGAAGTTTTCGCTAATAAAGCACCGCTATCTTCTCCTCGGGGTTCCCGTATTCCTCCTCCCGTCTACAAGGTCAACCGAGGTCTTGCATAGGAAAAAGGACCTCAGACAGAGGAGCTGGAACTTGCCTTCCTTCCACCCCGTCAGTTTATGAATGCCTTACCTCTTGCTGATATTGACGAGGGGTTGGTTCACGACGTTCAAGCTCGCCTCTGTCAGGGTATTGGGCTGGCCCAAGCATTCCTGCACTTGAAAGGGAAATATGTATCTAAGTTTGCTGAGGCTCGCCAGTTGAGAAATGAGAAGGACGAGGCCACTCAGTCCAAGAAAAGAGCCGAGGAGGAACTTGAGGTTGCGCGGGCAAGCGCCGGGAAGGCAACCGAGGAGCTTCTTCTTACCAAAGAGGCTTTCGAGAAGACTATCTCGGACTTTGCCGCTCTCAAAGAGACTCATTCAAAGGGCATGGACGCCCTTAAAGCCCTTCAATCTCAGCGAGCGAACCTATGCTCCGAACTCGAACAAGCCCGTGCCGCCCTTGCCGAGGAACAGAAAGCCCGGCTCGAGACTGAGGACATCCTGAAGGAGGCCGCCGCTGATTGTTTTAAGATGGCCCTTGCTCAGATTCGCCATCTCAACCCGGGGACCGAACTAAAAACCGACAGGTACGACCATCGGGCATATGTGAAAGATGGAGTCTTTCATCCTCATCCCCCGTCACCAGAGGACGTATCCGGCTCGGTTGATGAAGAGGACCAGGGCGGGGAAGAGGAAGAACAGTGTGGAGAAGAGGCTCCCAACGTGGGGTCCCATGTCGGTGGCGGAGAAGGAACCTCCAAATCTGTTCCTGTTGGCGAGGTGGTCCCCTCAAAAGAAAACGCTCCTCCGAGCTAACATTGTAGCTTTTTATATTGTTATACCGGTGTCTTGTACCAGATTTACTTGTATTTATTTGGTATTCCTGCTACTATATATTAACATTGATCTCAACCAATCAATAGTTATTTTGCCAACTTTTGTTTAAGTTATAGCATTTTATGACCGGGCCAGGGTCTCATGTGCGCAGTATCTGCTAATTAAATTCTTCCGATAGGTTGACTTCGGGCATTGGGGTAGGGGAGTATACCCGAGCTACCGAGATCTGGATTTTGCTGTCCGGGGTATTTGCCAGAATAAAGGCAAAATGTCAGATGCATAAGCGTGGTGTAAGAACGCACGTTTACATATGTCGGCCTGATCGGGAACTGCGTGACAATTCGCCTCCTTATTTAGGAGCATTAGTATATGCATCTAATTTTTTATAGAAATGGTGTTGTAACCCTTTCGCGACCAGGGCGTGATTGCTCGAGTGTAATCCCTTATTTTGGGTTTCTCGTTCGACCGGGTTTAGTCACCTCGGTGTAATTTTTTGACCAACCGTAATGCATAATTGATGTCTTCGCTGGGGAGCCCCTTTTATTAAGATAATCAACTTGATAGAAACACTACTTCAAATGTAAAAAATCCAATTGAAAGCATTAAAACAAACAAATGAATTTAGACGCGTTCGTCGGCCCCATTATGATGGTCGGGCCGGGGTCTAGCTGTAATAGATTTTCAGCTTGTCGGTATTCCAAGTCCTTCTGACCGGCTTCCATCCCAAGGTTTCCAGTACGTACGCTCCCTTCTCAAGCTTTTCCTTTATGCGGTAAGGGCCTTCCCAGTTTGCTGCTAGCTTGCCATCCCTGGCGTTCTTGTTTCCGACATCAACCCGTCGGAGCACTAGGTTTCCCCTGTTGAAGGAGCGAGGTCTCACCTTTCAGTTGTATTTCGCCGCGATGAGTTGCTTCGCGGTGAGGTCTTGGAAATGCGCGAGGATTCTTGTCTCATCGATCAGATCTAATTCCGTCATCAATGTGTCATTGTTGGAGTCTTCACCCCCTCTGCGAGCTTTCATCTTCCTCCAAGAGGGTTGGCCTATTTCCACCAGAATCATCGCTTCGCACCCATACGTTAAACGAAAAGGAGTCTCCTGCGTGGAGGTTTGTACGCTGGTCCTGTAGCCCCACAGCACACTATAGAGTTGTTCGACCCAGGAAGATTCGGCGTCCTCCATACGCTTCCTTAATCCGTCAACAATAACTTTGTTGGCCGCCTTGGCCTATCCATTTGACTGAGGATGTTTGACTAAAGCAAGGTGGTGAACGATGTCGAGGTCCGACATCATGGCCCGGAACCTTTTGTCGATGAACTGCGTTCCATTATCGGTGACTATTTCGGCCGGGATCCCGAATCGAGAGACGAGGCTGTGCCGAAAGAATCATTGTATGCGGGCCGAGGTTATAGTTGACAATGGCTCGGCTTCAATCCACTTTGTAAAATAGTTGACTGCGACAATGAGAAACCTTAGCTGTCCGGGAGTTGCTTTGAAAGGTCCGAGAAGATCCATTCCCCACTTGTAAAAAGGCCATGAGGCCGTGATACTTTGCAATTCCGTTGGCGAGCGCCAAATGATCTTGGCATGTTTCTGACAGCTATCACACCTTCTCACTGTCTCCTTCGAGTTCGCCACCATGGTCGGCCAAAAATAACCGGCTCGTAACGCTTTCCGTGCTAGAGACTTTCCTCCCATATGCTAACCGTTAATGCCTTCGTGTATCTCGGTCAAGACTTATCAAGCCTCGGCTGCGTCCAAACATCGCATCATGGGAGAATGTAACCCTTTTCGATATAATTGGTCATCCACCATGGTGTACATGGGGGCTTGCCGAATCAACTTTTTAGATTCTGTCGTATCGACGGGTATGATCCCTCTTTCTAAGTAATCCTCGATTGGTTTTCTCCAGTTCGTGGCCGAAGATATGGTCATGATGCAACTCGGCTCGTCCAAATTTTGTTGTACCACGGTTCGGTAGTTTCCAGGACCCTTTGTACTGGCCAGTTTTGACAATATATCGGCCCTTGCGTTCTCCTCTCGAGGGATATGAGTGATCGTTACTTCTTCAAACTCGGTGATCATCTCCCTTGCTTTGTTCAGGTACTTTGCCAGTAACGGGCCCTTGGCTTGGTATGTGCCGTCTATCTGCGCCGCCACCAGTTGAGAATCGGTTAGGACTTTGACTCTCTGTGCCCCGTGTTCCTTCGCCTGTTGGAGGCCGGCCAATACTGCCTCGTATTCTGCCTGATTGTTGGAGGTCAGGAAGTTGAAGTGGAGTGAGTGTTCAACGGTGACTCCCTCAGGATTCTCGACTATTACTCCAGCTCCACTTCCCTTAGCATTTGACGAGCCGTCCACATACACCTTCCATTCTTGAAGGCCGATATCCTGTTCGGCGTGGATTGGGGTAAGTTCCCTTACGAAGTCTGCCAGTGCTTGTGATTTGATCGTATGTCGAGCCTCGTAGACGATGTCGAACTCGGATAATTCTATTGCCCAGCTCGTCATCCGTCCCGCCAGATCTGGTTTGTGTAGTACCTGTCATATTGGCTGGCTGGTTCGTACCACGACCTTGTGCCCCTGGGAATACGGGCGCAGGCGTCTCGCCACCATTAACAAAGCAAATGCTACCTTTTTCAACTTCGGATATCTGAGTTCCGAGCTCTGCAATGCCTTGCTTACAAAATATATCGGTACTTGGCCGGTCGCGGTTTCACGAACCAACTCGGCGCTTATAGCTTCTTCTCCTATTGATAAGTACAGGTAGACCGTCTCTCCTGGGTCGGGCTTGGATAGGACCGGCGGAGTCGCCAAACATTGCTTGATTTTTCCAAACGCGGACTCACATTCCGGGTTCCATCCCCCTCTTGCCTCCTTTTTTAGTAACTTGAAGAAAGGTAAGGCTTTCTCAGCCGACTTCGGTAAGAACCTTGTCAACGCCGCCAATCTCCCGGTCAATTGTTGTACTGCCTTCTTATTTATTGGCGCTTTCATTTCTAGCACGGCCTTACATTTGTCCGGATTTGCTTCAATTCCTCGGTTTGTCAGCATGAACCCGAGAAACTTTCCCGCCGGGACTCCGAATGCACACTTTGCTGGATTCAAACGTATCCGGTACTTATGCAGCCTGTCAAACGTCTGTTCTAAGTCTTGGATATGGTCTCCCGGCTCTTTTGACTTGACGATCATGTCATCAATGTAAATCTCCACGTTTCGACCGAGTTGGTCCTCGAAGACTTTGTTCATCATCCGCTGGTAGGTGGCCCCGGCATTCTTCAACCCGAAAGGCATCACATTGTAACAATAATTGGCCTTCTCGGTTATAAAGGCCGTCTTTTCCTGATCCTCTGGATGCATCGCGATTTGATTGTACCCGGAATAGGCATCCATAAAGGATAGTAGTTGAAACCTGGATGAGTTGTCAACCAATTGATCGATGCTGGGCATCAGGTAGGAGTCTTTGGGACAGGCTCTGTTTAAATTGGTGTAGTCTGTGCATACTCTCCACTTTCCGTTAGGTTTCATAACTATGACCACGTTAGACAACCATGTTGTGTATTGTATTTCCCGAATGAATCCGGCCTCCAACAGTTCCTTCACATGTTTATCTAAGGCTTTCTGCCTGTCGGCACCCTGGTTTCTCTTCTTCTGTGACACCGGGGCGAATCCCGGTTTGATAGCTAACCTGTGACAACAAAATTCAGGGTCTATCCCGGGTACCTCCGAAGCTCTCCATGCAAACAAATCTTGGTTTGCTCTTAGGAACTTGCTTAGCCTTTCTTTGAGCTCCGGGATCATGGCTCCTCCTATCTTTGTGACCTGCTCCAGGTCTTCTCCCAGGATTAATTCTTCTAACTCGCCCTCCGGCTCAGGTCTTGGATTTTCGGGCTCCTCATCCCTGATATCCAACTCCACTACACTGACGGGTCGGCCTTGCCGTGTTCTTTTTCTTTCGTCCGAGGTCTCCTCGTCCCTTTGGACCCGAGATGAAGATGCCTTCTCATTTCCCTTCTCCCGCATTGTCTCATAATAACACTGTCGGGATTCTTTCTGGTCCCCGGATATAGTGATTACCTTGCTAGTGGAACTGATCATCTTCAATTTTTGATGCTTGGTGGATACGATCATGTCCCAGCTGTGGATGGTCGGTCGGCCTAATATCATATTGTATGGGGATGGGAAGTCGGCTACAATGAACCTTACCCTCCCGGTTTTGAACGCTTCTTTCGTTCCTAAGGTCAATCTTAGGTCGATGTACCCCTTTGGCGTAGACTGCTCTCCATTAAATCCAACAAGTGTTGTTTTGCAACGTGTCAGGTCTTCTTCATCTAGATTCATTCTTTTGAAGGCGTCCCACATAATTATGTCCGCCAAACTTCCTGCATCGACGAAAATCCTCTTCACGAGACAGTTCACCAGGATTCCGGTGATAACTAATCCGTCTTGGTGCCCCGGTACGACGTCCTTTAGGTCGTCTGTGGTGAACTGTAATGGTGGAGGCGTTGGTCGGTCATGGTCATCTTTGAATTTGGGAGCGTTTCTTACCGAAAGGACTTCCTTCAAGTATCTCCTTCTTTGGCTTGCCGTATCTCCTCCTCCACCCATGCCTCCACTGATTACATTGCACCTACGCTCCATGTCTATTTCTGGGAATTGTTCGTCATCAATAGATGACTTTCGCCGAATTCCGTCAATCTTCCGGCTGAGTGGGGTCGGACTCGGACTCTGGTCCCTTTGTTTCCTCTTGTTGTTCTTCCGCCCTTTTGTTTTTATCAGGTACTGACGCAATTCGCCCTCTCGGATGAATCTTTCAATTGCATCTCTGAGTTCGTAACATTGATCCGTAGTATGCCCCAGTCCGTCATGGAAGTCGCAGAATTTCTTCTGGTCTGTGCTGGACCGAAATCTTGTGGGCCGAGGTCTCTCGACTCTCTTCATCTCGGTGGAGGCTACCTCTTTCCATATCTGGGATCGCGGAACATTGAGCGGAGTGTACCTCTCATATCTCGGCTTCTTCTCGAACTTGTCACCTCTAGGCCTGTTATCCCGGTTCTGATTATGTGGATCTTCTCTGCGACCTCCCGGCTGACTCTTATACCGAGGGGGTGAACTCCTTCATTTATCATCTCCAACGGCGTTAGCTATCTCCATCTTCTCTACCTCTAAGTACTACTTCGCCCGAGTGTTAAACTCGGTGAGGGTGTATACCTGGTTCTTGAAGATTGAATTAGCTAATCTAGACGAGGGGTCCAAACCATCTACGAGGCAATGTACGTGTACACTTTCTGGTAGGGACCGCACTTGCAGGGCGACCTCCTTAAATCTGTCTAAGTATTTTTGTAGTGTCTTCCCTCGTCGTTGCTTTATTTTACTTAAGGTGAATTGCGATTTGGGCTGCTTCCTACTAGTTGTGAAATTTAACTCGAACTTTCGCCCGAGATCTTCAAAATCATAAATGGACCCGACTGGCAGAGTATGGAGCCAAATCTGAGCAGGTCCCACCAACGTGGCCGCGAAGAGCCGAGAAATGACCGAGCCTTTGATCTGTCGTACAAACATGAGCAGTTCAAAGGCGTCGAGATGTGACCGCGGATCCTGGGTGCCGTCATATTTTGGCAGAGCTGCCAGATCAAACTTCTTTGGGTACGGGGCATTCTCAATTTCTCCCGAGAAAGGACTGCAATTGTGCCCCGCTATATACTTTACGCGATATTCCCGAGGAGAGCCCTTCGGTCAGAGTGCCTTTTTTCTATCTCGGTCTTCGTCATCCGAGGTCCTTTCCAGGAAGCGTTTCTTCCGAGCCGAGATATAGTATCGGCTCTGGTCAGGTTCAGAGTCCGTTTGTGGGGAGGCCGTTCCCGCTGTGTGCCGGGTATACCTCGACTGCTTGACTGGTGGGGGGCTGCCATGTTTTCGGGCCACCTTTCTTTTTCTCCCTTTCTTCTCGCCCCGATCCTGGTTCTGAGGCGATGCTTTGGTTTGTTTGAAGTGGTCCTTTATGATCTGCTGCATTACTCTGAGGTCTTCTTGATGCTGGAGGTTATTTTGCTTTTCCATATTCTCCACCCGTCTCAGAATTGACTCCTGAGTCTTTTGTACGAGGAGGAGGTCTGGGCTCGGCGTATCCTTGGTTTTTGCCCCCTTTGGATGGGACGAGGCCGTGTCCGACTCATCATTCCCTTCTTTAGTGGCATCAACGTCTGGGATGTCCTCCGACCGCGGAAGCCCTAGAGCATCTTTGTTGTTGGCTCGTCTCGGCTTGCGATTGGTTTCCGCGGGGAGGGTTCCGACTGCTGCTTTTGGTATTAGCCATTATTGGTCACGGGGATCGAAATTTAACGTCCCCACGGTCGGCGCCAGTGTTCCGGTGTAGAATGCAAATATCCAGCCCAGTAAGTTGGTAGTTCGATCTTGGATCGAATAGCTTTGGCCGGAATATCTATGAGAGAGATATTCCGGATAGCGGATGATCACTGCACACAAGGCCTTTCGCCCAAGGGGGGAAAGGGGATGTGTTCAGTGGGGTTGTGCTGTGATGCAGAAAGTAAATAGTTTGAGTTAGAACGTATGCACCTTACTACTCGACCTCTGTATATATAGGGTAATAGCGAGTATCCTAACCACTTGATCTATCATATCCCTGGAATATAGATATAACAGGTAGTTCCATGATTGTCAGGAAATCCGGGATATTTGGCATATCTCTGCTGGGCCGTCTCCGAGTTGGGCCTTGGATCCGGTCCGTAACAGATTTTTTTTCTTTAAAAAAAATGATTTTTTTAATATAAAAATTTTAGTATAAGGGTTGAGCTCACTCATAGTCCAAAGGCAGAGTGCCTGAGCCTGCTTCAAGAGGGATTTAGGATTGGGAGTACACATGTCTCCACCTTTACCTGAGTTACCCTTGCTTCCCAAGCTCTTGGTTGCTTCCCTCAGGGCCGTAACGACGTTAGGATTTGAACTTTCTCCTTTTGTGAGAGTTCCCAAATTCCTACCCGCTAAATCCACGCACATGGTGTTCTTAATTTTTTTTAATGTTTTTCCTTTAAAAAATTGATGTTCCCGAGTTAGAGAACTATTGACAAAAATTATAATAATGGAAGGTCGATATCTTTTTTCTAATCATTTAGAAAACTTATAAATGACCGTTTGTTTTATCAACTTGGTCCTCATTGAAGGAGTTATGATCAAGGTTCTAAAATCCGAACCAGTTATTAAATCGGTTAGGTATTGGGTCAAAAGTTAGTGAGTCAGAACATAGTCAAATTGAAACTAACCCGGAGCTAAACCGGTGAGAAATTGAAGATTTTAGGATAATTAATATAAAAAAAATTCAAGAAATTAATTTAAAAGAAAAAAAGAACCCGTGTTGATGCCTGAATTGGACAAGTTTACGAACCGATTTCCAATCCGGTTCAGGTTTCAGGAACATTGGTCATGACGCCTAAGTACGAGGTATTAGTTCAAATTTGTATGCAAATGCAAAAAATCTCCTTGGAGAGTTATCCCAAATGGACCTCACAGTATTCAAAGTTGATCTTTTTTTTTTTTTTTTTGTTATTGCACCCAGTTCACCAGAGCTTCGCCCTGACTAGTCTGGATCGAGGTTCTGTCGGGCGCATATGCGGGGACCTCTCCCAGGGGATTTTTCTGCATCCACAAGGACTCGAACTCGAGACCCTTGCTTAAGCGGCCCAAGTCCCTTCCACTTGAGCCAACTCCCGCTGGTCAAAGTTGATCTTATTAGGTAGTCATATAAAAACCGTTTTTGTTTTTAAGAAAATAAAAGGCCCAAGGTGTGCCACACTGGTCCTATATAAAGTTCCAATGGTTAAGTCTCAGGTTGGGCCCACCAACTATCAAGCTAACCCAGACCCAATTGGGCAGACTCAATCTTGTGCATATCAAAATAGTAATAGGTAAGTAGCAAAAAAAAAAAAAAAAAAAAAGTAATAGGTACTGATACCAAACAAAAAATAGTAAATGGCACAACACGAGAAAACTATGCTAACTAAATGAATTAGTGAGCTTTTTGCATTAGGAAATCCAAGTAAAACAAGATGTATATATATTAAAACAAGGATGCGTTGAGTTAATTACACATTACATTTAAACTGTAAAATAAAGGAACTAATTAGTACATGTAAATTCTTCTTCAAACTTTGTTATTTTTCTTTGACTTTGCATGTGTATTCTTATTATCACTCCCAACTTGGAATAGTATCTTCTCCTTTATGAAAAAGATTGTAGTTTCATGCAAACTTCCCATAAGAAGCCTACTGGTAGATGAAGAGAAATCTTGTTGTTGTTGGTATATAAACGGGGCATTAGCCCAAACTCAATCATGTATCACTATGTTCCGTGGATAATATACACCCACATCATCCCTATACATAGAATCTGTTTACAATCAATGGATGACTATAAAAAAACAACTCTTATTTCCTCTAGCTCAAAACTAAAATTAGTAAGTGCATCGGCACAAGTATTATTCAGTAATACAAGTAATACAAGCACAACAGTAGAATCACATTCTACAATGAAAATTTATAACAGCATGCCAATTCCAATTTCCAAACCAGACAACACAGCCTACGAATCTACTTACCATTACTTGCTCTTGAAGAACATAGGCCTTCAATTACACCAAAGTATGTAGTTGTTACAAGTTCAATCAAAGTATTAGTTTATGAAGAATATATATTAAACATCAATGATGCTAAGTGGGTAAGAAGTACAACTAATCTAGTCAAGAAGATAAAGGAACTCCTCTTTTGGCTTGTAACTTGTATTGCTTTTTTCACTTACAATTTCTAAAGCAACAACACTAAGGCCATAAATATTTGCTTTATCAGTCAAATATCCTTGCATTGCATATTCAAGAGCCATATAACCACTCATAAGATAACATATAATGTTTACAGTCAAGTCACAAGATAAGAATGTGCAAACCAAGTATAAGAAGAAAAAAAAGGGAAAATTGTAGTATGGTCCCAAGGAATAGAAATATAAAAAATTTCTAGTATATGATTTACTATATAAAAACTCCCAAGAGACTTCAGTGATATAGTTTCAAATTGTAAAACTACTTATTTGCTCCCATTTACAAGTCTATTTGTTGGTAAGTGTATGTGTCATATTGACAAGTCAATGTGTTACCCATTGACAAGTTTATGTGCCATATTGACAATGGGGACAATCATGTAATTTCATTATTCGAATATATATTACTGAGGTCCTTTGGTAGTTTTCAAATAGTGAATCATATATCGGAAGTAAATTGGTTTGCAAGTAAATACGATGTGATTTTTTTTTTAAAAAAAAAATTTCCCTTATTAATTACCTGATTAAATGATTTCTAAATTGGAAGTTATGATAATGAATTGTTGGATTTTGCCCCATAAATCCAGGAATTATCACGAATTATTAGGAAATACAAATCTTAAGTAGTGTTTTTTTTACGGAAAAAAATGAAAATAGTTAAAAATGTTTATCCCCAAAAATTGAAAATGCAAAAGGGTAGTCCAATAGTATAAAAAACACAAACATAAATTATTGGAAAAAAAAGAGAGAAAAGATTAACAACAAATGTTATCAGCTTTCAAAGGGATAAGCTAGCCCCAACTCTTTTTCTCCAGTGATGGAGACCCATATATAGGTTGCACCGGATGTACGCAAAACTTTGGTAGTGGCGAAGACGAGTCATTTTCTCAATGTGATTTTGGCCTTAAAAAAGAAGAGGCTTGAATGTGGTGGTTGCTACGACAGGGTAGAGAGAAGACAATGCTGGGGAGAGAGAGTGAAAAATATGAGGAAGAGGGTGAGTAATAAATATCCATTTAGATTCTATATTTAAATTTAAATTTAAATTTATAATATGAAGAAAAAATAGAGAATGGGCAGGGAATTTAGAATACCTTGAAAAAGGGAAGATGCAATAAGTAGCCATATAGAAAAGAGAAAAAGAGAGTATAGAGAAAGGAAAAATTGATAGGCCTCTAGAATTTTTTTTAAAAAAAAAAACATAAAAGAGGAAAACATAATCAAAACTTGAGAGAGAGAGAGGAGGGAATTTCAAAATTTCAAATTCAAATACTTATCAATCAGATAAATGTCTGTAGAGTCTCTATGTTGTCATGTTGTGAAATTCTTATATAAATTTAGTTTGTCATGTCATCTTTGGTCTAACTAATTAAAATACAACACTCAATTAATTTGAATCATAGTTGACTGCTCATATATTGCAGGACTAATGGGAGTAAAAGGAGCCGTTCTGCTAAAGCTTTTAATATATTGATGAGAATGGTTCTAATAAATCTTCGTGTTAAAACGGGTTATAGGTCAGGAATTTTGCCACCACAATAAATGCATTATATCAAAAGTATATGATGAACCAATAACCATATACTTAGAGGCGGCTAGCTGTCTCCCTTGATTTTTTTTTTCTTTCTTCATTCTGCTGGGGATTAATTACTAGGAGTTTTATTTAGTTGTCATTTGGCAGTCCTTAATTATGCCAGATAGGATGCTTAGAGCCAATTATTGTTGAGCCATAAGATTTAGAGATATTTGGTGATTAAATATTTACTTTCCTATACCTTTCCTCTACTTATTCTCCATATTTCGGTTTCAAATTCAAATTTCATATTAATCTCACTTTCCATGTTCTTTATTTCGATTATTATTTGAATTCCTTCTAATCTTGTAGTCCCGTCAGTATCATGAGAATCACATATACCACTCCGGGCTTTTTGACCAATTTTCCCCTAATTAAGTAACTAATTACCGAAATGCCCATGTCTGAAAACATATCACCAATCTGCCCCTGTTTAGTCTATTAGACTATTACACCCCGAGATGTAATCGACTAAACTGCGTGGCCTTATTTTTATTTTTTTAAAATTTGCCCGCGATGTAATTGACTAAGCTACAATGCTTAGTCGATTACATTGCAACAGAGGGGTTTTTTCAAAACCCTATTTGCGTCATAATGGAACCCTTATCACAATGCACCGCTCCCCCCCACAATACTCTCTCTTTTCTTAGTTTTAGTGCGATCCATCAAAGTTTAATACCATCCCACCTTGTTGAAAGTATTATTGTTGTGTAATCATTGTAGTTTCACTTTGTTAAGCTGTTTTTTTGTTTGTTTGTAATCTGAAACCCCCCCTTTTGCAACTCCCAAATTCTGGTGTGAAGGATGAGTTCAAGTTCAAACACGCACATTATTGTAATCTACCATAGTGGGAGGCATTTTGAAGGTCTCGATGGTGTTCAATTTGAAGGAAAAACAAAAATGATGAAAATCAAATGGGGCCCTACGTACAACGAGCTCAAAGAAAGAATTTACCGAAAATTGGGGCTACATGGCAGCCAATGCATTCATCGATTAATTTCCAAAGTGAAGATTATAGTGGGTAAGGATAGTGTATACTACATTAGTAACGATGTATGTGATGGTAAAGATGTAGAGTGTGCCATAGATGCATTTGCTAATCGGAAATCACAAAATTTTATTGAGATATATGTTGAGCTTGAATCTGGTGAATAATCATCTGTACCCATGCATACAAGATCTCCACAATATTTTGGTCAAGAAGACAGACCTATCGGTTTATCTGCACCTTCATAAGTCTTAAGTCGGATAACATTGACGGAAGAAGAGGAGGATGAGGAAGATGAGAATATGCACAGTGATGAGGAGGATGAACTTGTGAGGTTTATTCCACTAGTTGACACCTCAGATACTGATGTGGAGGGTGATTTTGATGCTCGCACGAACCCAGTAAACCCGAGTACCGCAACAATGCTACCGCTTCGTGTTGACCCAGTTAGCAGTGGTAAGTTAGTAAACTTGTATTTGTAATTGTAATTTTGATTTAGTGGTTCAGACAAAAAAAACATTTTGACAGATCTAGGGCCTGAGATTGAGCCATTTTGGAACGAAAGCTCGCACTATTCCTTCATTAATTGGGCGCACTGTGATGATGACATGGAGATGTTGTATGGTGATGATGACGGGCAAGGTGATTGGCATTTAGGTGATCTATTATATTTGTATCAGCAGTTTCCTTCTAAGTCTGAAATGTAACATGCCGTGAAATTATATTACATGAAGTCTCATCATACAGCCAAAGTTGAAAAAAGCGATGAGCATAGGTTTGTGATGAGGTGTCAAAATCATGCTGACGGTTGTCCCTGGTATATGAGGGCAATGGTCCCCAAGAATGGAAATAGTTGGGTGGTCCGTAAGTGGGGTAAATATCACACCTGCCTGAACCAGAGTCTCACCCGGAATCATAGACAGTTGGATTCAGATGTTATATGTGCAGCCATTATTAGTATATTTTCTATTTTTTTGCAATTACATTTGGTTTATTTATTGACAGTACATTTAGAATTTGCTTTGTTTTTGCTAGGTATGTTAAGAGAAGATGAGCTTTAAAACCAGTGCTGATACAAGAGAGGATACAACGTCTGTATGGATATAATGTAACATACAGGAAGGCTTGGAAGGCAAAAATGAAGGCCATTGTGAAGTTATTTGGTGATTGGGAAGAATCATATGCATTCTTGCCCAATTGGTTGACATACATGACGCATTGTAATGTGGGTTCTGTTTTCAAGCTTGATACTAATGAATGTTTCGACGAGCATCGTTTTTATACCGACATACGCGTCTTTTGTAGGGTTTTTTTGGACATTTCACCAGACCATTGAAGCCTTCAAATACTGTAAGCACATACTGCAAATTGATAGCACCCACTTGTATAGAAAATACAAAGGCACTCTTTTGATTGCAACTTCACAGGATGGGGATAGGAAGGTCCTGCCCATTGCCTTTGCTGTTGTTCCTCCTGGTGAGAAGTACGATGATTGGTGGTGGTTTCTTTGTCTCCTACGTGATCATGTGACGCAGAGGCGGGGTATTTGTTTGATATCTGATCGTCATGCCAGTATCATAAAGGCGGTTAAAGATCACCGTACTTGGTAGCCTCCATATGCCTATCATGTGTATTGCCTACGTCATGTCGGGAGCAACTTTAATACTAAATTTAGGGATATGAAATTGAAGAAAACAGTTATGAAACTAGGTATGAAATTTCACATTTTATTTACGTCTTGCACATATTTGTAATCATTGATTTGTTTCCATTGTTATGAGTTTACATTCGCTGTTATGCAGGGTACATGAGTTCAAAGACCCAGTTTGACATGAGGTTTCTTGAGTTTATTGATACAAACCCACATGTTGCCTCTTGGTTTGATCGGCTTCCAAAGGAGAAATGGTGCAGGTCCTATGATGAAGACGGACGGAGGTTTGGTCACATGACGACTAACCTAGTTGAGTGTGTCAACAAGGTCCTCAGGGGTGCACGTAATCTGCCGATAACGACATTGGTGAAGATGACTTGTAGTAGACTTGTCGAATATTTTGTCACCAGGCGTGTTGAGATTAACAAACATATGGCTGCAGGTAGGATAGTCTCAAAAAAGGTTGAAGAAGCGATACAAAAGATGGACAGTCGACAGTCACGTACCGTGTGCGTCTTTATGACAGAGATTTACAGTTATTTGAGGTTGAGGACACATACAACCAATCTACACATGATGCCGGTGACATAATGAGGGTTGACTTGATCAATCGCAAATGTCAATGTGAGAGGTTCACAGCAAGAAGGTATCCCTGCAGCCACGTATTAGCAGTATGCAAGATCAAAAATTTGAACCATTACAATTATGTTGACCCAGTATTCACTATCCCATACATTATTCAAGTATATGCTGCATACTTGTATCCGATAGGCAATGAATTGTTGATTCAACAAGGAGATGGCCCAACCGTTATCCCGAACGCTACTTTATCACGCAAACAAGGAAGACCAAAGTCTACAAGGATACAGAATGAGATGGATTGGGTGGAGTCTCAACCCTCAAGCAGTCAGCAAAGATGTAGGAATTGCAACCAAGTCGGTCATAATATGCGTACATGTCCAATGAGGATTAGACAAGCTTGAATTTTATGTAACGTGTTTTGTATTGAGTTTATGATGACTTGTTTTGGTAATGACTTGAAAATTTGAACCATTGACTAATTGTTATGTTGTAACAAACCATTGACTAATTTCGGGACATTAGCGGACCAAACCTATGCAACACCATTAATTGGTGCTAAAAATACCTTCCCCAAGTCACATTGATATGTAAAATTGAGTTGGAAATGGTTTAGTGCAAGTAGCAAATCGAAATCAGCAGGTGGGGGTGCCTCTGCACCTAGTTTAGTCGAGTACACCATAATGTTGTACTCGACTAAATCAGCTCCAGAGGCACCCTCATTTGCTGATTTCGATTTGCTTCTTGGTCTAAACCATTACCAACTCATTTTTACATATCAATGTGAATTGGGGAAGGTATTTTTAGCACCAATTAATGGTGTTGCATAGGTTTGGTTTGCTAATGTCCAGAAATTAGTTTGTAGGTCTATAAATCGTCATTACCGAAATGGAAAAACTTAAACCACATAAACCGAAAGCATCAACATTCATTAAAAAAAGAAACACTAATTTCAGTACAAATTGACAAAGTTTAACCCGACAAACAAAAAAGACATCAAGTCAAAAGATCAAGACTAAACATAAAACATAAACACCCTAAACCAACAAATACATGAACTCTGAATCTAATCTTCATCTTCAGATGTGTCGAGATCCTCCTCGTCCTCATCAGAAACATAAGCTCCCTGGTGATCATCACTGGCTGCCTCCTGCTCTCGTCCAAGCTGCAAATGACCAAGCCTATCCTCTAACCCCTTCGACCGACCCTGCATCCACCTCCACCTTTCATTCTCTTTTTCAATGTGGCTCTTCCACCTCTTTTTCCGTTTTAGTTTCATCTTACCTATCTTCTTCATGGTAGCATTGATGCCTTTCATGACATCACGAAAGGAGAATCCACCCTCCGGATCAACTATGTCCTTCATATCATCATCGTCGTCGTCATCATCATGGACCTCAGGAGCAACCATGTGTGGAACTGGACCAGCATCAGGTATCTCCTCCTCACCAGTAATGAATTGCCACACACCATTTAGCTCCTTGGAGATCTTGCACTGCTCCAATAGACGCTGTCCAAACCTAGCATTCCACATTGTCAGATTCTTCATCTGCTCAGTGTGCATAGGAACACTAAAATGCTCCAATATCCTCTGAACCAGATAAGCGTATGGGAGTACATCGTTATCCTTATGTTTTGCCTTATACATCATCCAATAAATGTAGTGCCTCCAATTCACCTGTATGCCATGACAGATAGCCCACATAATAGGAATATCACCCTCCAACACCCTCGAATGATTGTGAGGCCAGGGAACAATATGTGGGTGATAACGTAGTAGAGGATTCGGGCATCAACAGTCAGCTGGCCCACAGTAAATATAGCTCTATGACCTCCTGGCCTCATGCACAGCCTCATCTCGAACAAATCCATCAATGGGGGCATTGTTATCCCCATCATACTGAACTGTATCCTCTGCATCAAAATCATATCCTAGTAACTCCGTCCAAATGGAAGCCGTCATGAATATGTCAACACTGCAGACGCGAGACTGCAGATCACTATTTATGTAGCTGAGGTTATGGTAGAAAGCTCTCACCATAACCTTTGAGTAGGGACATGCCATCTCCGCCAAGACTCTCAAATGGGAAACCTCCAACAATGGCACTATCTCAAATCCCTTCTTCGCAAAGAATGTCATATCTAATGACTTCGGCTTGCAAATGGGTCTGCTAGCAAAAGAAGCCATGAATCGTGCATGTTGTTCTGCATCATTTTCAACCAAATAACCAAAAGGGAGATCAACAACGGGCTCATGCTGCTGTGGCCTAGAGGAGGATGCCCCACGGTTCGCCCATTGCTTCGTTCGCCTCGCACCCTCATTGTCGGTGTTAGTGGGAGCTTCTTTACGACGCATGATAACAACAAAGACCTACAAAGGGACATTACAAACCATCAACAAACAAGAACCATTCATCATTTTCACTTTCCCATATACATTCATCATTTTCACAAACAAACACAATCAACATAAACAACAAACATTCAAGGAGATGAGTTATTTGAAAAACTTAAAATCTAAGCAACATAAACAAACATTAATCAATATAAACAACAAACATTCATCATTTTAACAAAAAAACACAATCAACAACAAAAAAATTCAACAAAACCGAAGTGAAATTCGACCAAAAAAATAATAATCTCAACCGATGTAAATCTTTTCACATTCCCATATACATTCATCATTTTCATCCATAAATAGGAATGAAATACTCAAATCAATCAAATATACACAACAAAACCACCCAATGAAAGCACAAAACACAAAAACGCAAATGGGGGTTTGCATAAACGCAAAAACGATGGTAGAAACTCGAAATGGAGATGAGAACATACCAAAATCGACGCAAATGGCACTAGATTGAAGATCCCTTCGCAACCCACCAACGGATTCAGCAAGGTTTTGGCGAAAAAAATCAGACGGGGGGAGGTTTGGGGAGTTTAATTGAGTATTAGGGTTCGGTTGCCGCGAATGGGGGTTTTTTTTTGTAAACAAAACCCCATCTGACACGATGTAATCGACTAAGCACTGTAGCTTAGTCGATTACATCACGGGCAAATTAAAAAAAATAAGGCCCCGCAATTTAGTCGATTACATCTCGGGGTGTAATCGACTAAACATGGGCATATTGGTGATATGTTTCCAGACAGGGGCATTTCGGTAATTAGTTATTTAATTAGGGGAAAATTGGTAAAAAAGCCTACCACTCTGGTTCTATTTATAAGTTCCCTATGAATAAATCACACATACCAAGGAGAGGTAGTTAGCTCAATGATTATGAGGTAAATTTTCAACTTTGTCATCATTTATGAATGGGTATCTTTGAACTCTTTCTTCTCTCTTTATTTTTATTGGTACAATTAATATGAGCATAATTGTCATAATCTCATTTATTGTCTGAAAGAATACTTATAAATAGGACCAATTTTTTTTTGGTCAAAATGACTTATAAATAGGACCAGAGTGATATATAAGATATAGAATAACAAATATAAAATCGAAAAAGTTTAGGTTCACCTGATATAAGAAAAGTAAATATTTAATTCATGATATAATCACGCATGTTATAAATATTTAGATAGAAAATGTTTGGAAAAATCCCATTTAAATATCATTTGAATTTGCAAAACCCCCAAATGTCTGTTGAATTTGTTAAAGGACTTAAAGGTGAAACGTCCTCTATTTTACTTAACGAAATAACTATATATTAGCTTGATTAGTAACTTAATAGTGCTTCAACATTTAACAAAACCTCCAAAATAAATCAGAGTATGCAAAATGAGCCCTAACGTGACAATATACAATCATCCAACATAAACCAAAAAGACAGAAGCACTACTCTTAGCAGAAGTAGCCTAAGCTTCTGAGGTCTTCCCTGATGGACCCGCACGGGAACTATCACCTGAAAAATGTGGTAACCATCAATCCAACTTATTACGAATACTAATACATGCTAGTGAGGTGCCAAGTGAGACAATTTATATACAAAAATATTAAAAATATAATTCACCAATATCCATATTACAAAATTATGTATCATAAATTAGGTATTACAATCTTTCATTAACACAATTCCCAAGATGCCTCCCACCAATCCAACCGAACCGCCTTATTTCCTCCGACTAGACCCATGGGCTAAGTTAGATCCATGTTACTGGTTACTCAAAAGCTCACTGGTTATGTGATGAGGACCGGCCAAAATCTTGAGCACATGTCCCGGACCATGGGTCTTTTCCCTCATTGAACTAGTGGGTGTCGTAAGCCCTCATTAAACTAGTGGGCAGTCCTCATCGAACAAGTGGGACAATAGAAAGCCAACCATTGTGTACCAATGGAGGCCTCACCACGTGGTGGAATAAACTACTCCATTTCTTCCCAATTCAACCCTTGCCATAATTATCACAATAAATAAATAGTTCAACAGGGATTTTCCAAGATTTTCCCATTCATATCATGTAATTAAAATCATTCTCATATATATGTCATAATAAATAAATAAATATGTATATGTTCACAATTCAAATCATAAGGTTCCGCAAGGAAATTTCTAATAAGATATTTATAATCATTTCACAAAAGACTCACAAACAACATACTAATACACATAACAAGTGGAAAATGGTTACCTCTCGCCGAAATTAACTATTATCACACTGCTCCTAATCCAAGAGTTCAAATATACGCCAAAAATCAATCTACCACAACCAATTTACTAACAATTAATAACTCTTCTAAAACTCTACATAAAATTATAACTTATAATTTCATAAAATTAAAAAAATATAAAAATTATTATAATAAATTTGGAATGCTTGAAGTGGGCATATTATGACGGGACAAAAAAATTAGTAAGACCTTTGTAACTATTAATTCTCTTTCTATTTATTACTAATTAATAATACCCTTTTTCTATTAATTAATAATTCCCTTATTATTTATTAATAATTCATTTTTCTATTTATTATTTATTCTTCTTTTAATAATAATATTATTATTTATTACTATTTATTTATCCATTTTACTATTTATTTTTATTTTCTATTATTTATTTTATTATTACCCTAGAATTAATTCAAACTCCCGAGGCTATTCAAACACTTTAAATTAGGAGTTTAATAATACTAACACCATATAAATTATACCTTGTTGTGATACATATATATAAATAAAACAGTAAGTTTTGGATTCAATATATATATATATATGGCTAATAATGAGTATGACGATAAATGGTAGAGCTGGAAATCAGGGCCGGCCCGGCCCAACAGGGCTTGGGCCCAACAGGGCCGACCCTACAAGGCCTGAAGTAAGGAAAACATCTGTTTTTCAAAGCCCGGCCCAATAGTACAGGTGGTAGGCCCCTACAAGGCCCGAAAATTACTATTCCAAATTTTAACTATTTTTCCTTCGATTTTTTTAAAGAAATATAATTAGTAAATTACAATCATTAAAGTTCTAATCTATCAAATAAATGTTATCATCATTAATATCTAAACAATATAAATCATTCAACAAATAAACACATTCATTAATTCGTAATAAAAAACAAAGAATATTTTTTTTCCTATTTTTTCAAAAATATTAAATAAAGGAATTGTTTTATGTATGCCCACGACAAAATGCTTTTCCCTCTCGTAATTTTGTATGTGTCTGCAGATTCCTTCGGTTCATGCATGATTTTACTGACCGGTAAAAATAATTATACTTATTTTACACCAAATATATTTATAATTTATTACTTATATAATATTGTAATATCAAAGTATGTGTTTATTTAATATGAAAACATCCCTTCTTTAAAATTTATAATAACTAATTATGTGTTTTAATACGAATAATAATAAACATAAAAAAGGGTTATAGTTTAAATTAAAAAAATCTAAGTAATTACAAATAAACACATTCATTAAGTGGAAGTCTAAGTAATTAATTTTTTAAAAAAAAAATGCTACAGTTAAACGGGCCTGCAGGGCCGGCCTGATTAAGCCCGAGGCCCTACAGGGCCAATTTCAAATTTCTGGCTTATTTTTCAAGCCCGAGCCCTGCAGGGCCAGAGCTTAAACGGGCCGGCCAGATGGGCTTGGTCCGATTTCCCGGCTCTAATAAATGGTGTTAAAGTGAGAATGAAAGGCATTTTATTTCACAACTTTTTGCTACAAAAGCTGAAGGACACCCAACTGGACTTTAATTTTATTCCTATTGCTTCTCAATTTTAATATTGTTATTTCCTTTTTCAAGTGAGGGCCCACGCCAATTACTTCATTGTGAATCTCAACGTGAGTGACCAACAAAACTAATACTCTTCTTTCTTCTTTGATTGATATATATATATATATATATATATATATATTATAGACATTAAGCTTTATATATATATATATATATATATATTAGACATTAAGCTTTAGTCTGTTTTAATATATATATATATATTTTATATATATATATATATAAGGGTAAAGGTACAATTTTAGACATAACGTTTAACCCAAAGAGCGCCCAGCACCACAACGTTTTTTCAGGAACAAAAGTACACACAGGGTTACATTTTGGGGACAAATGTGCCACTGGACGTGAGTTGACCAAACGGTCAACGTCCGGATGGATGGAGTGCACGAGTATTGATGACGTGGATGATGATTTGGACTGAAAAGAAGCCAAATAGGATGGAAAAAAGCTGACTAGGATTCAGAAGTAAATTAAAAGAAAAGAAAAACCTAAGACAATCATCCATCGGGCTTCCAATCATCTTCTCATACATTGTTTAAAAAAAAATCATCTTCGCATACGCATACGGTTCCACGAAAAATTGGGGAAAAGTGTAAACCCTAATATTCGACCACCGTCCTTCACCGGCGTCCCGACCACCATCCTTCATCGTCGTCCCCACCATCGTCGTCCCCACAATCGTCGTCCCCACCACCGTCGTCCAGACTCAGTGCCGCGAAGAGAAGTAGGAGAGACGAGAGGAGAACGAACATTGGATCATCTTCATCGTCTTTCATCCTGCGCCACTCACCACCACCGTACCTCGCCTCCGTCGACTGACCAGCATCGTCTACCAGCACCGATTTCGTGGGTCCTCTGTTCGTGAGTTTTTGCAACGTAAGGTATAAATCAGCTTTATTATATATGATGAAGTTTCCTATTCCAGAGTTTACAATGCTTTGGTCTGTAATCGGCTATTACATGCTTTGGATTGTTTTGTTGTGCAATGCTAGACTTATTGTGTATTGGCATTCTGTTTATTAATATCTGTCTATTACATCAATTTAGAAAATTCTCAAGGATTTTTTATGCATTATCTGGTAAATGACTTGGCTCGAGTTGTGTCCGCCAAGTTAGAAGCTTGAGTTTAAATTGTTATTCTTCATGGCTTGGAGGATTTGCCTGAATCAATTGGCGGATTACTTAGGCATCTTCGCCATAGTAGGGCTTCAGTGGGGGGGAAGTGAGTGTAATATAGGTCCTTCTATTTTAATGACCCTACTTGATATCAATTGAAACATTGTAAAAGCTGAACTTTAATTTTTAGGTTTGAAAATGCTTCATTGCGTGTTTTGTTTAGTGCTATAATATACTTTTACATGAGTATGAAAGTTGAGTTATAGAAAGAATGAATTGGCAATTAAGGGCATCGAAGTTAATTAAAGAAAACATGTCGGTTTGAATAATATGATACCCGATTCGCACGGGCATGCATTTTTTTTATCGCATCTCTGTCTATATTTTTTCTTGCTATTTATTTTTTACCTCAGAGGGAATTGAAATTGAGAGGCTACTGGATGGCATCATCTTCAACATCAACGACAGGGCGAAATAGGAAAGCAAGGAGAAATGTGGTCTTTGTGAGAAGACCCAGTCGTGAGGAACAATACGAAGGTCCGGTGCGATATTGCTATCACAATTTGTTGGCTCCCATGTGGACGTCATGGTCAGAAGGAAACCCCGGAAGGAGGTTTTATGGGTGCCGTAATTACTATGAGGTAAGATTTGATAGATGTCGGATAAGATTTTCAATTGTGTGGCTTGTTCATTTCTAACCGTTGGTTAAACAATTTCATAGGATGGTGGGTGTGGATATTTCCAATGGCATGATGGTGTGTTTGGGGAAAGGGAAAATGAAGTTATCAAAGATTTACTCAATGACATTGACAAGCTATATGAGGAGAACAAGCAACTTCGAAAAGGGAATGCATGTGTGAAATGTGAACATTTAGTGAAGGAAAGTGCAGTTAACAAGGTCCAATGGAAGTTCAAACTTGCACTAGCAACATTGTGCCTGAGTTGGATGTTGTTTTTGATAATGTATTTGTAAGGTTTAGGGTTTAGACAAAATTCCAGTGATGTGAACTATTTGTCCATGCTAATATGTTGTCAGTGTATTTTGAAAAATGTATTCGGTTCATTTTAATGTAGAAATTTTTGTTTCACTGCTCTGTATGGACAAGTGAAGTGCAGGAATTGTAATATATTTGGTTCCTTTTGCAAAACATGTACAACAATCCACTTCTCTTGTACTCTGTTGGCTTTACAAAAAAAAAAAATGGTAGTGAAAAGTTAAATCCCTTATTATTTAGTCCCAACGGATATTGGTAGAATTCTGGTGACTTGAACTGATGGCATATGCAATAAAAGAAGCAAAAAGATTAATTACTTTGAACAAGCTTATAAAACGAAGATCCAAGAGGATGTTGTTATGGTGTTGACATCTCCCCAAAAAGATTAATATACCAAGCATTTTCTATATTAATGTTCTGAAAATAAAAGCGTAAAAAGTTAATGCAGTACAACAATTATTGTAGCCTCCAAATGTGTAGCATGAAAGGGAACAACAACAAATTGTTAATGCAATTATATATATCTCCCCCATAATGTGTAATTGTCTACCTACTTTCTTATCTCAAAAAGTATCTCATGTCTAGCATGAAAGGGAACAATATTAAAATAAATATTGAACAAGCTAATTTAAAGCCAACGTTAATGCAGTACAACAATTATAGTAGCCTCAAAATGCAGAGTTGAGGAAAAATACTTTGCACTATACAGTTTAACAAACAAAATAGGCACAAAAACGCAAGCCCTTATACATTTACACACAGTCCTAATTAGCAGGCCCCTTTCCTTTATCCTTGTTGGTCCGAATACGTGATGTAACATCCCATTTGAAAACGGCGGAATATTTTTTTTTAAACGTTTCCAAATATTTCAAGCAGAGTAATCAGAGTAGAGCATTGGAGCGAAAAAGTAACTGATTCATAACAAACATCAACCACAGTGTAACATTGTAATGATTACATTAATCCTAGAGTTTGAAAGTGAATAAGCGAAAGCGGTAAAGATAGATAAGTCTCTCGGCTGCGACGACATTGTTGCTTGCCTCGATCTTCGATCCGTATTCCTCCGGATCCCGAAGCTATAGCGAGATTCAATTTACCACATTGAATCTCGTGTAACGGTTAATCTCAAACCCAAACAATACAAAGATATACGGATAACGAGATATTCTAGACAATACAACAGTATATCACTACATAAGCATACAGCAGATGCATGATCATTATGCCGAAAAAACATAAGCATTACGCAGTATGTAAAGCCCCACAATGTAAAACAACAATAACAACTTGTACTATTCACCAGTGCCACGATACCACTCGTGTTCTCAGCGCTAGAAAAACATACGGCGTTATCATGACTATAACCCGTGTAAAACCTGCTCGTATATCGGTCTACGAACGTATCTATCACATATACGCATTTAAGAAGCACAAGATTAGTGTTACAAGATGCGTCCGTACCTTCGTTGACGACGTTAGGTACTTCCGCGGAAAAACGTACTTTTTACGGAAAAACGTGAAATGTTCGACGCACGCACGGGCGGCAACAGTAACGGCAGCAAATCGAGTTTCGATGCCCTATAGGAGTAATACCACTTTCATTAGTGATTTTACATCATAAGCGGCATTTTAGGTAAAAATTACCATTTTGCCCTTCTACCCCTAATTTGGCGGAATTTTGCGTAACTTCGTTACTTTGACCTTATTCCATTTCAAAATTATCCCCACTATGTTTTTACCTCGTCAGGCATATTTCAATGCAAAGAGGCCTAAAAACAAGCATAGGAATATATTCGAAACTTCCTAGATCAAAACAACAGTTTCTACTATAACTACCGAAAGAACTACGGAAACTAAAAGCTAAGGACGGAAGAACTTACTCGGAGCTAAGGCACAACTTTGGCGAGCTTCTCTCTCTAAGTTTCGGCCAAGGTAGAGAGAAGAGGAGGTGTGAAGAATGAAGGAGGGGCTCATGCCTTTATATAGGCAAAAATTGTGCCACCTTGGTAATTTTTACATTCCAACTTTTGTAATTTTTCCCTTCCTTATAACCATGTAAATTCAAGGTAAAATGGTGTTTAATCCTTGTCCATGGGCTGCCCTAGTCGACATAAGGGGGTGATGTGGCAGCCAACCATTGGTCCAAAAATGGTGACTCATGCTCACTTTATGCCGGGTCCGATAGAATTTCCCGATCGGTGTCCGTTTCGCGCGATTTCGCGAAACTCAAAAATCCGGGCTTGTAACTTTGAAGGTCTTTTCATCCTCTTTCATATTATCTATTTGGATCCTCTTTTTGATCATATCCAGGTATTCTCCGGTGCGTCGGAAGATATTCGGACAAACGCGTCCGATTCGGAAATCGCTTCCGATAGAACCAACACGGACAATAATTCGCTGAATCGTAAAACGTCCGGTGGTTGCCTAACTTAATCCGTGTTTGAAAACACGCAATTGTTTCTATAGGTTCTCACTTTGCCTATCGACTCTACTCTATCTCGATCAACTTTTCGTCTTATTTGAAATTAGGGTTTTCGGTTGCGGAATCGACGTCTCGTAAATTCTTTCTTCGTGTAAAAATTCACTTGTTCTTAATTTGATCAGTCTGAAAAGACTTTTACCTCTGGTTTACCTATGTAATTTATTTCTGACTTTTCCCTTGCCCCGCCTATAAGTTCGACTCACCGCATTATATTATTATTTTATTCTAATTATCATTTTAATTATTTAAACAATTCTTTTTAATTAAAAATATTAAGAATTTAGACCACTTAATTTTAAAATTCAGTTTTAATTATTTTTCCATAATTTTTTCCATTTTTTAAAAATATAATATTTTTTACCAAAAATTCTCGTTTTACCCCTACCTTCGTTAAGGCTTAATCAGACATAATTTCTTTGTTTAATGATCTTTTTAGGATCATGTTTCTTCATATATTTATCTTTACCAATTTTACAGTATATTGTTATCTTACAAACTTTTATCGACATTGTCATTTTATATCCTATGTAAAATATTAACAATGTTTACCCCATCAGGTTACTTTATGGTTCTGAAATGCTTTTTAAACTTTTCTTCATGTTATTTCCTCTAAAATAATTTATTAAATTCTCATAATTAAAGATAATACTCCCATAATTTTCTCATAATTTTTCATGATCTTTCAGTATTTATCATAATATTTTTAGACTGCTTTTATCACCATTATTGCATTTTTAGTCATTTTGTTCATCTGATTTTTCTGTAACTTTTTCGAAAATTTACTCAACAATTATAACAATTTTCTATAATAGTTTTAACTTATGAATTTGCTTCATCAAAATATTCATTAATTTATCTTATCTCAAGAATTCCAGATTTGCTAAAAATCCGGGTATTACACGTGATAACAGCTGTGAGGTTGTAACACACGGTTCAGTTCCCCCTTGTTGAGGCATATGAGATGCGGACGTCTCAGTTCTATGGTGGCCATAGCTTGATTTCTTCCTCCTTCTATCGCCTTCATCGTTTCCGGGTCCTTTTCTTGGGGGGAGGCCGGTGCAAATTGGTGACAAGTGGAGGCTGCAATGGTCCAAAATTTTGAGTGTCCCAGAATTTCCTACCCCTAACCGGTTGTAATTTTGTTCGATAGGCTGCAATGTATGTGTCCTTGTGATAGTAGTGTGAAATGTGGGTCTTCGGGTCAACCTTAGCATGACACATAGCACATATGGCATGTTGGCAAGGTATTCCCGTCAAATCCATTTCGCACATTATTATTTTCTTGGCCCTCTTGCATTTAGCCACACTAACATTGACTTTTAGGTCTCTTTGCACCTCCTTCTTCATGTCTTTCGACTTGAATTTAGGGTCTTCTTGCACCTTATTCTTGAAATACCGTGCCAACCACTTTGTAGAAACTCTTAGATTTTCGAACACACGGGCACACATGTGTTCATTATCCAATGACTTCACTTGCCACCCGACACTCTGCCCATGTATAGACGCGTATAGTGTAAAAGGGCAGCCATCTTGACAAAGGACTCTAAATGTCCTCCTATCACTACGCACAATCCTAAGGTTAACCCCACGGCGGATAGCATACTCATCTACACCACGTTTAAGCTCTATTTTATCTTGAAATGTCATCCCAACAGCAAAATATGGCATTGTACCCGAGGATTCAGTCTCAGGGAGGACACAAAGCTGTTGAAGAGGCTCATCATCGTCATTACCATCACTCTCATCCTCCACATCAAACTCCCCAACTTCAGATTCATCGTACAGGCTTTCTTCCATATCTGAACTACTACTTTGCCCTATATAAGAGCCATCATCACTATCATCATCATCAGACCTATTGCTCGGTTTATCAAAGATATATACATCACTCTCTTCCTCATCCTCTGGATCATCGTACTCAGAACCAAGGTATTCAATTTCATCATAGTCATCACTCCGTCCCGTTTCTTCAATGAACCCTTCCACATTTCCTCTGACTATGTAGTCTTCATTGCCCCTATGTTCACTTCTTTCTTCATTTACCACTGTCTCCTTGCCCTTCGACGTCATTGCCACTACACAAGCAAATGACCAAAATGAATAAATGATCAGTTAATAATTTACTCAATACAACAACAAAAAACATATATAGACAACAACTACATGGCATGTGAGAGACAACAAATTTTAAGAATAGATGTATTCTATTGTTTGTGTTCTACAAAAACAAGATATTCTACACAACACACTCAGTTTTTGGTTTGGAAGTTAAAGTTATATCATTCTGTTCATTCAGCCTTGATATGAAGTTCTAACATAGTTCATTCTGCCCAGATTTCCTTTTAACCTTTTTCTTGGATCCAATTTGATAAAAAGGTATTTTTCTGTTTTCTTAGACAGTCACTATAGTGTAGAGGTGTCAAGGAGAGTAGGTGATATGTAAGAATAAAATTTCAAATAAACAACCAACTTGCCAAATTCAGAACCAACTGCCATGATATGTGCAGAAGGATCTGAGTGAGGCACATGCAAAACACAATGATTTGTGTGTTGTCTGGTAAATCAGGTTTGTTTTGCAGAAACGATTATTATTATTTTTGTTTACGAAAGAAAGAAAAAAAATTGAGCTTCAAGACGTTGGACCATTAATTCACATTGATCTCAGTTTAGAGTTGGTCCCCCCACATGAATAGAGTACATCTCAATAGATCCATAGAATGGACACGAATTCAGCTCAAATACCAAACACATCTCAATATCAGAATAAATAAAGTTGCCAAAGACAACAAGTAAACAACCATCAATCCCAAAAATAAGTGCGAGTAGCACAACTTTACAAACAAAGATCAACTTTCAATAAAATCAAGAGGAACAAGCATTCATTTCGAGACAAATCGATTCTAATGCTCGAGACATGAATATAGAGAAAGAGCTCAAGAGAAAAAAGGGAATAAGTCAAACCTCACGATAGATACAAGACAAGAGATGAATAGAGGATAGGAACCGAAGAAGTCGGTGAAGCTTAAAGCTTTCAGGTCGGTGGAGAGAGTAGGAAGTAAATACGAAGGCCTTTACGATTGCAAACTCCTCCTATGAGCTTCGTACCAATCACAGATGCCTTCCATTGAAAAAAAAAACCCTAAAAATGAGATAGCCGAACAGAAAATACAAGAAAAACAAATACAAGCAATGAGATTAAAGCTTTGAGGTCGGTGGAAAAAGAAAAACAAATACTCACTCACCGTCGCTATAATCGTCTGCAAAATCACTCCAACATCGATTAGAAAGGGGTCGCTCAAATCGCTCTCAGAAATAAAGGTGGTGGGGACGACGGTGGTGGGGACGACGATGAAGGACGGTGGTCGGGAAGGACGGTAGTCGGGACGCCGGTGAAGGACGGTGGTCGAATATTAGGGTTAACACTTTTCCCCAATTTGTCGTGGAACCGTATGCGTATGCGAAGATGATTTTTTTTTTTTAAACAATGTATGAGAAGATGATTGGAAGCCCGATGGATGATTGTCTTAGGTTTTTCTTTTCTTTTAATTTACTTCTGAATCCTAGTCAGCTTTTTTCCATCCTATTTGGCTTCTTTTCAGTCCAAATCATCATCCATGTCATCAATACTGTGCACTCCATCCATCTGGACGTTGACCGTTTGGTCAACTCACGTCCAGTGGCACATTTGTCCCCAAAATGTAACCCTGTGTGTACTTTTGTTCTTGAAAAAACGTTGTGGTGCTGGGCGCTCTTTGAGTTAAACGTTATGTCTAAAATTGTACATTTACCCTATATATAAATATGCAATACAATAACGTTTCCTCTTCTTACTTTTTTTTTTTTTACTTGTGCAGCTATACACACACGATTATATATATATATATATATATATTAAGTCTCCCCTTTTTCTTCCCTTTCAGGTAACAACGTGGTTTTTATACAAGTTTCTTCCTTCACTTTATATCTATATAGACAGAGCTTTATATATTTAAGTTATATACATATGTATCAGTTGAAGTTTTACAACAGCAACTACATATCTATGACAGCATTTTCCTTCCTATTTTTTTTTCTCAGGTGCAACGCTATATACACACACATATAAGCAACCAAGACTCATTTCCTTTCTTTTCGTTCTCCTAAGGCAGCTCTCTCTCTCTCTCTCTCTATACACACAACACAGCAATGTTTCTTTTTGTTTTCCTTGGTTCATGATATATATTTATATGTATATAAAATCCAAAGTCCCTGTTTCATTGTTCTTCTAGAAGAGGCTTACTGTTTCATTTCCCTACAGATTGTCACCTAGTTATTGGTGTTAGAAAGTGACGGAAAACTAAAGGAAAAGAAGCTTAATAACTTACCTTCAGTTCCTAGCTTGCGAGATGTGGTCTTTGACAAAACCAAACGCCCTCTGTTTTGGTAAAAAGATGCAGAGCAAACAAATGGCTAAGACTCCCTCTCTCTTTGACTCTCTCGCTCTCACTTTTAGCTTCTTGTTTTTCTTTAAGGCAATGGAATGGATATAAGTCAAGAAGCTATGATTTTATATCAGATTAATGGTCCAGTCTGAGGAAAAAGACGCTGGTCCGAGAAGGGTGTGTGTCTCGAGAAGGATAGCGTCGCTGGTTCACTTGCACAGTGGAGGCCGAAAGCAAGATTTGAGTGTATGGCGAAAAGTTGATATGATGATTGTGTTTCCATCCGTGTTTACGTGTTCAGGCCGAATGAGTTAGATGATGATCTGTTTTATTTTTCGCTGACCATTCCTTCCCTCTGTTTGCGTGTTCTAGCCAAGAGATGGTGAGGATATGCTATTAACAACCTAATGGATTGGAATGATATATATTGATTGGAATGATATAGGCTGATGGGTTTTTGGTGTTCTTACATGTTGGGCCAAGGTAAACATAATGGGCTAAAAAGAATTTATGGAGGGAGGGAGTATTATGGATGTTTGTGTGTGTTATGAGTATGTGGGACCAGATGGGAGTTAAATGGACTGAAGGCTTAATTGGGGTTTATGGGCCAAATGGGTTAGTGAGAGAGTGTATCCAAATACTATGTGATCTCTACGAAAATGGTTCTGGCTTGGGTCTATTAAATATGGGCCTAAAGTTACATAGCTTTGAGACAATCCATTGGACTATGGGTGTAGATGTGATTTGCACATACAATATAAGAATAATAGAAAATAAGGGAAATAAGTGTTAGAAATAAATCTTTAATTCAATTTAAGGATATTTATTTTTCAATTAATTCCTTTAGGCCACAAAATATTATCTCCAAAGTATTTAGGCCAAAACTTATTTCCAACTATTTACCCTTAATTTACAGGAAAATAAGCCTTAAATTCCAATAATTAGTTTTAAAAATAATTAAGGCTTAATTTTCCATAATCAACCCCATATCATATTTTAAATTCTCAAAATCCAAAATTTGGGGTGTTACAAAAGGTACCAAGGACTATATGGGGATTTACAAATTCGAGTGAATTTACCATTTTTCCCTTAGTTTTTAAATAAATTTAAAAAATAAAAATGACTCTCGCCGGAGGGCCACCACGACCGGTCGCGGAGGACCGATCACCGAACAGCCTGCAACTGGTGGCGGCCACCGGTGGCTTGAAATCCAGTGAGGGTTTTTTGTTTTTTTGTTTTTTTTTTTTTTTTAAAAAAAAGATTCATTGAAAGTGAGGGAGGTAGGGTTCGAACCCCTACCCCCCACCTTCATGTGGTTGGGCCACTTAGTTCCTTTGATATATTTATTAACATATATAAAAATATATATATTCTTCTTAACATTTTTTCCATCAACAAACACTCTTGTAAATGCCATTACTGAACTTGTAAATGCCATTGAAGAATTTGTAAATGCCATTGAAAGATTTGTGATAATACACTTTTATTTGTTATTCCTTCAGAGACAAAAGTGGTAAACCTCAAAAAACAACTCGTAAATGCCATTGAAAAATTTGTAAATGTTATTGAATAATTTGTAAATGCCATTGAAAGATTTGTGATAATCCACTTTTATTTGTTGTTCCCTTAGAAACAAAATGGTAAACCTAAACAATAAACTCGTAAATGCCATTGAAAAATTTGTAAATGCCATTGAAAGGTTTGTAAATGTCATTGAAAGATTTGTGATAATTCACTTTGATGAAAAAAAAAAAGTGCAATTATAACAAATCTTTCAATGACAATTATCAATTCTTCAATGACATTTATAAGTTTAGTAATGAGATTTACAAGAGTGATTGTTGATGGAAGAAGTGTTAGGAAGAAAAATATATATATATATATATATATATCAAAGGAACCAAGCTGGGCCACTTGGCCCCATGAAGGTGGGGGGTTTGAACCTCACCTCCCTCACTTTCAATGAACCTTTTTTTTAACAAAAAAACCCTACCCCCCCCCAAAAAAAAAACCCTTCTTTGCCGGATTTCAAGTTGCCGTTAAGGGTCGGCGCCCATCCGGCGGTCGGCCGCGGTGGCCTTCCGGCGAGGGTCATTATTATTATTTTTTAATTTATTTAAAATTAAGGGCAAAAGGGTAAATTCACCCGAATTTGTAAATTCTCATATGGTCCTTGGTACCTTTAAGTCCTTTAACAAATTCAACAGACATTTGGGGGTTTTACAAATTCAAATGATATTTAAATGAGGTTTTCCCAAAATGTTTCATCAATTTTTGTCCATCTAATGGATCCGTATTCCTCCGGATCCCGAAGCTATAGCCGAGATTCAATTCACCATATTGAATCTCGGTAACGGTTAACCTCATACCCAAACAATACAATATACGCATACAGATATTTCTAGAGCTAATACCACAAGATATCATAAGCATACAAACGATGCATGATCATTATGCCGACAAACATAAGCACAAAGCAATATGTAAAGCCCCATAAGGTAAACAATAACACTGCACTATTCACCAGTGCCACGATAATTACTCGTGTCCTCGCTAGGAAAACAAAACGGTGTTACCAAAACTATAACCCGTATAACCGTCATCGTATAACGGTCTACGAACATATCATTGACATATAAGTATTTAAGATGTACAAGATTAGTGTTACAAGACGCGTCCGTACCTTCGTTGGCAACGTTAGGTACTACCGCGGAAGACGTACTTTTACGGAAGAACGTGAAATGTTCGACACGTCACGTCGGGCAACAGAACGGCAAAGCAAATCGAGTTTCGATGCCCTATCGTGAGTAATATCACTTTCATTAGTGATTTGACATCATAACGGCATTTTAGGTAAAAATTATCATTTTGCCCTTCTACCCCTAATTTGGCGGAATTTCGCTGTAACTTCGTTATTTTGACCAGTATTCCATTTCAAAATTATCCCCACTATGTTTTTACCTCGTCAGGCATCTTTCAATGCAATGAGGCATAAAAACAAGCATAGGAACAAATTCTCAAACTTCCTAGATCAAAACAACAAGTTCTACTATAACTACCGAAAGAACTACGGAAACTAAAAACTAAGGACGAGTAAGAACTTACTCGGAGCTAAGGCAAAACTTTTGCGAGCTTCTCACTCTAAGTTTCGGCCAAGGTAGAGAGAAGAAAAGGTGTGAAGAATGAATGAAGAGTTCATGCCTTTATATAGGCAAAAATTGGGCTACTTTGGTAATTTTCACTTTCCAAGTTTTGTAATTTTTCCTTTCTTTTCAACCATGTAAAATCAAGCTGAAATGTGGTAAATTCTTGTCCATGGCTGCCTTGGTCGACATAAGGGAGGTGATGTGGCATCAAACCATTGGTCCAAGAATGGTGACTTAAGCTTACTTTATGCCCTGGCCCGATAGAATTTCCCCGATCGGTGTCCGTTTCGCGTAGTCTCTAAATTCGAATTCATAACTTTGAAGATCTTCTCTTCCTCATCAATAATATCTAATTTAACTTAGATTCCAGTCCCTTACATGGTCCCGACGGTCAGCTTGAAGTTTTTCGAAAAACGTGTCCGGCAAGCGTCCGATTCGAAAATCGTTTTCGGAATCATCAACCTCTCGGACAAAAATTCACCGATTCCAAATATGTCCATATAATCATAAACTCATCTCCGGATGTTGAGTTATAATTTATTTTCTTCAGATCCAAAATGTGACTATCTCGCATTTTTCCCTATTTCGTCTTATTAGGTAAATGTGCTACCGACCTCGGAATAAACTTAGGAAGAGGTCACTTGAAGGTAAAAACTCACTGATCAATATTTTACCTTGACTTTGGAATTCCTATTCCTGGTTCTCTAGATAGGATCCGTTTTCTATTTATTCATTTACTATTCACTAACTTTAATTATATTATATAATAATACAACTTTACCATAACATTAAAATTTGTTTCTCTCTCCTTTTTCTTTCAAATTTTCGGATGGCATCTTATTATTTTTATTTTATTTTTATTTAATTTTTATTTAATTTTATTTATTTATTCCAATTTTTTCCAAAAATTCCACAAAATCACCTAATTGGTCCATTCTTGCAGTTAGGCTTAAAAATACCTAAACTCACTTATTTTTCACAAAATTCTCCAATTAATTACTAAATATGTTCTTACTAATTTTAAGCCAAAAACCACTAATTTTAGGGTTTTACAAAATTACTTATGAATTTCCTTTACTTATGCTTAAGTAATTAGCCGTAAATTACTTAACTACTTTATTATCACTAGTTGATAATTTTATTAATTAAAATGCCTCATTACCTCATAATTCTAGCACGACATTTCTGTTTTCATGTATTCCGCATTATTCTAGAATTTGAGAGGGTATTATGGTCATTACAATGCTTTTTGAGCATTCTTATTCAGTTTCTCCTCGCTTATAATTTATTAAATTATCACAATTAGAGATAATATACTCTCCTAACTCAAATAATTATTTCATTGCCTTTTAGGATTTTTCACAATTGTCCTAAGTCATTTTGCATACCAGGGGTATTTTGGTCATTTGACACTTTGGCCCTTAAATTCTCTAATTTCCTACAGAACTCATCCTAGAAAAATAGGCTATAATAACACAAGTCTTGCAACAATAATTTCACTTATCGTAAATAGCCAATTTATTTACCAAAATGTAATATTTCGGATAAATAAATATACGGGTATTACATCTAACCAGAGGATAAGTTTTTTCATTAAATTTCCACCCAGAGACAAATAATAATATTGAAATCACGAGTTCCTTTTCCACGGGATCAAGTAACTTGCAAAAGGCGAGCATAAAAGAATTAAATTTCAAAGCTAGAAAGAGTGTGTGTAAAATGTATTGAACTGAAGAACTTGAAGATATGTTTTCCTGAGCAACAATTGTAATATCAATAGTGGTATTTTTGAAGGGCAAGATCCTGCTACAGTGGACAACGAGTTTGAGATGTTGTAAGTGGGAGAGTATGGTGGCTGAAAACTGTTAAATATGAAATGAGAGAGTTAAGTTTCTGTTAAAAGCCACAGAGTTGGACCATTTTTTCCTTCTAAATCTTTCCACTGTAAGGCCATATCTCTCCTCTCTCTTTCACTCATTCCTTATTATCCTCTTCTTCCCCAACATTAAATGGTTCATTGTAGCTTCCCCTATAGATATAAGAAAATGAGGAGCAGTGCCTACACGAGGAGCATCTTTCATCACATTGTTGTTTTCTATATATGCAGATACGTTTGTAAGGATGGACTCCCCTATTTTAGTAATAGAAAACAGAGCTATTTTGAGGCATTTCTCATATCGTATTCAAAATTTAATAGGACATACAGTACTCAGGAAAGATTCGACAGAGTGGAGCTTGTATCGGTGAAACTAAGCACCTCAAGGCATTTGTATATAATAAGCTCCTAGCCCCTCCACGTTGTTTCCATAGGTCAGAGACACCAACTCATTGAGTCGAATCAATATCAACGTAACCATATCATGGTTGTTGTTGACACCGGTGGTTGTCTAATCCGCCGCCATCATGAGATGCACCAATCTCAGGCCCTCAAAATCCTCTAAATCGTCGTTGCAAAGATATATATGTTTGCTCTTTATGATGGAATCACGGTATGGAAGGCAGCTTTTCTGAACAATGAAAATTTAGTATGCAATGCACCTTTATATAATACCATTATGGTCCTATTTATAAGTCTATTTTGACCAAATCTCATATACCAAGGAAAGGTAGTTAACTCAATGATTATGAGGTAAATTTTTAACTTTACCCTAATTTATAATTGAGTATTTTTCAACTGTTTCTTCTATCTCTATCTTTACGGGTACAATTAATATGGGTAAAATTATAAAAATCTCATTTATTACATGAAATTACACTTATAAATAGGACCAATTTTTTTTGATCAAAATATACTTATAAATAGAATCAAAAGTGGTACAAATTTATGAGAATTAGGATTTGTATGTGTTGAGGGCAATGGAGACAAAAATTCAAACTACCTAATGACGTTGTGGCAGATATTGGGCATGTTTGGAACAACTTATAGAGGAGACTTATGGGCTTAATTACTGTTTCAAAAGGACTTATAGGAGTTTTTTGCAATTTTTTTGTTTGGCTACAAAATTATCCCAAAAGGACTTATGGGCTGAATTGGACTTATTTGACAAGCTCAGATTTGCAACTTATCCCAACTTATCAACAGCTCCTTATATCATATATCCAAAAAAAAAAAAAAACAGGTACTTTTCTCTCTCCACAAATGCCCACCTGTAATATTTATTTGATCAAATTATGTATTTTAGTATTGTCAAATTTTATAATTTAGCATTTTTCATATTTTTGGTAATTTTGATTGCAAAAATTTTATAATTTAGCATTTTTCATATTTTTGGTAATTTTGATTTTAATTTTAATTTTTTTCTTATAATTATCTCAAAAGTCACTTATCCATAAGTCATTCCAAACAAGTTTGTACCCAATCGGACTTTTCCATAAGCTACTTATACAACCACTCATCCAAACATAAATCACGTTTTATAATCGGACTTATATCGGATTTATACCCAATCAGACTTTTCCAAAAGTCCGATTGCCCACCGGTCTCCCAAACAAGCTCATTGACTCCATGCCTAAGATTGAACGCGTACATAGGGAAAGGGTTGCAATCATGGGAAGTTAAACACTGCTAATTAATGCGCTTCATCTACCAGATATTTGACCAATGGCATTGTTACTCTATGCATGGGAATAGACTAAAAAGGTGGGAACTATAGTTTTATTAAATGGTGCCACGTGGAATGAGTTTTTTTTTTTTTTTTTTTTTTTTTAACCCAATAGGATATATTAGAAGGCTGACCATCTTTGCTCGATATTAATGAGGACGCAAGTTGGCTAACTTAAATCAAGTTTGGATTAACTTTATTTACGAGGTAAGTATGTAAGATGAGTTTTGTCTCGGCTTGTAGAAAATAGTTTCTGAAACCTAGGTTTTGGTGGTTTCCAAACACCCCGAAACAAGTGAATTCTTAAACATGATGCCATGTATGACATGCCATCTAATGACCAATTGCTCTGATGAAATCGTCAAATGTGAGGATACCATGACCAATAGCTGTTAAGGTTTAGAGGGATATATTTGATGATCTGCATACACTGTATATTTAGGGAAAAAGATTACTTTTTTAGTACATGGGAACATAAAAAATAACATATATATATATATATATATATATATATATATCAATCCAAACAACGTTTCGTAAATCTAATTTACACATGATGATCTGACCAAGAAATTAAGAGAAAAAAACAGTACATTCATGACATGAATTTAGCATAAATATAAATCAGAGCTTCGTGCAATCTACAAGCTTAAAGGAAACCAACTTCTTAATATCAAAACCCACCAAGAAATTAATCTGTGATTGCCAAACACAGCACCATCTGAAAATGTGGCAAAAGCAAAGCAAAAAGCATCCCCAGAAACTTTAGCGAAGGTGTTAAGTGAACTAAACCTAAAGAGGCCCAAGTTGTGCCACATTGGTGCCATATATGTTTTGGTTGGGCATACCAACCGTCAAATTATCCCAGGTAGAATTGGGCAGCCTCATTAGTCAATAGCCCAAATCCAGGGTCTTAAATAAAATTCTCCATCTTTTTTTTTTTACATATTATATCTTATATCTAGTTCGGGGTTCGTAGCTGCCTCTTTGAATATATATGTCTCCTCTGAGACTCAAACTCAAGATCAAGAGAGATCTAGCGAGACCTTACACTGTTAGACCAACTCTATGTTAGTAAATAAAATTGTCTCTAGCAGAAATGTAGTTATTTACTAACAAAATTATATATCAGTAAACCACCAAACCATAAGTGCATATGTTAATATAAAATATAAAATTTATTTTTTAATTATATCATACTTACAAGTTATACATTTTACATCTTATTTTTTATATGCCATGATGTGTATGAAATTATGTCTTTTTTTTTTCTTTTTTCTTTTTTTATAAATAAATTTGTTGAAACTTATAGACGTATACTTCAGAAATCCAAATTGCAACTTTATCTGGATATTTCATAGAGTTTTATGCAAATTTGCTTTCATTTTTTTCTAAATATTTCTTCACATATTTCAATAAGGGTTACATATTTAATAGTATTATTATAGTTTATGAAAAAACAATTTATTAGTTTATTTAGTTTTTAAATATGCATTTAATTTATTTTAAAAAAAAAAATGTGCACAAAAAACAATTTATTATTTCGCTCTTGCACATATTTAGTTTTTAAATATGCATTTAATTTATTTTAAAAAATGTGCGATAAAATGGGATGTTTGAGCTTACAAATCATTAGAATTTAGAAGGACGACGTACAGAGAGATTGAAAAACAAGAAGAAGAAGTCGTGAAAGACATAGAGAATGAGGATGGAGACTTGAAAAGGAAAAGAGGGAAAATGTAATAAAAAAATTTGTATTAGATTAAATTTTTTATAAAAAAAATCAGAACTTTTTTGGACTTTTGGGGGGGGCCATGGTCCCCCCTTGTCATTGAAAAGATCCGCCATTCGCGCTTTGGACTTGTGGGGATTTTTTTTTTCTTAATGTTTGTTTGAGAAGTTGTTTCAATCAGACTTATAGACCAAAAGTTACTTATTTGAAAAGTTACTTTAGGGAGTTTTTGAGCTCCTTTTCAGATCCTAAAATATTTTTCAAGATCATAAGATATTTTTTTAGTACCGTTCAATATCCTGAAGTATATTTTTAATACAATTCATTACCCTAAAAAATATTTTAGGGTACAGACTGTTACTAAAAATAATTTTTTCAAGATCATGAGGTTTTTTTAGTATCATGAAGTATATTTTTAGTACCATTCAATACCCCTAAAAAATATTTTAGGGTATTGACTGGTACCAAAAACAATTTTTTTGAGATCCTAAAATAATTTTTCAAGATCATGAAGTATTTTTTTAGTACCGTTCAATATTCTGAAGTATATTTTTAGTATCAGTTAGTACCCTAAAAAATATGTCAGATTGACTATAAGTTTAAATCAAAAAAGTTACTTATGTTACCGCCAATCCAAACATAAATCATTTTCACAATCTGAGTTTTACCCAATCTGAACTTTTCATAAGTCAAATTAGCTATAAGTCATTTTTCCCACCGTATCTCAAATTATCTTTTACTTTAGTCCGATTCAATTTTTTTACTAAAATAGTCTCTTTATCTTAATTAAACTAATAAAGAGATCTTAATCTATAAATATTTTCAGGACATGCACTAGCTTCAATGAAATCATAGAAACATGCTAAAGTAGGAAGTAACCATATTGTCTTTATTTATCATAATACCTCCGTTGGTTTTTTATATATATATATATATTCCAATCTCATGATTGGCAACTTTGTTTGAATGTTGTTCCTATTATATATCTATCACAAGAAAACTAAGCAAGTATGGATTAATTAGCGCGCATTTCCCATTAGGAAATCCAATAAAAAACGGTGTGTGTGTAAGGTTGTATTGCGTTAAGTACACATTACATTTAAATTGCAAAATAAAGGAAGTAATTAATTAGTACATGTAAATTCTTCTTCACACTTTATGTTATTTCTCAAACTTCTGCATGTGCATAATTGTTACTTCCTGCATCGAACAATATCTACTCCTTTCATGAAAGATTTTAGTTTCATGCAAATTTTCCAACCTAATAGAAATCTTACAGAAGCCTACTTGATGAAGAGAATATTTACTTGGAATGGAAATAAAGGAGTCAGTGGATAGACCATCCATCGCTTCAAATCTTTGCTTTCCACTTTTTCATGAGAATGAAGAAGCTGCTAAGGTTTGGCTGTGGTTATCTTGTGATGATGGACAATCCATTGCTTCAACTCTTTGCTCCACACTTTGGTGTGATTTTGTAGAAGAATCAATGGTTTGACTACTTTCAACTGATTGTATCTCAAAGGCATTGAATCTTGCATCTTTGCCACTCTGCCGATGATTGATTACCAGCGCTTGGATCGGCAACTTTCCTTCAAGCATGCCAACAACCGAAGACATGGATGGCCTTAGAGTTGGAGATGGGTTACAACATAGGAGTGCCACCTCCAACATTATCATGGCTTCATGTGATGAGTAGCTTGAACCCAAATTTGGATCCACCAGCTCAATAAGATTTCCTTGCTCTTGAAGAACATAGGCCTTCAATTACATCAAAGTATGTAGTCATTACAAATTCAATCAAACTATTAATTTATGAAGAATATCAAACACCACTTATATTTGCTAAGTGTAAGAAATTTAACTAACCCAATCAAGAAGATAAACAAACTCCTCTTTTGGCCTATAACTTGCATTGCTTTTTCCACTAACAATTTCTAATGCAACAACACCAAAGCTGTAAACATCTGCTTTATTAGTCAAGTATCCTCGCATTGCATATTCAGGAGCCATATAACCACTGATAAGATAACATATAATGTTAATAGTCAAGTCACAAGACAAGGTAGGTGTAAACCAAGTCTAAGAAGAAAAAACCTATTAATACTCCTTATTTGCAAGCATTTTAGATGGTTGGTGGATTAGCACCTCAGATCATATTTACCTCCGAAAAGTGGAAAATGATATAGGGAAAAAATGTATCAGAGTACTCACATTGTTCCAGCTATTCTTGTGCTAATATGAGTATTCTCATCTTCGTCAAGCTTGGCTAAGCCAAAGTCTGAGATCTTGGCATTCAAATCCTTATCAAGTAAGACATTTGTTGCCTTAATATCCCTATGCACAATTTTCAACCTTGATTCCTCATGAAGATAGGCTAACCCTCTTGCTATGCCTACACATATTTTCATTCTTGTAGGCCACCCAAGGGTATCTTTCGTCCTTGGCCACCTAACATTAATATAAATGACATCTCAACTTAAATAGAACTAAATTATAGAATATTTCTCACATCTTTACTATCAAGTCCTTCAATAAAATTTAAATGTGTGCAGAAAGTTGTTTCAAATGAGTATATAGGTTTGGATAAAAAAAGCTGAAAATAAATCATCTAAATTAGTCTTTAAAAGATAAAGATGTACTAAAAGTTTTTAACAAATAATTTATCACACGATTTTATATTTTCTACAGAAGTATCGTAAAACAGTAAAAGAGAGACAAAAAAAAACTAAAATACATACATAAAATCTATTTCATTTGTTTATATATTCAATCAATTTTAGCTTAAAATATAATACCATATATGGTAATTTTTTACTCAAGAATTCAAATAATCCTTACCAAAAAGAGCACCAGCAAGACTGTTGTTATGCATGTACTCATATATCAGCAACAACTGATTTCCTTCAACGCAACAACCAAAAAGCGTTACAAGGTTTGGGTGTTGCAAAGCCGATATCATTCCAACTTCATTAACAAATTCACGATTCCCTTGCTTTGATTTGGAGGAAAGCTGCTTCACAGCTATGACAACACCATCTGATAGCACACCCTACGATTGAATCAATTTTTAAGTCTCAATATAGTTTCATAATCTTTCTTAAGCATAATCAATACATCCTAAAGATCTTTCTAAGTGTATTCAATTATTTAGTCTTTTGTTAGATATAAATACGTTATATTAATGGTTACCTTGTATATTCTAATAATAATAAAAAAAAAAGATTACCTTGTATACCGGTCCAAAACCTCCTTCACCAATCTTATTTTTTGGGGAAAAGTTGTTGGTGGCATCTTTGATTTGTTTTAAAGAGAAATAACCCGTTTTTAGATCTAAAAATTCTGCATAAAAAGAAGTTATTATAAATAAAAGTAAAATATAATGAAATTACAGGAAACGAGAGATAATTACATATATATGCAAAAATTATTATTTATTCATTTGAACTTGCTCATTAGAGTTTAGGCATATGAAAATCATGTTTTTTACTATATATTAGGGTTAAGTAGCAAATCTGCCTTGAAAGTATACACTTAAGAGTAATGTTGCCCTGGAAGTTTTTTCATATTCAATGTCACCCCGGAAGTGTTAAAACATAGTAATGTTGCACTTTTTTGTTAAAAAGTTAACGGTCAATATCAATTTTTAACGGTCAACGTTAGTTTTTTGACTGTATTGGGCCTCATTACTATGTTTTAAAACTTCTAGGGTAAACTTGAACTTGGAAAAACTTTCAGGGTAATATTGCTTCTTGGCGTATACTTCCGGGGCGGATTTGCTACTTAACTCACTATATTATACCAAATTATCACTAAATTTATCAGCTTTATTATTTTAGTTTTCGATCTTACGTTTATCTTTTGAATCTTTGCCACCTACAAAACCCATCTTTCGAAGAATGAATACTATTGATATGATGAGGAACACACATGATCCAACCACAATTGTAGCAATGGCTCCCGCAGAAATCCCAGGAATTTTGAAGTCTGCAAAACAAAGTAGTATCGCATATATGCTTCATAACAAAATCAAAATTGCCATCACTTAGGCTTAAGACAGAAAGAGATAGAACCAATAAATATGAGATTTGACTTACTTGGTGTGACTGATATAGCAGATATAAGAGGTCCATATACACCATAATCAGGAATAGAGGTAGTTCCTTTCCCAGCCCAGTATAAATGAATCTCCAAGGCGTTATCATTGACATCAACGTTAAAGTCTTTAACAATGCCCTTCCCAACGCCACCAGCTTCCTTCATAATGTTGAAGTCAGGCAAATATTTCCTACCCTGTCAAGATATACATACAAAAGTTTCAGCCTTTCACAACTTTTGCTAAACTACATAGCAAAAACATTGAAAGTGTGTTGATCATCGCATTATTGATCTTTCAAGAAGAGTGAGACAGATATTAATGAGATCAACTTAACATTTAAGTCTTACCATGAATATGACTTGTCTTTAATTCTTTATAATTATTCCCTCGTGTACTTTTTATAAGGATTCAAAATATTAGTTAAAAGCAACAAATGTGTTAAATATGTATTTTTCTTTCCATTTATTTATACCTTTGATAATTCAGGCTAGCTGCTGTAGCCTACGGCCAAATAGGGGCAGGCTTGTGCAACGTGCTCCTTGGGGGGCTGGTAGCCCACCAAGGTGGGGTGGCGGACTAGCCTTCCTATTAATTAATTTATTTTTTTTATAGAAAAAACTTATCACATATCCTTTTTGTTTTAAAAAAAAAAAACTTTCACTTCCTTCCTCTTTCAACCACTCACATCACACTCCCTTGCTTTTATAAGTTTGTGTTAGTCAGCCATTTTTACTCTATTTTTTCCCCCACTCACTCACATCACAAAACACATATAAACACCTCTCTTTTAAATTTAATAATAGTTAAATAAATAAATAAAATATGAAAATATAAGTGTAAAAAAAAGTATGAGAAAGTAGTTAAACACAACAACAAAGAAAAGGAGATAAGGGTATTTAGATTTCTTTTTTAAGGAAAATTGAAAAAAAAAAAAAAAACTAAAAAAGAATTTTAAACGAGCTAGTTTGCCATCCTGCGAACAACCCACTATAGCTCGTGGTTTGAAAGGGGTGGTGTTGGTGGGTATGGCCCGCAGTCCGTTTTATCATCTCTACATAAAGGATAATGAGTGAAAATTTATTGCAAAAATATAATGAGTAACATATATTTAATTAGAGTAAAAATAAAAAAGCTAGTCAAACTTTAAAAAACAAAAAATTGTTCCATATATGAAAGACCACCCTTATGAGAAAGAATATTCCTTATAAAAAGGACTGGAGGAAGTAACAATTTAGCCACCCATTGAAGAGACAGATAGACACAGCACACATCCCCCAATATTTATTTCTCTTCGACTCTATGGCTGCATGGCTATGGAGAGATCAGTCTTCTTTACCCAATCTTCACTTGGAAGAAATTAGATTTAACATACCCCCTTATGTTCTTAATATATAATCTATTTAGGGAGTTTATATTTGGCCAAAATACTCCCCCGGTACACAATATGTGATAAATCGATTTTTCTCTCTCACTTTTATCCTTATTGAAAAATGTGTTTGAAAATTTAATGAGTGAACATAATTAGAAATGGGCATTAATTACATAGATAAAATTGAAAAATAAGTAGTAATTATCTTATAAGTAACTTATATTTTGGACCAAGCAGTTCTTTTATAAGTGCTCTATATTGACTGGATGGGGTATAAGGCATATTTCTCATATTAGCCAATCTTTTTTTAATTTACTCTTATTGATGCTCTTTTAATAATAATTAAGAGAGGTGGAAGGAATTAAAGAAGATGATTAAGATGTTTTAGGAAAAAAAAACATGCCATATTAATTAACTTAACTACTTTTCTTAATCTAATCAAATAAGATAAATAGGTCTTGCATGAAGGATTGGAGGAAGTAGTAAGACTCACTTGAATTGAAACATCAAATATGCGCCTTCCAAGGCTGCTGAAATTTTTGTCATGAGAATACAAAATCTCAGCAAAGTATAGCTTGACATTGTAATTGCCATTAATCATACAGAGGCCATGATACTTGAGAGATACAAGGGAAATACGAGCTGTTTGATAGAAGCTTGGACCAGTAATATTGAGGGAAAATCTATTTGTTGCTATGAAATTATTAGCAGATCTTTTGGTGTATACCCCTGTGCTGCTGTAAGCCCATTTATTATCACTAGGAAAAAAGAATGAGATACCCGCAGGATAAGTGTCATCTTCATATTTATTCCCCTCATATTCAATTTCTGGTCCTCCACAATTTATGAATAATGAATTATCTGCATACATACACAGTGACAACCTTCAAAAATCACATCTATAAGAGAATCCAAACTATCAAATTCATCACATCATGATCTTCTCGTGTTGATTAAAATATGCATTATTATGCTAAAACTCATGAAAAGCATCATGATGTGTTTTTGTTGATATATTTGTTTTTATTGAAAATAAAATGCAATTAAAAGTGATATAATGTCATGGGAAACTCTCAAACTAAACATGCAAAAAAACATTGATGTACAAATTTTAAAGACTCACACTTAGGTTTTCCTTCACAAGGAAGGCCCCGAGATTCAATATGGTGAATTGAATCTCGGTTTAGCTTTAGGGTCGGGAGGACCACGGTTTTTTAATGATGTGTTTTTGTTGATATATTTGTTTTTATTGAAAATAAAATGCAATTAAAAGTGATATAATGTCATGGGAAACTCTCAAACTAAACATGCAAAAAAACATTGATGTACAAACGTCTGTAAGATGAATAAAAGTTACAACAAATAAATGAAAATGGTGTGGAATAATTTTAAAAGGACAGCTATAAGTATAAGCATAATCTTACGTGGTGTTTCTTTGAAGATGATAGGCTTGAGGCCAAGTTTCGTATGTGACACCAAAAAATGGCTTGGAGTTTAATGCATATATTATACCTTTAAGAAAAAGAAAAACTTTTTTTTTTTTTGGGAAAGGAGCTTACAAATTATTGTACTGACAAGCAGTTGCATCTGTCTCCGAGAAATTGTTGTAAGATAGATCACTGGAAGAAAATGTACTGTGAAATTACCCATGTAAAATTTTTTTCTAAAAAATTTATTTTAATTTTAAATATAAGTTCTCAATCCACTTTATCTTTCAAGTTTATAAAAAAAAAAAAAAAAAATATTCCTATTGATTGAACGTATTAAAGAAAACTTTTCCAATGGAGTAGTTTCTTTAGAAATGAGTAAGGGATGCATTAGGAAAATCAACCTAAATTTTCTTACAAATAATGAATTTAATTAGTTTCCTTAATCTCTATAAAATAATTATCTAGATTGTATATTTAGTACTGGATAGACAAACTAAGAAAAGGACTAGGGAGATGGGGTACCTATTTAGAAGGGTTGGTCAGGCTCTTCTGTAATTTATTTAAACTTTAAAAGCATATGGATAAAGCAATTAAAGGTGGGGAAGAAGTCTTGGCAGGTATTCGAAATAAATTATTTCATTAAGAAAATCTGGTTTGAATTGGCTTATAGATAGTTTAATCAAAAGTTGTGTCTAGAAGATTATACAGATAAAAATCTTAAATTGTAGCAGCTTAATTTTGTATATACGGCATATAAAACTTTCAAATTATAAATCACGTTATACAAAATTGATTAATTACAAATGATGACAGATTTAATGGTTAAAGAAGTTTTCTTATTATGATTTATGGTAATTAATTTCAAATAAAAATGGCATTGAACTATAGTCATGAGAAAGAAAATTAAAATTCAAAAAAAATTATACTAACAAATAATCATATTTGTCTTGCAGTATCCATTCAGGAATTTTTCCACTGAGAGAATTTTCAGTTAGAAACCTGCATGTATGATTGATAAATTAAAAAAGAGTAATTAAGAAATGAAGTTATAAATACTTATTACGTAGAATGCTCCCTTACATGTACGATGGCTGTAGTTTGATCAAGGCACTCAGATTGTTTGGGATTTCACCGATCAACTTGTTGAAGCTCAAATCTCTGCAATTAAACATGTGACACAAATATTGCTTCGTAAAAATAACTGAATTTGAATAAAGAGAAAATCATAGTACTAGCTTGTAATATATAATCAATAATATACGTAATAATCTCTAAATTAGGAATTAGATTATCAATTAAAGTTAAATTGAGGATATTTTTAAGAGTATTCTAGATTGACATTATATATATGAGTATGAAGCAACTTACAGAAAAGATAAGTTTTCCATTTTACCAATATAATTTGGAATGGAATCATGGATGGAGCAATTTCTCAACGTCCTGGGAATAAAACAGAGCATGAAAATTATACGCTTCATTGAAAATAGATCATTTAATTTGTAACAGATTTTCAGCTGATTGTTAGATTCTCAACTTACAAGTATGTTAATGATGTCAAATTTTCCAGATTAGGAAATCTCATTGTCGCTGGTCCATGCAAATCAGATATGATCCTGAATTAGATATAACAAAAAAATAAATAAAAAATCATCAACAATGGGAAAATATTATTATTTTAAAATTAAAATTCATAGCCATTGATTAATTTGCAAACGAATTATGAAGGAATGAACAAGTACACACAATATATTCAATTTTGTTAATTGAGATATAGCTGTAGGAATGGGGCCTTCCATAGATGTTCCTCTTAAATACCTGCCCAGAAAAGTATTTAGAAAATTAAAAATAGTAAACAAAATAAAGGAAATATATCAAAAAGGCAAAAAGCCTAGTCCATGTAACCTTTTTATGTGTTTGGATTAATTTAATTACTAGAATTAATTTTTTTTCATTTATTTACTTAGTCTAACATATATCTGAATAGGGATGTCCAAAAAACCCGGTCCGGGTCGACCTGGTCCCGACCCGGTCCGGCAACAAAAAAAATCAGTCCGAAACACTTTAACAGACCAGACCAGACTGGTATGCTCAGGTCGGACCCGACTTCGAGCCAAGGGCTCAAACCCCTTGGTCCGGTCCAAGTCGACCCGATAATAAATAATTAAATAAATTTTTTATATATATATATATATATATATATATATATATATATATATATATATATTACAACACACACAGTCACACACCAAGACCTTTTTTCTTTTCTTTTTTGCCAGAAAACACACAAGCAGCCTTGTTTTTGCTCGAAGAAAACTTCATATATTAGCATAACGCATAACAGCTATTACAAGATAGTAAAGAAAGCAGCTGAATACAAATACTGGAAATGATGACAGACTGAAAAGGCAAGCCCAAAAACACACAAGCAGTCTTTGGATGCAATAAATTGAACAACGTGACAAAAAAATTAATCTTCCATAAAGATCAAAACCTCAAAACACAGAAGGAGAGTTTTATAGCTTTGATTGCAACCAACTTACCTTAGATCTGGGAATGTAGTTGACGGCGGGGCAAAAAGGAAGAAGATGGAGAAGTGAGAGCGAGGCATCGAGGAGTGAGAGCGGTAGAGAAATGACGGCAAGGCATCGAGGAAGACGAAGACTCGAAGAGTGGGTTTTTGGTTGCATAGTTGCACCACCACCTTCGACAGCCACATCCGCCGAGGCTTCGAGGAGTGAGAAAGAGAAGAGAGAAAGCGAGACATGAGAATAAGGAAAGAGAGAGCAAGGGATGGGAGAGATGAGACTTGAGCTACAGTGAGGGATTGAGGAGGTTACGTTTTTTAGGGGAGGGGAGTCAGCCATGTGATCTAACAGGAAAGGCAAAAAAAAAAAAAGACCTGGACTAGTCCAGGCAGTCCGCTGGGCTGGTCCAGTCCAGCCAGAGCTCGGGCTGGCTTGTCCAACCTGAGGTTCTATTTAGATCAGACCTCGGGTTGGGGTCAAGCTTGGTTTGGTCTGACCCATGGACATGCCTATATCTGATTAGTTCAATTTTATTTCTTATTTTCACTCCATATCAATCACTCCCACCCTAATACTCTTTTCTCCCACTACCATTGAACGTTAAACTAGTTAAACAGCTGATTACATTATGTAACATCCCATCTTTTTCTAGGTTACATATAGCATATGTAGACGAATTTTTTGGTCTTAAATATAAGTCCACTTACAAGTTATTAATAACTGTTTTCTAACTTTATCCTTATTTAATTCTTGTTGAAAATAAAAAGAGACGTGAGAAAAATTGATAATACAGAAAGAAAGAATTTTAATAAGGGTAAATTTAGAAAATTTTATCAATTTAAAACTCATTTAATGATTTAACTGTTATGCCTTGATATGTAAGAATTAATTGAAATAGACTTATAAGGATCAAAATGATATATTAAACTCACATGCGATAAACTTCGGTCCAATTCCCAATAAAATTGGGTAATTTCCCTGTTATGTTACTCCCATCTAAAGAACTGCAAAAATGTTAGGGGAGAGATTTTATAATTTAAAAAAATATCAACTCAACATCACATTGAAAGGAATGACTAATATATTATACTACTCACATAGATTCTAGTTTCTTCATATTGCCAAAACTTTCGGGTATTGTTCCTGAGAAGTTATTTCCAGAAAGATACCTGAAAATTTTGAATTATATTCTCACAAATAGAAAACACATCCAAAAGCAATATGAAAACTTGTCTATAACAAGACGATAACTAATTAATAAGATAAAAGAAAATCATTTATACATAAAATATTCTTACAGCATGCGTAATTCCTTCAATTTTCCAAGACTAGAAGGAAGAGTTCCTTCTAGCAGATTATCTCTCAAAAATCTGCAAAAAATACCAAAACTATAAAACCATTTCTCAATACAACAACTACTTTTAGAAACTATAAGTGTAATGATTTACACTCACAACTCCTCCAAAGTTGTAATTTCACCCATTTCCTTTGGAATTGGACCAGAGATTAGGTTACCCGAAAGGTCTCTGAAACATAATTTTAAAAGATGAATAATGCATATGGTCAAATAGTTCAAGTGTGTAAAGACACATGCATGCAAATTAACATAGACTAAGAAAACAACCATATTCATTCACAACTTTTTCATCACTTACAATGCAACAAGAGGGAGTCTAGCAAAGCTCCTTGGGATTGATCCATTTAGGTAATTCTTAGACAAATCACTGTGACGTATAAAGTTACATTTTAGATCACAAATCCCACATTCCAAACAAGCATACATACACATATATATACTCATCTATATTATTATATATTCTAACATAGATTAATAATAGAACAAAATAATTTCATTACTTACAGTTGTTGCATATGGATTAGGTATCCAAATTCACTTGGTAAAAATCCAGATAGATTGAGACCTGTCAACACACTGTTGTAAAAAGAAAACATATCATTAATAAACTATTTACATATAAAGAGCTAAATTTTAAATTAAATTATGTTATAATAACACAAATATTTGTTTGAATATTAATTTTGTTTCGATGCGGCAAAACCTTACTATGAATATTTGACCTAAACCCAACTTAATCCATGTTAGAGCTTGATTTGGACCAAAATTTAAAGGAGTTACGTTGTACTTACATATGTGTAACATGACAAACTTTTCCATTTGAGAAACTGCAATTGCATGTTACATTCCTTTTGATGAGGTCTTCATTAATGGTTTCATTTTTGAAGCATCCATCAATACAAGAACGTGGGGTCACGCTCCAATTCAAGTCCTCTATCCTCGATGATATTGTTTTTAAAACTTCCACTGTATCAAACAAAAATTAGTTTTTTTTTTTTTAATGAAAAAATAAACCTTATTTATAAAGCAATGTCAAATTACTTCGCGTGGCCCAGTTTGTTTAACTTTCAGCCACATAAATATTGACATTAATATTGATGAACTTGAAATTAAATTTAAAAGCTTAATTCGTAGAAAATATCTAAATTGTTTTTTATCCTCATTTCGACGAAGAAATGTCTTCTTATATATCCAGAAGTGCATCAGTATTGCTCAAATATGAGAGCATCAGTATTAATTAAAATTTAGCTTTTTATTCTCTTTCTTTTATAATGATATATATTTCAAAATATATACAAATATAACAAATAATTAATATAAATTTCAAGAATTTATTTGGTTTATTTTATTTAAAAAGGAAAGATTGATAAATGACTGTTAACAAATTTTATAAAATATAAATAAGACAAGACTGGTCAGAATACAATATATTCTACGCATCAAAATGAATCGGTGTTATGGAACAAAGAGAGAACGAGTTTGAAATTTAATTATATTTTATATATTTATTTCGGTTTCCTCAGTATGAAGATTAATATCATTTAGAAATTATAAAAATAATATAAATTAAGCTAATTAAATATATATTAATACATAATAAGTAATTGATAAAAAAAAAATCTATCATATTCTATGCATGTAAAAAGATGATGCTTTATTCATATAATAGCTAACAAGTTCGCTAAAAAAACTCATTTTAGATATAATTTATCTATATATAATATAAAAATTTAAAAGTCACATATATAAAAAAATATTATTATTGTTTACTTATTTCTTTGAATGGAGAAGAAGTTTTTAATATGTTTTTAAAATTAAAGGAGTATATAAATTGAATATTAGCATAAAATTAAAGGACTCAAATCCAGTAAAAAGGAATAAATAAAACTATAAGGTTGAGTAAGAAACCTTCATCCTCTGGAATGAGTTGAGCATTGGATTCATAGCCGATGAAAGCATTCAAAGCGAAGCATCCAAAGATGAGGAGGTAGAAAGGTTTATAGCTTGAAATCCCAAACTCCATTTATATTGTTTGCAGTTGTAGAAAATGACTTTGAGAAGGAGAGTGAAGGAAGAAGAAGGAGAAGCAGAATGAGACGATAACATTATTTAAGAGAAAAGAAGAATGCATGATTTATAAACTGATTGAATCAATCACTGTTTCCTGGTTCAATGATTAAATCAATGTCAATTTTGTTATTCTCAATAAAAGTGAGATATTGTTAAGTTTATATTTGAAAATAATATAATTATAAATATAGATACGTACACAGATGGTTAACCAAAAAGTTCTTAAATATTTTGAAATATAAATATGAAATGTTTGTTCACGTACCAGGAAAAATATTATGGAGATTAACAACAACAACAAAAACTAACATTATAACGAATTTCACTAACTTCTTAATTAAATATGAGTCAAAACACCCTTTCTCACAAACAACAATTAACTATGATGATTTACCAAACATGATTAACGTGTGATAATAGGAAAACCTTTTTCTTTTCAAAAACTTACATATCGAAGTCCAGGCCACAAATTCCGCCCACAAACCCACTACAAGAATCCATTACTTTGGACACAATTAACAAACAGTAGAAAATATAACTCACGAGTTTTACAACAATAAACTCCACTATAAAGGGTCGACAAAAAAAATTCCACACAAGATATGATTGTGGATCCACCAAAATTATCAGAGTATATAAAATAAGGCCTCCAACAAAATAATAGTTAAAACATCAGTTTGAAACAATTATCCAAACATTAGATATGATATTTCAAAAATATGAGGGTCTTAGATTGACATTATAATAATAAAAACAACACAATACCAAAAGAGGCCTACAAAGCTTACAAATCTTATGCCTCTTGGTGTTTCCCTTGGTCTCTAGTAAAATTAGAGGTCTCCATTGAAAAATATTAATAATCAAAGAGTGAGACATAAAGTCTCAATAACCAAAATTAATTTATAAAATATACAGGAAATGATTGCAAATCAGAGAAGCAGGTTTGACTAATATAATAATTATAAGATTCTCAGTAAGTAAATAATACATAATAATTACAATTATCAAAACCATCCCAACTCATCCATCTTGCTCCTCCTTATATCTTATGAATGCGGTACATCTTATCAGTACTAGTATACCCAACCAAATGTTAGCTAGTCACTTCAAGAATATTATCCCCTCCCATGTCACCACCAATATACTGTAATATGGAGGTGTCCGCTCAAAACACTTAACTCAAAAATCTGGGCTAGGAATGAGAGAGTTGATGAGCACAATTTCACCATAATTATCTTTCACACAACTCAACATATCTCATCACAAATAAATAATATGTCACTATAATTTTCAAAAATATCTTACAAAATTATTATTCCATATATAACATCTCATTACAAACATCATCACTAACACAACAATAACAATGTCAATAAATAACTATCACTACAGAAAAAATCTTCATAATAATCCCACTCATATATATATAAGTTGGAAAATACACTACTTAACTGAAGTAATTTCATATTTAAACATCCACATAGTTTTTTAAAATACATACAAGTAGTACATATGAAAGTAAGGTTTTAAAAATACCTTATAGCCCAAAACAAGCATATAGAATAAATTAAGCATGTTACCTTAACTTCAAGCTTAACCTTAACTTGAAGGGCACAACACGAACAATCACGAGTCACAAGAAAACTCTATATTATCAATGTAGACACCCATCAACCACAAATAATAATAATAATAAATAAATAAATATTTATATAATTTTACTCCCAAAAATCCAATTTCTTCTACACCCATTATCTTCAACATCTAATTTTCTCAACAATCCAAGATCATAGATAACTTCTTATGAGCCCAAATTTCTTGTTAAAATTTTTAGATAACCTCCATGCCATGTCCTCACATCAATCACTCATTTTTTATAAATTAAAGTTCGACACACCTATAATTATAAAATTATCAATATCAACATTCTAGACCAATTAAATCTCTTTTTTAACTTATATGAGCATAATCCAATTATGAAACAATTTTCTTCAAACCTTCATATAATCAAAATTATAACTTATAATTTCATATAATTTAAAATATACAAATTCTAATAATAATATATTATTATAATAAAACTGAAAATGACAGTTTGGGGTTTACATTTTAAAAATGACAGTTTAGTCCTTTAAATTTCATAAATAACAGTTTAGTCCTTCAAATTTCAAAATGACATCTTAGACCTACAAATTTTATAAGTAACATTTAGACCTACTAATTTCAAACATGATATTTTAGATGACAGTTTAGTATTTCAAATTTCAAAACTAAACCGATAAAAACTGCAATAATATCTTCATTAACACAAATAAATTATTAAATGCACATTTAATAGGTAAAAATATCTTATAAGATATAAAATCCTAAACCTTTTTAAATAGGAAATTGATTTTACATTCCTCCAACAACCATTTAACAAATCTAAGTAGATTAAAATTAACTATTAATCATGCAACACATACATATAGTCATCTATTGTTAAAACTCAATCTTTCTAAAATTCTAACCCCAAAAGTTTCACTAACCAACACAATATTATCCTTGTTAGAAAGAGAAAAATATATAGAATAACTTTGATATAGGAAGTTTGTTGAAAAAATAGTTAATTTAGTTATCTAAATGATCTTATTAACTTACTTTAGATCTGAAACTGTGGAGAAACTGCTCCGAAAACACGCCTGTGAACTCTCAACGCTGGAACGAAAATTTGTGCCCGCACAAATAACGGACAGTAGTGTGGGTATTTAATATCCCCACAGTACTTTTGGGAACGTGAGGGGTGAGGTATTTACTATTTAGCCCACCTTGCACAAGTGCGCCCTTTTTGACAAAAGGGGCAGGTTGTCTCGCACCATTCCCCACCCCCTTTCCCCTTTATATTTTTTTCACGACCGCGAAAATTATTATAAAGGACTCAATTATTCTCATTTTTTAATTAATTAGCACTAAATAAGTGGGGTTCAAAAATTTTAATTAATTATTCTTGCTCTTTTATCTTACATCTTATCTTTGTTAAAAAAATTTATAACTTAACTTTTTCATTTTTTTGAAAAAAATCTAACTCTAAATTTTTTTTCTACCCTACTCTCCAAATATCTCTTACCAATCAACCCTCCCCTTAAGTTAAGCTCATTATTTAGCTTCAAGAGGATAGCAATTTCCAACACATTCATTGGTTCTGACAGTGATGAAGTTGTTCGCCACTAAAGTTTCTATTGGCCTTGAAACACACAATTTTTGTATAAGTTAAGAACTACTCTCTCTATTTCTTATTATAAGGTATCAACTAATAATTATATTTGATCATTTTTATAAGACATTTGCTTATTTTGAAAGCGTATTAATTATTTTTCCATGTATGCCCATAATTAATAAAAGTAGTGGGTGAGAGTAACAATTAATATAATATTAGAGTTCAATACAATTAGTATGGGTAATATTGGAAACTATTTAAATTGTAGAACAATTTTATTGACTTTAACTGTTTTTATTGGTTTATAAGAATTGTTAGTTTATACCTTATAATAAAAACTAGATGAGGTACTTGAAAAAACTCATTTAGGTTAATATAGTTTGCCTGAGATTATACGCAAGTTCCTCCAATTTCAAAGGTTCTGAAAATCAGAATAATTTAAGAGCAATTGTGAAAAGAGAAAGAAATTAAAGGTGAGGGAAAATGACTTTGAGAAGGAGAGTGAAGGAAGAAGAAGGGGAAGCAGAATGAGACGATCACATAATCCAAGAGAAAAGAAGAATGCATCAGTTATAAACTGATTGAATCAATCACTGTTTCTTGCTTCAGTGATTAAATTAAGGTCAATTTTGTTATTCTTAATAAAAGTAAGATATTGTTAATTTTATATTTGAAAATAATATAATTATAAATATAAATACTTACATACATGAGATGGTTATCAAAAAAACTTCTTAAATATGTTGAAATATAACTATGTACCAGGAAAAATATTATGGAAATTAACAACAACAACAAAAAACTAACAGATCATAACAAATCTCACTAACTTCTTAAATATTATTGAAAAGACCATTTTCACAAACAACAATTAACTATAATGATTTACCAAACATGATTAATGAGTAATAATAGAAAAACCATTTTCTCTTAAAAAAATATACATTGAAGTCGTGACATAAATTTCGCCCACAAACCCATTACAAAAATCCATCACTTTGGGCACAATTAACAAACAGTAGAAAACATAGTTCACGAATTTTACAACACTAAACTCCATAACAAAGGCTGACACAAAACAATTTTCACACAATATATAATTGTGGATTGACCAAAATTATCGGAGTATATAAACTAAGGCCTCCAGCCCAACAGTAGTTAAATCGTCACTCTGAAACAATTATCCAAATATTAGATATAGTATTTTAAAAACATGAGGGCCCTATATTGACAATATAATAATTAAAACAACACCAATACCAAAAGAGACCTATAAAGATTACAACTTCTATGTCTCTAGCTGCTTCCTTTGGCTTCTAGTAAAATTAGAGGTTTCGCCTGAAAAATATTAATAATAGCAGGGTGAGACATAAAGTTCTAGTAACCAAAATTAATTTATAAAATATGCTGGAAATGATTGCAAGTCAGAAAAACATATTTAGCTAATAATAATAATCATAATCATAATCATAAGATTCTCAATAATTAAATAATACATAATAATTGCAATTATCAAAACCATCCCCACCTATCCATCCTGTTCCTCCTTATATCTTCTGGATGTGCTACAACCTATCATTGCTAGTATACCTAGCCAAATGTTAGCTACTTACTTTAAGAATATTGTCCCCTCCAATGCCATCACCGATATACAGTAACAGGGAGGTGTCCGCCCAAAACACTCAATTCAAAATCCAGGTCAGAAATGAGAAAGCCGATAAGCACAATTTCATCATAAATCTCTTCCACACAACCCAGCATATCTCATCGATATAAACAATATGTTACTATAATTTTCAAAAACATATTACAGAATTATCATTCCATATACAACATCTTATTACAAATATCATCACTAACACAACAATAACAATCTCAATAAATAATATCACCACAAAAAATAATATTAATGATAATCCCACTTTTATATATATATATATACACACAAGTTGGAAAATACACTGCTTCATTAAAATAATTTCATATTCAAACATACATATAATTTTTTCAAAATACATACAAGTAGTACATATAAAAGTAAGATTTAGAAAACATGTTAGAGCCCAAAACAAATATATGGAATAAATTAACCACGGTTACCTCAATTCCAAACTTAATCTTAACTTGAAGGGCAAAACACGAACAATCACCAATCATAAGAAAATTCTACACACACAGTGTGTCAAAACTTAAAACTTTTATAAAATTTAACCCAAAAAATTTGACTAACCAACATAATATTATCTTTATTAGGAAGAAAAAACATGTAAAATAACTTTGGAAAATTTAATAAAAAATTAATTTAATTACTTATATGATATTATAAACTTACTTTAAATCTGAAACTGGAGAAAGTGCTCCGAAAACACGCCTGTGTACTCTGAACGCTTGAACGAAAGTTTGTGCGGGCACACGGATGACGGAATGGATGTGAAACTGGAGAAAATTTAATAAAAAAAATTAATTTAATAGGGGTGGGGTGAAACACGCCCGTCCTTTTTGACCAAAGAGGTAGGCTGTCCCCCACTATTTTTATATACGTATTATATTAATGTTGGATAAAATTTATAGGGAAAATTAGTACAGGTCCTAAGGACCAGAAATAATTATAATTAGATCTCTTAAAATCGTTAAATTACACAGAAGTTCTAGGAACTTTTTTGATATTATTTGTATTAACAACATGAAATGTCATATTTACAACAGAAAGTATTATATTTATAACAACATTTAAACACCTGATCATTTACAACAGAAAAAGCCATATTTACAACAGAAAGTGTCATATTTACAACAACATTTAAACACTTGGATTTTGAACGTATAAAGGTCATTTACAACAGAAAAATGCTAGATTTACAACAGGAAGTGCTATATTTACAACAAAATTTAAATTTAGCCATTTACAACAGAAAAAGACATATTTACAACAGGAAATGTTATATTTACAACAAAATTTAAAAACCTGGATTTTGTTTCCATATAAATAATATCAAAAAGGTCCCTAGGGACTTCGGTGTAATTTGGTGATTTTAAGGGATCTAATTATAATTATTTTTGGTCCTTGGGACCTACACGTAATTTTCCCAAATTTATAATATAAATTACACTATAAATTTTATCTTATATCTAACTAATTTTTAAATTAAATATCACAAAAAAATGGGGTTAAAAGATTTTAATTAATTATTCTTCCTATTTTATCTTACATCTTATCTTTATTAAAATTTTATAACTCAACTTCTTCATTTTTTTAAAAAAAAAGTTAACTATTTTTTTTTCAACCCTCCTCTCTGATCTAAATATCTCGTACCAAACAGCCCCTTAAGTTAAGCTAATTATTTAGCTTCAAGATGATAGCAATTCAAGAAACTTTAAGAAAAACTCTACAGGATTTCGTTGTTCCATAACAGATCCGTTCACATTGCATTTAATCCATCCATCTGGGGTCTAACACATTCATTAGTTTTGTGAACAGGGATGAAGTTGTTTACCACTAAAGTTTCTTGGGCTTGAAACACACAATTTTTGTACATGTTAAGAACTACTTGAAAAGACTCATTTAGGTTAATCTCGTCTGTCTGAGATATACGCAAATTCCTCCATTTCCAAAGCTTCTAAAAATCTGAATGATTTAAGAGCAATTGGGAAAAGAGAAAAAAAGGTGAGGGAAAAAAACGAAAAAGAAAAGTATTTTCAAGAAAAATGAAAAAATGGTTAAAAAATGACGAGTTTAACGCACTACAAAAAAACAGAGTTTCAGTGGCGACTTTAAATGTCGCCGCTGAAAATTAGACTTTCAGCGGTGACTTTTAATATCGCCGCCAAAAGTATCAGTGACAATCGTATCAGCAGCGACACTTTGTTGCCGCTGAAAAAAGGGGTATCGGCGACGACATTTATACTTTCAGCGGTGACTTTTGTCGCCGCCAAAAGTCTTGTTTTTTGTAGTGACAGATTTTGATTAAAATATAAAACTAAATATTTGAAGAAATTCAAAAAAGTTGGCAGTTTTAAAATTTGAGACATAATGTCAAAATTTTAGAGGAAAAAACCCGTATGCAAGTACTTGTACTTCTTTTTAATTTTTAATTTGGTACTTGTTTGTTTTACTCTTTTAGTTAAATGCTTTAATTTTGTTCTGTTAGTACCCCTTAACTTATGTACAAGAGCGAATAGTACTAATAGAGTTAAGTTGTAGGAACTACCAATGTTAACTAAGCAAAATGAGCGTTGAAAATATGATATTATTGAATACCAATAATGAGTACATATAGACGAGAAAAAGATAGATCTAGCTAACCCTAGATATTTTCTCTCAATAGTAATATCAGAGATATCAAACAAAAAAGCAATTTCAAAATAATAATCCGTAGAATCACGCTAACTTAATCAGGATCCTAATTAAAGATAATCAAATATTAATTATTATTAGTTAAGCCCATTTATTCTAAGCTCAGTTTTAATACTCTTCCTCAAGCTGGAGAATAGGTATTGGACATTCACAGCTTGCTTGTAAACTTGTTGAACTTGGGCTTCACAGGAGGCTTAGTCATCACATCTGCTATATATTTCCTCTAACGGTATATAAGCTAAGTCAATCACCTTAGCTTCAATATTTTCTTTAACAAAATGCCGATCAAGTTCAACATGTTTAGTATGATCATGTTGTACTGAATTATTTGCTATTTTGAGAGTTGCCATGCTATCACACCACATCTTGATTGGTGTAGTTGGTCCTAATCTTCAATTCTTTCAAAACACGCACAACCCACATTCCTTCAAAGATTCCTAATGTCCATGCTCTATATTTTGATTCTGCAGAGCTTTTTGACACTACAGGTTGTTATTGCTTCTCCAGGTCACTAGGTTTCCCCAGAAAAATATGCAATATCTTGTAGTTAAGCATTTATCATATATGGATCCAGCCCAATCTACATCAGTATAGACTTCTACACCATTCCTGGCACTCATTTATGTCCATCATTGTAGATTTCTACATTCACTTGTCTACCTACCAGGTGTATTCTTCAGGCACCTCAAAATATTCTTTACAGCTTTTATATGTTCTTTTTGAGGAATGCTAACAAATTGACTCACTACCCTTACTGTATAGGATATATCTGGTCTAATGTGAGATAAATATATCAGTTTTTCGATAAATCTTTGATATCTCTCCCTAGTCACTGACTTGCCATCTGCTTTAATCTCCAAATTACAATTGGATTCCATTAGAGTCTCTATAGTTCTTGCACCAAGCATCCCGGTTTCCTTGAGAAGATCCAAAGTATAATTTCACTGAGATACGCTAACGCCTGTGGATAATCTTGTTGCAACTTCCAACCCAAGAAAATACCTCAGATTTTTTAGATCTCTTACTTCAAATTTTGGAGCAAGCTTATTTTTCAGCTTTGCAATCTCTTCTACATATTTCCCTGTCACAACTATGTCATCCACATTGACAATTAAAATAGTAATCTTATGATTAGAGTTTCTAATAAACAATGTACGATCACCTTGACATTGTTTATACCCAAAACTCTTCACAGCACGTGTAAATCTCTCAAACTAGGCCCTTAGAGATTGTTTCAACCCATACAGTGACTTAAGTAGTTTACAAACCTTGTTAGAATTTTCTAGACTTTGCAACCCTAATGGCACTTACATGTACACCTCATCTTCCAAACTACCATATTTAGAAAAGCGTTCTTGATATCTAGCTGATGCAACGACCAATCTAGATTAGTTGCAAGAGAGAGTAAAACATTTATAGTATTGAATTTAGCCATAGAAGCAAATGTCTCTTGATAATCAACACCATAGGTTTACATGAATCCTTGAGCAACCAAACGTGCCTTATATTTTTAATACTACCATCCAGGATATATTTCTTTGTAAAAACCTACTTACTTCCTACAACAGGCTTCCTGTGTGGTACTTCCGTGATTTTCCAGGTTTTATTTTTGTCCAACGCTTTCAACTCTTCATCAATAGCCAATTTTCAGTTCTGATAATTCATAACCTCCTGAAATGACTTTGGAATTTCTTCCTTCTTAACAATAGTCACAAATGCTCTAATCTGTGGTGACAATTTTTCATAGGAAACATATCTCCCAATATGATGTCGAGTACGTACAACTCCTTTAAAGCAATAGGCAATTGTAGATCCTTAGAATAATATCAGGTTAAGTTTCATTACTTTGCCTTGGAGTAGTAATGTAATCTTCTTTGTTTGCTGCTTGTTCGTCTTGAGTTCTTGTTGTTTCTGTCTCTATTTCCATCACATGAGGTTCGGGATTAGGAGCAGGTGAGTTTGTAGAGATATGTTAAGTATGTTGGAGGTATATGGCTGAGTTTCAGAACTGTTTGTAGGAGTTTCAAAGGATGGAACATGATTTGAAGAACTATCTTGAGGTGTTGCAGCTGCTGGAAAAAGAGGTTGAGGACTCTTTGGATTTGCAGCTGTTGGGAGATGAAGTTGAGGGTTATTTGGACTAGGTTCATATTTTAAAAAAAAGGTACTAATTCTAGTGATGTTTTTAGATCATTTATCATAATTTATAAATCATATACTTTATCTTTTATAGGAAAATTAGCCATTCACTACCACTCTCCCCTTAAATGGATGATTTGGAATAGGATGGTAGTGTTTCATGATATCGCACATTTATTGTGATATATTCTTTTTTTGCGGCTAGAGAAAAACATTTGTATCCTTACTTTGTAGGAGAATAACCTAAAAATATATTTTATAGATCGAGAATCTAATTTTCCACCACTATCATCGAAAACAAAGGTTGTACACCCAAAAATACGTTTAGGAATAGAATTGACAAGCTGTAGGTTTGGAAAAACTTCTAAGAAGGATTGAATGAGTGTTTTAAAATTCAAAACCTTATAGGGAAATCTATTAATGAGATAGGCAGTTGTAAGAATTGCACCTCCTCAAAAACTGTTTGGAACAATATTTTCAAGTAAAAGTTGTAACATCCCATTTTAGAAGCGATTTTTTTTTTCAATCAGAGTAGAACATTGGAGCGAATGAGTAACTGAACCATAATAAAACATTAACCATAATGTAATAGTAACGATACAGTCATCCTAGTATTCAAAAGTAAATACATAAACGGTAAATAAATCTCCGTCCCAAAGCCTACTCCAGCTGCTTGCCCCTATCACCAATCCTTGGTCCTCCCGACCCTGAAGCTACAGCTGAGATCCAATTCTCATTTGGATCTCAGGTAACGGTTAACCTTATGCTCAAATAAAACAGTATATGGACAATAGATAGTCATAACAATACAGCAGCATATCAATACATAAGCACAAAGCATATGCATGATCACTACAATGACATAACATAAGCACAAAGCAATATGTAAAGTCCCACAACATGTCTGCACATACCCAGTGCCACAATCACAACACGTGTCCTCAGCGCTAGGAAAAACTCATATGGTATTACCAATACTATAACCTGTGTAAACTGTATGTATAATTGACAACTCTAGACAAAGCCTCAGTCTATGAACGTATCTATCACATATATGTATATGAGCAACACAGAGTTAGGGTTACAGTACGCGTCCGTACCTTCGTGACGGTACTTCAGTACGTTTGACGGAAAACGGTACTTCTGACGGAAAACGGTATGTTTGACAGTGGTACGACAGCGGCACAACAGCGGTACGTGATCAAAGATATCCTATAAGGATAATATCGTATTTATCAATATTTAGCATCATAACAGGCATTTTAGGTACAAATTACCATTTTGCCCCTAGTTTGACTAATTGGCGAAATTTCGCCAGAACTTCGCTACTTTGACTCTAATCTTCCAACATTTTGCCATATCTCTTCCTCCAATATTTTTTTTTGAAATAAATATCATATTTATCCCTAAAACATGATATCTAAACTATCTTTGGCAAAATAAAGATCTACCTAGCATTTCTACTATAACTACCGAAAGAACTACTAAAGCTTAAGACTAAGGATCGAAGAAATTACCCAGGACTTTGCTACAACTTTCTCAGAGCTCTTCCTTCCTTCTCTACTCCAAGATTTCGAAATAGGCAAGAGGATTTGGTGTGAAAATGAAGTGAATGGAAAGGCCTATTTATAGGCAAAGCTTGGCTACTATTCACACTTTTTCAAATCAAATTTCAACCGTCGGATCTTGACTTTATTGCATGGCTCCATCTTGGCCCTTGATTGTGCTTGGCCGACCTCCCCCTCCTTTTTGAAGAAATTACATCATCAAAATGATGTCATCTAGTTGCTTTATGATCCTATACCGATAAAGCTCCCTGTTCGGTGTTCTAATTGCGTAATCTTAAACAATCTCAAAAATCTAACAACATAGCCTTGAAGGTCTATTCTTCATCTTTGGAAATATCTCGGTCAACTAAATTTTTGATTCCATTAAGGGTATTTTGTAGTCTGCTGAACATTTTCAGATAAACACTGTCGGTTACGGAAATGACTTCCGGTAACACCAACTTCTCGGGTAAAAATTCACTTGTTCATAATATGTCCCGATCTCGTAAAACCTAGTTCATGGTTTTCTAGATAGGATTTATTTTCCATTGGTTCTCATTTCTTCTATCTGCCCTTTTCCTTTTTCGTCTTATCTCTTAATCATTCCGCCGGTTTTAGAAATGACTTCGGAGATAGCCCACTCCGGGATAAAATTATACTTGTTTATAATAAGTCCTGATGTTAGATACTTAGTTCACCTATTTTGAGATAGGATTTAATTTCTATCGGTTCTCATTTATCCTATTTGCTTTTTCCACAAATATCTCATTTATATTATTATTTAATTAACAAATATCATGATATTATTTTCCAAAAATCCTTAACCCTTTTCACACTAAAATTTCGCCCCCCCTTTAATTTTGATTTATATTTATTTTTTAATTACTTTAATATTAGATTTAATTAGAAAGCTTAATTAGTGCCTTAATCCTATGATTAGCAATCTTTTAGGATTTAGGGTTTTCATTTACTTAATTTCATACATTTTTCTTAATCTTTTCCAATTAATTAGCAAGTATACTTTATGCTAATTTTAGCCATAAACATTTAATTAAAGGGTTTTACATAACTTACCTTGAATATTCTCTTGTTCAAGCTTAAACAATTAGCCATTAATTACTTAATTAATCACTTACTAATTGTTGATAATTTTCTTAATTAGGATTAATCATTTCCTCACAACTATTTCACTGACATTGGTATTTTATGTCCATGCATTATGTTAAAAATCATGGGGCCATTTAGGTTTCCAAAACAATATTAAATTTGCCCCTTATTATTTTCAAGGAAATAATTTATTAAATTGCTATAATTAAGGACAATATTCTCCCTAATTTTTAATAATTATTTAATTGCCCTCTAAGATTTATCATAATTTTCTCAGGCTATTTTATGACACATAATGTATTTCTAGCCTTTTGGCACCTTATTTCCTTTAATACCCATGGTATTTTCTTTAGCAAAATAAGATAATTATATACACTATTTGAGACCGCATACTCACCTATCAGAAATAGCCATTTATTTATCTCAATATAAGACTCCAGATAAACAAATATCCAGGTATTACAAAAGTGCACAGGCAACTTCTAAAAGTTGCATATTTTTCCATTCAACCACTTCATTTTATTATAGATTGTTGACACATGACGTTTGATGGTATATAACTTTTTCAACCAAACAATTTTAAAGACTTGAATTAATATATTCCCTTCTATTATCACTTCTCAAAATTTTGATAGAGGTGTTAGATTGGGTTTCAACAAAAGCGTGAAAAGTTTTAAAAATTGTTTAAACTTCATATTTTTCCTTCATTAAAAACAGCCATATAAGCTGAGTATGATCATTAATGAAAGTGACAAACCATATGGCCTTTCTATTTGTTTCTATCTTGGATGATCCCCAAACATCACTATGAATTAGTGTATATGGTGTAGTGGGAGTATACGTAGTAAGTAAATAGATGTTGCAGGTTTGTTTAGCAAAACAAGAAATATCACATTGAAAAGAGATACTTTTATTCAAAGATTCAGGAAATAGAATTTTCATATAATCAAAGCTTGGATGACCTAGTCTAAAATGCCATAACATGACGTCTTTTTGTGGTATCAATATTGAATTAAGGGGAGGGGAGGAAAATTTGATAAAAATATGAGGGTATAATAGTCAAAAAATTCCTCCCCTCTCCTCCCTCCCCTAACCTCACTTCAAACCAAACATTAGAAATTAAAAAACAAAACAAACGAAAAAGAAAAGCCATGAACCAAAGAAACTAAAATGGATAGATGTAGCAAAAAAAATGTTCCAATTAACTTGATATCAAATAAAATGTACATCTAGAACAAACTTAATCAAATGATCTTTCTTTAAAGGACGAAGAAAAGATATGAGGGAACCTGAAATAGCCATATATTTCTGGCTTAAGACATGCATGAAACATGTTTTGATGAATCAAATAGTAGGCCAAGTATACGCAAACAGCGGCCCACCAGGAATAGTTTGAGCTACACATTATAGGGTTTAGGTTAACTAAAAACTCAAGCTTCTAAAGTCCAAAAGATCATCCCTAATCCCTAAGGTGTAAATAACTGAAAATCAGCATCCACATTCAACTAACTGAATGTAAGAAGTAAAGGAAGACAAAAACTGCAATTTTTTAATGTTCATATTCTTCTGTATGCATCTTCTCCATGAATCAAACAAATATAAGCATGTTGTCTTACTTGGAGATTTCTTGCTTGTCTTTGCCGAACTTCTGCACCGCAGACACTGTATTATACCGTGCATATTTAATATCATCAAACCAGCTAAGATCAAAATTGTTACCCTTCACAAAGTTGGTATCTCTAAAATACCCTTTTTTTGTTTAAATAAGAAAGGAATGTTTCCATGTCCAATGAAAGCTTCTTTAAACCAACTGACTCCCTCTGTTTCACTTCTTTATGCTTTTCAACAGAAGCAATTCCAGGACTTAATTATCTCCTCGGATTAGCTTCGTTTGATTTCTCCCCTTGACTAAACAAATCATACAATCTCTTTGGCTCAGGTTTCTTCGTTTGCTCCCCCTCAACTACCTCCTCCTCCTCCTCTTCTATGAATTTTACTTTCCATTACCGGAGTTATTTGTGACTGAAAAGTACATGATAAAGTAAAATGAAAATTTTATCGTACTGTTATTGGACGAGTAATACTTTATGATAGTGAATGTTGGACTTTAAAGGGGTTACATAAGCACAAAGTGGGGGTAGCTGAGATGTGGATATGGGGTCATACAAGGAAAGGAAAGATAAGGTACATATGTAATGAGCTTATAGGAGGAAGGTTGAGATGACACCTATTGAAGAAAATATGATAGAAAATCGTTTGAAGTGGTTTAAATACGTATAGGGAAGGCCATTGGATGTGCCAATAAGGAGGGTAGATCTAGTTGTTTGGAACCCAGTCAAAAGGCAGGAGATGAAGACCGAAGAGAAGGTTCAATGAGGTTATTAAGTCGGATCTCTGAGTTAACAATTTATTCCGATATTTTTTTTATCAAGCTCAATGGCATCGTTTGATCCATGTAGCCGACCCCACATAGTGGGATAAGACTTTGTTGTTGTTAAAAATAAAATACTACAACTAAAAATAATGTAATGTCATGGAAAACTCTCAAACTAGTATGCAAAAAAAAAAAAAAAAAAAATCGATGAAAGTTCAGACACTTGCACTTGGGTTTTCCTTCACAAGGAATGCCCCTTTTTAGGCAAGTACGCCTGCAAGTGCAAATGAATCAAAAGGGTTTAGAATAATTGAAACAGGACATGCATAAGCATAATCTTACAAGGTGTTTGCTGATGAAGATGAAAGGCTCGAACCCACATTTCTGTGTAACCGAAAAAATGGCTTAGAGTTTCTGCATAATGCCTTTAAGAGAAAAGGTTAAAAAAAAAGTTGTCTTTTTGTTGGTGGGAAAGGTGCTCATATTATTGTACTGACAAGTAACGCAGAGGTCTCCCAAAAATTGTTGTCAGACAGATCGCTGGAAATATTTGAATTGAATTATTTATTTATTTTTAGAAAAAAATGGATTGAAATTGGTGCATAGACGTCGATCAATATGATTTAAACTAATTAATTTCAAATAATAATTGCATTACAATGAACTATAGTAAAGAGAAAGACAATTAAAATAAAAAATTGTACGAACAAAATAAAGTTTAATAAAGATTGATAATTCATGATTATTAAATATCAGTTAGAAACCTAAAATTTTTCCACTGATAGAATTTTCAGTTAGAAACCTGCATGCATGCATGATTCATAAAGATCAATTAAGAAAGAGTAATTACTTCTGAGAAATTAAGTTGTAGTTACTGCGCACTAGGCTCCCTTACATGTACTCTAGGCCAGGCAAGTGACTTGTGTTGTTTGGAATTTCACCGATGAACCTTTTGAAGCTCAAATCTCAACATTCAATAAACGTGACACAAATATTGCTTCATAAAATAAGAGGTTAATCTGCAAAAATAACCCTTAGCTTTTAGCGGAAAAAAATACGTCTTGTACTATATGTTTTACAACGCATAAAAATACTAATAGACATTTAAGATGAGAGCAAAAATACCAGTACTGGTAAATTGGATTGGTTATCATCCTCTGCCCTTACCGTTCTCTTCATTTACACTACTCATCTTAGCCTTTAGATTGAAATTTGAGGGATTAGCTACCGTTCTTTGCTCTTATCGTTCTCTTCCTCTCCACTACTCATCTTAGCTTTTAGATTGAAATTTGAACGGTTCAGATTTAATGTTCTTTTAAAATATTTTCTTATTACATTTTTAAATTATCATAACTAAGATAGTAATTTAAAAAATAAATTAAAAGAAATACTTCCAAAAGCTCTATCCATTTAGCCTTTTTTTGTTTGGGTTAATTTAATTGCTAGAATTAAAATTATTCCATTTTTATTTATTTATTAACCTGGTATTATATATATAATATCTCAGTTCAATTTTATTTATATATTAATTTCTCCCACCATTGTTGAGCATTTAACTAGTTCAATGCTCCTATTCCATTAGGATGTAATATAATATTGGGAAAATTTGAATTATTCTGTGATAGGAAATCACCTGAAAAGTGAAAAATAATGTCCCACGTGAAAAAGGAAATAGGTGAGTTTTATATATACTAACTCCGGTTCTAATTATAAGATCAAGTTTGTAGTGCAATTTATATAATTATGTCTATTATGACTATTAAACCGAATGGAATGACTATTATGCCACTCACAAATACTGTAGTTTTTTGAATTTGCAATTTCCAGAAAATTCTAGGGACATTTTCTGTAATTTTTCTCGCTTCTCAAAATATTAATTCTAACCCTCTAAAATCTCCAATGTTCTTTTTAAACACCTACAATGCATAATTAAGTATAAGGTAGCATCAAAAGTCTAAGAAATCATTTGCATGAATAATTAACAAATTATGACCATTTTGCCTCTAATTACACTTAATTCAATGCAAATGTCTCTTTCTCAAATTAATGTTTAATCATGTAATAATGTCCTACAAAACACATTAAAAATCCCAAATTAATCATGCAAAGCATATAAAAATAAGGTTCAATCAACAATAATCTCTCTTAACTCCTGAACAGTACAAGAAAATATTGGAGATGCTTCAGAAGGATCCAGAACCAACCGAGGTGGCTGTGAGTGTCCAAACTACTACTTCAGGTCTGTATCCTAAGTAACCTAAAAACCTATTGGATATTAGATTCAGGGGCAAGCTGTCATATAATTAACAATCTGAATCGTTTAGATACATGCGTACCTTGTTTAGGGCCTGCTAAATGAGTTCAAGTTCCTAGTGGTAAGAGAATTAGTATAACACATATAGGGAGCATTAAATTGACTAAACATATCTCCTTGACAAATGTTCTCTATGATAAGGAATTTTGCTATAATATAATCTCCATCGCTAAGGTAACTCTAAATAATGGTTGCATGCAGGGACGGACCCAGAAATTTTATTGAGGGGGGGCGAAAATTAAAAATGCTAAAATCAGATTTAATAAAAAAAAAATTGAAATAAACATATTTTCAATGAAACAAGATTAATTTCTTTAACTACCTCTTTGTTTTTAATTCTATGAGACTTTGAAGAAAGAGGGGGTGATGAGTACATGATTAAATTAAATTTCCTAAATATATCCTCTTTGTTTTTAATTTCCTAAACATATCCTATATTAAATTAAGCAATTAAAGGACGACGGGCCAGACGCGATGGAAATTTATAAAAGTGCAAACAATTTGGGCCTGGGATAATTAAAGGTTGTGGGCCCCACCTTTTATTATTATATTCTTTATTTTAATATATGTGAAAGCAAAGTATGGTGACTTGGTGAATGTGTGCAGTGTGTTAATATATATACGCGAAGAAAGTAGCTTCATTTGTTTATATATATATTTTTTAAAAAAAATTAGGGGGGGCCACCCCTAGCCCCCCTCTGTCCGTCCCTGGTTGCATGGCATACTTCGCTCTTGATTTCTGTATATTGCAAGACATGTCCAATGGGACAGCCAAAGGGATTGGTAGACATTCAAAAGGTCCCTACTTACTAAGAAGAATTGATTATTCTAAATTTTTGTCTGTTAAAAACAAATTTGAGCATATAAACAATCTTAATAATTTCTTGTGGCACTATAGATTAGGCGATGCACCTATTTTGAGGGTCTTATGTGATAGCAAGTCTTCTATTCATATTGCCATAAGCCCAGTATTCCATGAATAGACTAAACATATTGAGGTCGATTGTCACTTTGTTCAAGAAAAGCTGGTAAGTGGCATGATAGAATTTTGACACTTGAAGTTAGAGGAACAACTTGCAGATATATTGACTAAAGCACTCAAGAGGAGTACAACATAGATATATCCTTATTATTATTATCAAACATAGATATATCCTCAGCAAGCTGGGAACTTATGAATACAGAGTTTCCAACTTCAGGGGGTGTGAATATTAGTTGAGTGTAATTATTAGTTGATATTAATTATCAAGAGTATAGTTAGCCATTATTTATTTTCTCTGTGGATATGGTGACAATTAGTGGGTCAATGTGCTTGTTGGGCCAGTAATATAATAGTTAGTGATGGGTATATATGGGCATGTACAGTTGTGTAATACAGTTTTTTGGTTGTAATCTAAGAAGCCACTATTCAGTTATTCGGGGATAGAATTCATCAAAGGTTAATATTATAGTTAGAAGTTCTAGTTTGATCAAATTTTAATTTTCATCCTTATAATTTTAAATCATTGGTTTTGGTCTTCATAGTTACATAAGAACTTAGTATGAGTTTAAGTATAAAAGGATTAAAATCAAAACTCGTTAATATGAGGACCATCCGTTAAATTGAGTTCAAATTCTTCTGAAATTATAAGGGCAAAAACATAATTTTGATTGACCTGGAAGGACCAACAATAGTATTAACTCAGTTTTAAAAATCATATGACACAAGTCCTTTACTATCCCCTATTTTCACTTTCTCATCATATTCATTTTATAAAAAAAACATAAACTGTGTTTTTATAAAATGAATGTGACAAGAAAAAAAATTTGAAGAAATTATTGAAAAATTAACACAAAAAATCAGTATTGCGAATTAATTTTTTGAATGATTTTAAAATTTTATATTTGAATCAAATTTAAGAAATTGAATTTTACTAATTATAAAATTAAATTGAAAAATTTAACGAAAAATCATTTTGTAGGTACTTATAATTTTACATAATTTTTAATTTGGCACCTATATCTTTCCTTCTCTCTCCGTTCTTTTTTAAGAAAATAATCATTCAAAATTATTCTGTTGCTACTGTTGGCCCCTATACTTCAGGAAATACTTTCAAGGGCCAACATAATAAACAGCGTTCAAATAGAAAAACCTTCAGGGATATTCTGCAAAGGATTTTCTTTGAGGGCCGAAACGATTTGCTTTGACAAATTCAATTTATGCTTTAGAGGGAGGATGGATTTTCCATTTTGCTGTGAGGGAACCAACTTCTGCCATTCGATTTGCTTCTTTGTTAGCTACAACTGGATAGGAAAACAAATGGGCCTTTAGCTATTTTCAATGGGCTCGGTTTGGGCTCATGAGAACTTTCAAAGCTGCTGATTTTGATGTGGGAGCTTTCAATCATTTGATCTAAATCACTCAACGAGTACCCCTCGTCTTTGGGCTCAACTGGCAAAGGGGTCAGACACTCTCACTAAAGGGAAGGGGTTCGATCCTGGAGTTGGTCAAGGTGCTAGGGGATGCATCTTAGCTCCTAGGTGCATAGGTTAACACTTGAAGGTAATAGACGGCTCGCCCTGCCCAACATCGGTATCACCTAGGAGGAAGATAGATTTCGCCCTGCCCTTGGATCGTGGGTAAACTCAACCCCCTTCCTAAAATTTATATATACATAAATAAATAAATAAAAAAATCACTCAACGAGCACCGGTGGAAGTTGGCTTGAGTGGAAGGGGCTCTGGTCGCTTAAGCAAGAGGTCTCGGTTTCGAGCCATTGTGAATGCAAAAAACTTCCCGGGGAGAGGTTCCTGCTTAGGCGCCCGACAGAACCTCGGAGTGATTGCACACTTTGCCACCATTTTTATATCAAAAAATAAATAAATCACCCAACGAGTGACACGTAGCTCCCTCCAATCACACTACTCTCTTCACATGACCAACAGGGTGATCCATGCACAGCTTAGAAACACACAGACCAATATTATAAAATAATCTTACTGTTCTTGCACAATACATTTAAACAGCAAAATATAGGAACTAATTAGGCACATGTTAAATCTTCTTCACCCTTTATGTTTTTTCTCTTTGACTTGCATGCGTATGCATCTCACTCCCAACCTGGAATTTACTCCTTTTATGAAAGATTGTAGTTTAATGCAAATTTTCTAACCTACATTCTGATCAAATCATAGTTGGAATCCTTAAGAAGCATATTGCTAGAAGCTAAGGTTTTGTTATGGTTTTCATGTGATGATGGGCCATCACTTGCTTCAACTATGCGCTCCACCAGCACAATAAGAAATTACCTCTGCCGTTGTGAGGGCTCCTTCGGTAGACAATCTCGTAAGTACCCTTGTAAGTGCTCAAAGAACCCTGGGGCCGTGTCCTAGCCTTGGTGGGGAACCGGTGCCGAACCCACCTAAACTTTTACGTATAAAAAAAAAGAACATAGGCCTTCAATTACATCAAAGTATGTAGTCATTAAAAGTTCAATTAAACACTCATCGTCCTTAAGTTCAATTGATGAAGGGGTCAAACTTTCTCACCTAAAGGGAGAGGGTTCGATCTTGGAGTTGGTCAAGGCACTGAGGGAGGCATCCTAAGGGTCTATGAAGCAGTGGAAACGCTGGGAAGTGGTGGAGGCAGATATACTCTCTAACCCAGTATACCCTGGGGACTGGGCTCCAAGCGCCCTACCTTTGAACTATGAGTGAGCCCAATCACTTTCCTAAAATTTTACTATTAAAAAAAAGGTTATATTAAACTATTAATTTATGAAGAATATCCAACACCACTTATATATGTTAAGGGTAAGAAATATAACTAACCCAATCAAGAAGATAAACAAAAACCCCTCTTTTGACTTATAACTTGCATTGCTTTTTCCACTAACAATTTCTAAAGCAACAACACCTACTACAAAAAAACCACGGATTACCCACGCAATTCCATGGGTAGCTGAAATTACCTATGGAATTCCGTGGGTAATTAAAATTACCGACGGAAAATTTCCGTCAGAAAAAATGCCGTCGGTAATGTCGGTTAGAATAAGCCACCACCTTTTTTGCGACGGAAATTTTCCATCGGTAATTTTAATTACCCACAGAATTTCGTGGATAATTTCAATTACCCACGAAATTCCGTGGGTAATTTCTGACGGAATTTTTTCCGTCGGTATCTCCATGGGTAATTCGAGGTTTTTTTGTAGTGACCAAAACTTTAAACATCTGCTTTACAGTCAAGTATCCTCACATTGCATATTCAGGAATTAATGAACCACATATATGAGTACAAATAAGTACACATTACATTTAAATTGCAAAATAGAAGTAATTAATTAGCACATGTAAATTCTTCTTCACACTTTATGTTATTACTCCCTGCATCGAACAATATCTACCTTTATGAAAGATTGTAGCTTCATGCAAATTTTCCAACCTAGCAAAAATCTTTTAGAAGCCTACCAGATGAAGAGAAATATTTACTTGGAATGGAAATAAAGGAATCAGTGGATGCTTAATCCATTGCTTTAACTCTTTGCTTTGCACTTTTACATGAGAATGAAGAAGAAGCTAAGGTTTGGGTATGGTTATCTTGTGATGATGGACAATCCATTGCTTCAACTCTTTGCTCCACACTTTGGTGTGATTTTGTAGAAGAATCAAAGGTTTGACTATGGCTACCTTCGGCTAATTGTATCTCAAAGGCATTGAATCTCGCAGTTTGGCCACTCAGCCGATGCTTGATTACTGGCTCTTGGATCGGCAACTTTCCTTCAAGCATGCCAACAACAGAGGACATGGATGGTCTTAGAGTTGGAGATGGGTTAGTACATATGAGTGCCACCTCCAACATTATCATGGCTTCATGTGATGAGTAGCTTGAACCCAAATTTCGATCCACCAGCTCAATAAGATTTCCTTGCTCTTGAAGAACATAGGCCTTCAATTCCATCAAATATGTAGTCATTACAAATTCGACCAAACTATTAATTTATGAAGAATATCAAACACCACTTATAGATGCTAAGTGAAGGAAATATAACTAACCCAATCAAGAAGATAAACAAACTCTTCGTTTGGCCTATAACTTGCATTGCTTTTTCCACTAACAATTTCTAAAGCAACAACACCAAAACTGTAAACATCTGCTTTATCAGTCAAGTATCCTCGCATTGCATATTCAGGAGCCATGTAACCACTGATAAAAGAACATATAATATTAACAATCAAGTCACAAGACAAGGTATGTGTAAACCAAGTCTAAGAAGAAAAAACCTATTAATACTCCCTGTTTGTGAGCATTTCATATGGTTGATGGATCAGGTCCTCATATCATATTTTCTTACAGAAAGTGAGAAATGATATAGCGAAAAAATATATAAGAGTACTCACATTGTTCCAGCTATTCTTGTGCTAATATGAGTATTCTCATCTTCGTTAAGCTTTGCTAAGCCAAAGTCTGAGATCTTGGCATTCAAATCTTTATCAAGTAAGACATTTGTTGCCTTAATATCCCTATGCACAATTTTCAACCTTGATTCTTCATGAAGATAAACTAACCCTCTTGCTATGCCTACACATATTTTCATTCTTGTAGGCCAGTTCAAGGGTATCTTTTGTCCTTGTCCACCTAACATTAGTATAAATGACATCTCAACTTAAATAGAACTAAATTGAAGAATATTTCTCACATCTTTACTATCAAGTCCTTCAATAAAATTTAAATATGTGCAGAAGTTATTTCAAATGAGTATATATGTTTGGATAAAAAAGCTGAAAATTCATCATCTGGATTTGTCTTTTAAAAGATAAAGATGGAACTAAAAGTTGCTAACAAATAATTTATCACAAGATTTTATATTTTCTACAAAAGTATTGTAAAACAATAAAAAGAGACAAGAAAAAAACTAAAATACATACATAAAATATATCTCATCTTTTGATATACTCAATCAATTTTATCTTTCCATTTAATACCTTATATGGTAATTTTTTTACTCAAGAATTCGAATAATCCTTACCAAAAAGAGCACCAGCAAGACTATTGTTATGCATGTACTCATATATCAGCAACAACTGATTTCCTTCAACGCAACAACCATAAAGCTTTACAAGGTTTGGGTGTTGCAAAGCAGATATCATTCCAACTTCATTTAGAAATTCCCGATTCCCTTGCTTTGATTTGGAGGAAAGCTGCTTCACAGCTATGACAACACCATCAGATAGGACACCCTAGGATTGAATCAATTTTTTAGTCTCAAGTTTCATAATCTTTCTCAAGCATGCATAATCAATACATCCTAAAGATCTTTCTAAGTGTATTCAATTATTTAATCTTTTGTTAAATATAAATACCTTACATTAATGGTTACCTTGTATATTCTACAAAAAAAAAAAAAAAAGATTACCTTGTATACCGGTCCAAAACCTCCTTCACCAATCTTATTTTCTGCGGCAAAGTTGTTGGTGGCATCTTTGATTTGTTTTAAAGAGAAATAACCCGTTTTTAGATCTAAGAATTCTGCATGAAAAAGATTTATTATAAATAAAGGCAAAATATAGTGAAATTACAGGAAACAAGAGATAATTACATATATGCAAAAATTACTATTTATTCATTTGAACTTGCACGTTAGAGTTTAGGCATATGAAAATCATGCTTTTTTTTTAAAAAAAAAAAACTATATTATACCAAATTATCAATAAATTTATCAGCTTTATTATTTTAGTTTTCGATCTTACGTTTATCTTCTGAATCTTTGCCACCTACAAAACCCATCTTTCGAAGAATGAATACTATTGGTATGATGAGGAACACACATGATCCAACCGCAATTCCATCTTTATTATTTTATGGCTCCGTTTATCTTTTGAATCTTTGCCACCTACAAAGCCCATCTTTCAAGAATGAAAATCCAACCACAATTCGGGAATCCCGGGAATTTTGAAGTCTACAAAACAAAGTAGTATCGCATATATGATTCATAACAAAATCAAAATTGCCATCACTTAGGCTTAAGATAGAAAGAGAGCAAACCAATAAATATGATATTTGACTTACTTGGTGTGACTGAAATAGCAGATATAAGAGGACCATATACACCTTCATTAGGGATTGTAGTAGTTCCTTTCCCAGCCAAGTATAAATGAATCTCCAAGGTGTTATCATTGACATCAACGTTAAAGTCTTTGACAATGCCCTTACCAACGCCACCAGCTTCCTTCATAATGTTGAAGTCACGCAAACATTTCCTACCCTGTCAAGATATACAAACAAAAGTTTCAGCCTTTCACAACTTTTGCTAAACTACATAGCAAAAACAGTTGAAAGTGTGTTGATTATCGCATTGATCCTTTAAGAAGATAGAGACAGAGATCAATGGGATCAACTAAACATGCAAGTCTTACCATGAATATGGCTCGTCTTTAATTCTTTATAATCATTCCCTCCTGTCCTTTTTATAAAAAACAACTTCTAAAATCATGTGGTTCAAAATATTAGTTAGAAGCAATATATGTGTCAAATTAATTTTTTCTTTCCATTTATACCCTTGGTAATTCGGGCTAGCTGCCATAGCCCGCGGGCCAAATAGGGGCATGCCTGTGCAACCCGCTCCTTGGGGGGCTAGTAGCACGCCAAGGCGGGGTGGCAAACTAGCCTTCCTATTAATTTTGTTTTTTTTAAAAAAAAAAACTTATCACATTTCCTTTTTTTTTTAAGTTTCACTTCCTTCCTCTTTCACCCACTCACATCACAAAACACATATAAACACCTTTCTTTTAAATTTATAGTTAAATAAATAAATAAAATAGGAAAATATAAGTGTAAAATAAAAAGTAAAGTTGAAAAGGACAAGAGGATAAGGGTATTTAGAATTCTTTTTTAAGGAAAATTGAAAAAAAAAAAAACCAAAAAAGAATTTTAAACGAGCTATCTGGCCATCCTACGGAACAACCCACTATAGCTCGTGGACTGAAAGGGGCGGTGATGGCTGGTATGACCCACGGGCTCTTATCCGTGTTACCATCTCTACATGAAAGATAATGAGTGAAAATTTATTGCAAAAACATAATGAGTGACATATATTTAATGAGAATAAAATTTTTAAAAAAAACTAGTTTAAACTTTCAAAAAAAAAAAACTTGTTCCGTATATTAAAAACCACCCTTATGAGAAAGAATATTCCTTATAAAAAGGACCAAAGGAAGTAATAATTTAGCCACCCATTGAAGACATAGATAGACATAGCACACATCCCCATTATTTATTTTTCTTCAACTCTATGGCTGCATGGCTATGGAGAGATCAGTCTTATTTAACTAATCTTCACTTGGAAGAAATTAGATTTAACATACCCCTTGTGTTCTTAATATATAATCTATTTAGGGAGTTTATATTTGGCCAAAATACTCCCCTGGTACACAGTTTGTCATAAATCAATTTATTTTTTTTCACATTTGTCCTCATTGAAAAATCTGTTTGAAAATTTAATGAGTGGACATAATTAGAAATGAGCATTAATTACATAGATAAAATTGAAAAATAAGTAGTAATTATCTTATAAGTAACTTATATTTTAGACCAAGCTGTTCTTTTAGAAGTGCTCCATATTGTGACCTGATGGGGTATAAGGCATATTTCTCATATTAGCCAATCTTTTTTTAATTTACCTCTATTGATGCACTCTTAATAATAATCAATTAAGAGAGGTGGAAGGAATTAAAGAAGATGATTAAGATGTTTTAGGAAAAAGAATGTCATATTAATTAACTTAACTAATTTTCTTAATCTAATCAAATAAGATAAATAGGTTTTGTATGAAGGATTGGAGGGGAGTAGTAAGACTCACTTGAATTGAAACATCAAATAAGCGCCTTCCAAGGTCGCTGAAATTTTTGCCATGAGAATACATAATTTCAGCAAAGTGTAGCTTGACATTGTAATTGCCATTAATCATACAGAGGCCATGATACTTGAGAGATAAAAGGGAAACACGAGCTGTTTGATAGATACTTGGACCAGTAATATTGAGGGAAGATCTATTTGTTGCTATGAAATTATTGAGGGAAGGTATTTCGATGTATAACCCTGTGCTGCTATAAGCCCATCTATCATCACTAGGAAAAAAACGTGAGTTACCCTCAAGATTAGTGTCACCTTCATATTTATTCCCCTCATATTCAATTTCTGGTCCTCCACAATTTAGGAATAATGAATAATCTGCATACGAATTAACAACCTTCAAAAATCAAATCTACAAGAGAATCCAAATTATCAAATTCATCACATCATGATCTTGATTAAAATATGCCTTATTCTGCTAAAACTCATGAAAAGCATCATGATGTGTTTTTTTATTATTGATATATTTGTTTTTATTGAAAATAAATGCAATTAAAAGTGATATAATATCATGGGAAACTCTCAAACTAAACATGCATGATTTACAAACTTTAAAGACTCACACTTAGGTATTCCTCCACAAGGAAGGCCCCTTTTTAAGCAGGTATGTCTGTAAGATGAATAAAAGTTACAACAAATAAATGAAAATGGTGCGGAATAATTTAAAAAGGACAGCTATCAGCATAATCTTACGTGGTGTATGATGAAGATGATAGGCTTGAGGCCAAGTTTCTGTATGTGACACCAAAAAAAGGCTTCCAGTTTAATGCACATATAATACCTTTAAGAAAAAGAAAAACCTTTTTTTTTTGTTTTTTGAGAAGCTTACATATTACCGTCCTGACAACCCGGTGCATCTGTCTCCGAAAAATTGTTGTAAGATAGATCACTGAAAGAAAATGTATTGTGAAATTACACATGTACCTTTTTCCCCCTTAAATGTAAGAGTTAATTAAAAGGTTTATTTTGATTCTAAATATAAGTTTTCAATCCACTTTATCTTTCAAGTTTATAATTTATTTTCTTAAATTATTCCTATTGATTGTACGTATTAAAGACAACTTTTCCGATAATGTAGTTTCTTTTGCAAATGAGTAGGGATACATTGGAAAAATCAACCTACATTTTCTTACAAATAATTAATTTAATTAGTTTTCTTAATCTCTATAAAATTATTATTTAGGTTGTATATTTAGTACTGGATAGACAAAGTAAGAAAAGGACCAGGGAGATGGGGTACCTATTTAGAAGGGTTGGTCAGGCTCTTCTGTGATTTATTTAAACTTTAAAAGCATATGGATAAAGCAATTAAAGGTGGGGAAGAAGTCTTCGCAAGTATTCGAATTAAATTATTTCATTAAAAAAATCTGGTTTGAATTGGCAGATAGATATCTTGAATTATCGAGATAGTTTAATTAAAAGTTGTGTGAGTTGAAGAATATACAGATTAAAATCTTAAATTGTAGCAGCTTACTTTTTTATATACTGCATTACTGCATATAAAAACTTTCAAACTATAAATCACGTTATACAAAATTGATTAATTACAAATGATGACAGATTTAATGGTTAAAGAAGTTTTCTTATTATGATTTACGGTAATTAATTTCAAATAAAAATGGCATTGAACTATACTCATGAGAAAGAAAATCAAAATTCAAAAAACATTATACTAACAAATAATCATATTTGTCTTGCAGTATCCATTCAGGAATTTTTCCACTGAGAGAGTTTTCAGTTAGAAACCTGCATGTATGATTAATAAATTAAAAAAATAGTAATTAAGAAATTAAGTTATAAATACTTATTACGTAGAATGCTCCCTTACATGAACTTTAGATGGTTCAAGTCACTTATATTGTTTGGGATTTCATCGATCAACTTGTTGAAGCTCAAATCTCTGCAATTAAACATGTGACACTAATATTGCTTCATAATAATAACTGAATTTGAATAAAGAGAAAATAATAGTACTAGTAGCTTGTAATATATAATCAATAATATAAATAATAATCTCTAAATTAGGAATTAGATTATCAATTAAAGTTAAATTGAGGATATTTTTAATAGTATTCTAGATTGACATTATATATATGAGTATGAAGCAACTTACAGAACCGATAAGTTTTCCATTTTACGAATATAATTTGGAATGGAATCATGGATGGAGCATTTTCTCAAAATCCTGAGAATAAAATAGAGCATGAAAATTATAAACTTCATTGAAAATAGATCATTTAATTTGTAACAGATTTTCAGCTCATTGTTAGATTCTCAACTTACAAGAATTGCAATGATGTCAAATTTTCCAGATTAGGAAATCTCATTGTCGCTGGTCCATACAAATCAGATATGGCCCTGAAATAGATATAACAAAAAAAAAACAAATCATCAATAATGAGAAAATGTTATTATGTTGAAATTAAAATTCATAGCCATTGATTAATTTGCAAACGAATTATAAAGGAATGAAGAAGTACACACAATCTAGTCAATTTTGTTAATTGAGATATAGCTGTAGGAATGGGGCCTTCCATAGATGTTCCCTGTAAATACCTGCCCAGAAAAGTATTTAGAAAATTAAAAATAGTAACCTTTTTATGTGTTTGGATTAATTTAATTATTACAATTAAAATTGTTTCATTTATTTTATTTATTTACTTAGTCTAACATATATCTGATCAGTTCAATTTTATTTCTTATTTTCACTCCCTATCAATCACTCCCACCCTAATACTCTTTTCTCCGACTATCATTGAGCATTAAACTAGTTACTAACAGCTGATTATATTATGTACTACACAACGTCCCATCCTTTTCTAGGTTACATATAGCATATATAGAATAATTTTTTTGTCTTAAATATAAGTCCACTTAAAGGTTTAATAACTGTTTTCTAATTTTATATTTTTATTTAATTCTCCTTGGAAAGAAAATAAAAAGAGACATGAGAAAAATTTATATATATAGAAAGAGACAGAGAATTTAATAAGGGTAAATTTAATTTTTTTTATCAATTTAAAACTCATTTAATGATTTAACTGTTATTCTTTAATATGTAATAATTAATTGAAATAGACTTATAATAAGGATCAAAACAATATATTAAACTCACATGCGATCAAGTTCAGTCCAATTCCCAATAAAATTGGGTAATTTCCCTGTTATGTTGCTTCCATCTAAAGCACTGCAAAAATGTTAGGGGGATATTTTATAATTTAAAAAAATATCGACTCAACATCACACTGAAAGGAATGACTAATATATTATACTACTCACATATATTTTAGTTTCTTCATATTGCCAAAACTTTTGGGTATTGTCCCTGAGAAGTTATTTCCAGAAAGAACCCTGAAAATTTTGACTTATATTATTGCAAATAGAAAATACATTCAAAAGCAATATGAAAACTTGTCTATGACAATACTATAACTAATAAGATAAAAGAAAATCATTTATACATAAAATATTCTTACAGTACGTGTAATTCCTTCAATTTTCCAAGACTAGAAGGAAGAGTTCCTTCGAGCAGATTATCTCTCAATCTTCTGCAAAAATGTACCAAAACTATAAAACCATTTCTCAATACAACAACTACTTTTAGAAACTATAAGTGTAATGATTTACACTCACAACTCCTCCAAAGTTGTAATTTCACCCATTTCCTTTGGAATTGGACCAGAGATTGGGTTACCCGAAAGGTTTCTGAAACATAATTTTAAGAGATGAATAATACATATGGTTAAATAGTTCAAGCATGTAAAGATGCATGCATGCAAATTAACATAGACTATGAAAACAACCATATTCATTCACAACTTTTTCATCACTTACAATGCAACAAGATGGAGAAAAGCAAAGCTCCTTGGGATTGATCCATTTAGATAATTGTAAGACAAATCACTGTGATGTATAAAAGTTATATTTCAGATCACAAATCCCACATTCCAAACAGGCATATACGCATATATGCTCATCTACTATTATATATTCTTACATAGGTGAATTAATAATAGCACAAAATAATTTCATTACTTACAGTTGTTGCAGTTTGATTAGGTATCCAAATTCACTTGGTAAAAATCCAGATAGATTGAGACCTGTCATAACGCTGTCGTAAAAAGAAAACATATCATTAATAAACTATTTACCTATAAAGAGCTAAATTTTAAATTAAATTATTTTATAATTAGCTCAAATATTTGTCTGAATATTAATTTTGTTTCGATGCGGCAAAACCTTACTGTGAATATTATGGAAATACATCCCAATAGTTTGAAAATAATAAAGAAGAAACTTTTCTATTTTATTTGACCTAAACCCAACTTATTCCATGTTAGAGCTTGATTTGGACCAAAATTTAAAGGAGTTACGTTGTACTTACATATGTGTAACATGACAAACTGTTCCATTTGAGAAAGTGCAATTGCATGTTACATTCCTTTTGATGTCCTCCTCTTCATTAACATTTTTGAAGCCTCCATCAATACAAGAACGTGGGGTCACGTTCCAATTCAAGTTCTCTATGTTCCTTGATATTCCTTTTAAAAGTTTCACTGTATAAAAAAAATTAGTTTTTTTATTTAAAAAAAAAAACTATTCACCATAAAGTAAGAACATCAATATCTGTAATTTATGTTCATGGACATTTGTAAACCTTATTTATAAAGCAATGTCAAATTACTTCGCGTGGCCCAGTTTGTTTAACTTTCAGCCACATAAATATTGACATTAATATTGATCGATGAACTTGAAATTAAATTTAAAAACTTAATACGTAGAAAATATCTAAATTGTTTTTTATTCTCATCTCGACGAATAAATGTCTTCTTATATATCCAGAAGTGTATCAGTATTGCCCAAATATGAGAGCATCAGTATTAATTAAAATTTAGCTTTTATATTCTCTTTCTTTTATAATGATATATATTTCAAAATATATACAAATATAACAAAAATTTCAAGAACTTATTTGGTTTATTTTATTCAAAAAGGAAAGATTGATAAATGACTGTTAACAAATTTTATAAAATATAAATAAGAGAAGACTGCACAGAATACAATATATTCTACAAATCAAAATGAATCGGTGTTATGGAAGAAAGAGAGAACGAGTTTGAAATTTAAGTATATTTGTTATATTTATTTCAGTGTCATGAGTACGATGATTAATATCATTTAGGAATCATAAAAATAATATAAATTAAGCTAATTAAATATATATTACTACATAATAAGTAATTGATAAAAAAAAATGTTCTATCATATTCTATGCATATAAAAAGATGACGCTTTATTCGTATAATATCTAACAAGTTCGCTAAAAAAAATCATTTTAGATATAGTTTATCTATATATAATATAAAAATTTAAAAGTCACATATATATAAAAAAATATTATTATTGATTACTTAGTTCTTTGAATGGAATATATTTTTCGTCAAATAAAAGAAGTTTTTAATATGTTTTTAAAATTAAAGGAGTATATAAATTGAATATTAGCATAAAATTTTAGGACTAAAATCCAGTAACAATGAATCAATAAAACTATAAGGTTAAGTAAGAAACCTTCATCTTCTGGAATGAGTTGAGCATTGGATTCATAGTCCATGAAAGCATTCAAAGCGAAGCATCCAAATATGAAGAGGAAGAAAAGTTTAGAAATTGAAATCCCAAACTCCATTTATGTTGTTTGCAGTTGGCAGAAAATAACTTTGAGAAGGAGAGTGAAGGAAGAAGAAGGAGACGCAGAATGAGACGATAACAGAATCCAAGAGAAAAGAAGAATGCGTCATTTATAAACTGATTGAATCAATCACTGTTTCTTGGTTCAATGATTAAATCAAGGTCAAATTTGTTATTCTTACTAAAAGTAAGATATCGTTAATTTTATATTTGAAAATAATATAATTATAAATATAAATACTTACATACATACATGAAATGGTTATAAAAAAAAATTCTTAAATATTTTGAAATATAAATATGAAATGTTTGTTCACATACCAGGAAAAATATTATGGAAATTAACTACAGAAAAACTAACAAATTATAACAAATTCACTAACTTCTTATAAATATTATCAAGTACAAGTTTATTTTAAAAAATAAATTAAAATTTAACATGTTTAGGAGAGAGAAAAATATAGATAAATATTTTTTTTTTGACCTGAATATAGATAATTAATTTAAAGTATATGTTTGTGTGTGTTGTCAACAAAAATAAAAGTTACTCATATGAGCTTATTTATAAGCCCACTTCCAACATATTTCTCGTCAATCAAGAAAAACTTTAAATAACATTAATTTTATCTTAAAATTTAATAAGTTTTTTATTTTACCCCTATTTATTAATATATATTATGCCCTGTGAGCATAAAAATCTACAAATATTAAATTAAGAGTAAAATTGTATATTCATATGAAAAATAAAATTAAAGATTTTGAAATCCGGATCGGACCGGAAAACCTGTCCGAGCTGGGGGTTGAACCAGAGTCACGAGTGGACCCGGAGTCAACTCGGCCTGAACCCTGGCGAGTTGGCCGAGTCACAGTGAGAGAGACACAGATCGAAGTGCAGAATGAGAAGGGGAAAGAGAGAGATCTGAATCGACGCCAGTGATGGTGCTATGGAAGCCGAAGGAGGAGCAACGATCTGGTTGAATCTCTCTGGTGGAGTCTGGATTTCAAGCTTCTTTAAGCTTCTCCTAGTTCGACCTTCTCTATGGGATACCGAGACACGGAATGAGAAGGATAAGAGAGAGAGGGATCTGAAGAGCAAAGTGAAGCAGGTGAGGCTGAGGAAGGAGAAGAGACCTTGTGAGTTTGAGTTGTGAGTCTTGTGACCATGGGTAATACAGGAGAGGCTGAGGAAGGAGACGAGGCTGGAGAGAGAGAAGAGAAGAGGACGAAGTGGGTGAGGGAGATGAGGCGATGTGATGTGAGGGTGACAAAAGTAAAGAAAGTTGCAGGTTAGCAATAATAACTAGAGGGAGCTAATGAGCTGTTGACGTTTTATCCCTCTATATTTTAATATTTTATCCCTCTATATAAGTTATTAATAACAACAGGTGGAGAAATTGAGGATTTGAGGGGAGGCAGTGGAATGGATATTGAGCCTAGAAATGGATTTGGATTTGGTATTAATGCTAACGAAAAAATATTTTGTATTATTAAAATATTAATGTTTTTATCTATTTATTAAATTATATTTTTAATTAATATCGGTTTTTCCGGCCGACCCAATCGACTTAACCAAGACTTCACCTTCAAATGACGATCCAGTTTCAAAACTTTCGATAATTATTCATATTAATTACACACAATGAATATTCTTAATTTATTGTGTGTAATTATAATTGTAACAAATTACAATATTTTAATTTAAAAAAAAAAAAAAAAAAAAATCAACTCTACAGCGCCACCGTGTCTTAAATTTAATTATATTTATAACTAATGTGAAAATTGTTTTTAACAAATCTTATTATTTACAAGGTTTTTTTTATATATATTATTATCCCAGATCATGACTCGGGGTTTGTAGGCTACCCTCTCAATACAAGATGTTTTATTTAAGGCTAACTCGAGATCGAAGGATCTAACAGACTCATACCGCTAGATCAACTCTACATTGGTGAGTGTTTACAAGTTATTTAGCACTTGTTCTCAATTCATACTTTGTAGGAGATTTACAATAACTACAATTAATCATACATAATTTTTTAATTTAATTTTTCTCAAAAAAAAAAAAAAAATTGGCTAAGTGACAAGTCATTTTCTTTGCGATAAAGGTAAAACCAAATGAGGACTCTATTACCTTAAAAAATTATGGGAAAGAAGGATGAATAAAAAATCGGGTGGTTCAGGTAACCCAATAGAAAAATTGACTCAAAGCCATACTAGGATTCAGTTTCCCTGCTCGTCCCTTCGCAGCATCTTGGAGATCTGGATGCATTTGAGATCTGCACGTCCATATTTTTCCTTTTTTTATAACATTTTATTTTTAAATTTTTTAATATTTTTTTTAATATCAATAAGATCTTAAGTATCTTTTTACTATCATTCAAAGATCCCGAAATATTTTTTTCAATATCTGAAAATAATTTTTTCAAGATTATGATGTATTTTTAAGAAAGACTGCACTCAAGATCTTTTTGGATCTTAAAAAATATTTTAGATCCGATGTACTAAAAAGATACTTTGATCTTGAAAAATTATTTTAATGTACTAACCGATACTAAAATTATACTTAAATATATTGAGTGGTATTAAAAAAAAAATATTTAAAAAAAAAAAAAAGAAGAAGAAATATGATTGGAGATCTGAACCGTCTAAATCTCCAAGGCGCCAAGAACTAGTAGGGAAACTAAATCCCTCGGGTCTAAGGGCTCCTTTGTTCAATTTCTTAGCAATTAGGATTGCATTCTCTTTAGTAGAGGATAGTGACATAATGAAGGACATCATCATGAAGGAGGGGCAGCCTCTGAAATGTTGTCCATTCATTTAAAGAGTCAGGCCTAAAACAAATGACGTGGGGAAGGGAAAAATAAATGAAAGCAAAAGACATTTAATTCTATATATTTTAACGGAAGATTTTATTTTATGAAGAGACGTAGAGGTTAGGACAATAATGGAACCGTGTGGGACCATATTGTCCTTGCAGAGGGTCCTTTCATTGAAAAATAAAATAAAAATAAGAGACATTTAACTCTATATATTTTCAGGGAGACTTTTATTTTATGAAGAGATGTTGCACAGTAATAATTGAACCGTCTTTCACCTTTTTATATTTTTTTCACAAAAAAAAAAAAAGAGAGATGTAGGACAATAATAAATAATTAAACCGTGTGGGACCATATGACATAAATCTATATAATATTAACATCAATTTCTACTCAAAACAAATAAATTTGTTCAGAAAATTGAACTTAAAAATTGAGCGGTCCCCTTCTTCCACAGATTACAGCTAATGTACTGATTTAAAATTCAATTTGTCGGGCAATTAAAACATAAACTTTAATTAGACTTGTAATGCGCCTGATACAAATTAATATAAATATATACCGTTCTTGTTCTATTTATAAGTATTTTTTTTAACTAAATCACAAATACCAAGAAGAGATACAAATTTAACGATTATGAGGTGAATTTTTAACTTTTCTCATATATAATCGCAGATCTTTCAACTATTTCTTCTTTTTTATTTTCATTTCAGTATAATTAATACGAAGAAAATTTGTCACAATTTCATTTATTTACCAAAAAAGACTTATAAATAGAATCATAGAGATATAAATAAGATCAGAGTGATTATTATATTTTAGGCCGCTGGCTGCTTTTTTTAAGATGGTGCAGTACCTATTGTGCAGTCAACCAAACTCGATGGGAACACAAGGCCTAACCATATGCATGTCAGCATGTGATTACACAGAAAGAGGAAAATGCGTCTAAATATGTCAAAAGAACCATTAAAAAATTAACATGGCTAGTCCTTATCATGTTGTTCTAATAGTAATTTGGCTTTAATAAACACCTCTTTTAAAAAACATTAAAATAATAAAATAAATTGGTTAATTTAAACAAATGGTAACCTCTATGAAATATTCTTGTATAACTTTAAATTATACTATAGGTGTATAAAAAAAACATTAGATTTTAAATAAATTTATAAAATGGTTTATTAGTTTGTGAAAATATAAGAAATATAGAAAATAAAATTGATTTTTTATATAAAAAAGAGATTGAGATCTTATATTTTAAATCAAATATAATATTCAACCGACTCTTATGTTGTATTTAACAATAGGTAGTATTTAACATTGTAATTCTTTTTTTCTCTTATTATTATTATTATTATTATTATTTTATTAAGTATAAGTATTTTCTTATTGCATGCAATTCTATTTGAGATAGTATCGAACACTAATTGTGACACCTCTCATAACAGGATGACTTAAATCTTGATTCTCTAGAACAATTATCAATATCCAGAAAGTTATACAAACAACAAATACGAGTACAAAAGAGAAGCAACTAGTATTTTTTGGCTCAAAGAAAGAGAAGCAACAAATATAACCACCAAGGATTTTGGGATACCGGTGGGAAAAATAATTTATAGTTAATCTGATTTATGAAAAAGTCGGGATTGGGTAAAAGTCAAATTGTGTAATGTGATTTATGTTTGGGTTGCCAGAAGATAAGTACTTTTGATATTTAAACTTATAGTCAATCTATAATATTTTTTAGGGTACTGGTTGATATTAAAAATATACTTCAGGACATTGAACAGTATTAAAAAAATATTTCATGATCTTGAAAAATTATTTTAGAATTTTTTTAAAAAAATTAATTTTAGACTAATCAAGACTTAAAATATTTTTAATGATCTTGAATGATATTAAAAATATACTTAAGAATCTTGAATAATATTTAAAAAAACTTCATGATCTCAATCCATAAGTCTAATGGGAAGAAAAACTTTTCAAAGTAACTTTTCAAATAAGAAACAAATTTTCAACTAAACATACATTTTTTTATAAGTATGATTCAAACAATTAGACTTTCCAAAAATTATACCAAGCATGCAGCCTATGTGACAACAAACGATATAATAATCGTGAGGCCTGTGTTAGAATATAAGGGTATAATTAATTAGTTAGAGAGTTAGTTAGAAAGTTAGTTAATGGCCCTAATCTATATAAAGGGTCTTAGGCTAATGAGATCAAATGTTAAGTGAGTTAGAAGATAGGTCCTCACCATTACTCTTTGTAAGAGTATTATGGTCTCTATTTTTTCAATACATCATTCATAATCTTCTTTCTCCTAATTATCCTCTCTAATCATACTAGTTAACAGCCAGAAGAAGTACAGTCAGTAAGTATTAAGTAACAATCAACCAAGGGCAACCTTATTGAAGCATGTGCGTTCTTCTTTCTTGGATTCCTTGCTTACAGCCTACAGGATAGTCACGAGCCAAAATCAGACTTAAAGAAGATGGGACAGAGGCCAGCCATTGATGCTCGTACATATATCTTGTTTACAGCTGCCTTATTGCCTTTTCTTGAGACAAGAAAAAGTTTCTAACTTGAAAGGGAAAATATTAAAATTTAATTTAAGAGATAAATGGGCACATCTTCTCATGATCCAGTTTTGATGCATATCGATACCTACTATTTGCTTGTCTCATCTTGATTGTTTAGAAGAGACCTGAATGGTTTAGATTTGATTTATTTTTTTAAAAAAATATTTTTAACTAATATTTTTTAAAAAATTGATTTTTTTATTAAAAAATTACTATTTTAAAAAATCAAATGGACCATCCAAATCTCATCCTGGACGGTCCGGATGAGATAGGCAAATAGTGTCTATCCCACCGAAACTAGATCCCTGAATCAGATCAGACTGATCTTCTCGGATCAAGGTCTTAGACACCTTGGTCTAGTGACCCGAATATTATTTTTATTCTTATTTTTGTTAACTCCAAGTTTGAGGGGGCCTACATGTGAATAAAAAAGAAGTTTAGGGGCCACAAAAGTAATAGCAGAGGTTTATTGTAAAGCTTCAAAACTCAAGGTTATTTACATATACATTATTATATCAAAAGAAAAAAAAATACATATACATTATATAATTGGAAAAATCCATATGAGGGCCATTTGACTAAAAAAATCCTAAAAAAGACCCAAATATTATTCAAATGTCAGAAAAGGCCCAAGACCATTTTTAACCTACAATTGTGCAATTGTAAGTGAATTCTGAGTGAAAGAAAAAAATACCCTCATGCGTGAATTCTAAATCTATCTCCCCCTCTCTCTCGCGTCGCGTCTGTGCCGAAGGTGAAACTGTCTGCCACCGTCGACCTCAACTCTGGCCTCCTCACATCGCTGTTGTAATCATTTGTTGAAGCATCTGCTTCTCTCTTCCATCGATCTGGGCATCTCCTTCTTCTACCCTTTTGTGTCTAAATCCCAAAGCAGAACCACTGTGCGCCACCGAAGACGTAAACCGACCGGAGCCACCGAAAACCTGTCTCCTTTCTTCGACCGCGTCTATGGTCTTCTTTGGTGTGAAGCCGAAAGCAGAACCACCGAAGACCTAAACCCACCGAAACAACTGAAAACCAGTCTTTTGTTGATCGCGTCTCAATCCAATGTTGAGGGTACCTAGTAACTCTTCTCACATCTGATAAGGATATATTTGTATAATTAAATAGGTATATGTTTTATGATATAATTGGCTGAATTTATTAATATTTTACCGATTTAATTATAAGATATATATTTTTATATCTTTTAGTTAAATAGAAGATAACAGAATATTATAACAGTAAAATCTATAAATCTATTGATATCCTATTTTATTTTGTAGAAGATATTATGTAATTTAAGAGGGGAGAAAACATAGGAAAGGCAATAAGCATCATTACCTGAGCAATAAATTAAATTGAAAGGATATAATATAATATATTATTATATTACATTATATAATATACTATTAAATTGAAAAGGAATAAATATTCTTTCCCACGGCCCAAGTTGCATAACGAGAGTAATATATATTAAAGAGAGGATTGGCGCCGCAAAAATCATCAGCAGTGGAGACGCACAAACAGAGGACGGACGAAAACGCAAAACGAGAAGGAGACCTAAATCAGAAAAGGGAATTGGACGACGCTGATGATAAGGCACGCACAGATCAGCAGCGACATCAACTTGTGGAGCAACAGCCAGGAGTAATAGAGAAACAAAGTTCCACAGTAGTAGTGTCATCTCTGCCTTGTTTTTTCTCTCATTTTTTAATTCTTGAGTTTCATCTTTTTGTCATGGATTTTATTATAACAATGTGTGGCTAAATTTTCTTTTCAACCTAGAAAGCCTATGAACTTGTTTGGATTCTAGAGATTATTCCCACTAGTAGTTTTGATTAATTTCATTCAGTTTATTTATTCTTGTCTTTATTGTTATTGCTTATTAATTGGCCACTAGTAAGCATGTTTTGGAGATTTAGGGTTGAACTTAGAAGAATGAATCTTAAATTGACCTTGGGATTAAATAATGTAGAATTAGGTTTTGATCTAATTTACGTCTAAGATAGATATACTTAGAAGCTCCGCATAATCAAATTAGGGTGAGTTCGATTTAAAACGCATCTTAGTTAGTTGTGTGAGGCATTACATAATTAATTAAGATAAGTTTATAAATGGACCGGAAGACATTTATAGACATTAATACTCTAGATTAGCTGAGTAAATTAAGTTAAAATTAATTTAGTGGGGATTAATTTAAGGAACCAACAAGGGAATAAAGCGATTTCTACAGATTTCTTCGATATTGGAATTTGCTCTTTTACTACTATTAGTTTCTTATTAATTTTCTTTATTATTGAAAACAATTCTAACTCGCTCAACTTAAACGGAATAAGGGAACTTGATATCTAATCACTAGTTTGATGAGTCGCCGTGGGAACGATACTTTTCTTATCACTTTATTACTTTATACTACCGTATCTTTGCATGAGTCTATAGGATATAAATTTTTGTCCTATCAAGTTTTTGGCGCGGTTCTGGGACTCAAGGCAATTGGTGACTAGTATTAGAAATCCTTTAGTAGTTTTAGTTTGAGTATTATTATTTATTTTTTTAAAAAAAATCCTTTTTTAAATTTTTCTTTTTTTTTTAGCTTTTCGTTTTAGTTTGATACTTTGAGATTTATTTGATTTTGCAAGTACTTCAGTATATGTCTCATAGAACCAAATCTACTAAAACACCACAGAAAACAAGGAATACATAAGAGCTTTTAGAAGCCACAACACCTCAGATCCAAGAGGAGGAACCGATATGACCGACACCGAAGAAATGGTCGCGGATGAAAATGATCGTTTGTGTATCAATGATTTTTTCGGGAAGACAATCTCAAGGGTATCATCGGGAATCGAGTACCTCGAGTTTCAAGCCAACAATTTCGAAACAAGCGGAGACTATGCTTAAGATGCTTGAACTACGGTGGTCAAGATGCGTGGAACAATTCAGAAGATCCAAATCGGCATCTGATACAATTTCTTGACGTTTGAAACTCATTCAAGATGAATGGAGTTCCTGATGGTGTAATTCGCCTTCGGCTTTTTCCTTATTCTCTACAAGGGAAAGCCAAAGAGTGGCTCAACAACTTAGAAGAAGGCGGCAAAGATAACCTCTTGGGAGACACCGGAAGAAAAGTTCGATCAAGATTTTTTCCACATAACAAGATGGTGGATGCAAGAGCCGCTCTTACTAATTTCTGTCAACAATTTGGGGAACATCTGTATGAAGCCTGGGAGAGGTTCAAGTTGCTTGTTAAGCAGAGCCCTGGCCATAATCTAGAGAAGTGGGTCTTACTTCAAATCTTCAGTACCCGGTTGACTCCTGAATCTAAATCAGAATTAAATGTTGTCACTAATGGGGGGATTACAAAGCAACCGGTAAATCATGTCTGGAAATGCCTAGATGACTTATCCACTGACTTTCTACAGAACAACAATGAGAGAAGGCCGGTGAAGTCAGTTGATAAAGTTATTGAAGACCCTTTTTCACAGCTAATGGCAATGTTAAATACAATCAACAAGAAGGTTGATCACTTAGAAGCTCAAGTCAAGCCGTGAGATGACCGGGCCCTTAATCAATCGAAGAAACATGAGCAGCTCGAACGTGTCGAGGTGGGCGCGTGGGTCCTGGGTCCCATCATACTTCGGGAGGTGCGTCAAATCTAGATTCTTTGGATACGGCGCACTGGCTATTTCCTCGGAGAAAGGGCTTCAGTTGAGATCCGTTAGGTACTTCATTTTATACTCTTTGGGGGAGCCCCGAGGCCGGGATATTCTCTCCGTATCTCGGTCTTCAGGTTCCGAGATCCGTTCTATGCGCAGCTTTTTCAAACCTGTTCCCTGAATAGTTCTACCTGCGTCACGTCGTACTGACCTCGGTCCTCCACTGTAAGGTGGACTACTGGTATCTTGTGTCATCCCTCTCTTCCTTCCTTGTAGGTCTTCCTGGTCCCCCCTTTCAATGAACGTCTCGAATTTCTTAAATCGTTCCTCCATCATCTGCTATATTACTCTAAGATCTTCCTGGGGCTGGAGGTTATTACGCTTCTCGTTGTTCTCCATTCGCCTCAGTATTGTCTCCTGTGTTTTCTGCAGGAGGACGACATCTGGGCTTGGAGCCGAGTTCTCCGTGGCCGCTACGTCATGAGTTTTGGGGACAATGGGAGGGGAGGACGCCGTGTCAGAGACGTTCCCCTCCGGGATGTCGTCCGGCTGTTCTTGAGCTTGATGGTGTTGATTGGCCTCGGCCTGCTGTGGATTTCCAGGCTGAGGATTCCGACTGTTGCTTCTAGTGTTAGCCATCGATGGTCACGGGGATCGAAATTTAACGTCCCCACGGTCGGCGCCAATGTTCTGGTATAAACCCAGATATGTCTAGCCGGATGGGCTAGTACTTTGATCTTGGATCGAGTGGCCCTGCCGGAGTATCTATTAGACATATATTCGGGAGAGCGGAGGATCACTGTACACAAAATAGGCTCTTCACCAAGGGGGATGGGGGTTGTGTTCAGTGGGAGAGTGCACAATGATGCTGAATGTAAATAGGTCTAAGTCAGAGCGTGTGTACCTTAGGGTTTGACCTCTGTATTTATAGAGTTTACCTTAGGTAGGATATCCAGGATCTATCATAATTTATGGCCGTTATATCATATCTCAGATATGGTTTCCGATATATTGATATCATAGATAATAGCGGGATTACCCAATATTATCGGAGTATCCGTGATTGGGTCTGTCCCTTAATGAGGCACATCAATGTTGGGTCTGATGGGGATCCGTAACAGTCCTATTTATAAGACACCTCATTAAATTTTTCGTATGAAAACAGTAGTTCATAATTATATTTTTTAAATGTTACTTTTATTAAATATATGAACATAGTTTTAGTATTATTTTTTCTCAAAACATAGTTTTAGTACTCGCTCTCTGTTCTTTTTTATATACTCGTAAGAAATAAATGAGAATGTGATTGTATTCCTTATTTACTTTTATGTGAAGTATTTATTGCTCTCTCTTTTTCACTTATACAATGATCTGCCAATCTCAATTACCCACCAAACTTCCCTCCTAACCTGCTTTTCTTGATATTGGGACACTAAGTTCTTGTTCCTTATAACAAGAAAATAGAGTGAGTTTAAATTATATCATACACCAACATTTAAATAGAAATTCAACAACATTAAAAAAGATATTTTAAAAAACAACTTAAGTTGGTATAAGTGGCTCCCATTTCTAAAGTAAATGGTCAATACTGGCGTTTTTTTTTTTTTTTTTTTTTTTTTTTTTTTTTGCATTTGGCATCCTCAATATTGAGGTGTTCAGCAAAGCTCAAACTTAATACGAGTAAACTAGTACAACTCCTTATCAGTTAAACCAAGTGTTTGGTGGTAATAGTTTAACGTTTGTGTATATGACAAACCTACTTGAGAAAATAAACTACCTTTTATCTCTATATTCCAAAATAAATTAGTTTGTTGTTGACCAAGAATGCTCTCAACATTTTAAAATTATAGAAAGAACAAAGAGTTATATATAACTATTTTTAAAAGTATGAAATTATTTTTTGTTATTCCCAACTAAACAAGAGGTAAATGATTATATTGAGGGGAATAAACACATGCATTTGATAAGAATTGAAACGAATAGGATTGGATTGGGCATAAAACGAGAATTGCAACTATTGATATGATAAGGAAATGGTGATAGAGACCTAAAGCCTGAAAGAATGCGATTGAGACGAAAAAAGCCAAAGTCTTTTTCTATTTACAATTTACAAAGCACGCTTGTTTGACCTTCAAACTTTTGAATTTTCCTAGTCCGTGAACGCAGGGTTAATTTCGGTACCTCACCTGAAAAACAGCACAGGCCTAAAGCAAACAGGCATCTTCAGAGACACTGAGCCCAATAACGATTAGCGAGTTTACAGTTGGCTTAAAGGGCAAAAATGTCCATATACTTTTCTCAAATGTGCACATGGCACCATATACATTTTTTTTTAAAGTACAAAAATGCCTATAAAAATTACAAAAAGTTGCAAAAATGTCAGCTCGATTGTTTGAGCTAACCAACCGCTCGTTACTTTTTAGTGATGACCCCACGTTATTGTATAGATGTCAATCCAATAAGGTGCGAAAATGGCTTTGTACTTTCATCAAATGTATATCTGACAATATATATATTTCTTAGATGCAAAAATAACACCAACACTTACCCACGTGTCAATCCCTTCTTCTTTTATGTTCTCTCATCTCTGTCAATTTTCTCTCCTCTCACTCACCCTTCCTCTCTCTCTTTGCCCTCTCTCTCATTAATCAGACTCATATGATGTGATTTTGTTGGTAAAGGAGAGAGACGTCTGTCTTCACGCGGATAAGTCAATAATCTTAGAGACCAAGGATCTCCTAAGTTATGAATGAGATTTCCATTATTTAAGCCAACATTGTAGTGCACCATCTAGCTTACAAGGTTTTAGAATCAGAACACGGTTTGAAGATGATATCAACTCCAAGCAAATGGGAAAATGGATCAATTAGTGTTAATAGGCATGTATATTATTTTTGCAAAAGAATTTGGTGTTCATTTTTACACCTAAGAGATGTATATAGTGCCAGATACAAATTTAAAAAAAATATATGAGCATTTTTACACCTTAACCTTAAAAATAATTAGTGTAGCCCCATAAAACCATAAGTTAACAAACATTTGACTTGATTAACGAGTCTGACATTTTTGCCCTCATTTAGAGATGTTCATGGGCTTTTTTACACCCAAAAATTGTATATGGTGTCAGATTCATGTATGGGAAAAATACATACGTATTTTCGTACCTTAACCATTTATAATATATGTGGCGTCTTAATATTCAATTTTAATATTTAATATATCCATTAATACGATATATTAAAACTATCACAAATTTTATAAATAATGCGATGTGATTTATTTTAAATTTCATATAATGTTTTTTTTTTTTTGAAGGAGATATGTCTTTTACGCGAAATATGTTGTTGAATACTTAAAGTATATCCTTTAGATTTGACCTATATATCATATCTCTAACTCTTATTTTATTAATGTTAGGGAACTCGATGATGGATGATTTTATTATATAAAATCACCTCACAATTATAGATTTTCTCATCAGCGTATTTTATTTTGATATTTATTGTTATGGCATACTATTTGCCAAATTTATTTATATCATTATTGGAATTATACTCAAAGTAAATAAATTATTTTTTTATCTAAGAGTGTAACTTTAATATTTTAGATACATTTTATTGGATTCAAATTGTTTCAAAATAGTTACAATCTCATACAAGTTTAAATTTCTTTGATTATATTTTTAAAATTTGGATAATTTTTATGATTAAGAAATTAAATAAATAGGATTTCTTTGCTTCAACAAAGCACACCTGCATGGTCAAAAAAAAAAAAAAAAAAAAAAAAAACAGCGCACCTAAAACGATAAAATATGCATGTAATGTAAAATCATTTCAGAATTATGTTTTGGTCTCATCATGTTTCTCCTTTCTAGTCATTAATTATTATATGATTTTATATCATCAAATTAAATATCTCCTCAATTTATTAAAATCTAATATATAAATATCTATTATCAAACACACGGAACGACAAATACAAAAATTAAATAAATAGAAAAAAAAATCGTAAGATAATTTTTTAGTCTTTATAATAGTTTTTTATTCAAAAAATACAAACCAGAAGTATAATCTATATCAATCGAGTAAATAAAATATATATCAATTAACATGGGATTAATTTTAGATAAAGCATAGAATCCAATTCAAATCTATACCTGGATAAATATACTAGAATCCAATCTCGATTTTGTTATAATCGCAATCATACCTTCATAATCTTAAAACACATATTTATCTTAAAAAATCAATATTTATGATGATTAAAGATAATATAAATCTCTTAAACAAGTAAATATATATATATAAGTAGTCATTGAAATCCAGTATTGATTTGAAACATACTTGAGTTTGAGTAAATTCAAATATGAGTTCTCCTCCAAAGTTAGAGTCATTGAAGGATTTGATGCCACCGATGGGTCCATGGGATGATGAAACGACTTTACCTCTCAATACAATGCCACAATATGAGAAGGTTAAGGAAGAGATTTATGACTTAAAAGGGAAGAGAGTTTATTGGCGATGCAGAACAACAAAGAATGAAGAAGATGAAGAAGTTTTGGAATATTGTGTGACTCCTCCTTATATATCATGGTTTATACCTATTGGATTTTGGATTGATAAGCTTTTTAGGCAGATCTTCAAATTGTCAAGGCCTAAGTATAATAACTGAATTATGTATTTGGAGCTGTTTACTATCAATTTTATGGGCTTTTACTATTAGTTATTTAGATTTGAAATATAATCCAATCTTCTTCTTTGTTTTCTTTTTTTAATCTTTGTTATTATTTGAATACAATTATATCCAATTCTCTTTGCATATATGACCAACAAATATATTAGGGGTTTAAACATGTTTCTAGATTTAAAAAACGCTTACAATATTTACAAATGGCCTCAATATACATTTGATTGATTGAGTTCAACCTGGTGAATTGGGATGGAATCGTAAGCTAGTTTAAGACTAAAAAAATAACTTAACCCAACTATCATTTAGTATTTGTAATCCTAGATTTTGAATCATATAAACATTTTTCTTTGTGCATAATGATATATATTGCAATTATAAACACAGGCGCACACACATATATATGTATTAGATGTCTATCTACACCTTATCTTATTTTTTTTTTTTTTTTTTTTTTTGATTTAATCAAGTTTGTCCCCAAATCGCTCAAGACTTGAGACTAATATGTGGCTTCACAAGATTCAAACTTCACGGTGGTGATGCCGCCTTAACTAACATTTTGTCGGTACCTTATCTCATCTTTATCATCTCATTTAGGGGTGTTCAAAATCTGGGGATCTCAGTTCCCGTCCCAGGCCGGTTTTTGACCCCGGTCCCGGTGTGGTCTTCGTCTCGATAGGGACGGGATCCCGGTTTATTTTTTAAAAAAAAAATAATAAACTTTAAAAACATATTATTATATTCGTTTAATTCTTTATATTTTATTTTTTAAATCCATCATTTAATAACTAATAAGACTATAATAATTACATAAATTGATCTAAGGTTGAAAAATATCATTTCATCATCATCAAGTTAGTTATTATCTTTATACATGATAACTTAATTTATAGGTAAAAAATATAAAAATAAAAGGATAACTTAATTTATGAAGTAAAAAATAAAAATATATCGATTATAAATATATATGATATAGTTTGTAGTGCAATATATTTAGGACTGGAAGTGTATTTTTAATATAATCAAAGTGTTTTCTTAAATCCGCAATTAAAAATTAATTCCACCTTTATTGTTTTGGACAAAATTTCCCCTTAATTTATGATTTCTGAATTAAATTGAACACATATTTTCTAGTGCCAAAAATATCCACAGCATCCCAATTGACCATGACATGCCAATAAAATTTGTCATTTATTTGATAATACAAAATTAAAAAAGCCAGAGAGAGATTGACTGGGTCAAAGGCGCGCAATTACAGAAGGGGGATCCGTTAGGACGAGGCAAAATGCCGCGTCTTAAAGGGGCGAATGCGCACGTGCTTGAGTTCGGCGCACGTGCGTGACAATGACTCGCCCATACATGAGTTGTGGGAGACTGGGAGCAGCATCCGAAGAAGTTGTTACCTGTTTCCTCGCAGCCACTATCACGTGACTTTCTGGGTCCCACTCTCCCACCCCTATCGCCTCCTATCTTTTCTCTTCACCTCCAACGCGTCATAGTGCGCGTGGCGCACACACTTTCCCAGCTTCATTTTATTTTACTTTACTTTTTGTTCGACCGAAAAAATTACCGGCCATGATATTGAAGGTTAAATAGAAGGGTAAGTTATGGGCTCATGGGGTGATATTTAATTAAATTGTTAAAGTATATTAGTTAGACGTATAATTTTTTTTTTATCATGAAAATTATTCAAAATAATAACATATATAATGCGCCTTTTTGAAATCATGATACTCGTATATAACATTTTTGTGTATCAAGCATCAATCTTAGAAATCTTTTTGGGGATTTGCTTTGATGCATTGCATAAGATTTGATTTCCTTTTTGCCTTCTACATGGTATAAGATTTAATCTGATTATATATTAAAATTATATCGTTTTTCCCTGATTAAGTGACGCTATATAAGATAAGATATATCATAAAATAATAGTATAATACTTTTTTTTTTGCCATCGATAGTATCTTTTTAGGATTTTTTTTTTTAAAAAATTGATTTTTTTTTTTATATAAAAATTTTAGTATAAGGGTTAAGCTCACTCATAGTCTAAAGGCAGAGTGCCAAGCCTGCTTCAAGAGGAATTTAGGACTGTGAGTACACATGTCTCCACCTTTACTTGGGTTACCCTTGCTTCCCAAGCTCTTGGATGCTTCCCTCAGGGGCGTAACGACGTTAGGATTTGAACTTTCTCCTTTTGTGAGAGTTCCCAAATTCCTAAATCCACGCACATGGGGTTCTTAAATTTTTTTAATGTTTTTCCTTAAAAAAATTGATGTTCTCTAGTTAGAGAACTATTGACAAAAATTATAATATTGGAATGTCGATATCTTTTTTCTAATCATTTGGAAAACTTATAAATGACCGTTTGTTTTATCAACTTGGTCCTCATTGAAGGAGTTATGATCAAGGTTCTAAAATCCGAACCAGTTATTAAATCGGTTAGGTATTGGGTCAAGGGTCAGTGAGTCAGACCATAGTCAAATTAAAACTAACCCGGAGCTAAATCGGTGAGAAATAAAAGATTTCGGGATAATTAATATAAATTTTTTAAAAAAAATTCAAGAAATTAATTTTAAGGAAAAAAAGAACCCGTGTTGATGTCCGAACCGGACAGGTTTACGAACCGGTTTCCAATCCGGTTCAGGTTTTTGGAACATTGGTCATGACCCCTAAGTACGAGGTATTAGTTCAAATTTGTATGCAAATGCAAAAAATCTCCTTGGGGAGTTATCCCAAATGGACCTCACAGTATTCAAGGTAGTCATATAAAAAACGTTTTTGTTTTTAAGAAAATAAAAGGCCCAAGGTGTGCCACACTGGTCCTATATATAGTTCCAATGGTTAAGTCTCAGGTTGGGCCCACCAACTATCAAGCTAACCCAGGCCCAATTGGGCAGACTCAATCTTGTGCATATAAAAAAAGTAATAGGTACACTGTACCAAACAAAAAATAGTAAATGGCACAACACGAGAAAACTATGCTAACTAAATGAATTAGTGAGCTTTTTGCATTAGGAAATCCAAGTAAAACAATATGTATATATATTAAAACAAGGATGCGTTGAGTTAATTAAACATTACATTTAAACTGCAAAATAGAGGAACTAATTCGTACATGTAAATTATTCTTCAAACTTTGTTATTTTTCTTTGACTTTGCATGTGTATTCTTATTATCACTCCCAACTTGGAATAGTATCTTCTCCTTTATGAAAGATTGTAGTTTCATGCAAACTTCCCATAAGAAGCCTACTGGTAGATGAAGAGAAATCTTGTTGTTGTTGTATATAAACGGGGCATTAGCCCAACCTCAATCCTGTATCACTATGTTCCATTGACAATATACACCCACATCAACTCTTATTTCCTCTAGCTCAAAACTAAAATTAGCAAGTGCATCGGCACAAGTATTATTCAATAATACAAGCACAACAGTAGAATCACATTCTACAATGAAAATTTATAACAGCATGCCAATTCCAAACCAGACAACACAGCCTACGACTTTGATAGCTGTACAATATCCTAATTTTCTTGCAAAAACCACAAATCTACTTACCATTACTTGCTCTTGAAGAACATAGGCCTTCAATTACACCAAAGTATGTAGTTGTTACAAGTTCAATCAAAGTATTAGTTTATGAAGAATATATATTAAACATCAATGATGCTAAGTGGGTAAGAAGTACAACTAATCTAGTCAAGAAGATAAACAAACACCTCTTTTGGCTTGTAACTTGTATTGCTTTTTTCACTTACAATTTCTAAAGCAACAACATCAAGGCCATAAATATATGTTTTATCAGTCAAATATCCTCGCATTGCATATTCAAGAGTCATATAACCACTCATAAGATAACATATAATGTTTACAGTCACGTCACAAGATAAGAATGTGCAAACCAAGTATAAGAAGAAAAAAAGGGGAAAATCTTAGTATAGTCCCAAGGAATAGAAAATATAAAAAGTTCCTAGTATATGATTCACTATCTAAAAACTCCTAAGAGACTTTAGCGATATAGTTTCAAATTGTAAAACTAAATATTTGCTTCCATTTACAAGTCTATTTGTTGATAAGTGTATGTGTCATATTGACAAGTCAATGTGTTACCGTTGACAAGTTTATGTGCCATATTGACAATAGGGACAATCAGGTAATTTTATTATTCGAATATATATCACTGAGGTCCCTTAATAGTTTTCAGATAGTGAATCATATATCAGAAGTATATTGGTTTGCAAGTAAATAAATGATGTGACTTTTTTTATATATAATTTTTCCCTTATTAATTACCTTATTAAATGATTTCTAAATTGGAAGTTATGATAATGAATTGTGGGATTTTGCCCCATAAATCCAGGAATTATCACGAATTATTAGGAAATACAAATCTTAAGTAGTGTTTTTTTACGGGAAAAAAAATGAAAATAGTTAAAAATGTTTATCCCCAAAAATTGAAGATGCAAAAGGGTAGTCCAATAGTATATAAAACACAAACATAAATTTATTGGAAAAAGAGAGAGAAAAGATTAACAACAAATGTTATCAGCTTTCAAAGGGATAAGCTAGCCCCAACTCTTTTTCTCTAGTGATGGAGACCCATATATAGGTTGCACCGGATGTACGCGGAACTTTGTTAGTGGCGAAGATGAGTCATTATCTCAATGTGATTTTGGCCTTAAAAAAGAAGAAGCTTGAAATGTGGTGGTTGCTATGAGAGGGTAGAGAGAAGACAATGCTGGGGAGAGAGAATGAAAAATATGAGAAAGAGGGTGAGTAATAAATATCTATTCATATTCTATATTTAAATTTAAATTTATAATATGGAGAAAAAAATATAGAATTTAAATTTAAAATAAAAGAAAATAGAGAATGGGCACAGGAATTTAGAATACCTTGAAAAAGAAAAGATGCATTAATGTAGCCATATGGAAAGGAGAAAACGAGAGTATAGAGAAAGGAAAAATTCATAAAAAGAACATGAAAAGAAAATAGAATCAGAACTTAAGAAGGAGAGGAGAGGATTTCAAATTTTCAAATTCAAACATTGACCAATCAAATAGATATCTGTAGAGTCTCTATGTTGTCATGCTGTGAAATTCTTGTGTAAATTTAGTTTGTCACATCATATGTGATCTGACTAGTTAAAATACAACCACTCAACTAATATTAATCATAGTTGATGGTTCATGTATCACAGGACTAATGGGAGTAAAAGGAGCTGTTCTTCTTTTCTTTCTTTCTTTTTTGTTCACAAGTACTTATATTAATATTTCAAAACCAGATACACAAAATGATAATCAAAGCAAATACAACATAACAAACCAAATACAAGGAAAAAACTAATTATCACCAATTGAAGAACAGGAATAGAAGTAGCATCAAAGACTACATTGGACTCCTGTAGATTCAAGGTTAGAAGTGACATGGAAGGTGTTGGTTGCAAAATCCACCCTATAGGGTACACCTCCTTATAAACATTGGCTGCAAATAGAGCAGCTACACAGTAGCCCGTCTTAGCGTAAAGAACATAAAAACCCAACCTCAAAAAGAAGATTAATGATGCTCTGAAGAACACTTCTGCTCCTCCATTGAAACAGATCTGGTGACGTCGACCACACACCGAACAACACCTCTTGATGATGTCTATGGCTAACAATGGTCCTCTGATAGGTAAAGCATAAGACAACAACAACCATTGATAAAACTATTCCCTTAAGAACGCGAATCCGAGCCACCCAAAGAGGATCAGATCTATCAATGTTCAAACAAACTTCCAACCAAGAGGAGTTATTTTCAAATCTCGTAGATATGTTTACTAATACCACCACTAAAACCCAACACCACAAAAACAGGAAAAGAAGACGGGCTGCTCGCATAAAGGCGAGGGAGAGAGCTCTCACCGCCTCAAGACAGATCTAGAGAGAGAGAGAGAGAGAGAGATAGAGGAAAAACTCGCCCTAGAAACGAAAGAAGACCACAACCGACAAAAATCAGAGGGAGGAGACCGCAGTTGGAAGATCCGAGCTCCGATCTACCTTTCTGACGCGGTTGTGGTATAAGATGATGCTCGCTAGTGTCATGTGGTGGTGATACATGCCTCCAGCGAAAGAGAGCCAAAGAGGTGGGTGTTAGAAGCAAAGGAGCCGTTCTTCTAAAAAATTTGAGGTGGCATGCAGATAAGAGGATTTCTGATGGAAAGCTTCGACATTCGGCTGATTATTTTCAATGGAAGAAAATCGATCAATTATTTCTTAAATTTGGCAAAGAACCTAGGAACCTTAGGCTTGCCCTTAGCATGGACGGCATGAATCCCTATGGTAGCCTTAGATGCATACATAGTTCATAGCATGTACTCCTGATTATTTACAACTTATATCTTATGTTATGCATGAAACAAAAGTACATCATGTTTTCTATGTTGATTTTGAGACCAAAACAACCCGAAAATGACATTGATGTTTACCTTGAGCCCTTGATCGAAGACTTGAAGGAGTTGTGAGAAGAAGGTGTAGATATTTTTGACTCTTTCAAGAAAGAGGTTTTTAAAATGTGAGCCATGATATTTTGTACTATAAACGACTTCCTAGCATATGGTAACTTGTCAGGATATAGTGTAAAAGGCCATAAAGCATGTCAGGTTTATGAAGAAGGCACATGCTATCATCATCTTCAACATGGAAGAAAGATGATTTATCTTAGCCATAGGAGATTTCTTAGACCAGGCCACCTATATCGTCGATTAAAGAAAGCTTTTTCTGGTGGCCAAGAGTATGAAGATGCTCCGGTGGCATTGATTGAGGAGCAAGTTTACAAAAATGTGAAAAATCTCAGTGTCATCTTTGGTAAGACAACAAAGAGTAGAAAAGAAACAAATATATGGAAAAAGATATATGTATTCTTCGATCTTCCATATTGGTGCAATCTTAATGTGAGACACTGTATTGATGTCATGCATGTGGAGAAAAACGTATGTGGTAGTATTGTTGGCACGCTTCTCAACATACAACGTAATTCCAAGGATGGTGTGAAGACAAGATTGGATTTGCAAGCAATAAGAATACACAAAGACTTACATCCAAGGCCATATGGTAAGAGAACTTATTGTCCCCCAGCTTCTCATACTTTGTCTAAGGATGAGAAAAAAGTTTTTGTGAGTATTTACATGGCACAAAAGTTCCCTCAGGGTATTCTTCAAATTTTAAGACGCTTGTATGGATGAAGGACTTGAAATTAGTAGGCCAAAATTTTCATGATTGTCATGTCTTAATGCAACAGCTACTCCCAGTAGCTATTCGAGGCATTGCCGAATATGATCTACAACACATTTGGACTAGACTTTGTTTCTTCTTCAATGCGGTTTGTAGTAAAGTTTCCGAGATTGAAAAATTGGATGAATTGGAAAATGAAGAATATCTTATATTGTGCCAGCTTAAAAAGCTTTTTCTTCCTACATTTTTTGACATCATGGTTCATCTAATTGTTCATTTAGTAAGGGAGATAAAGTTGTGTGGCCCTATCCATTTACGATAGATGTACCCAATTGAAAGCTTTATAAAGTTCCTTAAATGGTATATGAAGAACGCATACGGCCAGAAGCATCAATTGTTCAGAAGTATGTTTCTGAAGAAGCCATGGAATTTTGTCAAAATTATTTGGCCAAAGTAAGACATATTGGGTTTCCTAAATGTAATACCCTAAAATCTGACTTATGATAAATATCATAAATTCAGAAAATAATACCTATTGGAAATAGGTGAATATGTGGTCTCAAATAAGAAGTAATAATTATCTTATTTTCTAGGGTAATTTCTATTGAAATTAGGGTGAAGATAGAGCTAAAATCCCTAAAATGATTTTATGAGGCATTAAATGCCCTGAAAATATTATGATAAATCCTAAGAGGCAATGAAATATTTATAAAAAAATTGGAGAATATGTTGTCTCTAATTTAGGTAATTTTTGGGATTAATTTACTTGGAAAATATTGAGGCAAGATTTAATATTATTTTGGGGATCATAATTGACCCCATGATTTTTAATATTTTACATGGAGCATAAAATACAGGTGTCAAGTAAATAATTGTGAGATAATAATTAATCTCAATTAAGAAAATTATCAACAATTAGTAAGTGATTAATTAAGTAATTAATGGCTAATTGTTTAAGCTTGAATAAAAGAACATTCAAGGTAAAGTATGTAAAACCCTTTAATTAAATGTTTAAGGCCAAGATTAGCATAAAGATGATTACTAATGATCATGATTAATATAGTAGCCAATCAAATAGATTCAATAACACCTAAAACACCATTTTAGAATTAATGAATTAAAGAATAAACTCAAGTGAAAAATCATGAGGCAACAAAGGCTTGTTGGTGGATGATTGTAGACCATGAAAAAGAAAATAAAGCAAGAGACAATGTGGAGGCCACGTTTTTAGTGGGTGTGTATGTGTGTATGTAGTGATTAAAGGGAAATACATGAAGGTGGTGAGGCCACCAAGGCTTGCTTGGAGAATGGATGAAGGTGGGGAAGCCACCAATGCCTTCTTCAAGCCAATAATTGTTTAACATAAACAAAAACACACATGTGATAATAATATTTATTTTTGGAAGAGGATAAGGTACCTTTGGATAGGATATCCTCTTGGAATTGGAAGAAAGTGATGGAGGGAGAGAGGGTCACGTTTTTGGCCTTGGCTTGAAGAAGAATTCAGATTATTTAGTGTAAACCCATGGTTCTCATGCAAGATGAATTAGGTTAGGAATAATTACCAAGAGTGCCATGACCTTTTAGTATAAATAGGCACCTTGTGTCTTCATATTCTTCACACCAAAACCAACTCCAAGTAGTGGTTTTCTAAAGAGAGAAGAGAGCTAGTGAGAAGCAAGAAGGAAGTAGTAGCAAAGTCTTCAAGAGGGTAAGTTCTATAGTTCTTAAGTTTTAGCTTTTAAATTCATAGAAATTTATGCTTTGATCTTAAATTCCTAGAAGCAATTTTATTTTCATGTTTTTATGATTAAAATTAGCTTTATTTCGAAAAAATAGTGAGGGTAGTCATAGAGCAAAATTTCGGAAGAGAAACCACAAAGTAACGAAGTTCGCGAAATTTTATCGGTTAGGCGATTTCTGAAGTTAGCTTCGCAAAAATCTTAAATCTATGGGAAGATGAAGTCTTTTTAATCTGAAATTTTTCATGGTTAGAGTAGACATATAGACCTTTCCAAATATGCTTATAGCATGTCAAAATGAGTTTTGTGCAAGTGGTTATGAATTTTTGAAATCAGGCCATTTTTCTGGACGAAAATTCTGGACAGATCTTTGGAAATTAAAAACTGGGAATTGTATAATGAATCTGGGTTGAGAACAGTATTTTTAATCAAAATTAGACATCTTAACGATTCCAAATAATTTTACGGATCTTCATTTCGATTTTTTGGATTTAATTATGATTTTTCAAAGTTGATCAAAATTCTGCCCAGGAGAATCAGCATATGCGTTTTTGAGAAAATGTAAGGGCAAAATAGGAATATCAAATATACTAAGGGTAAAAAGGTCAATAGGGACTAAAATATCTCTTAAGATATTATTTGTGAGGAAATAATGAGGAAATACTAATATAGGGTATTCGAGAAATATCGGGGGACGTACCGACAAACGAACATTCCGCTAAACTGAACGGACGAAGGTACGTTCGCGTACTGTAACACTAACTTTGATATTTATGGTATGCGTATATGTGCTATGTGTATGGTATGCCTATGTGAAGTAGTTGTACGTTCGCGTATTGTAACACTAACGCTGATGTTTATGTTATGCATGTATGTGCTATGTGTATTGTGTGTGTATAGTTGTTATGTTGTATGCAGTATGTTCGCGTACTGTAACACTAACACTGATATTTATTGTATTCATATATGTGTTATGTGTGTTGTATATGTGTTGGTGGTATGTTATTTGAATGCATGGTGGTGTTAGAGGATAACTCGAACATATGCATGCTACGGGAGCGATATGTCCGTATGCGCGGGAGCGATATGTCCGTATTCGCAGGAGCGGTGTGTCTTATTTGGGAGCGGTATGTCCGCATTCGCTGGGGAGCGATACATGTAGGAATGATTCATTTGTTATGCTGATATACGTATATGTAAATATGAGGTTAACCGTTATCCGAGGTTCAATGGACATTGAACCTCGCCTCTTAACATAGCGTCGGAGTTCGGGAGGACCGAAGATCGAGGAGAAAGGCAAGAGCCGCATAGAGATCCGGGTGAAGATCTCTTCTCTTGACACGGCATGGTCTGTTGTCGGGGGAGACACTTTTGTTGTTATTCACTTTAAAAACTCTCGGTCATTGTACCGTTTTTGTAATCAGCCAGACTTACGGCATTTTAAATATATGTATCAGTTACTCAATCGGTCCGATGCTCTACTCTGATGAAAAAAAAATTATACTGCTTTTGAAAATGAGATGTTACACTAAACGTCAGCTTGCTAAAGGGGTAGACAAAGGGCTTTAGTAAAGAGTGTGGATTATGATGAATTGTCACAAGTCCACTTATAAATCTTGAATAATGTTGATGAAGTTCAAGACAACATAAATGCACACAAAGAAGCTGTAAGGAAAGAAAATAATCGAATGACTGAACAAAGGTTAATTAGGGAGCATAGCAGAACTTTTGCAAACTGGTTCAAATAAAAGGTCGAGAGAGATGAATGTGTTTCTGATACAATAAAATGGTTAGCATGTGGTTCTAAGGTTGATGTCATAACTTGGAATTCATATGTGATCAATGGTTATCCATTTTGCACGAAGTCCCTAGATGATAGGAGCACCGTCTATAACAGTGGTGTTATGTTAGAGGCTGAATCTATGCACTTCTCTAGTTCGAAAGACAAGAAGCATAAATTAGCAGTCATGCCTTATTATGGGGTTGTTGATGAGATTTGAGAGGTGGATTATGTTAAAATTAAATTTCTCATTTTCAAATGCAAATGGGTTAATGTCAATAATGGTGTTTAGATCGATCGGCTAGGATTTACATTAGTCGATAACAATAGTAGAAATTTTGGAGATGAACCTTTATTATGGTAGACTAGGCGAAATAAGTGTTCTATATCACCGATCAGGAAAATAAAATGTAGTCTATAGCTCTCCAAGGAAAAAAGGGTTATTGATATTGATGAGAAAATTCATTCAAATTATGGTCTTCCTAAGAGTATTCCTTTTTCAAGGGGTCTCCCGCACATGAACGAAGAAGATGAAGCGGTTAATGAACTTGGCATAAGAAATGATCATCATGAAGGGATATGGGAGGATATCCCTTTATAAAAGAGACAATTCATAATGCAATATTCATATGCAGAATTCTTTGAAAACTTTAAGGTTTTAACTATATTCCTTTCGATGTTCTTAAACAATGTCATTGACTGTGAAGCTTTTGTTTTTGTTTTTAGTTTTGTGGCAGGATACGAATGGGACATGTTATAAAAGAGGAATGTTATATTGTTGGGTGACAATCTGATGAAGACATGGTGAATTGGGCATGTATGTTCATTTAGGTGTTGTCTTTGTAACTCATTGTATTTGTAACTATTTTTATTGTATATATTTATTTAGGTGTTGTACTGTCATAGTATATTCATTAAGAGACCACATAACTTATGGTGAATAATATTTGTATTCATTTCCAATTCAATTTGTAATTCATAATGGATTGTTCATAGCTTGTAGCTTAAAGTACTGTAGGTGCTGGATTGGGTGGTAGATGTGTATGATCAGAAAGAAATGAAACAAGGAAAAAATTTGAGAACATTTAGACCGGACGTATTACACAGGAGGTCTAAGAAGTTTGACCTTTAAAACCGGATGAATAAATATGCTGGTCTAAAAAGACCAAATTTTAAGACCGGATATATCTCACAGCAGGTCTAAAAATTCAGACCTCCAACACTGGTTGTTTGGTAAGTCATATGGTCATCAATCAAATAGCTTAAATGAAATTATATTGTGGTCATACTTAATCATGAATTGGTCTTCTGTTTAGGAAAAAATTCGAGAACATTTAGACCGAACGTATTACACAGGAGGTCTAAGAAGTTTGACCTTTAAAACCGGATGAATAAATATGCTGGTCTAAAAAGACCAAATTTTAAGACCGGATGTATCAAGTCTAAAAATTCAGACAAGTCTAAAAATTCAGACCTCCAACACTGGTTGTTTGGTAAGTCATATGGTCATCAATCAAATAGCTTAAATGAAATTATATTGTGGTCATACTTAATCATGAATTGGTCTTCTGTTTAGGAATTTTCATTTTTAAATCCCTTTTTAATATTTGACATTTACTACTAAACCATTATTATAGGAACTACAAATAGTTGAAAAGCCACCCTCCATTTTTTCACACACACACACACACACACACACACACACAACCGGTCTTAAAATTATGAATTTTTAGACCTACTCTTTAATACATCCGGTCTTAAAAGTCGGTCTTTTTAGATTGACATATTTATTTAGTCTGGTCTTAAAAGTTGGCTTTTAAGACTGAACAAAAAATATATCTGGTCTATATAGTACGACTTTTAAGACCTAATATTTTTAATGTCCGGTCTAAAAACATTTCTTTAAGACCGGTTCGGATCCGGTCTTAAAAGTTAGAGACTTTTAAGACCGCCTGTATCAAGACCGGTCACATATCCGGTCTTATGATGCCTCTTGCATCCGGTCTTAAATGCCTTTTTTTGTACCAGTGAGCCCGTTTTTATATCTAAAAATTCTGCATCAAAAATTATAAATAAAAGTAAAATATAATGAAATTACAAGAAACGAGAGATAATTACACACACACATATATATATATATATATATATATGCAAAAATTACTATTTATTCATTTGAACTTGCACATTAGAGTTTAGGCATATGAAAATCATGTTCTTACTATATTAGGGTTAAGTAGCAAATCCGCCTTAGAAATATACATCTAGAAGCAATGTTGCCCTATAAGTTTTTTCAGGTTCAATGTCACTCCGGAAGTTTTAAAACGTAGCAATGTTGCCTTTTTTCGTTAAAAAGTTAATGGTTAATGTCAATTTTTTAATGGTCAACATTAGTTTTTTAACATATCGGGCCACATTGCTACATTTTAAAACTTCTGAGGTAACATTGAACTTGAAAAAACTTCCAGGGCAATATTGCTCTTAAGCGTATACTTTCGGGGCGGATTTGCTACTTAACCCACTATATTATACCCTTATCAGCTTTATTATTTTAGTTTTCGATCCTACGTTTATCTTTTGAATCTTTGCCACCTACAAAACCCATCTTTCGAAGAATGAATACTATTGATATGCTGAGGAACACACATGATCCAACCACAATTCCAGCAATGGCTCCCGCAGAAATCCCAGGAATTTTGAAGTCTACAAAACAAAGTAGTATCGCAAATATGATTCATAACAAAATCAAAATTGCCATCACTTAGGCTTAAGATAGAAAGAGAGAGAACCAATAAATATGAGATTTGACTTACTTGGTGTGACTGAAATAGCAGATATAAGAGGTCCATATACACCATAATCAGGACTAGAGACAGCTCCTTTCCCAGCCCAGTATAAATGAATCTCCAAGGTGTTATCATTGACATCGACGTTAAAGTCTTTAACAATGCCCTTACCTACTCCACCAGCTTCCTTCATAATATTGAAGTCACACAAATATTTCCTACCCTGTCAAGATATACATAAAAATGTTTCAGCCTTTCACAAGTTTTGCTAAACTACATAGCAAAAACAATTGCAAGTGTGTTGATTATCGCATTGATCCTTTAAGAAGAGAGAGAGAGACATATATTAATGAGATCAACTTAACATTTAAGTCTTATATGGCTTGTCTTTAATTCTTTATAATTATTCCCTCCTGTACTTTTTATAAGGATTCAAAATATTAGTTAAAAACAATAAATATGTTAAATATGTATTTTCCTTTCCATTTAAATCCTTAATAATTCGGGCTAGCTGCCGTAGTCCGCGGGCCAAATAGGGGCAGGCCTATGCAACCCGCTCCTTGGGGGGCTGGTAACCCACCTATTAATTTTTTGTTTTAAAAAAATTATCACATTGTTTTTTTTACATTTTCACTTCCTTCCTCTTTCACCCACTCACATCACACTCCCTTGCTTTTATAGGTTTGTGTTAGGCAGCCATTTTTACTCACTTTATTTGTTTCTTCACTCACTCACATCACAAAACACACATAAACACCTCTCTTTTAGATTTAATAATAGTTAAATAAATAAATAAAATATGAAAATATAAGTGTTAAATAAAATGTGTGAGAAAGTAGTTAAACACAGCAACAACAAAAAGGAGATAAGGGTATTTAGATTTCTTTTTTAAGGAAAATTGAGGAAAAAAACTAAAAAAGAATTTTAAACGAGCTAGCTCGCCAGCCTGCGGAACAAATTAGATTTGACATACCCCCTTATGTTCACTTGGAAGAAATTAGATTTGACATACCCCCTTATGTTCTTTATATATAATCTATTTAGGGAGTTTATATTTGGCCAAAATACTCCCCTCATATGCAATATGTCATAAATCGATTTTTTTTTTCACTTTTATCTTTATTGAAAAATGTGTTTGAAAATTTAATGAGTGGACATAATAAGAAATGAGCATTAATTACATAGATAAAATTGAAAAATAAGTAGTAATTATCTTATAAGTAACTTATATTTTGGACCAAGCTGTTCTTTTAGAAGTGCTCTATATTGTAATCGGATGGGGTATAAGGAAAATTTATCATATTAGCCAATCTTTTTTTAATTCACTCGTATTGATGTTCTCTTAATAATAATCAAGTAAGAGAGATGAAAGGAATTAAAGAATATGGTTAAGATGTTTTAAAAAAAAACATGTCATATTAATTAACTTAACAAACTTTCTTAATCTAATCAAATAAGATAAATAAGTTTTGTATGAAGGATTGGAGGGAGTAGTAAGACTCACTTGAATTGAAACATCAAATACGCGCCTTCCAAGGCTGCTGAAATTTGTGTCATGAGAGTACATAATCTCAGCAAAGTGTAGCTTGACATTGTAATTGCCATTAATCATACAGAGGCCATGATACTTGAGAGATAAAGGGGAAACACGAGCTGTTTGATAGAAGCTTGGACCAGTAATATTGAGGGAAAATCTATTTGTTGCTATGAAATTATTAACAGATCTTTCGATGTATACTCCTGTGTTGCTATAAGCCCATTTATCATCACTAGAAAAAAAGAATGAGATACCCTCAGGATTAGTGTTATCTTCGTATTTATTCCCCTCATATTCAATTTCTGGTCCTCCACAATTTATGAATAATGAATGATCTGCATACACAGTGACAACCTTCAAAAATCACATCTATAAGAAAATCCAAACTATCAAATTCATCACATCATGATCTTCTCATGTTGATTAAAATATTCATTATTATGCTAAAACTCATGAAAAGCATCATGATGTGTTTTTTGTTGATATATTTGTTTTTATTAAAAATAAAATGCAATTAAAAGTGATATAATGTCATGGGAAACTCTCAAACTAAATGTGAAAAAAACAAACATTGATGTACAAAATTTAAAGACTCACACTTAGGTTTTCCTCCACAAGGAAGGCCCCTTTTTAAGCAGATATGTCTGTGAGAAGAATAAAAGTTAACACAAATAAATCAAAATGGTGTGGAATAATTTAAAAAGGACAGCTATAAGCATAATCATACGTGGTGTTTGCTGAAGATGATAGGCTTGAGGCCAAGTTTCTGTATGTGACACCAAAAAATGGCATGGAGTTTAATGCATATATAATGCCTTTAAGAAAAAGAAAAACTTTTTTTTTTGGAAAGGAGCTTACACATTATTATACTGACAAGCAGTTGCATCTGTCTCCGAGAAATTGTTGTAAGATAGATCACTGGAAGAAAATGTACTGTAAAGTTACACATGTAAAATTTTTTCCTAAAAGATTTATTTTAATTCTAAATATAAGTTTTCAATCCATTTTATCTTTCAAGTTTATATTTTTTTAAAAAAAAAAATTATCCCTATTAATTGAACGTATTAAAGAAAACTTTTCCAATGGAGTAGTTTCTTTTGCAAATGAGTAAGAGATACATTAGGAAAATCAACCTAAATTTGCTTACAAATAATTAATTTAATTAGTTTTCTTAATCTTTAAAAAATAATTATCTAGCTTGTATAATTAGTACTAGATAGACAAAGTAAGAAAAGGACCGGGGAGATGGGGTACCTATTTAGAAGGGTTGGTCAGGCTCTTCTGTAATTTATTTAAACTTTAAAAGCATATGGATAAAGCAATTAATTAAATTATTTCATTAGAAAAAGTCTGGTTTGAATTAGCTTATAGACATCTTAAGTTATCGAGATAGTTTAATCAAAAGTTTAAATTGTAGCAGCTTAATATTTTATTTACTGCATATAAAAACTTTCAAATTATAAATCACGTTATACAAAATTGATTAATTACAAATGATGACAGATTTAATGGTTAAGGAAGTTTTCTTATTATGATTTATGGTAATTAATTTCAAATAAAAATGGCATTGAACTATAGTCATGAGAAAGAAAATTAAAATTCAAAAAACATTATACTAACAAATTATCATATTTGTCTTGCAGTATCCATTCAGGAATTTTTCCACTGAGAGAATTTTCAGTTAGAAACCTGCATGTATGATTAATAAATTAAGAAATAGTAATTAAGAAATTAAGTTATAAATACTCAGTACGTGGAATGCTCCCTTACATGTACTTAAGATTGGTCAAGTCACTTATGTTGTTTGGGATTTCACCGATCAACTTGTTGAAGCTCAAATCTCTGCAATTAAACATGTGACACAAATATTGCTTCGTAAAAATAACTGAATTTAAATAACTGAAATTAGAGTATTCTAGATTGACATTATATATATGAGTATGAAGCAACTTACAGCAAAAATAAGTTTTCCATTTTACCAATATAATTTGGAATGGAATCATGGATGGAGCAATTTCTCAACGTCCTGAGAATAAAACAGAGCATGAAAATTATAAACTTAATTGAAAATAGATCATTTAATTTGTAACAGTGTAACGACCCCCCACAGGTAAGGACCTGGTCGTCCCCCTCACGGTGCACCGCTTACACCCGTGGTTGGCCGGCCCCACTGGGGCGGAATTGTCCTCCTCCTCTAGGAGAGATTTGTCCCTCGAGTAAATACCCAAGGACGCCTCCCCAAGGGCTCGAACCTTGGACGTGAGGATAAGTCCAAAGCCTAAGAGCACATTGGTATCCATTACACTACTAATGTGATGAACACAAGCCCAAAGGGAGAGCCCAATCTCCAAAAGCTAGCCTATGAGGAGGGATAACCCAATGGACTTATAAACCTCACTATAAGAGTTTGGCTCCCCGATGGGATTCATTACATAGTCACCCCCCTCAAGAGCCGACGTCCTCGACGGCTCCACTCCACGGCACTTCACTCGGCCTTGCGGTCAGAACCCTCCGCGCACGGCACTTCACTCGGCCTTGCCGGTCAGAACCCCTCCGTGGGTAGCCCTCTCCGGAACATCGACTCTCAATTAAAGCACCAATGTGATGAACACAAGCCCAAAGGGAGTGCCCAATCCCCAAAAGCTAGCCTATGAGGAGGGAGAACTCAATGGACTTATAAACCTCACTATAAGTATTTGGCTGCCCGATGGGATTCATTACAAACAGATTCTCAACTTACAAGTATTGCAATGATGTCAAACTTTCCAGATTAGGAAATCTCATTGTCGCTGGTCCATGCAAATCAGATATGAACCTGAATTAGATATTTAAAAAAAAAAAATCATCAATAATGGGAAAATGTTATTATGTCGAAATTAAAATTCATAGCCATTGATTAATTTGCAAACGAATTATAAAGGAATGAAGAAGTACACACAATCTATTCAATTTTGTTAATTGAGAGATAGCTGTAGGAATGGGGCCTTCCATAGATGTTCCTCTTAAATACCTGCCCAGAAAAGTATTTAGAAAATTAAAAATAGTAAACAAAATAAAGGAAATATATCAAAAAGGCAAAAAGCCTAGCTAGTCCATGTAACCTTTTTATGTGTTTGGATTAATTTAATTATGGGGATATCATTTCTGCATCTGATGTAGATAAATATATCTGTAGTGAGCCAAAACGACACCGTTTTTGTCCTTTTTGTTTTATTAATCAACGCTCTGGTTTTTTTTTTGGGTCAAACAGCAGCTCTTGTTTGAGGTTTTTGAAGGACCAGAGTTAGTATTAACTGTACCAAGTCTCAAACCCACAACACCATAGAACGTCGATAAAGAGCGTCCCACAAAGCTACAAGTAAAATTGGTTCTCATTCTGTCGTTTTTAAGGAACCAGAATTAGCCTAAAGTTATCAGCAAAAAAAAAAACAGAGAAGAAAGGCTAAGCTCACAATGTGCTGTCGGTGGAAGAAGAAATTGTGTGCTTTTTTAATTGGACACAATTATTTCATGGTGGGGTCCTCTTTCACGAGCGTTGATTAATAAAATAAAAGGGACAAAAACGGTGTCATTTTAGCTCGCAGATGCAGAAATGATATCCCCTTTAATTATTAGAATTAAAATTGATTTATATATTTTATTTATTCACTTAGTCTAACATATATCCGATCAGTTCAATTTTATTTCTTATTTTCACTCCATATCAATCACTCCCACCCTAATACTCTTTTCTCCCACTACCATTGAGCATTAAACTAGTCCACTTAAAGGTTATTAATAACTGTTTTCTAATTTAAACTAGTTACTAACAGAAGATTTTTTTTTTCTCTTGAATATAAGTTCACTTAAAGGTTATTAATAACTGTTTTCTAATTTATCCTTATTTAATTCTCGTTGGAAAGAAAATAAAAAGAGACATGAGAAAAATTGATAAATATAGAAAGAGACAGAGAATTTAATAAGGTTAAATTTAGAAAATTTTATCAATTTAAAACTCATTTAATAATTTAACTGTTATGCCTTGATATGTAAGAATTAATTGGAATAGACTTATAATAAGGGTCAAAATGATATATTAAACTCACATGCTATCAAGTTCAGTCCAATTCCCAATAAAATTGGGTAATTTCCCTGTTATGTTGCTCCCATCTAATGCACTACAAAAAAGTTAGGGGAGATATTTTATAATTTTAAAAAATATCAACTCAACATCACACTAAAAGGAATGACTAATATATTATACTACTCACATAGATTTTAGTTTCTTCATATTACCAAAACTTTCGGGTATTGTCCCAGAGAAGTTATTTCCAGAAAGAACCCTGAAAATTTTGAATTATATTCTTACAAATAGAAAACACATCCAAAAGCAATATGAAAACTTGTCTATAACTAAAAAGATAAAAGAAAATAATTTATACATGAAATATTCTTACAGTAAGCATAATTCCTTCAATTCTCCAAGACTAGAAGGAAGAGTTCCTTCTAGCAGATTATCTCTCAATGTTCTGCAAAAAAGTACACAAACCATAAAACCATTTCTCAATACAACAACTACATTTAGAAACTATAAGTGTAATGATTTACACTCACAACTCCTCCAAAGTTGTAGTTTCACCCATTTCCTCGTGAGAATTGGACCGAGAGATTGAGTTACCCGAAAGGTTTGAAACATAATTTTAAGAGATGAATAATGCATATAGTCAAATAGTTCAAGCTTGTAAAGATGCATGCATGCAAATTAACATAGAATATGAAAACAACCATATTCATTCACAACTTTTTCATCACTTACAATGCAACAAGAGGGAGTCTAGCAAAGCTCCTTGGGATTGATCCATTTAGATCATTGTAAGACAAATCACTGCGATGTATAAAAGTTACATTTCAAATTACAAATCCCACATTCCAAACAAGCATATACATATATATTCTCATCTACTATTATATATTATAACATAGATTAATAATAGAACAAAATAATTTCATTACTTACAGTTGTTGCAGATTGAGAGATTTTAGAATTTTAAAAAATATCAACACAACATCACACATTACTAATATATTATACTACTCACATATTATTTAGCTTCTTCATATTGCCAAAACTTTCGGGTATTGTCCCAAAGACGTTATTTCTAGAAAGAACCCTGAAAATTTTGAATTTTATTCTTTCAAATAGAAAACACATCCAAAAACAATATGAAAACTTGTTTATAACAAGACTATAACTAATAAGATGATAGAAAATCATTTACATATAAAATATTCTTACAGTATGCGTAATTCCTTCAATTTTCCAAGACTAGAAGGAAGAGTTCCGTTTAGCATATTATCGCTCAATCTTCTGCAAAAAAAGTACCAAAACTATAAAACCATTTCTCAATGCAACAACTACTTTTAGAAACTATATGTGTAATGATTTAAACTCACAACTCCTCCAAAGTTGTAATTTCACCCATTTCCTCAGGAATTGGACCAGAGATTTTGTTATCCGAAAGGTCTACGTAACATAATTTTAAGAGATGAATAATACATATGGTCAAATAGTTCAAGCTTGTAAAGATGCATGCGTGCAAATTAACATAGAATATGAAAACAACCATATTCATTCACAACTTTTTCATCACTTACAATGCAACAAGAGGGAGTCTAGCAAAGCTCCTTAGGATTGATCCATATAGAGAATTGTTAGACCAATCACCGTGGTGTATAAAAGTTACATTTCAGATCACAAATCCCACATTCCGAACATGCATATATATATATATATATATATATATATATATATATATATATATACACTCATATACTATTATATATTCTTACATAGATTAATAATAGAACAAAATAATTTCATTACTTACAGTTGTTGCAGATGGCTTAGGTTTCCAAATTCCCCCGGTAATAATCCAGATAGACTGAGACGTGTCATAGAGCTGTCGTAAAAGGAAAACATATCATTAGTAAACAATTTACATAAAAAGAGCTAAATTTTAAATTAAATTATGTTATAATTAGCACAAATATTTGTTTGAATATTAATTTTGTTTCGATGCGGCAAAACCTTACTATGAATATTATGGAAATACATCCCAATAGTTTAAAAAATAATAAAGAAGAAACTTTTCTATTTTATTTGACCTAAACCCAACTTAATCCATGTTAGAGCTTGATTTGGACCAAAATTTAAAGGAGTTACGTTGTACTTACATATGTGTGACATGACAAACTGTTCTATTTGAGAAAGTGCAATTGCATGTTACATTCCTTCTGATGTCCTCATTAAAGATTGCATTTTTGCATCCTCCATCATTATTACAAGAATGTGGGGTCACGTTCCAATTCAATTTCTCCATCTTCGATGATATTGCTTTTAAAACTTCCACTGTATCAAACAAAAATTAGTTTTTTTTTTTTTTAAAAAAAAAAAAACGAACTATTCACCATAAAGTAAGAACATCAATATCTGTAATTTATGTTCATGGACATTTGTAAACCTTATTTATAAAGCAATGTTAAATTACTTCACGTGGCCCAGTTTGTTTAACTTTCAGCTACATAAATATTGACATTATTAATATTGAAGAACTTGAAATTAAATTTAAAAACTTAATTCGTAGAAAACATCTAAATTGTTTTTTACTCTCATCTCGACGAAAAATGTCGTCTTATATATCCAGAAGTGCATCAGTATTGCCCAAATATGAGTGCATCAGTATTAATTAACATTTAGCTTTTATATTCTCTTTCTTTTATAATGATATATATATTTCAAAATATATAAAAATATAAAAAATAATTAATATAAATTTCAAGAATTTATTTGGTTTATTTTATTTAAAAATGAAAGATTGATAAATGACTGTTAACAAATTTTATAAAATATAGATAAGAGAATACTACACAGAATACAATATATTCTACAAATCAAAATGAATTGGTGTTATGGAAGAAAGAGAGAACATGTTTGAAATTTAAGTATATTTTTTATGTTTATTTCAGTTTCATGAGTATGAAGATTAATATCATTTAGAAATTATAAAAATAATATAAATTAAGCGAATTAAATATATATGAATACATAATAAGTAATTATAAAAGAATAATTTTCTATCATATTCTATGCACGTAAAAAGAAGATTCTTTATTCATATAATAGCTAACAAGTCGCTAAAAATAATCATTTTAGATATAATTTATCTATATATAATATAAAAATTTAAAAGTCACATATATATAAAAAAATATTATTATTGATTACTTAGTTCTTTGAATGGAATATATTTTTCTTTAAATAACTTAACTGTGTAAACGAGAAGAAGTTTTTAAGAAGTTTTTAAAATTAAAAGAGTATATAAATTGAATATTAGCATAAAATTAAAGGACTACAATCCAGTAACAATGAATCAATAAAACTAGAAGGTTAAGTAAGAAACCTTCATCTTCTGGAATGAGTTGAGCATTGGATTTATAGTCCATGAAAGCATTCAAAGCGAAGCATCCAAATATGAAGAGGTAGAAAAGTTTAGAGCTTGAAATCCCAAACTCCATTTATGTTGTTTGCAGTTGGCAGAAAATAACTTTGAGAAGGAGAGTGAAGGAAGAAGAAGGAGACGCAGAATGAGACGATAACATAATCCAAGAGAAAAGAAGAATGCGTCATTTATAAACTGATTGAATCAATCACTGTTTCTTGGTTCAATGATTAAATCAAGGTCAATTTTGTTAATTTTATATTTGAAAATAATATAAATATAAATATAAATATGTACATACTAGAGATGGTTATCAAAAAACTAACCATTAATTATAAATAAATATTCCTTTAAATGTTAAAAGTGAAAATGTGGTCTCAAATATTGAGCAAAATTTCCTTGTTACTTAGGGAGATTACACGTGAAAATTAGAAAAGAAAAGAGTTAAAATCCCGACAAAAGTATTTTTATAAAGCGAAAAACGGCCGAAAATATTATGATAAATCTCATATGACAAAGGTTACGACAAAAACTTAGGAAGTATGTTATCTTTAAATTTAGAAATTTTTGATATTATTTCCCGGAAAATAAAGATGCATAAATAAAATAATATTAAAAGTGCTTTTTGGCCCAGGTATTTTTAATATTTTACATAGGGTATAAAATGCCAATATAAGTCAAATAGTTGTGAGATAATAGTTGATCCTAAATAATAAAATTATCAACAATTAGTAAATGGCTAATTAAGTAATTAATGGCTAATTACTTGGATTAAAATATAAGATAAATGAATTAGAAAAAAATAAAATAATAAATAAGGCTGAAATTCGAAATAAATAAATAAATAAATAAAAATAAAAAAATAAAAATAAAAATAATTTTATGCTTAGAAAAATAAATAAAAAATAAAAAGAAAAAAATAATAATATCTAGATATTTTGATTAAAATAATATTATATTTGGTAAAAGAGCCAACGGGGACATTTGAGAATGGATAGAAATAAAATCCTACACCGAAACATAGGAATAAAGCCTAAGTCATCTTGACTTTTTATAAACCAAAGTGAAAATTCTTCTCGAAGTGACGTCTCGAAGTCGTTCGGAACCAACGGGGTATTTAAGACAGGGTAGGAGAGAGAAAATGCGAGATAGAGGATTTAGAGTCAATATCGAAACAAGTAGTTGCCGTGAATTAGGAATCTAGTGACTTAGGTCGATCATATTACAAACCGGTGGATTTTGCCTAGACGCCGACACTTCGGGAATTCAATTCCGTAAGGTTAGTGAGTGTACGGCCTAAAATCTTGGTAATCGGAATACCCTTAATGGGATCATAAAATTCATTAAACTAGATATTCCTAATGAAAAAATTAGAAAATAATTAATTTTATCATACGGCTTAGATGTCACCATCAAGATGACATCATTTTTTTGACTTTTTGGGCCAAGGAGGTCGGCACCCATGGATGGAGGGCCAAGATGGATTATGGCCAAAACCCTAGATCCAACGGTCGAAATATAACCTGACTGAAGTTCGATTTATTTACGAAACTGCCATTCCCTTCCTCTATAAATAGCAACCTCCCTTCCTCTCATTTCTCACAATTCCTAGAGCTTTCTAGTGAGAAGTTAGAGAGAAGGCAGAGCCAGAGAAGTGCTAGCCGGACCACAGGTAAATTTTTTCGGTCCCTGGTCTTAAGCTTCGGTGTTTTATTCGGTAGCTATAGTAGAAATGTTGTTTTTTATCTTTAATCTTCCAATATATTATAGATATCATATTTTTGGGTAGATATGATATATATATGATGGGAAAAAGAATTATGGCAAAATTTTGGAAGATTAGAGTCAAAAATAAGCGCGAAATTCCGCCAATAGGTCCAACTAGGGGCAAAATGGTAATTTTACCTAAAATGCCTGTTATACTGCTAAAAATTGTTAAATATTGTCCGATAGGATATCGTTGATAATCGGACCGTTTTTCACTCATTTGTTGTGCCGCCGTCATTTGTTTTACCGCCGTCGGACCACTTTTCGTCAAAAACGCTGTTTTTGCGCCGAAACGTTCCTTGTACCATAACGAAGGTACGGACGCGTATTGTAACCTTAATCTTGTACTTCTCATATACATATATGTGATAGATACGTTCATAGACTGAGGCTCTGTTAGAGTTGTCAATCATACTTACAGTTTAAACGGGTTATGGACATGATAATACCGTATGAGTTTTCCTAGCGCTGAGGACACGTGTTGTGATCATGGCACAGGGTATGTGCAGACATGTTGTTGGGCTTTACATATTGCTTTGTGCTTATGTTCTGTCGTTTTGCTGTTCATACATCTGCTCTATGCCATCGTGTTGTAATGAATATCTCGTTGTCCATATACTTTGTTTTATTTGAGTATTTTGAGATCCATATGGGAAATGGATCTCAGCTGTAGCATCAGGGTCAGGAGGACCGAGGGTTGGAGACCGGGGCAAGCAGACGGCGTAGGATTCCGAATGAAGATTTATTTACTGTTTTCTGTATTTACTTACGAACCTTGGATGACTGTATCATTACTCTTACACTAAATTTGACATACTATATATCATTTCAATATTTTGGATCAAGTGGCAAAATAATCATATACTCCAATACTTGTGACATATTTAGATATTCTTAATATATATTTCAATATTTTGGATCAACCTACTTGTGACATATTTAGATTCATCCACATTTGACATCCAGAGCCAACCGAAAACAAAGAAACCACAATAGCCAGGAAAACCCAAAAATGAATCCAAATCAAATCCATATGACATACAAAAGTGAAAAAAGGAAGAAAAAAAATTGAGAGAGAAATAAAAAAAAAATTTGAAGGAGAATTTTTTTAAAAAAACGGCCTGACCCAGTGACCCGTCCGGGTCACCCCGGATTCACCGGGTCAGACCGGGTTCAACAGTCAGACCAGGTTTGCACCAAACCGGTTTCACGGCCGGTTGGCCGGTTCCGTCTGAACCGGCCGGTCCGGTCTGGTTTCACAAACCATGCAAAAAACTTCTTAAATATTTTGAAATATAAATATGAAATATTTGTTCACATACCAGGAAAAATATTATGGAAATTAACAACAACAACAAAACTCACAGATTATAACAAATTTCACTAACTTCTTATAAATATTATCAAGTACAAGTTTATTTAAGAAAAATAAATTAAAATTTAACATGTTTAGGAGAGAGAGAAAATATAGATAAATACTTTTTTTTTTTTTACCTGAATATGGTATATATGTATGTGTGTGTTGTCAACAAAAATAAAAATTACTTATATGGCGTTATTTATAAACCACTTTCAATGTATTTCTCCACAATAAAAAAAAAAACATTAAATAATATTAATTATATATTTATATATCTTAAAATTTGATAAATTTTTTATTTTACCTCTATTTATTAATATATATTATGCCCTATGAGCACAAAATCTACAAATATTGAATTAAATGTAAAATTGAACATTCATATGAAAAAAAAAATCATCTTATTTTCTCATAAATATGATCATTTAATTGGTTAAAAACCAATCTTTAAAGACTAGGAGAAAAGGAGTATTTCGTTGAGCTTAAAATTATGGGAAAATTCCTCTCAGTTTCCAAAGAACAAAAAAAATACCAAAAAAGTCCCACACCAATGTAAAATGTTAGAAAAATCTTATTAACAATTTCTTCAATAGGGGATTAACAACTTCATCTTAGAATTAACAACTCCTTAGGACTTTTCTAACATAATTCGCTGTAGGAGATTTACAATGACTACAATTAATCATACATAATATTTTTAGTTATTTGTCAAAAAAATTATTTGGTTGATTGACAAGTCAATTTCTCTGTGATAAAGGTAAAACCAGATGAGGACTCTATTACCTTAAAAATTACGGGAAAGAAAAAGAAAAACAGATGAAGATGGAGTCAAATTAGGGATGGATAAAAAATCTGGTGGCTCAGGTAACTCAATTTAATCTGGTGAAAAAAATTGGCTCGAAGCCATACTGGACCATAGTCACCATACTAGACCAAAGTAAACTGATCTTTTCGGACCAAACTTCAAACTAAGGGTTTAAACCTCTTGATCTAGTGATCCGATTTTTATTTTTATTTTTATTAATCCTCTACAGTGTAGCGGTAGCCAGCATAGTAGCACCAGATGCTTTGTCCCATCACTTTACGACGTCAGACTACTACTACAGTATAAAGCTTAGGAATTGTACCATCACTTTTTCTTTTGGGTTGGTGCTGGATTGGAGCAGATTGGACCTTGAACTATCTTGTAGAACCTGAAGTACTATTCAAATCAGAGCTGTGAGGCCAAACCGGTGTGGTCTGGTCTGGTCTGATCCGATCTATGATCAACTCTCAACAGGATTTAGCTCCTTTCTTTTTTTTTTCGGTCCGCTTTCATCCTTTACCCCTTTCATAATCATTGGATCAAAATCTAATGGTCAACATTTAATACTATTAATATTTCTTTTCCTCTTATAAAAAAAACAGAGAGAAGGATATGAATAGAATATTAAACGTTGATCATTAGATTTTGATCAAATGATTATAAAAGAGGTAAATGATGGAAGTGAACATAAAAAAGAAAAGAAAATGAGAGAAGCCAAAAGTCTCATATCAACAATGATATGGATCCATGAGTTGGTTGTAAAAAGAAAAGAAAAAACAATGATATGAATGGAAAAAGATAGTGTCAGATTTAATAAAACAAAAGGTTATTGTGTAAAGGGGTTTAGATTCTTAATAATGATTAGTGTCAAAATGAATATAAAATTTGTAATATTTTAAATAATATTTTATTTTTTTTAAAATGATAATTTTAAATTTTTTAGTTATATTTTCATTTTCTTCAAAATAAAAAAGTTTAAAAAATAATTTTTTAAAAAAATGAAACAACGTGAAATATGTAGCTGTCCAATTTTAATTTAAATGATCCCACATTCATGGTAAGCAGCAGGTCTCATCAATCATGAGTCAGGCCACTTACGGCGTTCTGTCATCTTTGTTTCCTTTAATTTACTTTTCCAAATGCTTTTTCTTCTTTGTCTAGTTGGTGAAAGAATAAAAAAGGCAACAAAAAAAAAAGTGTGAAAAATAATACAATAGTAATTCTAGTGGATTTAAATTAAATAAACTATTATATAACATTTTAGGCTAAATTATACAAAACTTCCTTAAACTTTATGCCATATGTAAATATTAAATAACCTTTGAAACTTTGCCAGACCTCTCTGAACTGATAACCCCCAACCTATTAGTATTGTTCATTATTTAACTACAAATAACTCCAAGTTTGAAGGGGCCTACATGTGTATGAAAATAAAGTTTAGGGGGCACAAAAGTAATAGAAGAGGTTTATTGTAAAGCTTCAAAAGTCAAGATTATTTACATAAACATTATAATAATTTAGTTTGTTAGTTTCATTTTATGTTCTTTTTAAATAAAGATTGAATGTCATCTCCTCAAGAAATATATTCAAGTCACTTTGATAAGTTTTTTTTTTTTTTTTCAAATAATATTCCTTTTATGAAGGGCAACAAATATTGTTCCTTTTACAATTTATTAATAGCAGACTTGAAATATAAGTCATTTTAATATACCTCACCACAACTAAGGAAGAATAATTAACCCACTAAATCTATTTTAAATTAAAGAAATTTTTAACTTTATCCATTTCAACAAGGTTTTGAGCGGACGAAAATTTGAGAAGCTACATTTAAACATTAATTATTAAGGAAAGAATGATAAATAAATACTAGTACTCTCTCCGGTCCTAATTATAAGAACACTTTTATAGTGTAAATTGTACTACAAAAGTGTTCATATAATTAGAACTGGAGGTAGTATCAATTATTCTAAAAGTAACTTATAGATAAAAAAAATTTCTTAGAAGATGACTTATATTTGAATAAAGGTTTTTTTTTTAGCATTTGCTTTCTTTAATATCAATAGAAGATAATGATTTTTAATTGGCGTTTTAAATTTTTGGGCCATAAAATGTCATTATTGTCCTTATCGAATCCTAAAATATCAATTTTGGCAGTCAATCAGTAAAAAAAATACTACCTCCGGTCCTAATTATAAGAGCCAGTTGACTTTTTTTGAAGAAATTAAGGAAACTAAATAAGTTACTTAATCATTTCATATGTTGTGTTTTCATAGATTCTATATTAGTTTATTGGTCAAACTATTTAGTTTAAAGAAAAAAAATAAAAATAAAAATACTTTAAGCTAATTTAGTTAGCTTCCTTAACCTCTCCAAAAAAAGTCAACTAGCTCTTATAATTAGGACCGGAGGGAGTAGTAATTAGCTTTGTGAGCAGAATCCGGCAGGCAGCAGAAATCGTACGGTTATGCTTTTTGTGGCGTCCCTATTTTCCACGTCACTCCTTTTCCTTACTTTGTAATAATTAAAGTCATTAAATAAACCTAAAATTTAAATAATTTCAAATATTACTCCTACTAATTACACTAAACTTTAATATCATATTAATTATTACTCTCACTCACTACTCTCATTAATTATGGACATACATTACAAAAATATATAAGGTGGGTAATTTATATATATAGTGAGTGAATCAAACGGAATCAAATCTTTTGTTGCTTGATCTTTTCCCAGTGTCATATCTATTATCTCTTTTCAGTCAACTTAGGCCACCCAATCCCTCCTTCTTCTGCTTCATTTAATATTAACCATTTCTTTTTCTTCTCATAGTAGGATTGAGCATGGAGGAGAAGATTTAAAGTCATAAGAATTTAACTTCAATCTATATATTTAAATGAATATTAATGCATGGAAGGGAAAAAATATTCAATCAAAGTGATTGCATATAAAAATTTAATTATTACCAATGGTTAGTCACACATGCAAATAATTAATAACCTTATTGAAACAAACAAAAATGGAAACATTTATGTACTAAATAAGTTAACATATTTTATAGATAATGCATGGCAGGCAAAACAATGATTCAATCAATGTAAAATTTTATAACTCAACTTCTTCATTTTTTAAAAAAACTCCAACTCTAATATATATATATATATACACACACACACCCTCCTCTCCAAATATATCGTACCAAACAGCCCCTTAAGTTAAGCTCATTATTTAGCTTCAAGAGGATAGCAATTTCCTAGAAACTTCAAGAAAAACTCTACAGAATTTTGTTGTTCCATAACAGATCTGTTCACATTGCATTTAATCCATCCATATGGGGTCTAACACATTCATTGGTTCTGTGAGATGAAGTTGTTTACCACTAAAGTTTCTTGGGCTTGAAACACACAATTTGTGTAGATGTTAAGAACTACCGTACTTGAAAAGGCTCATTTAGGTTAATATGGTCTGTCTGAGATATACGCAAGTTCCTCCAGTTAAAGCTTCTAAAGATCTTAATGATATAAGAGCAATTGGGAAAAGAGAAAGAAAGGTGAGGGAGAAAACGAAAAAGAAAAGTATTTTCAAGAAAAATGAAAAAATTGTTAAAAACAATGATGAGTTTAACGGATTTTAATTAAAATATAAAATAATATAAATATTTGACATCAAAAAATTAAAAAATGTTGGCATTTTTAAAATTTGAGACATAATGTAGAAATTTTAGAGGAAAAAACCCATGTGCAAGTACTTATACTTTTTATTTTTTATTTTTTTTTAAAAAAGGGAAAATATATTTCAGAGCCCATAAAAAAATGTAAAAAAAGACTAAGAAAAAGTCACATGTCAAAAAAGGCCCTAGGGCATTTTCTGGTATTATTTCATAAAACGTTAACAACTAAATCAGTAGCATTAACAACAATATCCTTAACAACTAAATCAGTACCCGTCAAAACTAAATCAGTACCCGTTAACAACTATATCAGTCGACATTAACAACTAACGTTTTATGAAATAATACCAGAAAATGCCCTATGATCTTTTTTGACATGTGACTTTTTCTTAAGTCTTTTTTGACATCTTTTTGCTAAAATGAGCCCTGAGATGGATTTTTTTTTTTTTTTTTTTTTTAAATGATACCTGTGCGTTTTACTCTTGTACTTAAATGCTTTAATTTTACTTTGTTAGTTGTACTTAACTTATGCACAAGAGCTAACAGTACTAATAGAGCTAAGTTGCAGGAACCACCAATGTTAGTTGAGCAAAATGGGCGCTGAAAATCTGATCTTATTGAATACCAATAATGTGTACATAAAGATGAGAAAAAGATAGGTCTAGCTAAGCCTAGATATTTTCTCTCTATCATATCAGAGATATCAAACAGAAAATGTGTGTTTGGTTTGAGGAGAGGGGATAGGAGGGGAACAGACCCTAGGGAAAATATTGATCAAAATGTCATTAATGAAAAAATATTATCTTTTATTAGGAGTGTATTTTTGAAATATTAAAAAAAAATTCATGCGTTATTTAGTAAAGATGAGAGAATAAATTTCTCTATCCTCCCCACAAAAAAAACAAAACAAAACAAAACATAAGGAAAATGAATTTCAAATTTTAACATAATAATCCTTAGAATCATGCTAAAGAAAAGGGAGTATTTCGCTGAGATTAAAATTATTAGGCCACTTGTCAAGACAATCATATCAAGGGTTAAGGGTCTTAAATGCCATGGAAGTTTTCGCTCAGGAGCACTGGTAAGACGGAAGTTTTTTTTGGACCAAAAATGCCACGGAAGTTCACAGGAAGTATCAATTTTACCCCGAAAGTATCACTTTTGCCATGGAAGTTTTCGCTGAGGAGCAATTTTGCCACAGAAGTTTTCGCAGAGGAGCAATTTTGCCCCGGAAGTTTTCACTAAGGAGCAATTTTACCCCGGAAGTTTACAAAACGTAGCAATCTTTCAGTCCCTTTGACCAGTTTGGCTTCACAAATTTTGGCCGCCTTGAGCTCAACGTCTCAAGGATCTCCTTCTCTGGCTCCAAGTTTGACCTTTTCAAGGCATAACATGTGTGGTATTTGACTGATTTAATAGTCAAATTTAATATTTGGGGACAAAAGGGCAAAATTGCTCCTTAGTGAAAACTTCCGGGGTAACATTGCTCCTTAGTGAAAACTTCCGGGGCAAAATTGCTCCTCAGCGAAAACTTCTGTGGCATTTTTGGTTCAAAAAAAACTTCCGTCTTACCAGTGCTCATGAGCGAAAACTTCCATGGTATTTAAGACCCTTTTCCCATCATATCAATGATCCGGCAACCATCCCATGCAAAATTTGTAAATATGTTTGGTATACAATTTCTTACTTCAATGTGTGTAATTATAATTGTAAAAAAATACATTACTCTAGTTTTTTTTTTTAAAAAAAAATCAATTCAACAGCGCTACCGTGTCTTAAATTTAATTATATTTATAACTAATGTGAATTTTTTTTTAACAAATCTTACTATTTACAAGTTTTTTTTTATATATTATAATTTGGTATCTGGTTCAGGATTCGTGGCTGGCCCTCCCAATGCAAGTGTCTAATTTAGAACTAGAACTCGAGACTCAGAAGAATCTAACTGGCTTCACAACGTTATACCAACTTTGTGTTGTTTACTATTTACAAGTTATTTAACACTTGTTCTCAATTCATCCTTTGTAGGAGATTTACAATAACTACAATTAATCATACATAATTTTTTTATTTAATTTTTTTAAAACAATTATTTGGCTGATTGACAATCTGCGATAAACAAGATGAGGACTGTTGCCTTTCAAAATTTTGAGAAAGAAAAAGAAAACAAATGAGGGTGGAGTTGGATCTGGCTTTCCTCCTTTTCTCTTATCATCCACTGTCCCCCTTTTCTCTCAAAGTACACTGTTTTGGTGTAAAATACACATGCTCTCACCTTTTTAAAAATAAAATAAAATAATATTCACCATTCTAAAGTATTTTTTTTAGTATCAGTCAGTATCCTGAAATATTTTTTCAAGATCATGATGTATTTTTTCTAGTACAAGTCAATATTCTAAAGTATCATTTTAGTACTAATTAGTGCCCCGAAATATTATTTTTTTCAAAATCCTAAAATAATTTTTCAAGATCATGAAGTATTTTTTTCATTATCAGTTAGTATTCTAAAGTATCTTTTTAGTACTAGTCACTACCCTGAAATAATTTTTCAATATTATAAAATAATTTTTCAAAATCATAAAGTATTGTTTTAGTACCAGTTAGTATCCTAAAATATTTTTTAGTACTCGTCAGTACTCTAAAATATGCTTTCAAGATCCTACAATGCCTTGAAAACTTTCATGATATTGAAAAAATATTTCAGAGCACTGACTGGTATTAAAAAAATACTTTAGGAAGGTGAATGTTATTTATTTATTTATTTAAAAAAGTGAGAGCATGTGTATTTTGAACCAAAACGATGCAGTGTGATAGAAAAGGAGGAAAGCCGGATCTATGGACAATTATATGGATCCACAAGGGGAGTCGCTGGCGTCCACTATGGCCTCCCGTCCTCTTCCCCAAACTGCGTCTTTTTGGTGCAAATTAGTGAACCTCATGCCTCTTTATATATATATATATATATATATATATATATATATATATTAGGTTACTAGAGGTACTAAAAAGATACTTTAGGATACTGACCGGTACTGAAAAAATACTTCATAATCTTGAAAAAAATTCAAGGTACTGACTGTGTAACATCCCATTTTCAAAAGCAGTATATTTTTTTTTTCATCAGAGTAGAGCATCGGAGCGATTGAGTAACTGATACATATATTTAAAATGCCGTAAGTCTGACTGTTTACAGTAACGGTACATCGTGCTTAGGGTGTTTACAAAAGAAGATAACAATAGAGGAACATAACAACAAATGTGTCTCCGACTGAATTGTCTCCGTGGCGTCCACGTGACCCTATGCGTCGCTTCCCTCTCTCCTCGGTTCTCGGTCCTCCAGACACGAGGCTATATCAAGAGGCGAGGTCCCATGCATACGGACCCCGTGTAACGGTTAACCTCATGTTTACATACACAACATATGGACTACGGACGTTCACAACATTAACAAGACATATACACAACTAATGCGGATACATTGCACCAAAGATAATCACACATATCGCCCCCCAGCGGTGTGGACACAATGCGACACATCACACATATCGCCCCCAAAGCGGTGTGGACACATCGCACCCAAGCGATACGGATATACTCTAACATCTATATGCACTCAAGCAACATAACAACTAAACACACACAGTACACCTAGCACATATATGCATAACATAAACATCAGCGTTAGTGTTACAGTACGCGAACGTACCTTAGTTGACGGTAATCGGTACGTTTTACGAAAAACGGTAATTTTTGACGGGTGAAAAATGTGGTACGGCCAAGACAACGGCTCGGCTCGGCGGTTCGATTATAACAGATATCCTATAAGGATAATATTTAACAACTTTTAGCACTATAACAGGTATTTTAGGTACAAATTACCATTTTGCCCCCGAACCCCTTAATCGGCGGAATTTCGCGAGCTTTGTTTTCGCTCTATCTCTCCGAATTTTGACAGATCTTTTCCCTCATCATATTTTCGAAATATATATCATATTTACCCCTAAATATGATATCTAGACTATCTTGAAAAATTAAAGATAAATCTAGCATTCCTACTATATCTACCGAAACTAAAGACTAGGGACCGAAGAACTTACTCGGCTTTGCTCAGACTTTCCCAGAGCTTCTCTCTCTAGAATCTCTCTCTAGGTTTCGAATTCTAGCTTGAGAATGGATGTGAAAATCCAAGAGGAGCTCATGCCTTTATATAGGCAAAATTTGTGCCACTTTGGTAATTTCCACATTCCAAATCTTGTAATTTTTCCCTACCTTATAACCATGTAAAACCATGTAAAATCAAGGCTAAATGGTGGTTAATTCATGTCCATGGGAGCTCTTGGTCGACATCTCCCCCTGTGACATCATCATTGATGATGTCACCCTAGCTGACTCCCCGATCGTCTCCCCCGATCGGCACCGATTCGTAATCTTGACGAATCGTGAAATCTTGTGACGAGTTTCGAAGTTTCTTTCTTTCTCATTAGGAATATCTAGTTTAATGACATTTATGATCTTATTAAGAGTATTCCGTTATCTGCTGAAGATTTTAGGTCAGACGCCCTCTGTTACGGAATTGAATTCCGGAAGCGTCAGCGCTTAGGCAAAAATCCACTGGTTCGTAATATGATCTGACCTAAGTCACTAGATACCTAATTCACGGCAACTACTTGTTTCAGTATTGACTCTAAATTCTCTATCTGCATTTTCTATCTCCTACCCGGTGTCTTAAACACCCTGTTGGTTTCAGAACTGACCTCGGAGACAGGTCATTCCGAGGTAGAATTTCACTGGTTTATAAAAAGTCCAGATGACTTAGACTAAATCCCTATATTTTGGTGTAGGATTTATTTCTATCCATTCTCAAATGTCATGTTGGCTCTTTCTGAGATATATTATTATTTTATTCAAAATATCTAGATATTTATTTTTTTTTCTTTTATTTTTTTATTTTTTTTCTAAGAATAAAATATTTTATTATTTATTTATTATTTAATTATTAATTTCAAATTTCTCCCTTAAATTAATTATTTACTAATTAATTTACCTATATCATAATCTAAACAATTAGCCACTAATTACTTAATTAGCCACTTACTAATTGTTGATAATTTTCATAATTAGAATTAATTATTATCTCACAACTATTTGACTTACATTGATATTTTATGTCCCATGTAAAATATTAAAAATACTGGGGCCATAAAGTGCTTTTAATAATATTATATTTATGTTTTATCTATTTCTCAAGGAAATAATCCCAAAAATTCCTAAAATTAGAGACAACATACTTCCTAAGTTTTTGGTAGTATTTGTTGCCATATAATATTTATCATAATATTTTCGAGCCATTTTACGCCTCATAAATGCATTTTAGGGATTTTAGCTCTTTATTCACCCTAATTTCAATAGAAATTACCTTAGAAAATAAGGTAATTATTACTTATTATTTGAGACCACATATTTACCTATTTCCAATAGGTATTATTTATTAAAATATAATATTACAGATAAATAATTATCCGGGTATTACAGACTGATATAAAAAATAGACTTAAAAATATTGATTGGTACTGAAAATATACTTCATAATCTTCAAAAATTATTTTAGGATCTTGAAAAAATATTTTAGGGTATTGAATGGTCCTAAAATGATACTTTAGGATATTTACTTATATCTTTGAAAAATACTTGTGATCTTGAAAAATTATATTAGGATCTTGAAAAAATATTTCAAGTGCTAACGGGTTATTTTTTCAAAATCCTAAAATAATTTTTCAACATCATAAAGTATTTTTTAATGCGGAAAAGATATCTTAAAGTATCTTTTTTAGTCCGTTAATACCCTGAATTTTTTTTTTTTTTTTTAAAAAAAAAGAGGCATGAGGTTCACTATTTTGCGCAAAAAAAACACGAAGAGAATGGAAGAGGACGGAGGCCGCAGTGGACACTATCACACATTCACACTACCCACTCCTTTTCCACGAGCTGGTTGAAAAAGGCAAAAGAAAAGAACAATTATACGTACGGAAAAAGATAGTGTTGGATTTAATAAATCAAAAGCTTATTGCTTTACAAAAGGGGTTTAGATTTTTAACAAGTATTAGTGACAAAATGAACTTAAAATGTAAAATTCGTAATTTCGAAGTAATATTTTATTTTTTAAAAATGATAATTATAATTTTTTTAGTTATATTTTCATTTTCTTCAAAATAATTTTTGTAAAAAATATATAAAAAAATGAAATAACGTGAAATATGTAGCTGTCCAATTTTAATTTAAATGATCCCACATTCATGGTAAGCAGCAGGTCTCATCAATCATGAGTCAAGCCACGTATGGCGTTTTGTCATCTTTGTTTCCTTTAATTTACTTTTCCAAATGCTTTATCTTCTTTGTCTAGTTTGTTTTTTTGTTTTTGGTCAAAGTCTTTGTCTAGTTTGTGAAAGAATAAAAAAGGCAAAAAAGTATGAAAAATAATACAATGATAACTTTAGTGGATTTAAATTAAAACAACTATTATATAATATTTTGTGCTAAATTATACAAAACTTCCTTAAACTTTATGTCATATGTAGATATTAAATAACCTCCCTAACCTTTAAAACTTTGTCAGAACTGATAACTCCAAACTCTTAGTATTGTTCATTGTTTATCTACAAAAATAACTCCAAGTTTGAGGGGACCTACATGTAAAACCCCAAAAACCACCATGTAAAACTGATGTTAGCTTACATGTCACTAATCTTGAAAATAATCCTATTGAATAAATAGAGAGATGGAGCTGATAACTGTGTATTCATTAGGGTTATTTTGGAATTTTCATATTTAGAATATATTGCACAAATGTCCCACGGAACCTCACTGTAAATTTGATATTTGAAGGGATCTTTTTGTCAATTTTCTCTTACTTGAAACTTAGGTGCAATTTTTCCAAAATGTTTGAATTAGATTTTCTTAAAAAAATTAAAGAAGTGGGGTTAAAAATGTTTAATTAATTATTCTTGCTATTTTATATTACATCTTATCTTTGTTAAAATTTTATAACTCAACTTCTTCATTTTTTTTTTTCAAAGTCCAACTCTAAAATATTTTTTCCACCCTCTTCTCCAAATGCCGTACCAAACAGCCCCTTAAGTTAAGCTCATTATTTAGCTTCAACAGGATAGCAATTTCCAAGAAACTTAAAGAAAAAGTCTACAATATTTTGTTGTTCCATAACAGATCTGTTCACATTACATTTATTCCATCCATCTGGGGGTCTAACACATTTATTGGTTATGTGAACAGTGATGAAGTTGTTTACCACTAAAGTTTCTCATTTAGGCTTGAAACACACAATTTTTGTATATCTTAAGAAGTACTTGAAAAGGCTCATTTAGGTTAATATAGTCTGTCTGATGATAAAAAAGGTTAATATAGTACAAGTTTATAACAAATTATAACAACAACAAAAACACTAACAGATTATAACAAATTTCACTAAATTCTTATAAATATTATCGAGTACAAGTTTATTTTAAAAATTAATTAAAAATTTAACATGTTTAGGAGAGAAAAAAATATAGAAAAATATTTTTTTGACCTGAATATAGATAAATAATTTAAAGTATATGTATGTGTGTGTTGTCAACAAAAATAAAAATTACTCATATGGGGTTATTTATAAGCCACTTACAATATATTTCTCCTCACTTCGGACCAAGGTCTCAAACCCCTTGGTCTAGTGACCCGAATATTATTTTTATTTTTGTTAATCCTCTACTGTGTAGCTGTCCCATCACTTTACACTGTCGAACTACTACTACAGTGTAAAGCTTAGGGACCAAGCTTTCCTCTGATTAATTTAATATTGAGTTAAGATGCAGATTTTCCAACAAACTATTACCCGCTGAACATTTGGCACAAAAAATAATTGAGGGTACCAAAATTACCAATAAACAATTAAAAAGTGAAAAAAAGTACCAAATAACTATTAAAAATAAACAATTATCACAATTACATTAAAAATGAGGTACTGGCGTAGGACGGTGGCGGTGACGCCGGAAAAAAGAGCGGTTAAGCCTTTTTGTTGGATAAGACAAACACCAACAGAGATGGGACTCATGCGAGCAAGCACTGTGGCAGCGGCGGCTGCTGCTTGTGGCATCGGAGGGATGGAACCAGGGTGCAAGGCGTGTGCCGGTTGAAAGCTGTGGACTGCTGGATTTGGTTGCGATGCATGATTCTCGCCCTGAAGCTGCATACAGACCTTGATGAGTTCAAGAGGGTAAGTGGAACACCCAGCAACAATGGAAGCTTTGTAGACGCCGACGTCGCCGACACTGTGACAATCAATGGAAGACAGAGACACCAAGACAATGGCGGGGTAATAGCTCGTTGGCCAATTTGCACCTTAATTGTGTTTTTTTTTTCTTTCACTTTTTAATTGCTGATTGATAATTTTGGTACACTCAATTGTTTTTTGTGTCAGATGTTCATCGGGTAATAGTTTGTTGGCAAATCTACACTTTAATCCTTTAATATTTGTTGCCCTCCTTTTCCTCTATACGGTGCCGTTTTGGTGCCAAAATGGCACTGTTCAATTTTCTTTTTAAATAGCATTAACCATTATGAAGTAATTTTTTTAGCACGAGTCAGTACTACGAAGTATTTTTTAGCAACATTCAGTATCCCGAATTTTTTTTTTAGTACCAGTTAGTATATTGAAATATTTTTTCAGTACCATTCAGTATCCTGAAATATATTTTTAGTATCAGTTAATACCCTAAAATAATTTTTCAAGATCATGAAGTATTTTTCAGTACTAGTCAGTATCCTGAAGTATATTTTTAGTACCAGTCAGTATCCTGAAATATCTTTTTAGTATCAGTCAGTGTCTTGAATTATTTTTTTAGCACCGAGTCGATTCATGAAGTATTTTCTTGTCTTGAAGAAAAAGAAAATACTTTATAGTATTGACTAGTGCTAGAAAAATACTTCAAAACACGGATTGATACTAAAAAGATACTTTAAGATACTTACTGGTACTAATAAGACTTCATGATACTGGCAGAAAAAACACTTCATGATAAAGATCCGAAATATTTTAGGATCTTTAAAAAAATACTTCAAGTACTGACTGATGCTTAAAAAAATACTTAAGTATGATAAATGATACCTAAGTAAATTTTCAAATAATACTTTGTTTTAAAAAAAATGATACTTATATATATTTTTTATTTATATTTTCATTTTCTTCAAAATAAAAAAAAAAAGATATATAAATATATATATATATATATATATATATATATATATATATAAAGAAAAGAAATAACGTGAAATATGGTCTCACCAATCATGACTCGTGAGTCAAGACATGTATGGCGTTTTGTCATCTTTGTTTCCTTTAATTTATGCTTTTCCAAATGCTTTATCTTCTTTGTCAGGTCGGTGAAAGAATAAAAAAGGAAAAAAAGTATGAAAAATAATACAATGATAACTTTAGTGGACTTCAATTAAAATTACTATATATTATATAACATTTTAGACTAAAATATACAAAACTTCCTTAAACTTTATGTCATATGTAAATATTAAATAACCTCCTTAACCTTTGAAACTTTGCCAATACTCCCTGAACCGATAAGCCCAAACTATTATTTATAGGTTAATTATAGGAACACTTTTATAGTGTAAATTACTACAAAAATGTTCCTATAATTAGGACCGTAGGTAGTAGTATTTTTCATTATTCATCCACAAATAACTCCAAGTTTGAGGGGGCCTAAATGTCAATAAAAATAAAGTTAAGGGGGCACAAAAGTAATAGCAGAGGTTTATTGTAAAGCTTCAAAAGTCAAGGTTTTTTACATATACATTATAATATTTAGTTTGTGAGTGTCATTTTATCTACTCAAAACAAAAGGGGTCCTTTATTAAATAAAGATTGAATGTCATCTCCTCAAAAGAGATCCAACAAGACAGCTTACCTAAAACGTGGTGGTGGATAATTAAATATACAAAAATAATCATTCATGTGTGTGTGTCTTTTAATTAAGGGCAATCTTAGCTAAATAATACGCTAACATCCTCCAAATATGCATAGTTAATCAAAACCTGTCGATCTCTATGTACAAGCACAACTAATCTAGTATCACTTGCAATGTCTCTAAAAGCACAATCATCTACACATCCTCTAGTAACCAAATCAATAGCTTCTATATACTCCTTCTAGTTCTAATTATAGGACATATTTACCAGATTTTGAAGAAATTAAGGATAACAGTTAAATTAGTTAATTATATTTATTTTCTTAAAACACCCTTAATTAAATTATTAGATTCGTCTGGGTTGAAACCGCGTTGCCCAGAGAAACGATGTGACACGCTTCATCGTGTTTGTACGGAAAGACATGTAATGTTTGCTGGGGAAAATTACAAGCAGGTCCCAAGGAAAAGAAGTAATTACAAAAAAATCTCTTGAAATCACTAAATTACACAGAAGTCCTAAGGGACTTTTTTGATATTATTTGTATTAACAACAGAAAAATCATAGATTTACAACAAGAAATGCTATATTTACAAAAAAAATTAAAATTTGGTCATTTACAACATAACAAGCCATATTTACAACAGAAAAAACTATATTTACAACAACATCTAAACACCTGGATTTTGAACGTAGAAATGTCATTTACAACGAGAAAAAGACTTTATTTACAACAAGGAAATACTATATTTACAACAAAATTTAAAATATGACCATTTACAACAAAAAATCCATATTTACAACAAAAAAAATCTATATTTACAACAACATTTAAACACTTGAATTTTGAACGTAGAAATGTCATTTACAACAGAAAAATGCTACATTTACAACAAGAAATGCTATATTTACAATAAAATTTAAAATATGGTCATTTACAACATAAAAAAGCCATATTTACAACAACATTTAAAAACCTGAATTTTTTTTTTCCATACAAATAATTACAAAAAGGTCCCTTGGGACTTTTGTGTAATTTTCTGATTTCAATAATTTTTTTATATATATTTTTGTTCCTTGGGACCTACACGTAATTTTCCCATGTTTGCTGCCCCTGCTATTCAACAGTAACACTATAATTTAATTATTGTTTGTTCAAGAATACCACGAAAAAAAAGCTCACATTAAAAAAAAAAAAATCATTACATTCCATTCTAACTTCCAAACGAACCAATAAATTAAGAGATTAAAAACTTTAGAATAATATAAAATACATGTCAAATTAGGGGGCAAAAGGAAAAAAGATAAAATATATAGGTGAATTATTAAATTATTATTGAGAAAGTATCAATAAGGGTATTTTAGGAAAAAATTGAACAAAAATTAGAACTTTGTCCTATAATTAAGACTAAGATCAACTCTCAAATGTTATTTTATAATTAAGACTGGAGTAGTTAGTATACAACACTATGTTCTTATAGCCTTTAGACCCATAGAGATTAAGCCATGTAAAACCCCAAAAAACACTGCAATAATTGAAAAAACTGATGTTAGCTTACATGTTGTAAAGCTTGAAAATAATCTTATTGATTAAAAAATATATTGCACAAAAGTCCCACGGAACCTCATTATAAATTTGATATTTCAAGGGACATTTTTGTCGTATTTTCTCTTATTTGAGACTTAAATGCAATTTTTCCAAAATTTCTGAATTAGATTTTTTAATTTTTTTTAAAGAAATGGGGTTTAAATTTTATTTAATTAATTATTCTCGCTCTTTTATCTTATATTTTATCTCTGTTAAAATTTTATAACTCAACTTCATTTTTTCTTTAAAATCCAACTCTAAAATATTTTTTCTACCCTCCTCTACAAATATTGTACCAAACAGCCCCATAAGTTAAGCTCATTATTTAGCTTCTAGAGGATAGCAATTTCCAAGAAACTTCAAGAAAAACTCCACAGTATTTTGTTGTTCCATAACAGATCTGTTCACATTGCATTTAATCCACCCATCTGGGGGTCTAACACATTCATTGGTTCTGTGAACAATGAAAGTTTCTTGGGCTTGAAAACACACAATTTTTGTACATGTTAAGAACTACTTGAAAAGGCTCATTTAGGTTAATATGGTCTGTCTGGGATATACGCAAGTTCCTCCAGTTCCAAAGCTTCTAAAAATCTGAATAATTGAAGAGCAATTGTGAAAAAAGAAAGAAAGGTGAGGGAAAAAACGAAAAAGAAAAGTATTTTTAAGAAAAATGAAAAAATAGTTAAAAAAAATGATGAGTTTAACGCATTTTAATTAAAATATAAAATAATATAAAACTAAATATTTGACATCAAGAAATTCAAAAAAGTAGGCAGTTTTAAAATTTAAAACATAATGTCGAAATTTTAGAGCAAAAATCCCATGTGCAAGTACCTGTACTTTTCTTTAATTTTTAATTTTGTACTTGTACGTTTCACTCTTGTACTTACATGCTTTAATTTTACTCCTTTTTTTTTTATATAATAATTTTACTCTCTTTGTAACCTTAACTTGTGTAAAAGAGGTTGAGGACTGTTTGGATTTGCAGCTGTTGAGAGATGAAGTTGAGAGTTATTCAGAGTAGCTTTAGACTTAAAAAAAAAATTAGTACTAATTCTAGTGATGTTTTTGGATCATCTATCATAATTTGTTGATCATATACTTTATCTTTTATAGGACAAATTGAAATTAGCCATTCACTATCACTCTCCCCTGGATGATTTGGAATAAAATGGTAGTGTTTTATGATATCGCACATTCATTGCGATATAATCTTTTTTTGTGGCTGGAGAAAAACATTTGTATCCTTTCTTAGTAGGAGAATAACTTGGGAAAATACATTTTATAGATCGAGAATATAATTTTCCACCACTATCATCGAAAACAAAGGTTGTACATCCAAAAATATGTTTAGGAATAGAATTGACAAGCTATGAGTTTGGAAAAACTTCTAAGAAGGATTGAATGGGTGTTTTAAAATTCAAAGACAATCTATTAATGAGAGAGGCAACTGTAAGAACTGCATCTCCCCAAAATATGTTTGGAACATTATTTTCAAGTAAGAGCACTCAAGCAACTTCCAGAAGATGTGTATTTTTCCATTCAGCCAATTCATTTTACTGTGGAGTGTTGACATGTGACATTTGATGGTATATACATTTTCAGCCAATTTTTTTGAAAACTTGATATTCCCTTCTGTTATCACTTCTCAAAGTCTTGATAGAGGTGTTAAATTGTGTTTGAACAAAAGCATGGAAAGTTTTAAAAATTGTTTAAACTTCATATTTTTCCCTCATTAAAAAACAGCCACGTAAGCCGATTATGATCATCAATGAATGTGACAAACCATATGGCCTTTCTATTTGTTTTTATCTTAGATGGTCTCCAAACATCACTATGAATTAGTGTAAATGGTGTAGTGGGGGTATATGGAGTAAGTAAATAATTGTTGCGGGTTTGTTTAGCAAAACAGCAAATATCACGTTGAAAAGAAGTACTTTTATTCAAAGATTCAGGAAACAGAATTTTCATATAATCAAAGCTCGAATGACCTAGTCTAGAATGCCATAACCTAATGTCTTTTTGTGGCACCGAAACTGAATTAAAAGCAGAAACATCCAAATGACCTTTATTGATAGAACGTCCTTCTATGTAGTAGAGTCAATTACTTTCCTTAGCTCTGCCAATTTCTCTCACCAAGACTATATCCTGAAAAACACAGCAAAACTTATTGAATAAGATTAGGCAATTGAGTTTAGAGAGACTAAGCACTTCATTGACAACAATTTACAAGGTATTTCTACTACATATAAGACATTCTCTATAACAATATGTTATGAAATAGTGATATTGCCAGATCCATTAACCATAGCATATGTATTATTAGCAACTTGTACCTAAGAATGGTGAGAATGAGAAGACAAAGTGGAGAACAATTCTCTGCAGCCTGAGATATGATCTGTTGCCCCAAAATCAACCATCTATATATTCTTAGATTTTGTAAGAGGACTTAGAGCTGTAATAAATGTCACACCTACGTACGCTAAGGTAACTGAGGGAGTAATATTTTCATCCTCACTTTGGTTATCAAAAGAGTGTTTATCCATAATCCTACCTAGCATAGAGAGTTCTTCAAGATTTAAGGAAGGACCGTCACTCATGAAATTACCTGTTATTAGGCCTCTACTTTTTGAGCCTCTGTGTGATGCCAGTGTGTCTCTGTGCTGGTCGTTGACAGCCATGGAAGTCGGTGGATGGTGAGTTAGCGCTTCTTTGAAAGATATTAGTGGTTAATGCTCTGATGCCATGAGCAAATTAAACGTTGTAAATCTAATCTTATTGAATACCAATAATGTGTACATATAGATGAGGAAAAAGACAGGTCTAGCTAACCTTAGATATTTTCTCTCTATAATATGGAGATATCAAACAAAAAAGGAATTTCAAATTTCAAAATAATAATCCCTAGGATCATGCTAACTAACTAGGAACCTAATTAAAGATAATTAAATATTAATTAGACCCATTTATTCTAAGCCCAATTGTAACAATTAGCAATTTAATTAAGAGGAAAAAACACACAGGTACCAAATTAAAAATTGAATGAAAGCATACTGCAAAATAATTTTCCTAATTTTATACGACAAACTAGTTAAATTTTAGAAGCTGCCGCCTTAGATCAATGAAATTTCACTACTAAGTAGTGATAAGTGGAATCGCACGGTCTTTCAACTTGTGTTTAGTTATAATTATTCCACATTTAGTGTTATCAAACTTGCCAAACTTTTGGTATCTATATATAATTTTATTTTTTGTTAGGAAAAAAATTAAAAAAAATATTTATTCACAAAATTGTTAAAACAAGAAATAAATCTGACATTTTAAATACTAATTACTTAATGATTATTATTTTAAAAGTGAGATAACTAGATAAATAATATATTGAAGATATACCTATGCAAACTCATAAGAGTACCATCAGGTGAAAGAGGAGCTCCTAGGCATCTTGTAAGGGCGTTGGGGTATTTGCGGAGAACACAACGCTGGACTTATCCAAGTTTGCCAGTTCGCCTGATGCTATGCAATAACTCTGGAGAATCCCTGACAGAACTTGGCAATTTTGCCTATCTGCATTCATAAAGAAAAGGGCATCTATTCCTAAATAATATGTGGCAATAGTATGGTCCAATGAAGTTTATGTTGGCTACTTGGCTCCAAATATATATGTATGTTTCATAGCCTCCTAATATGTTTTATAAATATTGATCATTGATGATATTTTTTATGGGTATCTAAGATTTTTACCCAAAAGGAAAAAAAAAAAAAAAGAGAGAGAGCGCCACTCCTAAATCTAGAGATCCTGCTTGGTTGAGTATCAATTTAGGACTTTAGGCCAAGATGAAATTGAAAACAACAAAGTCCTATTAGACATCACTATGGCAGCTTCCTCTGGCAACGAATGAACTTACCTAACTTCATGCAAACAGGATGATGTAAAATTTTCTAAGTTCGCTGGTTGAATAATTATAACAACACTGAGAAATTGTCTAAAAAGTCACTAGCAGAAATCCAGACTTACAAATATCAAAGAATTACATTTGCAATATCTACATTCATCTTATTATTCCGAGGCAAGTTCAGTTTTGTGGATCTTTATCAGACGCCATAGGTAGCAAACGTAGCAAAAAGAAACTTTAGAAGTTAAAAAAGAAACAGATGAAAAAGAAAAGCCATGAACCAAAGAAACAAAAATGGATAGATGTAGCAAAAAAATGTTCCAGCTAGATATCAAATAAAATGCACATCTAGAACAAACATACTCAAATTATCTTTCTCTAAAGGACAAAGAAAAGATAAGAGGGAACCCTGAAATAGCCATATTTCTGGCTTAAGACATGCATGAATAATTGAGCTACACATTATAGGGTTTAGGTTACTAAAAACTCAAGCTTCTAAAGTCCAAAAGATCATCCCTAATCCCTAAGGCGTAAATAATTGAAAATCAGCATCCACATTCAACAACTGGGTAAGCTCCAAGTATCCCAACATAGAAAAGATCAACGCTACAGAACTAAAGGAAGACAAAAACTGCAATTTTTTAATGTTCATATTCTTCTGTATGCATCTTCTCCATGAATCAAACAAATGTAAGCATGTTATCTTACTTAGAGATTTCTTGTCTTTGCCGAACTTCTGCACCGCAGACAATGTATAATACCGTGCATATTTAATATCATCAAATCAGCTAAGATCAAAATTGTTACCCTTCATAAAGTTGGCATCTCTAAAATACCGTTCTTTTTTTAAATAAGAAAGGAATGTTTCCATGTCCAACGAAAGCTTCTTTAAACCACCTGGCTCCCTTTGTTTCACTTCTTTTTGCTTTTCAATAGGAGCAATTCCAGGACTTAATCTCCTTGGATTAGCTTCGTTCGATTTCTCCCCCTCAACTACCTCCTCCTCTTCTATCAATTTTATTTTCCATTTCCCTGGTTTCTTCGATTTCTTCTTCGGCTTCTTCTTTTTGTGTTCTATGCATCGAACTTCATTTTTCTCCTTCTCTGTTTTCTCCGACAAACTCACGGCTTCACCTTTTTCCGGTTTTCCTTGGAGCTCCTCCTTAACGACCTCCTCCTCCTCCTCTATGAATTTTACTTTCCATTTCCCGTGTTTATTCGATTTCTTCTCTATCATCAAGCATTTAACCACCCATTGAAGAGATAAATAAACATAGGGGCTGTTTCGTACGGGGATTTGGATTGGAGGATGGGGGAGGAGTGGAAAAATTTGTGTAAGTTGAATTTAAAAAATAAAAAAAAAAAGAAGTGGGGTTAAAAGTTTTGATTTATTTTTTTTTTAATCTTAAATCTTATCTTAATTAAATTTTTTTAATCCACTTCTTCAACTTTTTTAAAAAATTCAACTCAAATTTTTTTGGGAAAAAGATAAAAAAAAAATTACTTGAACTTCAAAATCTCTAATAAGTCTTGTTGCCTAAAAGAGTGTAGGTATTGACTATTACAGTATAGGCGTATAGCAATTGACAACTCATTTTAGCAGGAAATCATTGATTTGAGATCTTAAAATTTAATTGGTATTTCATTGTCTCTTTCCTAAAATTTTATTTACTATCTCCTCTCTTCCCTCCCGTCAATATTTATTTCTCTTCAAGTTTATGACTACATGCATGGCTAGAGAGAGTTTCATTTGATCACTCTTGAGTAGAAAAAAATTAGCTAGATTAAAAAAAGAGGGGCTCACTTGAATTGAAACATCAAATATGTGTCTTCTTAGGCTACTGAAAGTTTGGTCATTAGAATACATAAACTTAGCAAAATGTAGCTTGACGTTGTAATTTCCATTAATCAGAGGCCATGGTACTTGAGAGACGAAGAGGGAAAGCGAGTTGTTTGGTAGACTGTTGAACCAGTAATGTTGAGAGAATATATGTTTGTTGCTATGTAATTAGTATCATCATATCTTTCGGCGTATGCTACTCCAGTGATGCGATAAGCCCATTTATCTTCGCTACAAAAAAAAAAATGAATGAGATACTCCCAAGATTGGTGTCATATTTATTCCCCTCATATTCAATTTATGGTCCTCTGCAATTTATGAACAATGAATAATTTGCATATGTAGTAAAAACCTCATCAAAAATCACATTTGTATGTGTATCTAGCTTATCAATATCAAATTTATCACATCATGATCTTCTTTCTTGTGAGAGATTATATACCGTCACATGACATTGACATCTTCATAAATTCACCGTTATCTTGATTAAAACTTGCATTATTATCAACTGATTTTTTTAGCTGATTTTTTTGTTGAAATAAGAGAGATTGTTTTACAACTATACACTTATGCAACAATAATGAAAATTGGGAAAGGTACCATGTGGCTAAAAAGGAAACTAAGAAAGTAGTGAGTGAAGCTTGCTCTAAACCGTTTGAGGGGTTTTATAAGGAGTTAAAGACAAAGTCTAAGGAAAGAAAGATTTACAAGCATTAGAAAAAAAAAAATCAGTTTTTGCAACGGAAAAAATCCGTCGCAAAAACCCTCGTCACGGATTTCCAATTTCGACGGATTTGGAATCCGTCGAAAATTCCGCAATTTTGCGACGGATTCTCAATCCGTTGCAAAGTTCGGGATTTGCGACGGATTCTCAATCCGTCACAAAATTTCAATTTGTGACGGATTCTCGAATCCGTCGCAATTCCCGAAATTTTTGTAATCCGTCGCAAATTTCATTATTTTTTTTAAAAATAATTTTAATTTTGTTTGATTTTGTGACGGATTCCAAATCCGTCGCAAATTTCATTATTTTTTAATTTTGTTTTAAAAAATTACATAATAAAATAAAATAAAAACTGTATACCATAAAAAAATATATATAATAACAATCATAAAGAGTTTTACATGGAGAAAACATAAATAATAGTGTTGCAAAGAACATGTTGTAAAAAGTAGTCTAAAAATGTTAAGATAAGTGATCATCATCATCACCACCAACATTGTCTAATTTAACTAATTTTTATAATACATACAAATTTCATTATTCCATAAACTCACAACTTCTTTGTACTTTACGTTAATTAATTAATTCTCTTATCCCTCAATATCACTTTATAATTTGTTTTTTCAAATTATCCATGTTTATTGTATAACTTGTTAAGGATACTTTTAAATCAAAAATTTAAATGAAATAATTTTTTTTAAAAATTTAACTGTAATTTTTATAAGAGATTAAATGAACTAGTTAATTTCACTAATTTTTCTAATACATAAAAATTTCATTATTCCTTAAAGTCACACTTTCCTCCTACTTTACATTAATTAATTAATTAATTCTATTATCCCTAAACATCACTTCTTAACAATTCACTTTTCTCATTTCAACACCATCCTATTTATAGACTTATGTATCATTACCCACTAATACAAAATCATAATTTTAACACACAATTTTTCCACTATACAAAATAGACTATAAAAAAACAATGCAACATTAATATTCTCACTAATGGTCACAAATCAAAAATGAAGAACCAAAAATGAATAATTTAATCAAGATTCAAGAAACAACACAAAATATTATCACATATCAACTTTGATATCAAATAAAGATATGTTATGTAAAAATTTCACTCAGAAGAACCAATAATGCGATACTAAGCTACAAAATAATACTTTTATCATCATTTTATCACAAATCAAAATAATACTCCATAAAAAAAATAATCAAATCTTTACACACGGTGGTGCAACCAAAAGAGAGAAGAGAGGTAGGTTACTTGGAATAGAAGTGGAGGCGGTAACCGGTAAGGGAAGAGGAGGAGGAGGAGGAGACGAGCGGAGCAGAGGGAGACGACGCCAGAAACTCACGGGACGGGCGCGGGGAGACGTAGCCGGAAACTCACCGGACGGAGCGAGAGGAGACGATGCCGAAACTTGCGACCGAGAGCACGGGGAGACGCCACCGGGGCGAAAGAGATGGGATGGGAGAACGAGAGGGAAGGAAGAGGCGGAAGAAGAGAAAGAAGGAAAAACGAGGGGGGCGGGTTTATAAGGTTTTTGCGACAGATCTTGGATCTATCGCAAAACGGCGGACCTTTGGGTCCGCCGTTTTGTGACGGACTGGCGGTCCGTCGCAATTTGGCGAACCCAAGGGTCCGCTCTTTACGGTCCGTCGCAAAATTTGTGACGGACCGCCGGTCTATCTTGGGTCTGCCATTTTGCGACGGGACCACGAGTCCGTTGCAAATCGACCGGGATTTGCGACGGATTCATGATCTGTCCCAAAAATGAGTCCTATTTTCACAAAACTTTTTTTTTGCGATTTTTTTTTTTGCGACGGATCATTTTATCTGTCGCAAATATTTTTTTTTTGCGACGAATTCTTATTTCCGTCCCAAATTCCGCCAAATTTGTGACGGAATTAATTCCGTCACAAAATCCGTCGCAATTTAACTATTTTCTAGTAGTGAAGATTGTAAAGAATAGGAAGAGAAAGAGAGAGATTTGGATCAAGTAAGGTGTATAAAGGATGAATAAGGCAAAGTTTTGGTTTCTGATGGAGATAATAATGATAGATGGGAGGCCTACTTCTATAGGTTGTTCGGTGATAGAGGATGAGGTTTAACTTGTGAGTTGGAGGATTTGTAGTTAGAGAAGGTGAACAAAATTTGGCATTCTATTGCAAGATCTATGATGGCGAGGTAAAGGAAGCTCTTAAGAAAATGGAAAATCATAGAGTCATTGGTCCTAACGGTATCCCTAATGAAGTTTGGAAGCGTTTATGTGAAAAGGGGCATTATGGCTTTCTAAAGTTTTTATTGATATTTTATGATATATAAGAAAATGTCAGATGGTTGGAGGAAAACACTTTAGTCTTTATTTACAAGAATAAAGGGATATCCATAATTGCACTAGCTATAGAGGGATAGAGCTTATGAGCCACGCAATGAAATTGAGAAAAAATGTGATTGAAGATAGATTGAGATTAGAGACTTGCATTTAGGAAAACCAATTTGGATTTAAGTCGACAAGGTCCGCAATATAAGAAATTTATTTGTTGAGGGGGTTAATGGAGAAGTATCAGAGCAAAGGAAGGGACTTGTATATAGTTTTCATTGACTTGGAGAAAGCTTATAACCGCATGCTGAGAGATGTATTTTGGAGAGCTTTGAAAAGAAGGGTGTGTATGTTGCATATATTAAAGTCATACAAGATATGTATGAGCGGTAACAACTAGTGTGAGAAAGTTTGGAAGTTAGACAAAAGACTTTCCTATAATGATTGACATACATTATGGATTGTCCTTGAGTTCATATTTGTTTGGCATAATCTTAGATGTTCGACTGAGTTTATACTCAAAGAAATCTTCAAGTGCATGCTTTTTTTTGATGATATTGTACTTGTGGCCGAATCAAGAGAAAAACCTCGAGTCAAAGGGTTTCTATTTGAATAGGAGTAAGATGTAACATCCCAAATTAAGGGATTTGAAATTGGAATATTGTATGAGAAATTAAATTGTGAAATTTGGCCTGAATAACTATATTAGTAATTATTAGAAATTAAGGCCTATTTTTCCTTAAATTTATTCAGGAAAATATCAAGGAATATTCATAGAAGATAACTCTTGGCCTAAATTTTTTAAAAGCGATATTTTATGGTCCAATGTTAGAAAAAAAGAAGAAGAAGAAGCTAAGAGCACATTTGGATCCTCTTATTTTTGAATTAAAAGCTACTTTTAAGCTAAAGCTAAAAAAAAGCTTAAAAAAAAGAAGCTAAAAGCTGTTTGGTGATTATATAAATTTTTTAGCTTAAAAGTTACTTAAAAGCTGAAATTAAAAATAAGCTATTTGACAATTTTTTTGTCATAAACACTTTTTCTAATAAAAATCATCATAAAAGGTATATTATAATAGGGTGGTGGTGGTGGCGGCGGCCCGGCGGGGCGGCAGTGGTGGCGTCGGCGGCACCGGCGATGGAAGTAGTGTTTGATCGAGAGATTACAGGTTCTCTTTTCTTTCTTTTTTTTTTTTAAAAAAATAGAGCTTATAAAAAAAAGAGCTTAAAAATAAGCTCATCATATGAGTTTATTTTTAAGCTCTTTTTTCTTCATTATGAAATAAGCTCTTATAATTATAAGAGCTTATATAAAATCCCGTTTAGCCTAGCTTATACTTATAAGGAGAAGATAAGCTAAAAATAAGCTAGGCCAAACAGGCACAGATTAGTGGTGTTTTATTATTAAGCCGTGACTATATGGCGTTGGCAAATCAGAACCACAAAGGTAATATTTTATTAATTACTCAAAGATTTAAAACACTTCCACTCCTCTTTCATTTTCATCAACAGCCAAGCCACACATACTCACAAAATATACACATTTCTCTCATGTATTCACGTGGCTATCCTATGCACAATAAGTCCATGAATTATTCATTTGGGCCCAACATGCAGCCTCCTCAATTATTCAATGAACCCCTCTCCTCTTTATTCAATAATATCTTCAGCCCAAACTAATACATTCTCACAAACCCCATATCTTTTTTTTTTTTTTTTTCATTCTTTGGAAAATTAGAATGAAAGACCTGAAAGAAAAGATATTTATTGAGAAGGACCATAAAAATTGTAATTACTTAGAAGGACCAAACTTCATAATATAAATTTAAAAATACTAAATTGTCCTTAATCAAACCTCCTACATTATCTCTTGCATTTATAATTAAAAAATAACTAAAATTAAAAGTAAAACCGCCCTCCATTTATATATAGTATCATCGTATCTTTTTTAAATTTTTATTTTTCACCAAGTTTCAAATTCATGTAAAATCAATATATTTTTAATTGACTACGGTTCAAACTCATATTTTTTTAATTTTTATTTTTCAACAAGTTCTATATTCATATAATCAATAGATCAACTAATTAACAAATATATTATCAAGTTGCCGAATTTATGTTATCAAGTATCAAGTATTGACATCAATTAAACACTTTTTATGAAAGTAAAAACTAAATACATTTTAATTTTTTCAGGATATAATAGATTTTAAAATCTTATTAACGTTAAATGAATTTCTTAACCCACATAAATTTCAGCTAAAATAAAAATAATTCATATAATTTTTTTGGTCTAACATATATACTAAATTATAAAAGACTTTGTATTTTATTAAAATCATAATATTATATTTTTATTTAAAACTTTATTGATTTTAAGAAATTATACTTTTGACAAAATTGAAGAATGTGTGATTTTTTCTACAAATATCTATGCAAGGTGTGAAAAATGAAATTTGAGAAAAAATTATTTAATTAATTGAAATTTAGAATTTTGTATTAGTTTTAAAAATATGGTGTAAAAGAGAATAAAGAAGATTTTCTTAGGAGTGGTTTAGTATTTTTATTTTTCTAGTTTTTGCATTTGGTCATTATAAGTAATTATAATTTTTACAGTCCTTCTCAATAAATATATTTTCCTCCAAGTCAATCATTCTAATTTTCCCTTCATTCTTCTCCCTCCAGCCCAACACGTGACGGTTAAAAAGGATAGCAAGATATATATATATTCCTACTTCTCTAATGCCTATCCAGCTGAAAACACGAAACCACAGTGGAGGAAAGTCAGCAAATCCTATCGCGCCATGCTTTCCTCATCAGCACATATAACTTTCGGCCCTCCACTGTACACGCAAGATCGTTGACTCCTCTTCTCAAACACAAAAGCACAGTGTTGGCAGATTGTACCATGCTTCTCGAACCTCCCCCACGCTGAAGACTTGTTGGTCCATTCTTCTCGGACCAGACCCTTAAACCATTATATAATAGTTGCTCTTGGACTTTCATAAATCCACATTACCTGAACAAAAACCTGAAACCAAGTCTGGGAAAGAGAGGAACTGAGGAATGAGAGAAAGAGAGAGTTCAACCATTGTTTGCTCTGTTTTAGATCCAGCAAAACAGAGGCGAGAGTAACAACCAAGTTCGACGTGTAAGCCTGAAACCAACTGAAGGTAAGTCATCGAACTTTTCTTCCTTCTGGTTCCATAATTTCCAAACGCAAATTTCTAAGTATTACGCCAAGAGGAAAACATTGTTGTTATATATATATATATATATATAGGGATAATCATATATCCTGTCACAGGATATATGGTTGTGTCCAGTGAGCTCCTTACGACGTCGTTATCCTCTCTCTCTCTGTAAAACACGAACGGTGCAACCACAAAAAAGCTGTGTAATAATGAGAACAAAAAAAAGTAGCAAAAGCAATGAGTCAAAAGCTTTGCAATAATGAGTCAAAAAAAAGTGAACCTCTTTTTGGATATGCTTTTGCTTCTTCAACAATGCTTATTCGGAAACAAAATTTGGCTTTGGTTTCATGCTTGTTAATTTAAGGATATTTTAATTTTTTTGGTGGTGCAGGTAATTGAATCTCTTTTCCATTAAGATGAAGGCAAGGGAGCCTCGTTGCAGAACTTATGTAAAAATGTTCTTGTTGGCAAAGGACAGGTTACTACAAGAACAAAAGCTTCACAGTCAGTGGTATTGTAAAAATATTCTTGTGGTTACTACCATGAAACAACTCTCATGAGGTTGATGTTTGAGCCTAATACAAATATTTTTTTTAGTGTGTAGCTCTATCTCTTTACTTGATTTAGAACTTGACTTGAACCTTATTTGAGGCTGCATTTTATGCATGAGTATTCATAAAAATGATAAAGGCATTCATATCATTTTAGACATTGATACAACTTTATTTTCTCTTCAACTTTTATCATTTGATTGAATACTCATGCATAAAATGCAGCCTCAAATAAGGTTCAAGTCAAGTTCTAAATCAAGTAAAGAGATAGAGCTACACACTAAAAAAAATATTTGTATTAGGCTCAAACATCAACCTCACACCATGAGAGTTGTTTCATGGTAGTAACCTGCCCTTTGCCAAACAAGAATATTTTTACAATGCCACTGACGGTGAAGCTTTTGTTTTTGTAGTAACCTGTCCTTTGCCAACAAGAACATTTTTACATAAGTTCTGCAACGAGGCTCCCTTGCCTTCGTCTTAATGGAAAAGAGATTCAATTACCTGCACCACCAAAAAAATTAAAATATCCTTAAGTTAACAAGCATGAAACCAAAGCCAAATTTTGTTTCCGAATAAGCATCGTTGAAGAAGCAAAAGCATATTCAAAAAGAGGTTCACTTTTTTTGACTCATTATTGCAAAGCTTTTGACTCATTGCTTTTGCTACTTTTTTTTTTGTTCTCATTATTACACAGTTTTTTTGTGGTTGCACCGTTCGTGTTTTACGGAGAGAGAGAGGATAACGACGTCGTAAGGAGCTCACTGGACACAACCATATATCCTGTGACAGGATATATGATTATCCCATATATATATATATATGTTAATATGTATGCGTTGCTACACATGGAAAGAAAGAGAGGAAACTTGGCTGTCATGTATATATATATCGCTGATGATAGGAAGAACTTGCTTTGGAAAATAATAGGAAAGCTTGTTGTCATGTTCTAATATATATATTGCCGCATAAACTTTTCTTTGTCATCGGAATGTTTATATATATATATATATATATATCCAAGACATATTTACGTGGTGAAAGCTAATGGTCAAACCCCAAAAAAACTGGCAATTATATATGTATATTTATGAACCCAAAAACTTTGCACCATATATATATATATATATATATATATATAAGTTGCTGTTGTATGAAACAAAACCTTGAAAAACTTGTTGATATATATGCATAACACTACACACTTAGAAGAAGAAGAAAAAAAAAAGAGAGAGAGAACTTGCTGTTTAATGTAGATATGTGTGTGTGTAGTACTGTAGCTGTTATGGACCAATATATTGGGCCAAGCAGGCTCCCGGCCCAGTAGGGAGCCCACAGTGAAACTCCCTGATCTACCCAGGTAAATAGGGAACCAGGTAAATGGTCCCCCACTACTCCATCGTGCCTAATATATGCAGGACCGTACACGTAGTGGAGCAGGGCCTGGAGAACGTGGGAAGCGCATAATGGCTGAAGGATGGAGGCATTTGCATGGGAGTGAAACCCTAGGTAATCCCTATAAATAGGAGATTACCCACCAGGTGCACTCTAGACTCTCTCTATTTCCATCGCCTACTATTCAGTCACACTGCACACACACCACCCCCTGGGCGAAAGGCCTGACCTGTGTTGCATTGTGATCTAAGCTCTCTCGACGATATCTTCTCCATAGATATTACCGAGCTAGTGCCTTTCACTGGTATCCAATCAGTGGAAGACTCCTGGATCCAACATAAACCATTCCCAGCTTGCTAGAGCTGGACATCTGTGTTCTACTACAGAACATTGGCGCCGTCCGTGGGGACCGTAAACTTCGATTCCCAAAACCACAAAGCCACTGCTAATCACTGAGGATGGCGGCGAGCACGAGAAGCCGTAGTCATGCAACTCGGCAAGACCAACCGCCGGAAGAACCTCAACGACGTCCACAGCAGGAGCACGTGATCCAATACTCTGACTCAGTAGCTCCAAACCACAGCCATCTAACTGTGGAAACCGAGGGCGAAACCGAGGACACAGCCCACTCTCCTCATCCCAGTCTGACCGCCCGGCAAGGGCAGCAAAACTTGCAGAATCTGAACATCCCTCCCCCTCCGCGCGAGTTCCAAGAGGTACACCCCGATTCTAGGGTATTGCATAGCACTATGGGTTCACTGATTCGAAGAATGGAGAATATGGAAACTCGCTAGAGACTCCAGAGAGAGGAAGATACCCGGCTCATACAGGAAAACCTCGATCTCCGAAATGCCGTTTCGCGGCAAAAAGAACAAAGGCGGTTACAACAGGAATGTGAGGAGAGAGCAGGGCCAAAGGAGAAGCAGCCAAAGCGAGATGGTGCTGGTACAGGCCGAGAAATGAACTCGACGTCGACCCACACCAGTGAGGAGGAAGACCCTACCGAAAAAGAGGGGGAAAAAGAGGATGTGGTCGCTCATGACCGGGGTGAAATCACCGAAGCAAATCACCAGGAGATCCTGGCTTTAAAGGAACGGTTAAGAGTGCTTGAAGGTCCCATCCGGGATACCAGAAAGCCCAACCGAACTAATGGCAAAAAGATTGCTGAAGTCAATGGACGGACCCGCCGACCTCCCCTAGCCGACTCGTCTCGGTCGAAGGAAAACGCTCGTTGGTCAACTCGGCCTTGAACGGGCACGAGACGAATCCGCCGTCGTTCAACGTAAACATGGCGGACAAGGCAGGACATCAAGGAGATGACCTATTACGCCAGTTTTCAAAGGAAATCATAGCTGCAGCTTATCCCAGGAAACTGGATTCTAGAGAGCTTCCAAAATACAATGGGAGTCAGGATCCGGTAGTTCACCTTAACAACTTCAAAATGGAAATTGGGGTGAAGGGAATCGCGGGGCATGTAATTCCTCGATTGTTTGCAGGAACCCTCCAGGGACCTGCCCAAACCTGGTTCCACTCTTTGCCGTTAAATTCTATTCCAGATATGAAAACTATGGAGTATAAGTTCTTGCTTAACTTCGCTACAAGCCGAAAACAGCCGAAGACCGAGTTCCAATTGGACCAGGTCAAACAATTCTCTAATGAAAGCCTGCAAAAGTACCTAGACCGATTCAAGGAGACGGCACTTCAGGTGCCCTGACTAAAGGAAGACGTTCACTTACACTGCGTCATAGCCGGTCTAAATTCCACATCTCGGTTGAAAAAATCGGTAATGAAGAATCGACCGAGTACTCTGACCGAGTTTACAGATCGGTCAAAGACGTACCTCGCTCGAACAGATGGACATAATGAGTCAGGTGGCAAAAGAGCGGGGCAAAAGTCCACCCCCCAAGAATAGAGAGTAGCAAGCCGGTCGCAAGCCGGAATCTCACGGTCGGGGTGGAGGAGTAAGGTCGAAGCGAGAAAGGCCGGAAGGGAGATTCAACAGGTACACTCCCCTGAAATTATCCCAGGCCGAGATTTGGGGTGAAGTCTCAATAACCGAGATGAAGAAGGTTGAGAGACCCCGGCCAGTAAGAAGGGAAGCCAATCTAGATAAATCCCGATACTGTCATTTCCATGATCAGCATGGTCATACTACGGAAAAATGTTGGGACCTCAGGGATGCCATTGAAAAGTTTGTCCGGGAGGGAAAGCTCCGCCAGTATGTCATCCAGACACAAGGATGGCAAGGTAACAAGAGACGAGCCGGGAGAAGCAAAAGTTCACCTCGGCCCGGATAGGAAGAGGCGTGAGAAAAAAGAAATCCACGAATAGCAACGATGAATTCCCAGACTCCAAATATGACTGCAACGTAATCAGCGGAGGTTTTGGAGGTGGGGGTGACTCGGCGAGCCAAAGGAAGAAGTATCTAAGGGAAGTCCTCTCAATTAGGGACCGCCCAGCTTTCAAGAATGACGCGGCAAAACCTGAACCCCCGGTCCTGAGTTTCACGGAGGAGGATCTCAAGGACGTACCCCCGGGACACCAGGATGCATTGGTCATTACGGGGACCGTGGTCAATTGTTGCGTAAGAAAAATCCTGATTGATAATGGGAGCGCTGTAGACATCATCTTGTGGGACGCATTTCAGAGAATGCGGTTCGACCCGGAAGATTTAAAGCCTTGTCGAACAACCTTAACCGGTTTCAATGACCGGGATACATGCCCAAAAGGGTATATCGACCTAAAATTGACGCTCGGAACAAAAGACGCTTTCAAGTCTGAGCGTGTTAGGTTCATCGTGGCCGACTTCCCCTCATCTTACAATATCATACTGGGGCGACCTACCATTCACAACTGGGATATGCTGGTGTCCACAAAACACCAACGGCTAAAGTTGGTGAATAGAAAGAACCAAATTGTAACGGTCAAGGGCGACCAGAAGGATTCCCGACAATGCTATTTCGATACGGTCAAGGCAAACAAAGTTGAACCAGCATCCCAGAGAAAGATAGCTAGAGCACCCGCTGAAAAGGAAAAAGGGAAGTCGGTCAACCTTGTTGAGTTAGATTTACGCAAGGAGGACAAGATAAAAGAACGGAGCCGGACGAAGAGCTGGAGGATTTCGCCTTGGGAACTGAACCCGGGAAAAACACCAAAATTGGCATGCATCTAGCCCCATCAATCCGAGCGAGAACTTGAGACGCCCGAAGGACAACAAAGACATTTTTGCATGGCGTCCATCGAGATCCCGGGGTCGACCCCACGGTTTCTTTGCCACGGTTTGGCGATTTGCCGAAATCAACCCCGTGGCCCAAAGGAAGAGAAAGATTGGGACAAGAGAGGAACGAGGCCTTGGAGAAGCACACGAGATGAGTTATTGGAAGCCGGTTTCATACGTGAAAGAGCTATCACAAGAGGGTGAATTGGGTGTATGATACCTTTTCGGCTATCGAATGTTGTTATGGTCAAAAGCCTAACTTTGGAATGTAAGAGTTTGGCGGGTATCGTCAATTATAAGGACTGAACAAGGTTTGCCCCAAGGTAATTCTTTTCCTATGCCAAGCATAGTAACCCTCTCACAGGATTGGTCGATAGCTCATCTAGCTTCAAATTGCTTTCCTTCGATTTCAACTCAAACGGATTTGTGGATGCTTTTGGTTTGAATTTTATATCAAATTGACGCATTGGGAGTTTACTCTCGGTTTATGGGGTACAACCAAATCCCCATTGAGCGATTCCAACTTCCATATGATCTTGGAGGCTTCTAGCATCAATATAAGAACATAATGATATATTCATTCCATTCAATAAGTTCTTCCTTTTTACATCTCCCAACTTGATCATTCTTCATCATTCAACTCTTTCTCTCTTCTTCTTCTCTTGATCATTGCCGATGACCGGGGAAAAGATATTCTCATTATATTGTGTGCAAGCATTCATCACGGACATATAAGAACATATAGTGCAAGTTCTTATATTCTTCTTTCTTGGTCAATCTCTATAGTTCAACTTGGAATAACCTTCTTCTTCAATATCTCCTTCTTGATTAATCTCTATAATTCAACTTGGATTAATCTACATTAAATACATCTATGCGTCGATTATAAGGACTAAAAAAGGTTTGCCCCAAGGATTACAATGTCATGCCTTTTGGTTTGAAGAATTCATCACGGAGGAGCCTTTTGGTTTGAAGAATGCAAGACTTACCAAAGGATGATGAACAAGGTTTTCAAAGACAAATTGGGGAAAAACGTCGAAGTTTATATCGACGACATGATCGTCAAATCTTCACGGACAAAGGACCATATCCAAGACCTTCAGCAAACCTTCGACAAATTGAGGAAGTATCGCTTGCGCCTCAATCCAGCGAAGTGTACTTTCGGTGTTCCAGCAGGAAAATTCCTGGGATTCTTACTCACCTACAGAGGGATTGAGGCAAACCCTGATAAATGTCAGGCTATCCTGGATATGCAGCCCCCCAAGAACAAGAAGGAAGTTCAACAGCTCACAGGAAGGCTAACCGCTCTGACCAGATTTTTACCAAGGTCAGCTGAAAACTCTCTTCCTTTCTTTAGATTACTAAAAAAAGAAACATCTGGAGATTGGAATGCAAAGTGTCAAGAGGCTTTTGCAAAGATCAAGCAATTCCTGGCAACACCGCCGGTACTATCTCGCCCGAAGCTCGGGGAAGGATTGATCTTGTACCTAGCTGTTGGAGATGAGGCGGTTAGCGTGGCCTTGGTAAATGAGGACAAGGACGGTCAAACTCCAGTATACTTCGTAAGTCGAGCTCTCCAAGGGGCCGAGCTGAGATACCAGAAACTGGAAAAGATGGCATTCGCCCTACTCATGGCCGCAAGACGACTACGCCCGTACTTCCAGAGTCATTCCGTGGTAGTACGCACAAGCCAACCAATCCGGCAAATCCTACATAAGCCGGACTTGGCAGGGAGAATGGCTAGCTGGGCAATTGAGTTATCTGAATTTGATATAACCTATGAAGCGTGACATGCGATCAAATCCCAGGCTCTAGCCGACTTTGTGATGGAACTTACCCCGTCTGAAGATTCAGAAATGAACGATGATCATAGACACGCCATGACATGGAGGTTGTTCGTTGACGGTTCATCGAATAAAAAAGGAAGCGGGGCAGGAATAATCATCGAGAGCCCGGAAGGAGTCTCTTGGGAGCTTTCCCTTCGGTTTGAGTTTGCAACATCCAACAATCAAGCAGAATACGAAGCGCTTATAGCCGGATTACGGCAGGCAAGGGAAAGCGGGGCAAAAAGAGTTCACGTATCTACTGATTCACAGCTGGTTGCATCCCAGATAGAGGGCAAGTACCAAGCTAAAGGCCCTTTAATGGTCAAATATCTGGGAAAAGTTAAGCAGTTGATGGCGGAATTTGATAACGTGGAAGTGATTCATATTCCCCGGGGAGAGAATGTTAGGGCCGACGTATTGTCAAAATTGGCAAGCACTAAGAACCCCGGCAATCACCGCACCATCGTCCAGCAGAACCTGTTGGAACCATGCTGCGTAATGATAATCTCAGAGGCAAACGATTGGCGAAAGCCAATAGCCGATTACCTTGAAAGGGGAATCCTCCCGGAAGACACCGACAGTGCCAGAAGAATAATAAGGACGTCGGCATCATTCACCATGATTGATGACGAGTTGTATCGGAAGGGCTTCCATTCCCCGCTAATGAAATGTCTTGACTCAGCCAAGGCTGACTACGTGCTGTCCGAAATCCACGAAGGAATAAACGGACACCATATGGGCGCCAGAGCACTAGCAAGAAAGGCGGTGAGGGCTGGATACTTCTGGCCATCTATGGCGAAGGATTCCAAGAAGCATGTGCAAGAGTGCAATAGCTGTCAAAAACATGCCAGGTTCATACGCACCAACCCCTCGGAGTTAACTAACATGTCGGCTCCATGGCCGTTCTATAAGTGGGGGTTGGATCTGCTTGGCCCATTCAAAAGGGCCCCAGGGCAACTGCGTTGGCTTATAGTAGCGGTAGATTACTTTACCAAGTGGATAGAGGCAGAACCGTTGGCAACAATCACCTCGGCACGAGTTCAAAAGTTCTTCAATCGAAATATTATATCTCGGTTAGGAATTCCAGCCGAAATTGTCACAGATAATGGAACCCAGATCACCGACAAGGGTTTCCGAGACATGGCTGCTGATCTCCACATCATTCACCATTTCGCATCTGTCGAACATCCACAATCCAACGGCCAGGCCGAGGCTGCTAACAAGGTTATCTTGGATGGACTGAAGAAGAGGATGGATGATGGTGATTCAAATTGGGTGGAAGAGCTATACCCAGTCCTTTGGGGACTGAGAACCTCGATCCAATCAACAACACAAGAGACCCCATTTAGGTTAACCTATGGGTGCGAAGCAATGATACCCGTTGAGATCGGTGAGCCATCTTGGAGGAGGGTCAGAGCCCTACATGAAGAAAAGGACAATAACCGATCAATTGCGGTGGAATTGGATCTCGTGGACGAGGTCAGGGTGAAAGCACATTGCCAAGAGCTAGCCGCCAAGCAGCTTCTCGCTAACAGGTATAACCAGAAAGTGGCGCCGCGTGCGTTTACCAAGGGTGATCTCGTCCTTTGGCGAGCTGACATAGGCAACAAGAATGCCGACCAAGGCAAACTCGCACCAAATTGGGAAGGTCCCTACCGCGTTACAGTACAAGCTGGAAACTTTGGAGGAAAAACCTATAAAGCGGACATGGAATGCTGATAAACTCAAGACCTATTATAGTTAGCATATTCCCCTTTCCACTTCGTCTGATGCCTTCTTGTGGAAGTAATGTACTGATAGCTGTTAAGGCAAACTTTTCAATAAATTTTGGGTCATGAAACCCGTTTTTAACAATGTTGACTGTACTATGATCGCCAAAGTCAGACGCGCATTAAAACGTGTAGGAGTCAGAGGCATTCTAGCCCGGCTCCAGAGACCATGTCCCAATTAAAACGTGTAGGAGTCAGAGGCATTCTAGCCCGGCTCCAGAGACCATGTTCCAATTAAAACGTGTAGGAGTCAGAGGCATTCAAGCCCGGCTCCAGAGACCATGTTCCAATTAAAACGTGTAGGAGTCAGAGGCATTCTAGCCCGGTTCCAGAGACCATGTTCCAATTAAAACGTGTAGGAGTCAGAGGCATTCTAGCCCGGCTCCAGAGACCATGTTCCAATTACAACGTGTAGGAGTCAGAGGCATTCTAGCCCGGCTCCAGAGACCATGTTCCAATTACAACGTGTAGGAGTCAGAGGCATTCTAGCCCGGCTCCAGAGACCATGTTCCAATTACAACGTGTAGGAGTCAGAGGCATTCTAGCCGGCTCCAAAGACCATGTTCTAAAACGGATGAATGAACCCGTGTTTCGAAGAACGTGTGTGGATTCATGGTTGACGAACCAGTTTCCATGAACACATTCGCGAAAACTTGGCATGAACTCTTGATTAAATATCCAGTTTTCAAAGACCACGCCTTTAAGAAAACATGTAGGAATTAGAGGAGATGTGTTCGCCATTTCAGAAAAAGTTATGTTAAGAACAAGCGTGAGCGGATTCACAATGAAGACGCCGGACCTTAGCCACGCAAAGTACGCAAAATGGAGCGTTAGTATTAATTAAATCATAGTGTCATATTTACAAGCCGGGTTATGACCACGGCATCAAAAGGGCGACCTAAAAAGTAAAAGGTCATAAAACAACTCAGGAAGACGGGGGCGGGGGTTGTTCCTCTTCTTTTTCTTCTTCTTCTTCGGACCCCGGGAGGAATCAGCTGTCCCTTCTTGTTGACATATGCTTCATAGTTAAGACCAGCCAGGTTGAGGGTGAGGTCGGGATTGAGGGCGTGAATTTGCGCAACAGCATTGTCAAAAGAGAAAACCGGTGCATCAGCATACTCGGTCAACCCCTCCTGGGCCTGGCCTAGTTCAGCCTCCTTGGCCGAAAGCTCACCTTCCCTAGCTGCGAGCAGGGCCTTATATTGTTCGACGTCCGACTGAGCCCTATCTACGGCCATTTGACCGTCCGCATGAAGATCTTCCAAACGACGGACATCCAGCTCTGTCTTCAACAACTTCTCCTCCATCTTTTTAAGGTCGGACCTAGAGGTTTTCAGTTTCTCTTCCAAGGTCCTCTCCTTCGAGATAGCGGACTTGAGTTCTTCTTCCTGCTTGGCCTTAGCGGCCTGCAAGGAGTTGAAGTTCTGTTGCAGTTGGGCATTCACCGCCGTCAGGGCTGACAGGTTGGCAACGGCTCTATCCCTGTCCTCGGCAATCTTAGCCACCTCAGAGGTTTGCTTCAGAGCAGCATTCTCCTTCGTCGGCGCAACCAGCTGAGCATACGCCATCCCGTATTTTATCTTCACGATGGCATAAGAGCGAATCAAGGAAAGACCTCGGTAACCCTCTAGTTGCATTTGATTCAGCATCTTCTTGGTAGGCTCATTCAGGCCAGATGCGTCGTGAAGGAAAGCGGGAGGTCGCATGACATCTAGCACTTCCTGGCTCAGTCCCTGCCCCCACAAGGCGCCCTCGGGAAGATTATTCATAGAAAGATTGCCCAGAACCGAGGTCTCAGCAAAGATAGTTTGCGCCGGGGAAGACCTGGGAGGAGCGGGCGAGCCCTCAGTGACCGGCATCTCGGTGGGCCCCGCATTTGGATTAGGTGGCTCCACAGCAACGTCTTTGGCCTTGACCTTTTTGCGGGCGACACTTCCTTCGGCATCTGACAAGGCTAGCCGCTTTTGGGAAATACTTTCAGGAGCCGGACCCGATGGGTCGTTAACCGAGATAGAGGGACCTTCTTCCGCAGTCCGGGAGCGACTTTTGAAGACGCTTAATTGCTTGGGCCTACCCATAACTCGGCCTACACAAGAAAAAAGATATCAGAACAATAAGAGGGAAACAAAAAGCAAATCAGTCAAGTATCAATAAAGTCATACTTGCGGTAGGCTTCCGCCTAACTAAAGGCGTGGTAATGTACTTGGCCGGATCCAGGGGATCCCCCAGAGACCCCACGTATTCCACAAGTCTCAGAAGGGTATCTTCCTCGTCGTCCGAAAAGCTCTTAGCTTGCGGAACGTAATCATCGGGCCTTAGGGTATGGTGGTGCTTGACCAGTAAAGGGGAAACCTTTCCTCGGTTTCCCCAGAGTCGGTCATCCGCACAAACCAGGGAGCCCAGCCAGTGACGGCCTCAACTTTGATAAAGGCAGACTTAAAATTCTTCCATGATTCGCGAAAAGGACGGAAGAGTCTCCAATCACGGATGCTTCTGAGAGTTGTCCACCCAAACCACTTCGTCGATTCCGTAGCTTGGATGCCGGTCTCCAACAGAGAAAAGAAGGACATAAAGACCGGCACGCTACAAACGAAATCCTTCTCCCGGCACAGGTTCTCAAAGGCAACGGCAAACGCCCAGCCGTTGGGATGAAGTTGGGAGGGGGCGAGGTGTAGATGATTCAATATCTCGATCTGAAAGTCGGTAAAGGGAAACCTCACCCCCAGAAAAGTGATAACATCCCGGTACATAAAAAAGAAGTGACCGCCCTTCTCCTCTGAGCGTCCGGAGTCCACTGACTCGTGTTTTGACGGCAATGGCAGGATATACCCTATCCCGTCCCTAATCCCGATTTGGGCGACTTCTTGTGGGGTGAGGGAATTCTTCACCTGGGTAACTTTGCTGCTTACAGCGGGGGTTAGCTCAGGAGAAGATGGGGAAGGGGCGGAAGTGCTAGACTCTTCGTTCGAAGATTGGTGGCTTGATGAGAGGAAGCCATGAGCACCTAGATATAAAAAATAAAATAAAATAAGATCAGAGAGGGGCACATTGAAAAGCGTTTTCCCAAGGGATCTGGAACTACAATGGGACTGGACGAAACAACAACCAGATAAATCATTACGAATCAGTACTTCGGCTCCGACGAATGATAATTCCCATAACAATACCTTCTCGGGCCTGGAAGAGTTCCTGGGTTTTCTGGAAAGTTTTGGTAGAGGAGGATCGTTGTCAAAACCTAGAGGAAGTTTTTTGGGCAAAGAACTTCTTGTTTTACGAACATATGGAAAGGCTCGAGCCATTCTGAACACCTAGAAAAGGGAGCGAAACTAAGAACCCACCCAAGAACCCGAAATACAAGTAAACCCAAAACGCGATAGAAATCCAGAAGCGCAACGCTCAGAGAAAACCACATACATGATTTTGAGCCTAAAAAATAAAGCCAAAATGCAAACAGTCACAGGGCAAGCGATAATACCTGGAGAAAAGGAGAGATGCAACAAGATTGACGGCGAAAGACGCTAGCTTGGTTGCAAAGTAAACTCCTGAAGCCGAAGGATAGTCGAAAATGTCGAGTGAGACTGACAGTTTTTGAAAGAGAAATATATATAGACGTTTGGAATTTGAAACGCCAAGGGTCGCGACGTCGTTAATTCCTTCTAACGGAGTTAGAAACCCTAGGACAAGCGGCGGACCAAGGAAACGTTTCGGGGGGAAACGGCGTGAGCATTAAATGCGCACGAAAACCAAAGGCTGCAATAGCAGCCAATCCACAACAATGACGGATGAGTGCTAGAGAAATGTCAGAGAAGGGTGCAGGTGGATCTGACCCTACTGAGAGATCTGTAGGGCATTTTTGCTCGGTTTGCTCGAGAAACAATCCGTTCTCGAGGGCGGTTAATTTTAACTTAGCCCGATTGGAGGGCGGTTTGCTCGAAAATCAATCCGTTCTCGAGGGCGGTTAATTTTAACTTAGCCCGGAGTGGAGGGCGGTTTGCTCGAAAAACAATCCGTTCTTGACGGCGGTTAATTTTAACTTAGCCCGGATTTGGAGGCGGTTTGCTCGAGAAACAATTCGTTCTCGAGGGCGGTTAATTTTAACTTAGCCCGGGATCGGGAGGCGGTTTGCTCGAGAAACAATCCGTTCTCGAGGGCGGTTAATTTTAACTTAGCCCGGATTGGAGGGCGGTTTGCTCGAAAAACAATCCGTTCTTGAGGGCGGTTAATTTTAACTTAGCCCGGATTGGAGGGCGGTTTGCTCGAAAAACAATCCGTTCTTGAGGGCGGTTAATTTTAACTTAGCCCGGATTGGAGGGCGGTTTGCTCGAGAAACAATCCGTTCTCGAGGGCGGTTAGTTTTAGCTTAGCCCGGATTGGAGGGCGGTTAATCCGCATTCATACATCCAGATTTCAAAAACAAAGAGCGAGCGATGAGTAAAAAGCAAGGGACAAAATACTTTCCATTGATAAGTGAGCGGTTTACATCACGTTCATACAGGAAAGTAAACTAAACCCTAGCGGCAAATATGCGCAGCACAAAATCTTGAAACAAGGGACTCGTAGCCAAATGGAGAAATGGAAGATGAAGAACTCTCTGCACCAAAGAGAACTTCCAAAAGCGCCTGGGCAGAGACCCTTGTGGGATGTTTGGATACGGTGGACCTATTGATCCATCGTTGGCCCATAAAACCCTAACCGTGACACGCCCAAGGCGCTACGGTGCCGAGTCCGAGCCGATCCACTCAGAGATCTCCGCTAGTAACCGACGGACCTTAGGCTGGGATCCGGGCGGAAATATTTTGCCAGGAAGATGAAGGCGGCAAATAGATCTGGAATCCTGTGTGCTCGTCGGAGAAGGTGGATGAAGGCGGCAAATACATCTCGAAAATCGCCGATGAAGAGAACCGCACGGCGGTACCTTGATGAGCGTTAGTCTTTTCTTCTTAACTTTCCGACCACTAATCGGAAGAAACTTTAAAGGGGAAGAAGAATGACTAAAGCCTGATTTAACGGGCATCCACACTCCTACTTGTCCAGAACAAACCTTCATTGGCAAGACCGACAGAAGAAAAAGGATCTCAGGTTTCAACCATTTGAAATGAAGCAATCAGGTTGAATGAAGCAATCAGGTTGAAAGACCAAGCCCTTATAAAGGCCCCAGGGACATCAAGGGAGCTTAATGTTTTTATTTTTGGCAGCCCAAAAACTTCCAATACTCTCTCAAAAAGTGCAACCGTCTGAGGCAATAAATGCCCTTTTTATTGAAAAACGCAAGTGCCGGCGGTAATAAACGCTTCGAAAACGCACATATTGGGGACAAGAAGGGCCACATTGGGAAGAGGCGCACATATTCAATGTGCACGATATTCAAAAAGGATTGTTACCAAAAAGGCAGTGAATCCGCATCCCTAGGAGGATCAAATCACGCCTGAGTAACACCGTTTGATACTTACATACCCTTTATAATAGCCAAGATTGGGGGCCACGCGTGGGAGAAGCTCGAAATCCGGCTAAAGCCGGACTACAGAAATAACAGAGTCAATCTCGGTTATCATAAAAGCCAAGAGCCCACCACGAGGTTGTTAGTTCTCAGTGTGTTTTGATGATTAATAACAATTGTAAACATGAGAGAATGTTTTGTTTGATAAAGACTTGGTAAAGCTTGATGATTCCAATTGAAAAACATTATGTCAGCTCCAAACTCGAGCTTGGGTATCCAAACTCGAGCTTGTCCCTTTCAGAAAGCAAACCAAGCTGTTTTGCATTTTCTAAACTTGAGCTTGGTCCATAAACTTGAGCTTGAAGGTTTTTCAAAGTTTACTCATATTCGAGTAAGCTCGAGCTTGCACCTGTAAACTTGAGCTTACGAAGGTTTGAGGATTTTATCAAATTACTCAAATTGCAAACTCAAGCTTATTTGTTTTAAGCTCAAGCTTGCCTCTTCCAGAGACTTTTCTCACTAAGTTTACAAATATGTAAACTCGAGCTTGCGATTACAAGCTCGAGCTTACCTCTGGCAGAATCCTCTAAACTTGAGCTTATCATCTTACTGTAGAGTTTGTGATTTTACAAAAGTTGTAAACTCGAGCTTGGCATCCCAAACTCGAGCTTACATCAGACAGAAACTTTTCAAAGTTTTCCTAAAAACCAAACTCAAGCTTACACCTCTAAACTCAAGCTTATGTTCTGGGAACTAAAAATATTTTAGACATGAATAGTGCCAAACTCGAGCTTACTCACTAATAAGCTCGAGCTTGCCTTTTTCCACTTTGGCTCCCAAAATGATTTCAAACAAGTTTCCCCGACAAATGCTAAACTCGAGCTTACTCAGTTTCAAGCTCGAGCTTGAGACTTCCAGAGGCAAAACTCAAGGTTTAAATGAAGACCAAACTCGAGCTTGGTACGAAGAACTCGATCTTGGAACTTGATTAAGAACGCATCCGAGTGTATTTTGTTCGGTTTGATTTATGCTTTAGCTTGATTCTGCGAAATGGTTGTTTATGATTTATATGATTCATATCAATATTTCTAACCAGATTTAACCAGTTTGCTTATGAGATTACAGAAGATCTAGGTTTGTTTTTAAAGAAGACTTTAAAGCAACAAAATGACAACTTGCAATATTATATTATATCTTCTTCTCCAAAAGTAATGGGTTACAACCTGGATAGCAGTACAACCATTCTCCAAGACAGAAAGCTAGCATCCACCATTCTAAAACAGCTGGACAACATTATTCAATTACCTCCACCAAACATAATAGCATGGGAGACTTTCTTGAAGAGCCAAATTTCAAATATTCAAATCTGCAACAACCATATTCAAACAGCTTTGTTCACAACAGCTAGATTCATGGAGACACACTCACAACAGCTATATTTTTGAATTAGATCAAGTCTCAACGGATCTACAACGTTCACAAGCTTCAATCCAGTATAAATACATGAAGCTTTGAAGTCTGCAAGCAGAGAAGACACACACAGAAAAACGCATACAAAGAGCTCAGTCTTTTACTGCTGTATTATTCTTATTTGTATCTTTGATACATTGTGCTTCAGTGCTTATCTTTATTCACTCTTTGAGAGAGTTCATTTCTGTAAATCATTCTTTGTAAGAATCTCAAAGTTGTGGGACTTTGAGGTTGGGTTATCGATTACAACTTGTAAGGGGAGTGTATCCTAGAGAGGATAACTTTCGAGTACAAAGTGTGTATCGATTTGAGTGATAGTAGAAAAACCCGAGAGAGTCCGGGGATTTGGACGTAGGTCAAGAGTTAAGACCGAACCAGTATAAATCTTCTGTGTCAAGCTCTTCTTCTCTAACTCCATTTACCTTGGTTAAGCATCTGTTGTGTGGGTGATCTGAAAAGAATTTTTAAAATCCCCAATTCACCCCCTCTTGGTGATTTCCTTCACTTTCAGAGGTCGCCAGCCCGTCATCCAGAAAAGCACGTGAGAACTGGCGAGATGGTAGGAGCTCATAGCCGGTTATGACCGAGTTCATAATAACGGTTATGACGAAAGACCACTTGTCGACGCAAACTCTGGTCGCTCTGAAAATGGGTTGAGCGCCCTTTGAAGGTGAGCCCGTCATTTATGACAAGGAACGACAAAGCGCCACGAGCAAATAAAGGATCCCGAAGGATTCCTTCAAAACCTGAATTTGGATAAGTGCCAGCCGGGGTAACTAGTACGTTAATCTCGGCACGGTAGATGCTTGCCATACCGAGCTTAGGGGCAACTGTTATGGACCAATATATTGGGCCAAGCAGGCTCCCGGCCCAGTAGGGAGCCCACAGTGAAACTCCCTGATCTACCCAGGTAAATAGGGAACCAGGTAAATGGTCCCCCACTACTCCATCGTGCCTAATATATGCAGGACCGTACACGTAGTGGAGCAGGGCCTGGAGAACGTGGGAAACGCATAATGGCTGAAGGATGGAGGCATTTGCATGGGAGTGAAACCCTAGGTAATCCCTATAAATAGGAGATTACTCACCAGGTGCACTCTAGACTCTCTGTATTTCCATCGCCTACTATTCAGTCACACTGCACACACACCACCCCTGGGCGAAAGGCCTGACCTATGTTGCATTGTGATCTAAGCTCTCTCGACGATATCTTCTCCATAGATATTACCGAGCTAGTGCCTTTCACTGGTATCCAATCAGTGGAAGACTCCTGGATCCAACATAAACCATTCCCAGCTTGCTAGAGCTGGACATCTGTGTTCTACTACAGAACAGTAGCCTAGCTGTTTATATATATATATATATATATATTAATCAAAACATTGTTGCTTTGTTGTTTTACACATCATTTTGCTTATAAGAAGAATAATAACAAGTGGCGGACCCCACCGGTGCCGGTGTGGGCAAGTGCGGACACAAACATTTTGATAATATATATATATATATATATATTGAAGGAATTTCTTATCAACTTACCTAGGTGGTCTAATTGGTAATACTCCTACACACTTCACACTTGGTCCAGGGTTCGAGCCTTGCTATCCTCCTCTCTTTCTTTTTTGTTTCAATTGTCATTCATTGTTCACCGTCACCCCCTCTCCAAATCGAGACTGTTCCAGATTTTTTTTTTCATTTCCATTGTTCACCGTCGCGCACCGTCGGCCGTTCGCCCTTGTGCACCGTCGTCCTCCAAATCGCGAATCCGTTCGCCCTTGTTCACAAACCTCCAAATCGCGAATCGAGGTAATTTACATTTATCTCTTGTTTCTCTGTCTTCCAGCTCTTCCTCTATTAATTACAGTTGAAGGGTTCAATTAGCAATTCCTTTCTCCATGACTTCTTTGAGAATTGGGATATATAAAATTTCTTGTGACTAGGGATACTGACTTTGCTGATGACCTATTCTACTGCTTATCGCCACTGATTAGGTCTATTGGCTAGATTATGAATTTATTGAAAGCATAGGCTTGATGTTGGATTTTAGCGTTTCAGCTGGATTTAAATGGATTTTTTTGAGTTTCATTCTTTACAATCGATTAAGGTTGTTTCCATCCTGATGCATTCAACTAAAGATGGCAGTCTAGACTTCATTTATGAAATCTCTATTTTCTTTTTCTATGAAGCAAGAAGTGGCATTGGTAGTTTTCCATCTTTTTCTGCACTGTTATCTGCTGAATAGCAATGTCAGTTTAATTGTGATGATTAAAATTCTTGACAGAAAGTGATATGTATGTATCGTGTCACCCTTCCTTGATGTAGAACTGCAGGGCTGATTATTCACAAGGAGCCTTTTATACAGCAAAAATTGCTTAACCTGAAGTGCACTGACCCTTTCTTTGTTGCATTGTCTATTTACGTTAGATAACTTGATTGATTTGATTGTGTTAGACTTGATCATTTTTCACAAAAAGACAATGGGTCCTTCAGGTTGTGATGCTTATGGAAAATGTGGCCCATTCGGGATTTACAATTCGCAGAGCTCCCCAATCTGTAGCTGTTTGAGAGGGTTTGAACCAAAGAACAAACAAGAATGGGAAAGGCAGAACTGGACAAGTGGGTGTGTGAGAAGAGAACCACTTCTGTGTGAAGGAGTCAAAAATGTGTGTTTTTATTTCTCTTATCTTATATAGGCTATAATTTGTGTGCTTTATACTTGACATATTCTGCATTTTTCACAAAAGTTATTTATGTACTTCTATTACTGTCTTCTGTTGGATTCCTTTCCCTTGAAAAATGCATTCTCCCCAAATTATGATAAGTATGGCGATTTTAATATAAGAGCATGACAACGCACCTTAGAGAGCATTTGAAATCAATGCGTTGGTTCCCTTTCTTTGTTCTGCTAGGTCTAGATGGAGTTCATTGATTTAGATTTTGAATAGCCATGTTAAGTTTTGATAGGTTGATTATTTTGTGTAGCTCAAAAGGTTGAAGTTGTCAAATAGTAAACTGTAGAAAATATATTACTGGACTAGTTTTGATAGGATGATTTTTCTGTATGAATTTAGTTATTAGAATATGTCCAAATGGTTGCTTGGATGGCAGTGTAAGTCTCAAAACTTGTCCATCTGGATGTCCCGAACAGCACTTGTATTGTTTTGGAATAGAAACCTTGTCTTTGAGAGGGAGGAGGGGCTGAGGTTGGGGGAGGGTTAATTGTTGTTCTCTTAATACTTGTGGAACTATAGAGGCATGCATGTATTTGATGGAGATTTGTGCTGATAAATTTGCTGGTTGAAAAATTGAGTTAGTTTGGAATTGCATGGGTTGAGTGCGTATGGTACTGAAGAATTTCGTCCAGATTCCACTTTTATGTTTATTAATATTGATATATCAATTTGCAGAGGGATTCAACAGCTTTGATAAGTGTCTAAGACTCAGTCTGTGGATATTTATTTATACTTGTTGGATGTCCTTTTTTCATTGGAAATCTTGTTCTCCTTTATTGCATTTTATTTCTTCCCAGTAATGTTTTTTCTTTCATCAGGAAAAAGTATGCCACTTTGTCTAAATCCCTATTTTAGGGGACTTGTTTTTGTTTGATCTTGAATTGTTTGCTTGCTTGTTTGAGACTTTTGTCATGTTTCCAGTATTATCTAAAATTTGTTTTAGTTGAAAACTACAAAGTTGGTGTTAAATCAAAATATTTCCTTTTTAGTTTAAAACTTTCCTTAAAAAAAATTTCGGGGGCGCTGCTCATTAACCCCCAAATCCTACCACTAATTGTGCACCCACAAACCTCAAATCTTGGGTCTGCCCTAAATGAATCTTAAGGAATGAAATAAGGCTTTAAAATGTGGATGAGCTCAGTAATAGTAAGCTCAGCCGGGAGCTCAGCAACACACATACATTGAACTCTGATATTAAGCCAAGCCAGAATTTATAACAAAGCTCGGCTCGTTAATAAAGGAGCTGAACCGAATCAAATTCATGAAAGTACAACAAATATCACACACACTAAGTATTGACATAGAAATTGGGTGATAAAAATCATTGATTTTTATCATCATATATATATTTGTGTGACTGTCGGTGCATATATATATATATATATATATATATATATATATATATATCACAATTTGAAGGCCTTAAATATGCACAAATGCCATTATTAAATAACTGCGACCATGATTGGCATAGCTGTGTGGGAATTGATCTCATTCTCATAAAGACGTGATTCGGAATGAATCTGATCTTTTCAGAACATTTTATGATAGTATGGTGAGTGAAGGTTTAAAGTTTGGGTATAATCAAATAAATTCTAAAACTTTTTTAGAAGAAACATTAATAATAATAAATAATATTATTATTTAAAAGGGGAATAAATAAGGGAAAATTCCATTTAAATACCACATGAATTTGCAAAACCCCGAGAGGTCCTCCGAATTTGTAAAAAAGACCGAGAGGTACTAAGGACCTTTGAGGGATATGCAAATTCGCGTCAAATTACCTTTCTACCCTTACATTTAAATAAATTAAAAAATAAAATAAAAAACCCCACCCCCTCCCACCCCCCCACCACCACCACCACCACCACCACCACCGCCGGCCGGGCCGAAGCCGCACCACCACCACCACCGCCGCCGCGCCACGCCTCCACCACCACTGCCGTCGGCCGGCCGCCACCGCCGTGAGGTAGTGGTGGTGGTGGTGGTGGTGGTGGCGGCTGCGGCGGTGGTGGTGGGGGTGGCCGGCGGCGGTGGTGGTGGTGGTGGTGGCCCGGCCGGCGGTGGTGGTGGTGGTGGGGTTTTTATTTATATTTTTAATTTATTTAAATGTAAGGGTAGAAAGGTAATTTGACGCGAATTTGCATATCCCTCATAGGTCCTTAGTACCTCTCGATCTTTTTACAAATTCGCAGGACCTCTCGGGGGTTTTGCAAATTCATCCGGTATTTAAATGGAATTTTCCCAATAAATAATAAAGGGAATTATTAATTGATAGAAAAAGGTATTATTAATTAGTGATAAATAAAAAGGAGAATTAATAGTTACAACGGACTCATTTTAGGACATTGACGAAGTTCGAGTTTCTAACACTAGAGATTGTAGCTATACTCGCGAAGTTGAGGTTGGTAACTTAATCTCCTAGTCCTTGTGTTTTTATATATACCTTATATGTTCATGTATTGTGGATTCTTGGCTGGGTTTGTATGCCCGAGTCTATGCATTTTATTCAGCTAGTTGTGGGTTATTGTTTTTGAATGATAACGCTGGATACTTGTTTTCCTAGCGCTAAGGATTCATGTCTGGGACACATGACACTTGTGAGTGCTTTCACCGTTAACGATGCATGGTGTGCTATGTAGTTGGGTAGCGGTGTGTTTGCCTAATGCTTTCTTTTATTCTGCAATATATGAAATATCTGTCATGTATGATTTACACTTTGAATGTGAGATTAACCGTTACTCTGAGACTCATCTGATCACTAAATCTCAGTGATACCTAAAGATTCAGGGAGATGCTCTGGATCGGAAGTAAGGTTGTGCAGCTGGAGTAACTCAAGAAGACCCCAAAGGAGAGGATTTAATTAAGTTGAATTTCATACTCTAATGTTTTGGATTATATTTGCTAACTATTTAACTGACAATTTGGGATAATTGTATAACTAAAATCCTCCAACGGGATTAACCCTGACTATTACCAAATTTAAGTTGTATCACGCTTATATTCCCCCAAGAATTTAAATTAACCAGCATATGTCTGGGCATATATATATGTTATCAATTACTCATTCGTCCAAACGTTATGTATGCTCTCTGTTGTGACTCACTCTGATCTGTTAACGTCTTTATTATGATAAATACACGTGAATTAGTTTAATAAGAGATTAAGGACATAAATGGACATCATAATAGACGTAGGAAATATGGACGTTTCATAAAACAGAATATATGCATTGCACTTTTGATAAGAAAAAGAGTAAGAAGTGATTTGGAGGTCAAAATGGGAGATAAGATAATTTTACAAGTGACAAAATTCTAATATTTGGGATTTATTTTGCAAGAAGATGGTGAAATTGATGGTAATGTTAATCATGTAATTCAAGTGAGTGGCTTGAATGGAAAAAATTACCGAGTTATTTGTGACTTAGAAATACCTATAAAGTAAAATGGAAATTTTATTGTACTTCTATTTGACAATGATGCTTTATGATAATGAATGTTAGGCTTTGAAGGGTAACATGATCAAAAGTGTGGGTAGATGAGATGTGGATATTAATGTAGATATGCGATCATACAAAGAAATATAAAATATATACGTAATGAATTTATACAAAGAAGGGTTGAGATGACACCTATTGAAGAAAAAATGATAGAAAATCGTTTGAGATGATTTGAATACGTACAGAGAAAGCCATTGGATGCGCAAATAATGAGAAGGGTGGATCAAGTTGTTTGGAACTCAGTTAAAAGGCGGCAGAGGAAGACCGAAGAGAAGGTTCAATGAGGTTATTAAGTCAGATATCTTAATTAGCAATTTATCCAGATATTTGGTTTTTAATCAAACTCAATAGTATCGTTTGATTTTGATCCATATAGCTGACCCCACATAGTGTGATAAGACTTTGTTGTTATTAAAAATAAAATAAAATTAAAAATAATGCAATGTCATGGAAAACTCTCAAACTTGTATGTAAAAAAGAAAAAAAGAAAAACATTGATGAAAGTTCAAACACTTGCCCTTGGGTTTCCTATACAAGGAAGGCCCCTTTTAGGCCAGAACACCTGCAAGATGAACAAAAGTTACAATAAATGAATCAAAAGGGTTTAGAATAATTGAAACAGGACGTGCATAAGCATAATCTTACAATATGTTTGCTGAAGATGAAAGGCTCGAACCCAAGTTTCTATGTAACCCAAAAAATGGCTTAGAGTTGCAGCACAAAGCCTCTAAGAAAAAGGGGGGAAAAAGGTTGTCTTTTTGTTGGTGGGAAAGGAACTTACATATGTTTTTTGGAATCTCACTCCTCAACTTGTTGAAGCTTAAATCTTTGCAATCAATAGACGTGACACAAACCCCTCGTCTTTGGGTTCAACTAGTATAAAGGGTCGGACACTCTCATCAAAAAGGAAAAGGTTCGATCCTGGAGTTGGTTAGGCACAGGGGGAGGCATCCTAGGGGTCTACGAAGCAGCAGTAACCCCGGCTAAGGTAGAGACATGTGTATGTACTCTTAGTCCTGAATTTCTTGCAGAGCGGGCTTCAAGCGCCCTGCCCTTGGATTGTGGATGAGCCCAACCCTTCTCCTAAAAAATTATATATATATATATATATATATATAAATTAGATGTGACACAAATATTGTTAATATGCTAAAATACTCCTAAGCTTTTATCGACAAAAGTATGTCAAGTACCATATGTTTTACATAGGTGCAAAAAGACTCATAAACATTCAAGATGAGAGAAAAAATGCTAGGATTGTTAAATGAGATTGGCCGTCGCCATCTGCTCTTACCGTTCTCTTCCCCTCTTGAATATAATTTTGTATGTTTAAAAATATTTTTTAAAATTTGAGCGGTTCATATTTAATGTTTTATAAAAAATATTGATAAAACATAAAATTATTAATTAATTAATTAAACTTCTAAATTTTAGTTATCATTATTTAAAACAGCAATAAAAGAATATTTTTATAAAATATTAAATTTGATGTTCAAATTTCAATCTAAAAGCTAAGATGAGTAGTGAAAGGGAAGAGAACGGTGGTTGGTAGCCAATCCCGTGTTGAAATAACCCAACACTTATATATCCCTATGCAAAATTAGTGTGGGCCTCACCACCACAAAAAGTAACGATGTTAAGTTATACGTATTTAATGGTTTTGACATTTTTGTTTTCATTTTGAATATTTATGGCTATTTTTACAACTTCAAAAAACATATAATGTCAGATGCACTTTAGGTAAAAGCTTATAGATTTTCTTGCACATTAACCAAAAAATAATCAAAGAAAAATGAGAAAAATAATAGTAGCAGTAGTAATATATAGTCAATGATATAAGTATTATCTCTAAACTAAGAATTAGGTTGTCAAATTAAAGTTAAAATGAGAATATTTTTTATAGGCCGATTTTGGATTGACAACTTATGAGGATGAAACAGTTACAGTTACAGACGATATAAGTTTTCCATTTTACCAATGTAACTTGGAATAGAATCATGGATGAAGCAATTCGTCGACATTCTGAGAGTAAAAGAGAGTAGAGCCGGGAAATCGGGCCGGTCCGTTTAAGCCCTATGCCCTTTTATCGTAGTTTTTTTTTTAAAAAAATATAAATAACTTCAATTTGTCTGCTCAATATGAAGCAGGAATGAGTGAGAACTAAAAAATTTAAACCATTAAATTAAGAATGAAATTGTATACTTATGTAATAAATTTCTGGACACGCAATTTTTGTGGTAACTAAAGAATTATTGGATCATTATATTTTATCAAATAACGATATAAAATATTAAGCTTTTCATTAACTAAATATTAAAATTGTTTAAGATATTAAATTTAAAAACTTATATATGATTATTAGCTAATGCCAAGATCTCGTCCCTTAAGTAAGTGGTTGGGGTTTGATCCCCAACTTTTGTGAATAGAAAGCATCCCGTGGCAGCCCTTTAGCTTTGTCATGACGGCCGGGGTGGAGGATTAGTCTCATGGCTACCGGCTGTGGGGATACCCTGATGTATATCAAAAAAAAAAAGCAGGTTTAAAATGTTACGAAATTCTAATCAATATGAGAAAGCTAGGCAACTGCATGCATGCATGTTGGACCAACTGAAAAAGGTACTTGAAATATAAAAAATTAAAATTGATATTAAACAAATTTTATTACCCGAATAATAATATCAACCATTTCAATACTTACACTTGAAGTTTGAAGCAAGGAGAGACCGGAGCAGAGGTAGTGGATAGGAATCGGATTTATATGTATTTTATATTTGTTATAGAGTTATTTATTTATTTAAGTACAAATACATAATAACTATACTCTGATTTTATGATTTGGTTTATTATTTATTGCAAATAAAGATTATGGATGTGTTCATGATGAGGGAGAAGAAATTCATGATATTCTTACTTATGAACCAGAGCCTGCTCAAAGCGAAGCACAATCAAATGTCATTAAAATTGATGATAGTGGCGAAGATGACGATAATAATAGTCATCATACTAATATCACTTAGTGGTATGCTTCTTATGTTTTATGTGAGTTATTTATGAACATAGTTTACTTTTGATTATGAATTAGTGACTGTGCTTCTTTGTTGGATGATTCGTGTTGTTAGGATATTAATATTAACAACATTTATTTGATAAATTAGAACTTTAATTGTTGTAATTTATTTTTTATATTTCTTTTAAAAAAAAACGGAGGAAAAATAATTAAAATTTAGAATAGTAACCATGGCCCTTCACAGGTCGGCCCTAATTCCTAGCTCTAAAAGAGAGCATGAAAATAATAAACTTAATTGAAAATAGCTCATTAGCGATAAATATATGTACACCCCCTTGTTAACCTAACTTACATGATTTCCAAGGTTGTCGTTGGTCCATTTAAATCAGATACAAACCTGAAATAGAAAATAAATTAAGATAAATACTTCGAAAAGTTCAATCCATTTAGCCTTTTTTTTGTTTGGTTTAATTTAAGTACTAATTAAAATTACTTCATTTGTTTATTTTATATATTTATTAACCTGGTATAATATATAATATCTCGGTTCAATTTTATTTATTATTTTCACTCCATTAATCGCTTCCACTCAGATATTTTTTTTATTTCTCCCACCAGTATTGAGCATTTAACTAGTTCAATGCTCCTATTCCATTAGGATGTAATATCGGGAAAATTGTATTATTCTGTGATAGGAAATCACCTGAAAAGTGAAAAATAGGTGAGTTTTAAAATAGTACAATGAATATGGGCAAAATTATCACAATATCATTTATTGCTTGAATGAAGACTTATAAATAAGACCAAAAAATTTTGTCATAAAAGATTTATAAATAGGATCGGAGAAGTTGTATGATGGAGAGCAGATTAGACTCACAGTACTTGAAGTTGGGTACAGTTCTCAATAAAATTGGGTAATTTTCCTGATATATAGATCCCATATAATGAACTACAAAAAGAGTTAGGAGAATATAAAAGAGACCAATGCAACATTAAACCGAATGGAATGACTATTATGCCACTCACAAATACTGTAGCGTTTTCAAATTGCAATTTTCAGAAATTCTAGAGACATTTTTGTAATTTTTTCCAATCCTTAAAATATTAATTTTGACTCTCCAAAATCTCTAATTTTTTTCTTAAACACTTATAATGTAAGATTAAACACAAGATAACATCAAAAGTCTAAGAAATCATTTGGATGAATAATTAAAAAAATTATGACAGTTTTACCCTTAATTACATTTAATTCAATACAAATATTCCTACCTTAAATTAGTTTTAATCATGCAATAATGTCATAAAAAATGGATACCTTGTTTAGAGCCTGCTAAATGGGTTTGAGTTTCTAGTGGTGAGAGAATTAGGATAACACATATAGGGAGCATTGAATTGACTAAACATATATCCTTGACAAATGTTCTCTATGCTATAATCTAATATATATTGCTAAGGTAACTCTAAATAATGGTTGCATGGCATGTTTCGCTCCTGATTTCTTATTTCTGTTTATTGTAGGACATGTCTAATGGGATGACTAAAGGGATTGGTAGACATTCAAAGGGGTCTCTACTTACTAAGAAGAATTGATGATTCTGAATTCTTTTCTGTTAAAAACAAATTTGAGCATGTAAACAATCTTAATGATTTCTTGTGGTACTCTAGATTAGGACATGCACTCGGTGGCGGAGCCAGAATTTTAATGACCGGGGCGAAAATTCCGACTCTCCGTACTACTACTATTGTCTTCTCGCCGGGGTTGAAACTGTAACATATTAGAACTACAAACATCTTTCTCGACTTTGTCCAACTCTTGTATAGGGAAGAAGGTTTTTCTTTCTAGAGGAAGAGGTTGTTTTTGAACCGAAAAGGCGAAAAATAAAGAGTAGAGGAGGAATTTATTAAAATTGAAGTTCCCAGGTATAAGCTAATGAGAAATTTTTAAAATAAAGATAATTTTTTACCTGTCAATTTTTTGAAACATGATTTTTTGATTTAAAATTTTAAATATAGACCATTGAAATTTTATATGATACAGTAAATAACTCTTGGGGTTCCATTGCCATGAGCACTGAAACACGAGAGAATGCTCGATGTTGAAAGCGGGGCTAAGGCGTGCCCCCCTCAAAATCCTAATACACATACAAACACCAAATTATCCCTCCCTCTATCCTTTGTACCTCTCAAGAATATGATATTTTGTTCTTGTACGGACGGTCGGTTCCCCATCCCAACAACTGTCCGATCATCCACGTTCGACAACTCACACTTTGTTGGTGGGGTTCATCTCTTGACCGGCCTAACGGGCTAATATATTAAGGCTTTTTTCCCAATTTGCCCCTTTTTAAATAACTAATTCCCAAAATGCCCCTGTATGGAAACTATTTCCCAATGTGCCCCTGTTGGGAAACTAATTCCCAATGTACCCCGGTTTAGTCGACTAAACCATGGGGTTTAGTCGACTAAATCACGGGGTCAAATTTTTTTCAGGGACCCCGTGATTTAGTCGACTAAACCATATGGTTTAGTCGACTAAACCAGTCTGGGCCCATTTTTTTTAAGTGACCCGAGGTTTAGTCGACTAAACCATATGGTTTAGTCGATTAAACCGCGACAGGAGGATTTTTTAAAAGCCCCTTTCCTCTTGCGTCGAACCCTAATCGACTAAAGTAGTTCCCAAAACCTCTCCCCTCTCATTTTTTCTTCAATTCCTTGCCGAATCCGTTGGTGGGTAGCGAAGGAAACTTCATTCGAGTGTGATTTGCGTCGTTTTAGGTATGTTCTCATCTCCATTTTGAATTTTCGCCCTTGTTCTTGCGTTTTTGGTAACCCACATTTGCGTTTTTGCGTTTTTGCTTTCATGGGGTGATTTTGTTGTGTATCTTTGTTTGATTCGAGTATTTCATTCGTATTTATGGATGAAAATGAGTAATGTACATGTGAAAATGAGAAAATTTGCATTGGTTGGGATTTTTTTTTTTGGACGAATTTCACTTTGTTTTTCATTAAATTTTTGTGTTGTTGATTGTGTTTTGTGTATATTTGAAAATGACCAATGTACATGATTTTGTTGGATGAATTTCACTTCGGTTTTCATTGGTTTGTGTATTTTTGCGTTTTTGCTTTAATGGGGTGATTTTGTTGGACGAATTTCACATTGGTTTTCATGAAAATAACCAATGTACATGATGAAAATGAATGTTTGGTGTAGATTGGAGTATATCATGTTGATTTTGTTGTTGTTGATTTGAATATTATTAGTTATGGAAAAATTTATATCGATTGAAAATTAATGTCAATGTATAATTTTTTTTTTTTTTTGTTAATAATGTCAATGTATATTTGATTGTGTTTGTTGTTGTTTTTTAGTTATTGATTTGAGTATTAGATTTTTGGAAAGATTTTTAGTTGTTGATTTGAGTATGTTGATTGTGTTTGTTTGTGAAAAGGAAGAATGTATATGGGACAGTTCCGTATGATGAATGATTATTTTTTGTTGATGGTTTATAATGTCTTGTTTGTAGGTTGTTGTCATCATGCGTCGCAAAGAAGTCTTTTCTAACACCGGCAATGATCTCGGGAGGCGAATTAAGCAACGTGCGAACCGTTGTGTATCTTTGTTTGATTCGAGTATTTCATTCGTATTTATGGATGAAAATGAGTAATGTACATGTGAAAATGAGAAAATTTGCATTGGTTGGGATTTTTTTTTTGGACGAATTTCACTTCGTTTTTCATTAAATTTTTGTGTTGTTGATTGTGTTTTGTGTATATTTGAAAATGACCAATGTACATGATTTTGTTGGATGAATTTCACTTGGGTTTTCATTGGTTTGTGTATTTTTGCGTTTTTGCTTTAATGGGGTGATTTTGTTGGACGAATTTCACATTGGTTTTCATGAAAATAACCAATGTACATGATGAAAATGAATGTTTGGTGTAGATTGGAGTATATCATGTTGATTTTGTTGTTGTTGATTTGAATATTATTAGTTATGGAAAAATTTATATCGATTGAAAATTAATGTCAATGTATAATTTTTTTTTTGTTAATAATGTCAATGTATATTTGATTGTGTTTGTTGTTGTTTTTTAGTTATTGATTTGAGTATTAGATTTTTGGAAAGATTTTTAGTTGTTGATTTGAGTATGTTGATTGTGTTTGTTTGTGAAAAGGAAGAATGTATATGGGACAGTTCCGTATGATGAATGATTATTTTTTGTTGATGGTTTATAATGTCTGTTTGTAGGTTGTTGTCATCATGCGTCGCAAAGAAGTCTTTTCTAACACCGGCAATGATCTCGGGAGGCGAATTAAGCAACGTGCGAACCGCGGGGCATCTTCTTCTAGGGCACAGCAACCCGAACCCGTTGTGGATCTCCCTTTCGGTTATTTGTTTGAAAATAATGTACAAGAGCATGAACGATTCATGACAAACTTTGCCACCAGACCCGTCATCAAGCCCAAGTCATTAGATATGACATTCTTTAAGAATGAGGGATTTGAGATAGTGTCAACTTTGGAACTTTCCCATTTGAGAGGCTTGGCGGAGAAGACTCGTCCATATTCAGAGGTTATGGTGAGAGCTTTCTACCATAACATGAGCTACCTAAATGGTGATCTACAGTCTCGCGTCTGCGGGGTTAACATATTGGTGACGGCTCCCATCTGGACCTCATTACTGGGATATGATTTTGATGCAGTTCGGACAGTTCCGTATGATGGGGATGACGCTAAACCCTTAGAGGGATTTAATCGCCTGGATGTTGTGCAGGAGGCCAGGAGCTCATAAAGCTATACTTTCTGTGGGCCAGCTGACTGTTAATGCCTGTATCCTCTTCTACGTCATGACCCACATATTGTTCCCTCGGGCTTATAATCATTCGAGGGTGTTGGAGGGTGACATTCCTATTATGTGGGCTATTCGTCATGGCATCAATATCAATTGGAGGCACTACATTTGCTGGATGATGTCCAAGGTCAAACAGAAGGATAACGCTGCACTCCCATACGCCTATCTCGTTCAGGGGATATTGGAGTATTTTGGTGTTCCTATGGACAATGAGAAAATGGTGAGTACAACAACGTGGAATGCTATATTTGGACAACGTATTTTGGAGCAGTGCAAGATCTCCAAGAGCCCAAATGGTTTCTGGGAATACACTAAGTGTCATATATTGTGAACCAGATGGGGTATAAAACATATTTCTCATATTAGCCAATCTTTTTTTTTTTAATTTGCTTCTATTGATGCTCCCTTAACAATAATCAAGTAAGAGAGGTGGAAGGAATTAAAGAAGATGATTATAGTGTTTTAGGGGGAAAAAAAGGTCATGTTAACTAACTTATCTAACTTCCTTAATCTAATCAAATAAGATAAATATGTCTTGTATTAAGGATATGAGGGAATAGTAAGACTCACTTGAATTGAAACATCAAATATGCGCCTTCCAAGGCTGATGAAATTTTTGTCATGAGAATACATAATCTCAGCAAAGTGTAGCTTGACATTGTAATTGCCCTTAATCATACAGAGGCCATAATACTTGAGAGATAAAGGGGAAACACGAGCTGTTTGATAGAAGCTTGGACCAGTAATATTTAGGGAAAATCTATTTGTTGCTGTGAAATTATTATTAGCAAAATTTTCAGTGTTTACTCCTGTGCTGCTATAGGCCCATTTATCATCTTCACTAGGAAAAAAGAATGAGACACCGTCACTATTAGTGTCCTCTTCATATTTATTCCCCTCATATTCAATTTCTAGTCCTCCACAATTTATGAATAATGAATGATCTGCATACAAAGTGACAACCTTCAAAAATCACATCTATAAGAGAATCCAAATTATCAAAATCATCACATCATGATCTTGATTAAAATATGCATTATTCTGCTAACACTCATGGAAAGCATCAGGATGTGTTTTTTTGGTTGATATATTTGTTTTTATTGAAAATAAATGCAATTAAAAGTGATATAATATCATGAGAAACTCTCAAACTAAACATACAAGAAAATATTGATGTACAAAGTTTGAAGACTCACACTTAGGTTTTCCTTCACAAGGAAGACCCCTTTTTAAGCAGGTACGTCTGTAAGATGAATAAAAGTTATAACAAATAAATGAAAATGGTGTGGAATATCACTCTGGTCCTATTTATAAGTCTTTTTTTACCAAAAAATTTGGTCCTATTTATAAGTCTCTTTTGACCAAATAAATGAGATTGTGACAATTTTACCCATATTATTGTACCAATGAAATAGAGAGAGAATGAAGAGTTGAAATGTACTCATTCATAAATGAGGGTAAAATTGAAAATTTACCCCATAATTAGTGAGCTACCTACCTCTCCTTGGTATATGTGATTTGATCAAAAAGAACTTATAAATAGGAGTAAAGTGGTAATTTAAAAATGACAGCTGTCAGCATAATCTTACATGGTATTTGTTGAAGACGATAGGCTTGAGGCCAAGTTTCTGTAAGTGACACAAAAAAAGGCTTGGAGTTTAATGCACATATAATGCCTTTAAGAAAAAGAAAAAAAATTGTCTTTTTTGTTGGGGGAAAAGAGCTTACACATTACCGTCCCGACAAGACCGTGCATCTGTCTTGGAAAAATTGTTGTAAGATAGATCACTGTAAGAAAATGTACCGTGAAATTAGACATGTAATTTTTTTTCCCTAAATGTAAGAGCTAATTAAAAGGTTTATTTTGATTTTAAATATAAGATTTCAATCACTTTATCTTTTAAGTTTATAATTTTTTTAAAAAAATTACCCCTATTGATTGCACGTATTAGTTTCTTTTGCAAGTGAGTAAGGGATACATTGGAAAAATCAACCTACATTTTCTTATAAATAATTAATTTAATTAATTTTCTTAATCTCTATAAAATAATTATTTCGCTTGTATATTTAGTATTGGATAGACAAAGTAAGAAAAGGACCAAGGAGATGGGTACCTATTTTGAGGGTTGGTCAGGCTCTTCTTTAATTTATTTAAACTTTAAAAGCATATGGATAAAGCAATTGGGGGGGGGGGGGAGAAGAAGTCTTTGCAGGTATTCGAATTAAATTATTTCACTAAGAAAATATGGTTTGAATTGGCATATAGACATCTTGAATTATCGAGATAGTTTAATCAAAAGTTGTGTGCTTAGAAGATTATACACATTAAAATCTTAAATTGTAGCAGCTTAATATTTTATATACTGCATATAAAAACTTTCAAATTATAAATCACGTTATACAAAATTGATTAATTACAAATGATGACAGATTTAATGGTTAAAGAAGTTTTCTTATTATGATTTATGGTAATTAATTTCAAATAAAAATGGCATTGAACTATAGTCATGAGAAAGAAAATTAAAATCCAAAAAACATTATACTAACAAATAATCATCTTTGTTTGGCAGTATCCATTCAGGAATTTTTCCACTGAGAGAATTTTCAGTTAGAAACCTGCATGTATGATTGATAAATTAAAAAATAGTAATTAAGAAATGAAGTTATAAATACTTATTACGTAGAATGCTCCCTTACATGTACGTAAGATAGTTCAAGGCACTCAGATTGTTTGGGATTTCACCGATCAACTTGTTGAAGCTCAAATCTCTGCAATTAAACATGTGACACAAATATTGCTTCGTAAAAATAACTGAATTTAAATAACTGAAATTAGAGTATTCTAGATTGACATTATATATATGAGTATGAAGCAACTTACAGCAAAAATAACTTTTTCATTTTAACAATATAATTTGGAATGGAATCATTGATGGAGAAATTTCTCAACATCCTGAGAATAAAACAGAGCATGAAAATTATAAACTTAATTGAAAATAGATCATTTAATTTATAACAGATTCTCAACTTACAAGTATTGCAATGATGTCAAACTTTCCAGATTAGGAAATCTCATTGTCGCTGGTCCATGCAAATCAGATATGAACCTGAATTAGATATTTTTTTTAAAAAAAAAATCATCAATAATGGGAAAATGTTATTATGTGGAAATTAAAATTCATAGCCATTGATTAATTTGCAAACGAATTATAAAGGAATGAAGAAGTACACACAATGTAGTCAAATTTGTTAATTGAGAGATAGCTGTAGGAATGGGGCCTTCCATAGATGTTCCTCTTAAATACCTGCCCAGAAAAGTATTTAGAAAATTAAAAATAGTAAACAAAATAAAGGAAATATATCAAAAAGGCAAAAAGCCTAGCTAGTCCATGTAACCTTTTTATGTGTTTGGATTAATTTAATTATGGGGATATCATTTCTGCATCTGATGCAGATAAATATATCTGTAGTGAGCCAAAACGACACCGTTTTTGTCCTTTTTGTTTTATTAATCAACGCTCTGGTTTTTTTTGGGTCAAACAGCAGCTCTGGTTTGAGGTTTTTGAAGGACCAGAGGTAGTATTAACTGTACCAAGTCTCAAACCCGCAACACCATAGAACGTCGATAAAGAGCGTCCCACAAAGCTACAAGTAAAACTGGTTCTCTCATTCTGTCGTTTTCTAGGAACCAGAATTAGCCTAAAGTTATCAGCAAAAAAAAAAAAAAAACAAAGAAGAAAGGCTAAGCTCACAATGTGCTGTCGGTGGAAGAAGAAATTGTGTGCTTTTTTAATGGACACAATTATTTCATGGTGGAGTCCTCTGTCCTTTTTTTTTTTCAACCGGTTCCTATATCCATTTCAGATTTCACGAGCGTTGATTAATAAAATAAAAGGGACAAAAACGGTGTCATTTTAGCTCGCTGCAGATATATTTATCAGCATCAGATGCAGAAATGATATCCCCTTTAATTATTAGAATTAAAATTGGTTTATATATTTGATTTATTCACTTAGTCTAACATATATCCGATCAGTTCAATTTTATTTCTTATTTTCACTCCATATCAATCACTCCCACCCTAATACTCTTTTCTCACACTACCATTGAGCATTAAACTAGTCCACTTAAAGGTTATTAATAACTGTTTTCTAATTTAAACTAGTTACTAACAGAAGATTTTTTCTCTCTTAAATATAAGTCCACTTAAAGGTTATTAATAACTGCTTTCTAATTTATCCTTATTTAATTCTCGTTGGAAAGAAAATAGAAAGATAGGTGAGAAAAATTGATAAAAGAAAGAGACAGAGAATTTTAATAAGGGTAAATTTAGAAAATTTTATCAATTTAAAACTCATTTCATGATTTAACTGTTATTCTTTGATATGTAAGAATTGATTGGAATAGACTTATAATAAGGATCAAAGTGGTATATTAAACTCACATGTAATGAAGTTCGGTCCAATTCCCAATAAAATTGGGTAATTTCCCTGTTATGTTGCTCCCATCTAAAGCACTGCAAAAAAGTTAGGGGAGATATTTTATAATTTTAAAAAATATCAACTCAACATCACGCTAAAAGGAATGACTAATATATTATACTACTCACATAGATTTTAGTTTCTTCATATTACCAAAACTTTCGGGTATTGTCCCAAAGAAGTTATTTTAAAGAACCACGAAAATTTTGAATTATATTCTTACAAATAGAAAACACATCCAAAAACAATATGAAAACTTGTCTATAACCAATAAGATAAAAGAAAATCATTTATACATGAAATATTCTTACAAGAAGCGTAATTTCTTCAATTTTCCAAGACTAGAAGGAAGAGTTCCTTCTAGCAGACATTATCTCTCAATGTTCTCGCAAAAAAGTACCAAAACCATAAAACCATTTCTCAATACAACAACTACATTTAGAAACTATAAGTGTAATGATTTACACTCACAACTCCTCCAAAGTTGTAGTTTCACCCATTTCCTCAGAATTGGACCGAGAGATCGAGTTATTCGAAAGGTCTCGAAACAAAATTTTAAGAGATGAATAATCCATATGGTCAAATGGTTCAAGCTTGTAAAGACGAATGCATGCAAATTAACAAAGACTAGGAAAAAAATCATATTCATTCACAACTTTTTCATCACTTACAATGCAACAAGAGGGAGTCTAGCAAAGCTCGTTGTCATTGATCCATTTAGATCATTGTTAGACAAATCACCGTGATGTATCAAATTTACATTTCGGATAACAAATCGACATTCAAAAATATATATATATATATATATATATATATATATATATATATACTCATCTACTATTATATATTATTACATAGACTAATAATTAAAAAAAAAAATCATTACTTACGGTTGTTGCGAGATGGAGAGATTTTAGAATTAAAAAAAATATCAACACAACATCACACTCGCCGAAAGGAATTACTAATATATTATACTATTCACATATTATTTAGCTTCTTCATATTGCCAAAACTTTCGGGTATTGTCCCAAAGACGTTATTTCCAGAAAGAACCCTGAAAATTTTGAATTTTATTCTTTCATTTAGAAAACACATCCAAAAACAATATGAAAACTTGTCTATTATAACTAATAAGATGATAGAAAATCATTTACATATAAAATATTCTTACAGTATGCGTAATTCCTTCAATTTTCCAAGACTAGAAGGAAGAGTTCCGTTTAGCATATTATCGCTCAATCTTATGCAAAAAAGGTACCAAAACTATGAAACAATTTCTCAATACAACAACTACTTTTAGAAACTATAAGTGTAATGATTTAAACTCACAACTCCTCCAAAGTTGTAATTTCACCCATTTTCTCAGGAATTGGACCAGAGATTGAGTTACCCGAAAGGTTTCTGAAACATAATTTTAAGAGATGAATAATCCATATGGTCAAATGGCTCAAGCTTGTAAAGATGCATGCATGCAAATTAACATAGAATATGAAAACAACCATATTCATTCACAACTTTTTCATCACTTACAATGCAACAAGAGGAGGGAGTCTAGCAAAGCTCCTTGGGATTGATCCATTTAGATCATTGTAAGACAAATCACTGCGATGTATAAAAGTTACATTTCAAATTACAAATCCCACATTCCAAACAAGCATATACATATATATACTCATCTACTATTATATATTATTACATAGACTAATAATTAAAAAAAAAAATCATTACTTACGGTTGTTGCGAGATGGAGAGATTTTAGAATTAAAAAAAATATCAACACAACATCACACTTCTTTGAAAGGAATTACTAATATATTATACTATTCACATATTATTTAGCTTCTTCATATTGCCAAAACTTTCGGGTATTGTCCCAAAGACGTTATTTCGTAAAGAACCCGAAAATTTTGAATTTTATTCTTTCATTTAGAAAACACATCCAAAAACAATATGAAAACTTGTCTATTATAACTAATAAGATGATAGAAAATCATTTACATATAAAATATTCTTACAAAGATGCGTAATTCCTTCAATTTTCCAAGACTAGAAGGAAGAGTTCCGTTTAGCATATTATCGCTCAATCTTATGCAAAAAAGGTACCAAAACTATGAAACAATTTCTCAATACAACAACTACTTTTAGAAACTATAAGTGTAATGATTTAAACTCACAACTCCTCCAAAGTTGTAATTTCACCCATTTTCTCGGGAATTGGACCGAGATTGAGTTACCCGAAAGGTTTCAAACATAATTTTAAGAGATGAATAATCCATATGGTCAAATGGCTCAAGCTTGTAAAGATGCATGCATGCAAATTAACATAGAATATGAAAACAACCATATTCATTCACAACTTTTTCATCACTTACAATGCAACAAGAGGAGGGAGTCTAGCAAAGCTCCTTGGAATTGATCCATTTAGATCATTGTAAGACAAATCACTGCGATGTATAAAAGTTACATTTCAAATTACAAATCCCACATTCCAAACAAGCATATACATATATATACTCATCTACTATTATATATTATTACATAGACTAATAATTAAAAAAAAAAATCATTACTTACGGTTGTTGCAAATTGAGAGATTTTAGAATTAAAAAAAATATCAACACAACATCACACTGCTGAAAGGAATTACTAATATATTATACTATTCACATATTATTTAGCTTCTTCATATTGCCAAAACTTTCGGGTATTGTCCCAAAGACGTTATTTCCAGAAAGAACCCTGAAAATTTTGAATTTTATTCTTTCATTTAGAAAACACATCCAAAAACAATATGAAAACTTGTCTATTATAACTAATAAGATGATAGAAAATCATTTACATATAAAATATTCTTACAGTATGCGTAATTCCTTCAATTTTCCAAGACTAGAAGGAAGAGTTCCGTTTAGCATATTATCGCTCAATCTTCGCAAAAAAGGTACCAAAACTATGAAACAATTTCTCAATACAACAACTACTTTTAGAAACTATAAGTGTAATGATTTAAACTCACAACTCCTCCAAAGTTGTAATTTCACCCATTTTCTCAGGAATTGGACCAGAGATTGAGTTACCCGAAAGGTTTCTGAAACATAATTTTAAGAGATGAATAATCCATATGGTCAAATGGCTCAAGCTTGTAAAGATGCATGCATGCAAATTAACATAGAATATGAAAACAACCATATTCATTCACAACTTTTTCATCACTTACAATGCAACAAGAGGAGGAGTCTAGCAAAGCTCCTTGGAATTGATCCATTTAGATCATTGTAAGACAAATCACCGCGATGTATAAAAGTTACATTTCAAATTACAAATCCCACATTCCAAACAAGCATATACATATATATACTCATCTACTATTATATATTATTACATAGACTAATAATTAAAAAAAAAAATCATTACTTACAGTTGTTGCAAATTGAGAGATTTTAGAATTAAAAAAAATATCAACACAACATCACACTGCTGAAAGGAATTACTAATATATTATACTATTCACATATTATTTAGCTTCTTCATATTGCCAAAACTTTCGGGTATTGTCCCAAAGACGTTATTTCCAGAAAGAACCCTGAAAATTTTGAATTTTATTCTTTCAAATAGAAAACACATCCAAAAACAATATGAAAACTTGTTTATAACAAGACTATAACTAATAAGATGATAGAAAATCATTTACATATAAAATATTCTTACAGTATGCGTAATTCCTTCAATTTTCCAAGACTAGAAGGAAGAGTTCTGTTTAGCATATTATAGCTCAATCTTCTGCAAAAAAAAATACCAAAACTATAAAACCATTTCTCAATGCAACAACAACTTTTAGAAACTATATGTGTAATGATTTAAACTCACAACTCCTCCAAAGTTGTAATTTCACCCATTTCCTCAGGAATTGGACCAGAGATTTTGTTATCCGAAAGGTCTCTGTAACATAATTTTAAGAGATGAATAATACATATGGTCAAATAGTTCAAGCTTGTAAAGATGCATGCGTGCAAATTAACATAGAATATGAAAACAACCATATTCATTCACAACTTATTCATCACTTACAATGCAACAAGAGGGAGTCTAGCAAAGCTCCTTAGGATTGATCCATATAGACTTATAGAGAATTGTTAGACCAATCACCGTGGTGTATAAAAGTTACATTTCAGATCACAAATCCCACATTCCGAACATGCATATATATATATATATATATACTCATATACTATTATATATTCTTACATAGATTAATAATAGAACAAAATAATTTCATTACTTACAGTTGTTGCAGATGGCTTAGGTTTCAAAATTCCCCCGGTAATAATCCAGATAGACTGAGACCTGTCATAGAGCTGTCGTAAAAGGAAAACATATCATTAGTAAACAATTTACATAAAAAGAGCTAAATTTTAAATTAAATTATGTTATAATTAGCACAAATATTTGTTTGAATATTAATTTTGTTTCGATGCGGCAAAACCTTACTATGAATATTATGGAAATACATCCCAATAGTTTAAAAAAATAATAAAGAAGAAACTTTTCTATTTTATTTGACCTAAACCCAACTTAATCCATGTTAGAGCTTGATTTGGACCAAAATTTAAAGGAGTTACGTTGTACTTACATATGTGTAACATGACAAACTCTTCCATTTGAGAAACTGCAATCGCATGTTACATTCCTTCTGATGTCCTCATTAAAGATTGCATTTTTGCATCCTCCATCATTATTACAAGAATGTGGGGTCACGTTCCAATTCAATTTCTCCATCTTCGATGATATTGCTTTTAAAACTTCCACTGTATCAAACAAAAATTAGTTTTTTCTTTTTTTTTTAAAAAAAAAACGAACTATTCACCATAAAGTAAGAACATCAATATCTGTAATTTATGTTCATGGACATTTGTAAACCTTATTTATAAAGCAATGTTAAATTACTTCACGTGGCCCAGTTTGTTTAACTTTCAGCTACATAAATATTGACATTATTAATATTGAAGAACTTGAAATTAAATTTAAAAACTTAATTCGTTGAAAACATCTAAATTGTTTTTTACTCTCATCTCGACGAAAAATGTCGTCTTATATATCCAGAAGTGCATCAGTATTGCCCAAATATGAGTGCATCAGTATTAATTAACATTTAGCTTTTATATTCTCTTTCTTTTATAATGATATATATATTTCAAAATATATAAAAATATAAAAAATAATTAATATAAATTTCAAGAATTTATTTGGTTTATTTTATTTAAAAATGAAAGATTGATAAATGACTGTTAACAAATTTTATAAAATATAGATAAGAGAATACTACACAGAATACAATATATTCTACAAATCAAAATGAATTGGTGTTATGGAAGAAAGAGAGAACATGTTTGAAATTTAAGTATATTTTTTATGTTTATTTCAGTTTCATGAGTATGAAGATTAATATCATTTAGAAATTATAAAAATAATATAAATTAAGCGAATTAAATATATATGAATACATAATAAGTAATTATAAAAGAATAATTTTCTATCATATTCTATGCACGTAAAAAGAAGATTCTTTATTCATATAATAGCTAACAAGTCGCTAAAAATAATCATTTTAGATATAATTTATCTATATATAATATAAAAATTTAAAAGTCACATATATATAAAAAAATATTATTATTGATTACTTAGTTCTTTGAATGGAATATATTTTTCTTTAAATAACTTAACTGTGTAAACGAGAAGAAGTTTTTAAGATGTTTTTAAAATTAAAAGAGTATATAAATTGAATATTAGCATAAAATTAAAGGACTACAATCCAGTAACATTGAATCAATAAAACTAGAAGGTTAAGTAAGAAACCTTCATCTTCTGGAATGAGTTGAGCATTGGATTTATAGTCCATGAAAGCATTCAAAGCGAAGCATCCAAATATGAAGAGGTAGAAAAGTTTAGAGCTTGAAATCCCAAACTCCATTTATGTTGTTTGCAGTTGGCAGAAAATAACTTTGAGAAGGAGAGTGAAGGAAGAAGAAGGAGACGCAGAATGAGACGATAACATAATCCAAGAGAAAAGAAGAATGCGTCATTTATAAACTGATTGAATCAATCACTGTTTCTTGGTTCAATGATTAAATCAAGGTCAATTTTGTTATTCTTACTGTAACATCCCGTTTTCAAAAGCAGTATAATTTTTTTTTCATCAGAGTAGAGCATCGGAGCGATTGAGTAACTGATACTTATATTCAAAATGCCGTAAGTCTGGCTGTTTACAACATCGGTACAGTAACCGAGTGTTTCAAAAGTACAAAACATCTGAAAGAAAGGCTTCCGCCGGAACATCAAAAGTAAAGGACAACATCGGAAAGTCTTCATCCGGGTCCTTGAACCGCTACTTTTCTCTCTCCTCGGTCCTGGTCCTTCCGAACTTGATGCTAAGTTAAGAGCCGAGATCCAATTTACCACATTGGATCTCGTGTAACGGTTAACCTCATGTTTATGTATACACATACGACAACAAACATCCATAATATCAACAAGACAACAATCACTCTACCACAACCCATGCATATGTATTGCCCCCAAAGATGCGTACACATTGCACCCAAAGATACAGACCTATTGCACCCAAAGCATACGACATATTGCACCCCAGACCGACATATTGCACCCCAGACCGACATATTGCACCCAGCAGACCGACATATCGCACCCAAAGATACGACATATCCTCTAACCGCTATATGCACTCGCACGATAACACCTCTACAACACACATACCACATATATGTAAACCATAAACATCGAGATAAGGTTACCAAGACGCGAACGTACCTTTTTGGCGTACGAAATAACTTTACTTTAAAAACGTGAAATTCGAAATGCGGGAAAAAACGATATGACGGCGGCACAACAGCGGCTCGATTAGCTCGGATATCCTATAAGGACAACGTTTATCAACATTTGGCATCATAACAGGCCATTTGGGCGAAAATTACTATTTTGCCCCTAGTACCCCTATTTGGCGGAATTTCGCGAAGGCATTGTTTTCGCTCTATCTCTCCGAATTTTGACGAGATCTTTTCCCTTATCATATTTTCGAAATATATATCATATTTACCCCTAAATATGATATCTAGACTATCTTGAAAAATTAAAGATAAATCTAGCATTCCTACTATATCTACCGAAAGATCTACCGAAACTAAAGACCGTGGACCGAAGAACTTACCCGAGACTTTGCTCGACTTTCTCCGTGAGCTTCTCTCTCTAACTTCTCTCTAAGGGACAGATTTTTGGTGTGAAAAATGAAGAAGGTGCTCATGCCCTTATATAGGGAAAAATTGTGCCACTTTGGTAATTTCCATATTCCAAATCTTGTAATTTTCTCTTACCTTATAACCAAGTAAAATCAAAGCATAATGGTGTTTAATTCTTGACCATGGGCAGCCCTTAGTCGACATTGGGGAGTGATGTGGCAGCAAGCCATTGGTCCAAGAGTGGTGAGTCAACTTGCTTTATGGCCGGTTCGACTGATTTTCCCTGTTCAGTCTCCGTTTCGCGTCTCTTCGGAGAAATCTCAAAATTCTGAATTCATAACTTTGAAGATCTTCTCTTCCTCATCAAGAATATCTAATTTAACTTAGATTTCGGTCCCTTACAGGGTTCCAACAGTCAGTTGAAGTTTTCTCGAAAAACGTGTCCGAACACGTCCGGTGTCGGAAATCGCTTTCGGAATTATCAATCTCACGGATAATAATTCACTGATTCCAAATATGTCCAGATAATTATAAACTCATCTCTAGATGTTGAGTTATAATTATTTTCTTCAAATTCCAAAATATGACCATCGGTATTTTTCCCTATTTCGTCTTATTAGGAAAATGCGCTACACGGCCTCGGAATTTACTTTAAGAGGTCACTTAAAGGTAAAAACTCACCGATCAATATTTTACCTTGACTTTGGAATTCCTATTCCTGGTTCTCTAGATAGGATCCGTTTCCTATATATTAAATTACTATTCATCCTATTCAATTATATTATATAATATAACATGTGCTTTAATATCATGATATTAAATTTTTCACTCTTATCTTCCATTTGTTTGTCCATTTTCGGCTGAGCACTTTTTTTTTTTTTTTTTTTTATTTGTAAATATTTTCCATGATTTATTTAATTACATAATTAATTACTTAATGAAATTTTTATCAAAAATTCCACAAAATTCTCTTATTGGTCCATTCTTGTATTTAGGCTTAAAAATACCTAAACTCAACTATTTTTCACAAAAATCTCCAATTAATTAGTAAATATATTTTTACTAATTTCCAACTATTTTCCACTAATTGTTTAGCCTCACATAATTATCTCTAAATTTCCTTTGCTCGAGACTTAAGTAATTAGCGAAATTACTTAATTACCTTATTATCACTAGTTGATAATTTTCTTAATTAGAATGCCCCATTACCTCCAAACTCTTGCATTAACACTTGTGTTTCCATGTCTCTTGTATTATTCTATAATTTACAAGGGTATTATTGTCATTACAATACTTTTTGGGCATTCTTCTTCAATTTCTCCAAGTTCGTAATTTATTAAATTACCATAATTAGAGATAATATATTCTCATAATTCAAATAATTATTTCATTGCCTTTTAGGATTTTTCACCATTTTCCTAAGTTATTTACCCTTCCTAGGGGTATTTTGGTCATTTTGGCACTTTGGCCCTTAAATTCCCTAATTCAAATTTCGGGGTATTACATTTCTCCCCCCGTTAAACAAAATTTCGTCCTCGAAATTTGTACTTAACCAACTATACTTTGTACTAACTAAACTCCGTCTACTCGGACTCTGGACTATACGCGTCGGATCTTCACTTTGTCTCCGCTTTTTACCGCTCCTCCCGATGATCGCGAATTTGTTTTAGTTTAACCACTACGATCTTGTCATATTGTACCTTGATATATGATGTTTCCCCGTGGTTCCCATACACCGCGGTTAACACCACAGATACCAAAATGTCTCCATGGTTCCCATACACCATGTTAACACAAGATTACCAAAATGTCTCCATGGTTCCCATACACCATGACAACATAAGATACCTCCTACTCAATGACATGATCACGGTAGAAAAAAATAACGAGGAAACGCGGAATATGTCACGGAGATGGTTCACGTATCATACGATTTAGTTGAATAACTAACACATAGTTCATGCAATGCATAGAGAAAATTCATTACTAAGAGAGATAGTACTTTGGACCATCTCCGGAAGTTCTCTATCCCCCGCACTGGTTATTGCGTACATTCGGCCCGAGCTTTGTGGCCTTACCTTCGCAGCTACCTCAGGACAGTTGACACTGATGTGTCCAGGCTTCCCCATCCGTAGCGAGACTCGCCTCTCAAGCATTTTTCTCGGACAGTTCGAAATGACGTGGCTGTGCCCGGCTTCCGGCATCCATAACAAACCCTGTCTATCACCACGGCTACGAATGGTACTTCCCTTGATCGGGACACGGTCGGGTTACCGGTATCCTCGGGTTGCTCGCGCTTCATACCGGAATGATCTCTTGTTTTCCCTTTGCGAGTCACTCCATGGTGCCTCTCTCTTTCGCGAGGAATTCCACGGCCGCCCTCGCTACGATCTCGCACTACTTGTGCTTAAGTGCCGAGGTTTACGCAGCTCCTTTCGTTTCGTTCAATCGTCGGCAAGATTCTACCGCTTGGGCTAGTTTAGGAAACCGCTTCGAGACACCAGCCTCTTCTTTATCTCATATTTTAGCCCGTAAATCAGCCTATTTGACTTCCAGCTTTCATCATTGTCATGCTTCAAATAGGATGAATATCGTGATAAGTTGGTGAAACGGGCAAAATAATCATCGAAAGATTCCTCGGAACCTTGCTGGATGCTAAGAAACTCTGTCTCCTTAATTACTTGTGTCGAGGGAGGAAAATACTGTTCATTGAATTTTTCCGAAATTTCTCCCAAGTGACGGGGCAATATTGGGTTTGTAGCGTTGTAGCGACGCATTTCTTCCACCATCGATGCGCATCCCCATCGAGTTTGTAAATTGCGAGTTGAGCCTTCCGATCATCCGGACACTCCATGACTTCAAATATCTTCTCCGGACTCAACAACCAATCCTCGGCCAACTCATTTTTCCCATGGAAAGCTCGGTGGTTTGAGCTTACAAAATTGAGTGACCCGGTTTTGTGTGGTCCGTACAGCTCTCCCTCGTCGTGGAGGTGATTGGGACTGTCGATTCTCGCTTCCTCGTGTGCTCGTCACTTTGCTCACTTTCTTCCTCTTCCTCGCATTTCGATCCTCTCTTTGTCTCTCGGCTTGTCTTTCCCGCCTTTCTCCAGCAGTTCCTCAACAAGAGCCCTCGGCCGTGTGCGTTCCTCTCATCTCCCGTATCTCATTCCGTTCCGGGTTGGTTTGGTATTAGATCCACCCGAGGTTGTCTACCTCGTCCTCCACCACGACCCCTGCCCCAGCCTCTGGGGGTTCCGGCTCCTCTTAAATTCGCCATATTCCGTTCTTTTCCCTTCGTGCGAGAAAACGTTGGATTTTAAGAAAACAATGTTTAGTATATCACAGACTAATGTCTACACTACACTCGCACTTAAGATTCACACTGTACATAGACTCTATCGTACCCAGCATTCACACTACAAACGAACGTACACCCGCAATATTTCCCTCGTTAGGTTCTTGTTGGTTCTTTCTACTCAAAACGTATACGGAAATACGTGTCGGGAGTTCTCTACATGAGTCAAATACGCATGTACGTGTCCTGGTTTGTCTCGGAGCTTCATCCGGCGTGGCCCGGCTCAAGTAGAAGCCCCGGGCTAAGATGGAATTACCGTCCCGCACAAACCGACGATTATCGATTATCGAATCATCGAGATTGATATCGAGTTATCGAATTATCGTGGTCGATATCAAATATGAATATGGACGATGGATTTACCGATTCGGGTTAGAATGATGCACCGACGAGAGGGTGGTACACCGGTTCGAATGGTATACCACCGTCATCGGTACACCGACTTAGGGCTATATCGCACTCATTTTCAAAACATGCTCTTTAAAAAGGCGTAGAGCCTAACTCCGTTACTCAACCAATTTGGCCGGGTAGGTGTCTATCATGGGAGCCTCACCGTGCTAGGGTGACGATTGGCCGATCCACATAGACTAGCCCTGCCTTCGGCACCAAAAGGTTTTTAAAATAACTTAGTCAGATCTATGCCAGGACAACTGCTCTGATACCAAAGTGTAACATCCCGTTTTCAAAAGCAGTATAATTTTTTTTTTTCATCAGAGTAGAGCATCGGAGCGATTGAGTAATCGATACTTATATTCAAAATGCCGTAAGTCCGGCTGTTTACAACATCGGTACAAGAATCGAGTGTTTCAAAAGTACAAAACATCGAAAGAAAGGCTTCCGCGAACATCAAAAGTAAAGGACAACATCGGAAAGTCTTCATCCGGGTCCTTGAACCTGCTACTTTTCTCTCTCCTCGGTCCTCGGTCCTTCCGAACTTGATGCTAAGTTAAGAGCTGAGATCCAATTTACCACATTGGATCTCAGGTAACGGTTAACCTCATGTTTATGTATACACATACGACAATGAGACATCCATAATATCAACAAGACAACAATCACTCTACCACAACCCATGCATATGTATTGCCCCAAAGATGCAGACACATTGCACCCAAAGATACGAGACCTATTGCACCCAAAGCATACGAGACATATTGCACCCGCCCAGATCGACATATTGCACCCCAGACCGACATATGCACCCAGCTAGACCGACATATGCACCCAAAGATACGTAGACATATCCTCTAACCGCTATATGCACTCGCACAGCATAACACCTCTACAACACACATACCACATATATGTAAACCATAAACATCGGAGATAAGGTTACCAAAGACGCGAACGTACCTTTTTGGCGGTACGTGAGAACTTTTACTAAAAACGTGAAATTCGACAACGGAAAAAACAACGGCGATATGACGGCGGCACTGCGGCGGCTCGATTAGCTCAGATATCCTATAAGGACAACGTTTATCAACATTTGGCATCATAACGAGGCCATTTGGGCGAAAATTACTATTTTGCCCCTAGTACCCCTATTTGGCGGAATTTCGCCGAGCTTCATTTGTTTCGCTCTATCTCTCCGGAATTTTGACAGATCTTTTCCTTATCATATTTTCGAAATATATATCATATTTACCCCTAAATATGATATCTAGACTATCTTGAAAAATTAAAGATAAATCTAGCATTCCTACTATATCTACCGAAAGATCTACCGAAACTAAAGACCGGGGACCGAAGAACTTACCGAGACTTTGCTCGACTTTCTCCGAGCTTCTCTCTCTAACTTCTCTCTAAGGGACAGATTTTTGGTGTGAAAAATGAAGAAGGTGCTCATGCCCTTATATAGGGAAAAATTGTGCCACTTTGGTAATTTCCATATTCCAAATCTTGTAATTTTCTCTTACCTTATAACCAAGTAAAATCAAAGCATAATGGTGTTTAATTCTTGACCATGGGCAGCCCTTAGTCGACATTGGGGAGTGATGTGGCAGCAAGCCATTGGTCCAAGAGTGGTGAGTCAACTTGCTTTATGGCCGGTTCGCGATTTTCCCCTGTTCGGTCTCCGTTTCGCGTCTCTTCTGAGAAATCTCAAAATTCTGAATTCATAACTTTGAAGATCTTCTCTTCCTCATCAAGAATATCTAATTTAACTTAGATTTCGGTCCTTATGTGGTTCCAACAGTCCATTGAAGTTTTCTCGAAAAACGTGTCCGAACACGTCCGGTGTCGGAATCGCTTTCGGAATTATCAATCTCTCGGATAATAATTCACGATTCCAAATATGTCCAGATAATTATAAACTCATCTCTAGATGTTGAGTTATAATTATTTTCTTCAAATTCCAAAATATGACCATCGGTATTTTTCCCTATTTCGTCTTATTAGGAAAATGCGCTACCGCCTAATTTACTTAGGAAGAGGTCACTTAAAGGTAAAAACTCAGCGATCAATATTTTACCTTGACTTTGGAATTCCTATTCCTGGTTCTCTAGATAGGATCCGTTTCCTATATATTAAATTACTATTCATCCTATTCAATTATATTATATAATATAACATGTGCTTTAATATCATGATATTAAATTTTTCACTCTTATCTTCCATTTGTTTGTCCATTGTCGGCTGAGCACTTTTTTTTTTTTATTTATTTGTAAATATTTTCCATGATTTATTTAATTACATAATTAATTACTTAATGAAATTTTTATCAAAAATTCCACAAAATTCTCTTATTGGTCCATTCTTGTATTTAGGCTTAAAAATACCTAAACTCAACTATTTTTCACAAAAATCTCCAATTAATTAGTAAATATATTTTTACTAATTTCCAACTATTTTCCACTAATTTTTTAGCCTCACATAATTATCTCTAAATTTCCTTTGCTCAGACTTAAGTAATTAGCCGTAAATTACTTAATTACCTTATTATCACTAGTTGATAATTTTCTTAATTAGAATGCCCCATTACCTCCAAACTCTTGCATTAACACTTGTGTTTCCATGTCTCTTGTATTATTCTATAATTTACAAGGGTATTATTGTCATTACAATACTTTTTGGGCATTCTTCTTCAATTTCTCCAAGTTCGTAATTTATTAAATTATCATAATTAGAGATAATATATTCTCATAATTCAAATAATTATTTCATTGCCTTTTAGGATTTTTCACCATTTTCCTAAGTTATTTACCCTTCCTAGGGGTATTTTGGTCATTTTGGCACTTTGGCCCTTAAATTCCCTAATTCAAATTTCGGGGTATTACACTTACTAAAAGTAAGATATTGTTAATTTTATATTTGAAAATAATATAAATATAAATATATATTAAATAATATTAATTATATTAAATAATTTTATTTTACCTCTATTTATTAATATATATTATGCCCTATGAGCACAAAATCTACAAATATTGAATTAAATGTAAAATTGAACATTAAAAAAAAAATCATCTTATTTTCTCATAAATATGATCATTTAATTGGTCAAAAACCAATTTTTAAAGACTAGGAGAAAAAGAGTATTTCAACGAGCTTAAAATTATGGGAAAATTCCTCTCGCTTTCTAAAGAAAAAAAAAAAAAAACCAAAAAAGTCCCACACGAATGTAAAATGTTAGAAAAATATTATTAACAATTTCTTCAATAGGGGATTAACAACTCCATCTTAGAATTAACAAATCCTTAGGACTTTTCTAACATAATTCGCTGGAGGAGATTTACAATGACTACAATTAATCATACATAATATTTTTAGTTATTTGTCAAAAAAATTATTTGGTTGATTGACAAGTCAATTTCTCTGTGATAAAGGTAAAACCAGATGAGGACTCTATTACCTTAAAAAATTACGGGAAAGAAAAAGAAAAACAGATGAAGATGGAGTCAAATTAGGGATGGATAAAAATCGGTGGCTCGTGTAACTCAATTTAATCTGGTGAATTTTTTTGGCTCGAAGCCATACTGGACCATAGTCACCATACTAGACCAAAGTAAACCGGTCTTTTCGGACCAAACTTCAAACTAAGGGCTTAAACCTCTTGATCTAGTGATCCGATTATTATTTTTATTTTTATTAATCCTCTACGGTGTAGCGGTAGCCGGCATAGTAGCACCGAGATGCTTTGTCCCATCACTTTACGACGTCGACTACTACTACAAGATAAAGCTTAGGAATTGTACCATCACTTTTTCTTTTGGGTTGGGTCAGGCCGGATCGGGAGCAGATTGGACCTTGAACTATCTTGTAGAACCCGAAGTACTATTCAAATCGGAGTTTGGAGGCCAAACCGGTCTGGTCAGTCGATCCGATCTATGATCAACTCTCAACAGGATTTAGCTCCTCTCTCTTTTTTTTTTGGTCCGCTTTCATCCTTTACCCCTTTCATAATCATTGGATCAAAATCTAATGGTCAACATTTAATGCTATTAATATTTCTTTTCCTCTTATAAAAGAAACAGAGAGAAGGATATGAATAGAATATTAAACGTTGATCATTAGATTTTGATCAAATGATTATAAAAGAGGTAAAAGATAGAAGCGAACATGAAAAGAAAAGAAAATGAGAGAAGCAAAAGTCTCATATCAACAATGATATGGATCCATGAGTTGGTTGTAAAAAGAAAAGAAAAAACAATGATATGAATGGAAAAGATAGTGTCAGATTTAATAAATCAAAAGGTTATTGTGTAAAGGGGTTTAGATTCTTAATAATGATTAGTGTCAAAATGAATATAAAATTTGTAATATTTTAAATAATATTTTATTTTTTTTAAAATGATAATTTTAAATTTTTTAGTTATATTTTCATTTTCTTCAAAATAAAAAAGTTTAAAAAATAATTTTTAAAAAAATGAAACAACGTGAAATATGTAGTGTCCAATTTTAATTTAAATGATCCCACATTCATGGTAAGCAAGCAGGTCTCCTCAATCATGAGTCGCCACTTACGGCGTTCGTCATCTTTGTTTCCTTTAATTTACTTTTCCAAATGCTTTTTCTTCTTTGTCTAGTTGGTGAAAGAATAAAAAGGCAACAAAAAAAAAGTGTGAAAAATAATACAATAGTAATTCTAGTGGATTTAAATTAAATAAACTATTATATAACATTTTAGGCTAAATTATACAAAACTTCCTTAAACTTTATGCCATATGTAAATATTAAATAACCTTTGAAACTTTGAGACCTCTCTCGAACCGATAACCCCCAACCTATTAGTATTGTTCATTATTTAACTACAAATAACTCCAAGTTTGAAGGGGCCTACATGTGTATGAAAATAAAGTTTAGGGGGCACAAAAGTAATAGAAGTGTTATAAAACTGAAGAAAATGTAAAGAAAAGTAGAGAGAAGTCAGAGAGAAATTCTAGAGAGATGGATGAATTCTCATTTCAAGTAACTTCTGAATGTTTACACAAGACCTCTATTTATAGACCTTCAAGGGTTACTATGCAATGGACATCCACATATTACATATATTTATAACACTCCCCTTGGATGTCCATTATGAATATGCTCATTAAAAACTTTAACTAGGAAAACCCAGCGGGATAAAACCTAGCTAAAGAAAAGAGTACATTATCCATTGATACACTTTCTAATGTTGCCTCATTAAAAACCTTTCTAGGAAAACCCAAATGGGATAAAACCTAGATAAGGAAAAAAGAGTACAACGTGTATCGATGCTCCCCTCTTAATTACATCGATTTTCTTAATGCTGCCTCATTAAAAACCTTTCTAGGAAAACCCAGTGGGATAAAACCTAGATAAGGAAAAAGAGTGCAGCGTACATCAATTTGCCTTACTAAAATATATAAGATATACTCCCCCTGATGACTACATTACTCCTAATGTCTTTGTGTTGGTGAAGAATTATCTCATGCAAATAAGCATGATACATAAGTGTCATTCTTCAACATCTTTGCTTGAGGTTGAAATTATTCTTTATCCACCTGCAAATACTTTAAAATATATAATGGATATGACTTATCCATATAAAATCAATCTAGGACCTCCTTTTGTATAAACAAAAGATCTCATTCTTTAGGTATTAAATCTGTAATCTAATACAGAATTTTGTTCTTCTCAAGTCCTTTATTTCAAATTCTTTCTTTAAACAATTAATTGCCTTATTGAAGCTCTTCAGCGTTTCAATAATGTTGATATCATCAACATAAATTGCAATTAAATATTCACTTCTAGATCTTTTCATAAAGATGCATGGGTATATTGATTCACTCTCTTTATACCATTCTTTCAACATATTTCTTGAGAAGATTATACCACTGTGCCCTAATTGATTTAAGTCATACAAAAACTTCTCCCCCTTTATTGTTCTCAATAACTTTAATTAGATGTTTTTAGCATCCTAAGTCCTTCAGGGACTCGTGCTTCTAGCACAATAAATCCTTTGATGCTTCTGGCACCTTAAATCATTCGGGGACATATGCTTCTAGCACCTTAAGTCTTTCAGGGACATGTGCTTCTGGCACCTTAAGTCCTTCCTTACCACATTAAGTCCTTTTGAGGACATGTGCTACTAGCACTTTTTGATCCTTTGAAGATTCTTCTGTAATCTTCATAATTTAGTAAGCCTTATGCATATGCTATATAACAATATCTAATAGACGCATAATTTTCTTTCTTTCATAAATTGCCAGATTAACAATTTATATACAAAATTATTGTATCCACCACAAAATCATATATCACATCATAATCATATTAGACTTTGTGAAAATCTTTATTTTCACATAAACTTTAATATATCTCAATTTGGACTTCTGGTCCATAACTGTCATAATATGATTATATTTGCGTCATATTCAATTTCACTTATCCTCTTAGCCAATCATCTATATGTCAACTTCTTGTGACATATCATTATATAATATCCTCATTTGATCACGTGATATCATCTTTCAAAATTGTTGTCGACAACTTTATCTTTTCGGTTCTATTTTTCCAATTCGACATAACTTATCAATATAATTCAAGTACCTGAACCTCTTTTGAGGTTTTTACAATTAGTTATGTCTCGATACTCTTCTGGAGTATCTACCTCCTTAATATGATCATCATAATTATTGCTCCAATTTATCCATAACATTTATAATTGGAACCGAATAATATCTCATGCATCGAGCATGCCATATACATAATTATACAGATTGGAGCATTTTCAGCTGGAGTATGAGATTTAATAAATCTCATTTAGGTCAGTAATATTATCTGGCAAATAATTCATGAATGCATAATCTGATGAACTTCTGGTTCATACTACTTTATTCGAGGATATATACTTTGTTATAATGCATTCCATGTATTTACTTTTCCAGCAATCCAATTTCTCCCCCTCATGGTAAGAAAACAATGTCAAATGACAATTGACAAATCATGCAGTATAAGTCTCCTAAATCCATTTGTTTCCTTTAGAAACATCTTTCTGTTTCATATAGAGACAAACAAGAAATAGAAGGTACTTATACAACATTTATCTCAAATTTCTTTCTATATCCATCTATGTGCATTGTGGTGGGTTAATAATCATTGCACATTCAACCATTTTAAGATGGAAATTTGTTTGGCTTCTGACCAAAAGCCAATTTTACCGGGAGAATTTTGTTGGCTTATATAAATGCTGCTATATAATATCAAATATACCAACATAAAATTTTGTTCTCATAAGCATTCATCCAGCTTATTTATGGAGGCTTTAATTATGATTCTTAAATCATATCTTCTGGAAATTGCGCGCTTAATTTATTCAAACATCACACATTATTGCAAACTTCATGTTGCAATCTCATTTGCAAACTTCATGTTGCAAGCAAATAATCTCACATGTAACCATCTTATAGATGCATCTATCAAATTTCTCATATCATTATATGGTTTACATGTTATTTTAATGGGCCCATATAAATCTGTTTGATATATTTCCAGATATCTATTACCAATTATGACCTATGATATTCTCATAGTCATTTATATTTGAGAACAAGCAGCTATTCATGAAGAATTTTCTGATTCTTCAATGGATGTTAATACAATATCTTATTTGTATTATATATATATATGACTTGGATGATCAAACAAGTCATGCCAACAATAAATATGTTTTGATCAGTAAACTTCTCGTTTCGTAACATATATCTCAACTCGTAAACTCGGCCATCGTAATATTATGATCCATAATCATAATTTATCATTCATTTTCGGGAGATCATATTTGTCATTATGTGGGAAGTATGAGTATGACTTTCTACAAATTAGCTCACACTTGCATACTAACAATCTCCCCCTCAAGTGTGAGTAACTTTCACCTTAAAATTCAAGGACTTTGTTCTTCATAAAAGAGGCTTAATGTAGGAAGTATATAACTCTTCAAAATTTCACTCACACTTGTATTCTAGAAATCTCCCCCTCAAGTGTGAGTCCTTTAAAAATACTTCACAAACATTCATGGATTTCAATTCAAATGTGGGTTTTCACTTTCAAATCCTTTAATTTATTATCAAAGGAGTTTTACACCCAACATATATTCTCATCCTCCATTGAGGACCATATTAGTGCATTATAATAGTGCTACAGGCACTTTTGCACACCTAATGGAAAATATCTCAAATATCTCCTCCTTGTATCAGCTCTAGAAAAATGAATAATCATTTTCTATTTTTCTTATTGTTGTTGGTCATGAATTTATAATATTAAGATATGAATTTTCAATTATTTTTCATATCTTTATTGATCACATATGACCTGACTGGTCATATTGTAAACTTCTGGTTTACATTTACAAATCTTACATTATTATTTGTAAACATCTGGTTTACAATTGTATGTGGTTCAATGCATTTCTATATGATATCCATTTCTGTAGATATCTTTGAAACTCAACAAGTTTCTTTCATATTTTTGATAGAATACAATGCATATTCAATGCATAATTTTGTCCCTTCAGGTAACAAAATATTAGCTCTTCCAGAGCCTTAAATCAAATTTATACTATCATAGCTCTTCCGGAGCCTTAAATTTATACTACCAAATATAGTCTGAACATTGGTCTTTAAAATGTAGTGGGCAAACTATGCTAATTAGTCTCCAAGACTATTAGCATTTAGAATTATTACTCATATGTGGCATAATTTCTACGCAAGTTATTTGTCTTTAAGACAATAACTTAAAACTCTTTGTATATACATATTAACTTAAAATTCTTTGTATATACATATACCTTCAGGGTCTTAGTATTTATAATAATCTATAAAATTTTTCTTGTCATGCCATTTCTTTAAATCAATATTGTTCTTTTATAAAAGAACAATTATAAAAATTGATAAACTTCTTAAACATCAAATAATAAATTTATGATAAATTTTCTAGTCATAAAATCATAATATTATGACTACTTCTTACCATAAAAACATAATATTATAGCTACTTGCCATTCAAAAATATCAATTTTTTTTCGTGAATAGTATTTTACTATTCATAATAATAAAATAATATAAAAAAAACAAATTTTTCTCCCCTTCACCGACTTCACGTGGGTGAGAAATTTGTCCGGAGAAAATTATAAAATATAACCCCAAAATTCATAAATGGTATTTTAGTAAATTACTAAATAATACCTTGAAATATTAAAACTCAAAATAGGTCCACATTTCCAAAAATCAACGCCTCATACTATTAAAATTGATTTTGAGGCTTATAATACTTATCTTATCAGATAATTTATATCAAATATTTGACCTTTAACAAATATATTATGGCATATAATAAATACAAAAATCATGACCCTTGCCACTACAACAATAACATGAATTTCTATCATGTTTATTATACCCAGTATCTCATTCTGTGGTTCTTATCTATAATCTTTCCTCACTTCTGGTGAGAATTTGAACCATCATAATTACAACCATGTCCATATGTAAACAAATTTACACATATATTCACAACCACAATTAAATTAATTCATTTACTACATTCACTTCTGGGAATGGAGTCGAGCCTGTTAGAGGAAATTCATGATCCTTAAAACAAAAACTCACTGGTTTTGTTTGATCATATAAATACAAGAAATTAATTCAAAATATTTCTTGATTCCTTCACAATATTGCTACTTCAGAGCAAATTGAATATTCTCATTTATAATAAACTTTTAGAAGAACAACCATCTACTGGTGGTCATACAATCCCATTAATTTGTTCTAAAGAACAAAAGAATATTTAATTTATACAATTGTTGACATACACAACTAGATCATGTCTTGTCTTATAACTTCAGGCAAATATGTCTCTTGGCATCAGGCCACATTATCATTTGGCTTCAGGCCAAATTATGCCTCCTCTTAGCCTGACTAAATTATGCCTTTTCTAGGCTACTTGCCACTTTATATCTTTATTTGGCTTCTGGCCAATTTTTGCCATATATCTCAATGTCATTTTTCTCTTCAAGAGAAATTAAATCAAAATGGCTTCCAACTGTTTATCTTCAGGATAAACAAAGGTTTCTGGCCATTATATATGACGTCTAATTATATAATGAGAAATATAATAATAATAATAATAATAATAATAATAATAATAATAATAATAATAAAATGACAAATAATAAATAAAACATAAACAATAAATGTTATGTTAGAAACAATAACATAAATGTTATGTTAGCAAACATAAAAGTAAATGTTATGTTAGTTAACATAAAAGTAAATGCTTAAATTTAAATAGCATAAAAGTAAATGGCTGAATCATAAATATGTTAGAAGCAATAAAAATAAATGTTTAATCATAAATATGTTAACAGCAATATAATTAAAAGCAATAAAAGTAAATGCTGAATATTAAATCATGACTTCCGGTTAGGAGGTTTAACCCCAAGTAGGTGTCGAAATTAATAACAATTATAAGATATAAATAAAAGTAAATGTTATGTTAATAACATAAAAGTAAAAGTTATGTTAGTAACATAAAAGTAAATTGCTGAATCATAAATATGTTAGTAACATAAAGTAAAAGTTATGTTAGTAACATAAAAGTAAATATTTGAATCATAAATATGTTAGAAGCAATAAAAATAAATGCTGAATCATAAATATGTTAGCAACATTTATAAAATAAAATATTATATTAAAACAATAAATGATTAATATATATACGCGCAATTATTGTGCAATCAATGTGCAATTCAAATAGTAAAAATATTGCATAATCATTGTACAATCATTGCGCAATCGCTACTATTTTTTTTTTCAGCCGACAATTTTTTTTTTTTGGAATTTACTATTCAAATAGTAATTATAATAATAAAATATTAAAAACATGTGGGACCCATTGACAAAAATTTTCAAACCTACCGATTTTTTTTTTTTTTTTTTTTTGAAATTTACTATTTATTATAAAATTACGTAGGACCCACAGAATTTTTTTTTAATCCCGCCCGTGACTCCTTCTTCTCTTTTTTTTTTTCTCTTTTTTTTTTTCTTTCTTCCTCCTCTCCCGCGTCTCTCGGTTCGATTTTTTTCTTTTCCCCTCACGGTGCATCATATATCTTAAATCAACAATCTAAACTTAATAGAAAACATACCTAAGTGAAGAGATCGCATAATCACCGATCGTAAATCAATTTCTCGTTTGAAACGCCTCCTTTTGAGCGATTTGAGAAAACTCCTTCGGTACAAAAGAGGAAAGAAAAGGATGATGGTAATGAAGAACAACACTAAGCTCAATTGGTTAGAGCATCGTCGATAACATGTTATAAACCGAAGAAAATGTAAAGAAAAGAAGAGAGAAGTCGAGAGAAATTCTAGAGAGATGGATGAATTCTCATTTCAAGTAACTTTACGAATGTTTACACAAGACCTCTATTTATAGACCTTCAAGGGTTACTATGCAATGGACATCCACATATTACATATATTTATAACAAGAAGAGGTTTATTGTAAAGCTTCAAAAGTCAAGATTATTTACATAAACATTATAATAATTTAGTTTGTCAGTGTCATTTTATGTTCTTTTTAAATAAAGATTGAATGTCATCTCCTCAAGAAATATATTCAAGTCACTTTGATAAGTTTTTTTTTTTTCAAATAATATTCCTTTTATGAAGGGCAACAAATATTGTTCCTTTTACAATTTATTAATAGCAGACTTGAAATATAAGTCATTTTAATCTACCTTACCACAACTAAGGAAGAATAATTAACCCACTAAATCTATTTTAAATTAAAGAAATTTTTAACTTTATCCATTTCAACAAGGTTTTGAGCGGACGAAAATTTGAGAAGCTACATTTAAACATTAATTATTAAGGAAAGAATGATAAATAAATACTAGTACTCTCTCCGGTTCTAATTATAAGAACAATTTTATAGTGTAAATTGTACTACAAAAGTGTTCATATAATTAGAACCGAAGGTAGTATCAATTATTCTAAAAGCAACTTATAGATAAATTTTTTTTCTTAGAAGATGACTTATATTTGAATAAAGGTTTTTTTTTAGCATTTGCTTTCTTTAATATCAATAGAAGATAATGATTTTTAATTGGCGTTTTAAATTTTTGGGCCATAAAATGTCATTATTGTCCTTATCGAATCCTAAAATATCAATTTTGGCAGTCAATCAAGAAAAAAAAATAGTAATCAGCTTGGTGAGCAAAATCCGTGAGCGGCAGTAAATCGTACGGTTATGCTTTTCGTGGCGTCCCTATTTTCCACGTCACTCCTTTTCCTTACTTTTCAACTTCGAAGCTTTTTGGCAGAGAACATAGAATTAGGCATGGTTTATGAAACCGGTCGGGAAACCGTTCCGGTTCAAGCTGAAACGGACCGACCCGGTGTAACCCGGACGGTTGGTTGTGGTCAACCCGGACGTTACGTGGTCAACCCGGTTACGTTTTTTTTTTTTTTTTTTTTTAAAAGGTAATCTGATTTGATCATTTGAAACAACATATGCTGATATGCGGGATTTATGAAGGTTTGCTTTGCTTTTGGGATTGTGAGGTTTTGGTGTGTGAATATCTGTGTTTTCTTGAATCCGTGTTAATGGAGGGAAATGTAGGTTGAAAATACTCTAATCTGAATATTTTGTCTCAAATGTAGGTTGTAAAGAAAATTGTTAAGAATATCCGAATATGTCACAAGTATTGAAGTATATGGTTTATTTTGCTACCGATATAAAGTATTGAAATGATATATAGTATGTGAAATTTAGGTTGGTGTGATGAGAAATTAATTATTTTCCAATTTTTTATACCACGGCCCGGCCCGGTTGACTCCGGGCTGACTCCGGTCTGATCCACTAACCCTTAACCTAGTACCTCGACCGGTTCAGTCATCGGTCCGGGTTTCAGAACCTTGGAATTAGGATAATAAAAGAGTTACTCTCTTTAATCCTAATTATAAGATTTAATTGATCTTTTTAGAAAGATTAAAGAAGCTAATTAAATTACTTTAAAATATTTTATTTTTCAAAATAATTAGTTTGATTCATAAACTAATACATAATCTAAGGATGTATAACATATGAAATTATTAAGTAACTTATTTAGTTTCCTTAATATCTCCAAAAAAAAAAGTTAACTTATAATTAGGACCGAGGTAGTATCTATAAATTTTAGATATTTTTTAAAAAATTATATTTAAAAGTCTAACTTGCATATTTACATTATCTATAAAATTAAGCTCTCTACATGTATTTTTTTATCTGAGTCATATAAATAATTTTTCCTTTGAAAATGGCCTTGTTGGCCTCACAAGTTGTATATATGGTAATAGATACTTTTTCTAGTCCTAATTATAAGGCACAAAATAATAATTCTCACAAACTAATAAAAATAATTAAAGGCATTAAATTAACCTAAAATTTAAATAATTTCAAATATTACTCCTACTAATTACACTAAACTTTAATATCATATTAATTATTACTCTCACTCAATACTCTCATTAATTATGGACATACATTACAAAAATATATAAGGTGGGTAATTTATATATATAGTGAGTGAATCAAACGGAATCAAATCTTTTGTTGCTTGATCTTTTCCCAGTGTCATATCTATTATCTCTTTTCAGTCAACTTAGGCCACCCAATCCCTCCTTCTTCTGCTTCATTTAATATTAACCATTTCTTTTTATTCTCATAGTAGGATTGAGCATGGAGGAGAAGATTTAAAGTCATAAGAATTTAACTTCAATCTATATATTTAAATGAATATTAATGCATGGAAGGGAAAAAATATTCAATCAAAGTGATTGCATATAAAAATTTAATTATTACCAATGGTTAGTCACACACATTGTTGTCAAACTCGCGAGTTGACTCTCCGAGTTTACCATTTTTACGTTTCTAGCTTACAAAAACGAGTCGAGTCAGTGGTAAACTTGTGCTAGTCGTAAACTCGGTTAAACTCACGAGTTTATACACCGAGTTTACCGTTTTTACGTTTCTAGCTTACAAAATCGTGTTAACTTACTCTTAAACTAGTGTTAACTTTTTTGATTTGATCATGCTCAGCGGCTTTATATAGAAATTTCTTTATTAAATATGATAAATGATGAATGTTGATGGATTTAATTTCAATTATTTAGATTTAAAAGATATTTAAATCAAATTGTTGTCATTTTTATATTTTAATTATTTAATTATACACTAGTAATACCTATTTAACAATAAAAGTAAACTCTTACGAGTTTACGATTTGAGTTCACTATACGAATTTACGTCCCCTCCCACGAGTTTGCTTAAACTCGTGAGTTTGACAACTCGGCCACACATGCAAATAATTAATAACCTTATTGAAACAAACAAAAATGGAAACATTTATTTACTAAATAAGTTAACATATTTTATAGATAATGCATGGGAGGCAAAACAATGATTCAATAAATGTAAAATTTTATCACTCAACTTCTTTTTTTTAAAAAAAAAAACCCTCCAACTCTAATTTTTTTTTCCTACCCTCCTCTCCAAATATATCGTAAGTTCCTCCAGTTCCAAAGCTTCTAAGAATCTTAATGATTTAAGAGCAATTGGGAAAAGAGAGAGAAGGGTGAGGGAGTAAACGAAAAAGAAAAGTATTTTCAAGAAAATGAAAAAATGGTTAAAAACAATGATGAATTTAACGGATTTTAATTAAAATATAAAATAATATAAATATTTGACATCAAAAAATTTAAAAAATGTTTGCATTTTTAAAATTTGAGACATAATGTAGAAATTTTAGAGGAAAAAATCCGTGTGCAGGTACATGTACTTTTTTTAAAAAAAAAAAAAAAAATTGGTACCTGTGCGTTTTAGGCCCGTTTGGGAGTTGCTTTTGGAAAATGATTTTCACCATTTACGAGGTAAAACCTAGGTTTTGGATAAATGATTTTGGAGAATGATTTTTAGAGAATGATTTTGGAAAAAAATGATAGTGTTTGGATGTTTTATCGAATAGCTTTTGGGGGATCAAATTTACCAAAAAGGACATTAACTTTTTGTATAATTGCATTTAAAGGATAAAGTGGTATTTTAAATATTATAAACATTATATTCAATAATAAATACCAAAAATTACATAAAATTGTTAGAAAAATAAATTTCTACTTGTTAGTAAATTGTGTATTTTTGTACTTACAAATACAAAAGAGAGGTAAATTATTATTATTCGGCATTGTTTTTATATTGAGGGTAAAAAACAGAACCAGTATATATTGAAAAAAAAAAAAAAAAAAAAAAAGAGAGAGAGGTAAAAAAAGAACCAGAGTTGGAGCAAAAAAAAAAAATAGAACCAGATTTCGAGCAAAAAAAAAACCAGAGTTTGAGGGAAAAAAAAAAAAAGGAACAGAGTATATATATTGAGGGTATTTTGGGGTTTCGCAATTATGGTGGGGTCCACAGTTCGTAAAATGATTTTCAAAAATGAAAAGTGAAAAAAAGTTGGATTTGGCAAAACCTAGGTTTTGAGCCCAAAACCTAGGTTTTGGGTGGAAAATGATTTTGGAGAAAAAATGGGGTGTTTGTCAAAACTTTTCCAAAACCTAGGTTTTCGAGTCTTCCAAACAGGCCCTTACTCTTGTACTTAAATGCTTTAATTTTGCTCTGTTAGTTGTACTTAAATTATGCACAAGAGCTAAGTTGCAAGAACCACCAATGTTAGTTGAGCAAAATGGGCGCTGAAAATCTGATCTTATTGAATACCAATAATAAGTACAAATAGATGAGAAAAAGATAAGTCTAGCAAAGCCAAGATATTTTCTCTCTATCATATCAGAGATATCAAACGGAAATGTGTGTTTTATTTGAGGGGAGGGGATAGGAGAGGAATAGACCCTAGGGAGAATATTGATCAAATTGTTATTAATGAAAAAAATATTCTTTTTTATTATGAGTGTATTTTTGAAATATTGAAAATTTTTCATGCGTTATTTAGTAAAGATAAGAGAATAAATTTCTCTCTCCTCCCTCCTCCAAAAAAAATATATAAGGAAAATGAATTTCAAATTTTAACATAATAATCCTTAGAATCATGTTAAAGAAAAGGGAGTATTTCGCTGAGATTAAAATTATTAGGCCACTTGTCAAGACAATCATATCAATGATCAGGCAACCATCCCATGCAAAATTTGTAAATATGTTTGGTATACAATTTCTTAATATTTACACGTTATTTAACACTTGTTCTCAATTCATCCTTTGTAACCTCTCGTTTTTTGGTTCAACTGGTAAAGGGGTCGGACACTCTCACCAAATGGAGGGGGTTCGATCCTGGAGTTGGTCAAGGCGTTGGGGGAGGCTTCTTAGCTCCTAGGTGCCTAGGGAAACGTCTGAGGGTAATAGACGGCTTGCTCTGCTCAATATCGGTATAAACTAGGAGGAAGGGAGATTTCGCCATGCCCTAAGATTGTGGATGAACCCAACCCCTTTCCTAAAATTTTATATATAAAAAAAAAAAAAATCATCCTTTGTAGGAGATTTACAATAACTACAATTAATCATACATAATATTTTTATTTATTTTTAAAAAAACCAATTATTTGGCTGATTGACAATCTGCGATAAAGGTAAAACTAGATGAGGACTGTTATGCCTTTCAAAATTTTGAGAAAGAAAAAGAAAACAAATGAGGGTGGAAGTTGGATCCGGCTTTCCTTTTTTTTCTCTTATCATCCACTGTCCCCTTTTTCTCGCAAAGTGCACCGTTTTGGTGTAAAATACACATGCTCTCACCTTTTTAAAAATTAAAATAAAATATTATTCACCATTTTAAAGTATTTTTTTAGCATTAGTTAGTACCTTGAAATATTTTTTCAAGATCCTAAAATTTCTTTTCAAGATCATTATGTATTTTTTAGTACCAGTCAATATCCCGAAGTATCCTTTTAGTACTCGTTAGTGCCCCGAAATATTTTTTCAAAATCCTAAAATAATTTTTCAAGATCATGAAATATTTTTCGGTACCATTTAATATCCTGAAGTATCATTTTGGTACCAGTCAGTACTTTAAAATATTTTTTCAAGATTCTAAAATTATTTTTCAAGATCATAAAGTATTTTTTCATTATCAGTCAGTATTTTGAAGTATCTTTTTAGTACCATTCACTACCCTGAAATAATTTTTCAAGATCATAAAGTATTTTTTTAGTACCAGTCACTATCCTAAAATATTTTTTTAGTACTAGTTAGTAACCTAAAATATGTTTTCAAGATCCTACAATGCCTTGAAAACTTTCATGATATTGAAAAAATATTTCAGAGTACTGGATGGTATAAAAAAAATACTTTAAGAAGGTGGATGTTATTTATTTTATTTGTTTAAAATAAGTGAGAGCATGTCTATTTTGAACCAAAACGGTGCACTATGAGAGAAAAGGAGGGAAGCGGATGATAAGAGAAAAGGAGGAAAGCCGGATCTGTCGACAAATATATGGATCCACAAGGGGAGTCACTCGCGTCCACTACGGCCTCCCATCCTCTTCCCCAAACTGCGTCTTTTTGGTGCAAATCAGTGAACCCCATGCCTCTTTTTTTAAAAAAAACAAAATATATATTTTAGGTTACTGGAGGGTACTAAAAAGATACTTCAGGATACTGACCGGTACTGAAAAAATACTTCATAATCTTGATAAAAAAAATTTAGGGTACTGATTGATACTAAAAATATACTTAAAAATACCGACGTCATCGAAAATATACTTCATGATCTTCAAAAATTATTTTAGAATCTTGAAATAATATTTCAGGGTGCGAATGGTCCTAAAAGGATACTTTAGGATATTGACGTGATCGAAAAATACTTCATGATCTTGAAAAAATATTTCAGGTGCTAACTGCTTATTTTTTCAAAATCCTAAAATAATTTTTCAAAATCATAAAGTATTTTTTCAGTACTAATGAGTATCCCAAGAACTTTTTAGCATTGTTAGACTCTCGAAATATTTTAAAAAAAAAAAGAAAAAGAAAAAGAGAGGCATGGGGTTCACTATTTTGCACAAAAAAAAGAGACAGTTTGGGAAAGAGGACGGGAGAGGCCACAGTTTGGGAAAGAGGACGGGAGACGGCAGTGGACATTAGCCACTCCTTTTCCACGAGCTGGTTTAAAAGGCAAAAGAAAAGAACAATTATATGGACGAAAAAAAGATAGTGTCGGATTTAATAAATCAAAAGGTTATTGCTTTATAAAAGGGGTTTAGATTTTTAACAAGTATTAGTGACAAAATGAACTTAAAATTTTTAATTTTTAAATAATAATTTATTTTTTAAAAAATGATAATTATAAATTTTTTTAGTCATATTTTCATTTTCTTCAAAATAATTTTTTTAAAAAAATATATATATATAAAAAATGAAATAACGTGAAATATGTAGCTGCCCAATTTTAATTTTAATGATCTCACATTCATGGCCTCTCATCAATCATGAGTCAAGCCACGTATAGCGTTTTGTCATATTTGTTTCCTTTAATTTACTTTTCCAAATGCTTTATCTTCTTTGTCTAGTTTATTTTTTTTTTTGGTCAAAGTCTTTGTCTAGTTTGTGAAAGTAAAACTTTATGCTAAATTATACAAAACTTCCTTAAACTTTATGTCATATGTAGATATTAAATAACCTCCCTAACCTTTAAAACTTTGCCAGAACTGATAACTCCAAACTCTTAGTATTGTTCATTGTTTATCTACAAATAACTCCAAGTTTGAGGGGACCTACATGTAAAACCCCAAAAACCACTATGTAAAACTGATGTTAGCTTACATGTCACTAATCTTGAAAATAACCCTATTGATTAAATAGAGAGATGGAGTTGTGTATTCATTAGGGTTATTTTGGACTTTTCATATTTAGAATGAATTTGCAAAACCCCCAAAGGTCCTCCGAATTTGTAAAAAGACTGAGAGGTACCAAGGACCTATGAGGGATATGCAAATTCGCGTGAAATTACCTTTCTACCCTTACTTTTAAATAAATTTAAAAAAAAAATAAAAAACCCCAACCCCCACCCCCACCACCACCGCCGCCGGCCACCACCCCCACCACCACCGTCGGCGGCCACACACACCACCGCCGCCGGCCGGGCCACCACCACCACCACTATCGACGGCGGGGGTGGCGGCGGCCGACGTGGTGGTGGTGGCCGCCGGCCGGCGCGGTGGTGGGTGGCCGACGGTGGTGGTGGTGGCCCGTACGACGGTGGTGGTGGTGGGGTGGTGGGGGTGGGGGTGGGGTTTTTAAATTTATTTAAAAGTAAGGGTAGAAAGGTAATTTCACGCGAATTTGCATATCCCTCATAGGTCCTTGGTACCTTTCGTCTTTTTTACAAATTCGGAGGACCTCTCGGGGGATTTTGCAAATTCATTTGGTATTTAAATGAAATTTTCCTTGTATTTATTTTCTTAAAACACCCTTAATTAAATTATTAGATTCGTTTGGGATGAAACCGTGTTGCCCAGAGAAACGATGTGACATGCTTCATCGTGTCTGTACAGAAAGACAAGACATGTAATGTTTGCTGGGGATAATTACATGTAGGTCCCAAAGAAAAGAAATAATTACAAAAAAGTCCCTCAAAATCACCAAATTACACAAAAATCCCAAGAGACTTTTTTGATATTATTTGTATTAACAACAGAAAAAACATAGATTTACAACAGGAAATGCTATATTTACAACAAAATTTAAAATCTGGTCATTTACAACAGAAAAAACCATATTTACAACAGAAAAAACTATATTTACAACAACATTTAAACACCTGGATTTTGAACGTAGAAAGGTCATTTACAATAGAAAAAGGCTATATTTACAACAGGATATGCTATATTTACAACAAAATTTAAAATATGGTCATTTATAACAGAAAAAATCATATTTACAACAGAAAAAACCTTATTTACAACAACATTTAAAACTTGGATTTTTTTTCATACAAATAATTACAAAAAAGTCCCTTGGGACTTTTGTGTAATTTAGTGATTTCAAGGAACTTTTTTATAATTTTTTTTGTTCCTTGGGACCTACACCTAATTTTCCCATGTTTGCTGCCCCCTCTATTCAACAGTAACACTATAATTTAATTCTTGTTTGTTCAAGAATACCACGAAAAAAAAGCTCACATTAAAAAAAATTCATTACATTCCATTCTAACTTCCAAACGAACCAATAAATTAAGAGATTAAAAACTTAGAATAGTATAAAATACATGTCAAATTAGGGGGCAAAAGGAAAAATATATAGGTGAATTATTAAATTATTATTGAGAAAGTATTAATAAGAGTATTTTAGGAATAAATTGAATAAAAATTAGAACTTTGTCTTATAATTAAGACTAAGATCAACTTTTAAATGTTATTTTATAATTAAGACTGGAGGGAGTAGTTAGTATATAACACTATGTTCTTATAGGCTTTAGACCCATAGAGATTAAGCCCATGTAAAACCCCAAAAACACTGCAATAATTGAAAAAACTGATGTTAGCTTACATGTCGTAAAGCTTGAAAATAGCCTTATTGATTAAATAGAGAGAAGGAGTTGATGATTGTGTATTCATTAGAGATATTTTAGACTTTTCACATTTAAAATATATTTCCCAAAAGTCCCACGGAACCTCATTATAAATTTGATATTCCCCAAATTTCTGAATTAGATTTTTTAAAAAAATTTAAAGAAATGTGTTTAAATTTTTTTAATTAATTATTCTTGCTCTTTTATCTTACATTTTATCTTTGTTAAAATTTTATAACTCAACTTCATTTTTTCTTTAAAATCCAACTCTAAAATATTTTTTCTACCCTCCTCTACAAATATCGTACCAAACAGCCCCTTAAGTTAAGCTCATTATTTAGCTTCAAGAGGATAGCAATTTCCAAGAAACTTCAAGAAAAACTCCACAGTATTTTGTTGTTCCATAACAGATCTGTTCACATTGCATTTAATCAATCCATCTGGGGGTGTAACACATTCATTGGTTCTGTGAACAGTGATGAAGTCGTTTACCACTAAAGTTTCTTGGGGTTGAAACACACAATTTTTGTACATGTTAAGAACTACTTGAAAAGGCTCATCTAGGTTAATATGGTCTGTATGAGACATACACAAGTTCCTCCAGTTCCAAAGCTTCTAAAAATCTGAATAATTGAAGAGCAATTGTGAAAAGAGAAAGAAAGGTGAGGGAAAAAACAAAAAAAGAAAAGTATTTTCAAGAAAAATGAAAAAAGTTGGGTTTTAAAATTTAGGGAAAATTCCATTTAAATATCGGATGAATTTGCAAAACCCCCATAGGTCCTATAAATTTGTAAAGAGCGAGAGGTATTGACCTATGAGGGATATGCAAGTCGCGTGAAATTACCTTTCTACCCTTACATTTAAAAAAATTAAAAAAAAATTAAAAAACCCCCACCCCCACCCCCACCACCACCCGGCCGTCCACCACCACCACCACCGCCGCCGGTCACCACCATCACCGTCGGCCGGCCACCACTACCGAAGGCGGTGGTGACCTGGGTCGGCCGGCGGGTGGCCGGGCGGGGGTGGGGGATGGGGGGTGGGCTTTTTTTATTTTTATTTTTAATTTATTTAAATGTAAGGGTAGAAATGTAATTTCACGCGATTTGCATATCCCTCATAGGTCCTTAGTACCTCTCGGTTTTTACAAATTCGGAGGACCTCTCGGGGGTTTTACAAATTTATGCAGTATTTAAATAGAATTTTTCCTAAAATTTAAGACATAATGTCAAAATTTTAGAGGAAAAATCCCATGTGCAAGTACCTGTACTTTTCTTTAATTTTGTACTTGTGTGTTTCACTCTTGTACTTACATGCTTTAATTTTACTCTTTTTTTTATATATAATAATTTTACTCTCTTTGTAACCTTAACTTATGTAAAAGAGGTTGAGGACTGTTTGGATTTGTAGCTGTTGGGAGATAAAGTTGAGAGTTATTTGGAGTAGCTTCAGATTCAAAAAAAATTAGTACTAATTCTAGTGATGTTTTTGGATCATCTATCATAATTTGTTGATCATATACTTTATCTTTTATAGGTCAAATTAGTCATTCACTATCACTCTCCCCTGGATGATTTGGAATAAAATGGTAGTGTTTTATGATATCGCACATTCATTGCGATGTAATCTTTTTTTGTGGCCGGAGAAAAACATTTGTATCCTTTCTTAGTAGGAGAATAACTTAGGAAAATACATTTTATAGATCGAGAATATAATTTTCCACCACTATCATCGAAAACAAAGGTTGTACACCCAAAAATATGTTTAGGATTAGAATTGACAGGCTGAGAGTTTGGAAAAACTTCTAAGAAGGATTGAATGGGTGTTTAAAATTCAAAGACAATCTATTAATTAATGAGATAGGCAACTTTAAGAACTGTATCTCCCTAGAAAAACGTTTGGAACATTATTTCCAAGTAAGAGGGCTCAAGCAACTTCCAAAAGATGTCTATTTTTTCATTCAGCCACCTCATTTTACTGTGGAATGTTGGCACATGACATTTGATGGTATATTCCTTTTTCAGTCAATTTTTTTTTGAAAACTTGAATTAATATATTACCTTCTATTATCATTTCTCAAAATTTTGATAGAGGTGTTAAATTGTGTTTTAACAAAAACATGGAAAGTTTTAAAAATTGTTTAAACTTCATATTTTTCCCTCATTAAAAACAGCCACGTAAGCCAAGTATGATTCTCAATGAACGTGACAAACCATATGGCCTTTTTATTTGTTTTTATCTTATATGATCTCCAAACATCACTATGAATTAGTGTAAATGGTGCGGTGGGGGTATAGGCAGTAAGTAAATAGTTGGTGCAGGTTTGTTTAGCAAAACGATAAATATCACATTGAAAAGAGGTACTTTTATTCAAAGATTCGGGAAACAGAATTTTCATATCATCAAAGCTCGAAAGACCTAGTCTAGAAAGCCATAACATAATGTCTTTTTGTGGCACTGAAACTAAATTAAAAGTAGAAACATCCAAATGACCTTTATTGATAGAACGTCCTTCTATATAATAGAGTCCATTACTTTCCTTAGCTCTGCCAATTTCTCTCCCCAAGACTATATCCTGAAAAACACGGCAAAACTTATTGAATAAGATTATGCAATTGAGTTTAGAGAGACTAAGCACTTCATTGACAACAATTTACAAGGTATTTCTACTACATATAAGACATTCTCTATAACAATATGTTATGAAATAGTGATATTGCCAGATCCCTTAACCATAGCATATGTATTATTAGCAACTTGTACCTGAGAATGGTGAGAATGAGAAGAAAAAGTGGAGAACAATTCTCTGCAGCCTGAGATATGATTTGTTGCCCTAGAATCAACCACCCATATATTCTTATATTTTGTAGGAGGAATTAGAGCTGTAATAAATGTCGCACTTGCGTACACTAAGGTAATCAAGGGAGTAATATTTTCATCCTCACTTTGGTTATCAAAAGAGTGTTTATCCATAATCATGCCTAGCATAGAGAGTTCTTCAAGATTTAGGGAAGGACTGTCACTCATGAAATTACCTGTTATTAGGCCTCTACTTTTTGAGCCTCTCTGTGATGCTAGCATATCTATGTGCTGGTCGTCGACAGCCATGGAAGCCCGTGGATGGTGAGTTAGCACTTCTTTGAAAGACATTAGTGGTTAATGCTCTAATGCCATGAGCAAATTAAACGTTGAAAATCTAATCTTATTGAATACCAATAATGTGTACATTTAGATAAGAAAAAAGATAGGTCTAGCTAACCTTAGATATTTTCTCTCTATAATATGAAGATATCAAACAAAAAAAGGAATTTCAAATTTCAAAATAATAATCCCGAGAATCATGCTGACTAACCGGGATCCTAATTAAATATAATTAAATATTAATTATCATTAATTAGGCCCATTTATTCTAAGCCCAATTCTAACACTTAGCAATTTAACTAAGGAAAAAAAACACACAGGTACCATATTAAAAATTGAAGGGTAAATGAGCAAAAATACATATGTGCTTTACCCTTAGAAGCGCCCAGTACCATATGTTTTTTTTGGGAGCAAAAATACACACAAGCTTTTCTCAAATGGAGCAAAAATACCATCTCCGTTAACCACTTTTAGCTCCGTTACTTTTTTGGTTGGTGGGCACCACAATTATCACCTCTTTCCTCCTTTCCTTTACATTCATTCGGTGGGCCCCACACACACACACTCTCTCTCGCACCCCATATGAAATGGATGAGGTTCGATTTCGAACAAAAAAATATATGAAATGGATGAGCATGGTCGGAGTTATGTGGTAGCCTTGTTTTGTTTCAGTGTGGTTTGTGCTTCGCACTTCGTACCTAATTCAAGAATTGCATTTTGCTTTAATCGTTCGTGATTTTCTCTCAATTCACACTTTACCATAATCAACTTCATCATCAACAGGCAAGCTCTTCCTCTTTCGCTCGATTGGCGGACTTAGGATTTTAGGTTTTGCAGGAACACAATGATTTTTTTTTTAAGCAAAGTTTTAAACGCATTAAAAAACAAAAGAATATAAACAATAAAAGAAAAAAAAACTTCAACTTAACATAGAAAAATAATAATCAAAAGTCAACTAACCTTTATATTAGAATGATTATAAAAGCATTCTTCGATTTTTCATTTCTTGAAAATATTGCATTATATCTTCATCATCAATTGTATCAAATATATCACGTTAAACATAAGTTAACATGTATGAGTTAAACCAATCATCACTTATCCGATTGCGCAACTTATCTTTAACAAAAGTCATTAAAGAAAAAACCTGCTCAACACTAGCAGTTGCTACCGGTAGAACGGGTGCCAACTTTATTAACAAATAGATCAGTGGATAAACAATATTCTTTCTCTTCTCAACTATTTTCAAAGCAAGGTCGTAAATTGTTTGCAAATTGACAAAATCGAATCAGCTCTCACATCAACAATAAAATTACCGAGACTTGAAGACAGAAAAGGAATATCTGCAAGCTCATCAAACTCCAAAGGATAGAATCTAGCAAACTCAATCAACTTTTCTTTGTTAAAATTAGCAAATGAATCACGAGGATCAAGACAACTCAAACACTCAAGCAACTTGGTATTGACATTATCAAATCGATCATTCAACTCTTGAACTTGAGTATCTATCACTGTATTAAATAAGTCCACCTTAAAGTAGTGGAAGAATGTGAATGATTCCAGTCTCCGTCTCGATCTCCCTTTAGGGCAATAAACATCATTCATATTTGGAATGTCAATATCATATTTATTAGTAAAAATGTTCATTTCTTGAAGCAATTCATCAAAACCATTATCTTTCAACTCTTGTAAATGAAACTTGACTACCTTCACTAAACCAATTGCATTTAAAAAGTCTTGATCTTTTCTTTGTAGTGCTTGTGACAACTCATAAGAAATCCCCTAGATCAATTTCATAAGATGCAACAAGAATGCAAATTCAAAATCCTCCATGGCATACAAAATGCAACCTGCACCGGTTCTTGCATCATCATTTTTTGGCTCGTCTTCAATAATTTTCATCAAGGAAATTATTGGAGAAAATAATGAGATAACACTTGTAATCGTACCAAAATGGGAACCTCAACGAGTGTCTCCAGGTCGCTTTAAGGTTGTCTCTTGATTCAAACCTTTTCCAGTTGGTATTTCACCACTAGCAATTCTTTCAACTATTAGCTCATACTGATTCATTTGAAGAATTTTCTTCCGCTTGCATGAACCCCCCACAATAGTAGCCATCTTTTGAAGTGTAACATCCCGAATTTTGGGTCTAAAGACTTGGGAATTAGCCTATTTTTGAGAGACTACTAGGCCCTATTTTTGAAAGTTACAAATTTGGACTCAGTATAATATGGGGCTTGCACTTATATTTTCTTCCATTGGTTCGTCACCCTGTGCATTTTCTTTGAAAAAGAAAATATTATTATAATAATAAATTATTATGTTATTATAACATATTATTTTATTATTATATTTTATTTGAAAGTGGAAGCAGTGGGACGCATAGTGCATAGTGGGTGTTGGATAATATGCTTATATGTGTGTAAAGTATGTGCAACGGTGGGTAGTATGTGAGTGGGTTTATTATAAATATTATATTATATGTTATAATTGTATTATATTTAAAAGAAGAAGCATTGACGCATAATGGCTTCATGAGTGGAGTATTATTTAATCTAATTGTAGTAGTGGGGGTATTATTATATCATCATTATCATTGTTTTAATGAAAGTGGAAGCAGCACTCGTGTTTCTGCATTATTTTGTGGAAGAAGTGGAATATGCAATAGGAGTCTGATTGTTATTAGAAGTGTTCCACTTCACTCAAACACTCCATACAATCATTTCAGCATTTAATTAAGGCAAAAATCGCTGGAACACATTTTGGGTCAGCTACTGCATGCTTATATAAATATATGTTTCACGTTCTCTATTCAGCAGCTTACACGCATGCAATTCCTTTTCTCTCTCACGTAATTAATATTCCATTACCTCTCTTTATATTACTCTATCATTATCATTACACTTTCAGACCACTCCTTCAATTCCCAGTCACCTTCGGTCAGCTACTTATTTAATTATACGCCACCCAACTCTCCTATTACTTCGATTGCATGGATATATATGCATTCCTCCCTCAATTTCCATTTCATAATCGGCTAAGACACCAAGGAGAGAGAGAGAGAGTCTGAGCCATTGAAAGAGTGTATTTCAGAAAGAAAGAGAAAGAGAGAGAAAGAGTGAGAGAACTCTACAGAGAAATAAATAAGAGTCAGTTACAGAATTGGAAATATCACAAGGTAGTAACTCTTGCTCTTGTAAATTATGTATTGTTCTGCATGTTTGTTTGTGCCGTCACTTATATTCGTTTCATGAATATATGGGGCTATAAGACCCGATGGGCAGTAAGACCTGATAAGTATTTAGATGTATATGTTGTTTTGTTGAATATGCTAATTTGCTTATTTGATGGCTTATTTTGCATGCTTCGTGAGCTTGCATATGTTATGAGTGTTTGTGGTTACTATTGGGATTTTCATGAATCTCACCCCTTCCCTTATCAGTACCATACAGAAAAGGCAAACAACTCAAAAGGCATAGGTGTGGTCATCGCTATTAATTGCGGAGATGGAGAAGCTGAATTTTAAATTATTTATACGTAAATAGTAATTTTCAGCTACGGTACACTGTATTTGTGATTAGTAATATCACATATTTAAAGAATACTTCCGTGTACGCAATAAATGGAGTAATTTAAGGCGGGTGTTACATGAAGCATGTCAAAAAATTCTTGAATTTTCTTGTGATGTTTTGCAACCTTCACAAGTGCCAATTGTAACTGATGAGGAAAACAATGAATGTAGAATGCGGATGTGTTGTCTGCCAAAATCAAACTCTTAAGCCCTTTTAATTCACCCCGCATATTACTAGCACCATCATAGCCTTGACCACAACATTTAGACAAACTTAAACCAAGTTTAGAAAATAGCCCATCAATCAATGCTTTTAGTGATCGTGCGTAGTATCCGAAAACATGAATTATGCCAATAAAACGTTCAACAATGGACCCTTTTTGTTTACATACGAAGTACAACCACCATTGGTTCTTTAATTGCAACATCACGAGCTTCATCCACTAGCAAGGAAAAGTAATCATCACCGAGATCACTAATTATTGCTTTAATAGTCAAATCAGCACAAGCTTGAGAAAGATCTTTATGAATCTTTGGTGAAGTCAATTTGTGATTATCGAGGGCATTTTGCAAGATCACATCACTCATCTCTTTATTTGGCTTAGAATACAACTTTAGAATTTCAAGGAATAAACTTTGTTGATTTGAACTTGTAGATTCATCATGTCCCCGAAAGGTCGACCATTGCGTAGTAGGAATCTAGCACAATCTAAAGAAGTTTTCAGCCGAATACGATAATCAATTCTTTGTTGTTCATAAATATTTGAAAAAGCAATATCAATATGTTGATTTTTCTTCATCAAATCTTGACAAGCTTGATAACATCTATTGTGAGCACTCTTATGACCTCCAACATGAACTTTGATTCTATCCTTCTTATGCCAATGTTTGAACCCCACACCGACAAATGCTTCCTGAGTTGAACCACTACCTCCAACCTCCATATCAAGTAGATAACAATACAAGCAAAAACATGCATCTTTTGATACACTATACTCCAACCAGGAACCAAATTCTTCATACCACTTAGGATTGAATCTACGCATTTTTCCATACAGTTCCGTTTGAGGGAATGGTTTAAGAATTGATTGAGTTGGCCCCTTGAGCAAATAAGCTCTCCGAATATCCTCTCTTTTTATAGGATTTGATGTCATTGAATAAATTGAAGGTCTTTTTCCCGGATCCGCTTCAAGATTTTCTATATTAACTTTTGCTTGAGGTGGTGATTGAAAACTTTGAAATTGAGATACTTGTGGTAGTTGGGAGGATTCTTGGACAGTTGGAATTGAAATACTGTTTGAAAGTTGCTCACTTTGAGATTCGGGTTCTGTATTTGTGGGTCTTAGACGTTTGAAATAAGATTGTATCGTTGACATTTTCTCGGAAGGAAAAAGTTTGACAATATTAGGGAATATATTGCAACCTATAAGCTAGCTCATCTCAATGCTTCCTCTATCGAAACCTATAAGATTATATCTTTTTTCGTATAAGGACACTAAGCAACTGAAGTTATGATTTCCAATTCCAAAGTAACTAAACAATTTGCACTCTATGTCAATTTAGTAAGTAATCAGCAAGTAATCCAAAATAAGATAAATTAACATCCAAAGGATGAAAAGACAGTATTTGTAATCAACAAACTATGGATAAGTGAACTAACACAACAACCCCCAATTTTTGTTTATCCCGAATGCAATTTAAAGAAAGCTAATCAATGAAAGCTAATCACACTAGTGCCAATGTGGCTAAGAAGGTAGATTGTTCAACTTAGGAGCAAAACCAAACATAGGCAGAGTTTACACATCAATGTAAGAATTGCATGATAAGATAAAAATATACAACAAAGAGCTACAAACAAATAAAAGTGATCATTCATGCATTAAATTGAGTATCGATTAACTAAACAATTAAAAAAGTTGAGAAAGTAATCGATGTTTCCATAATCATTAAGGTCAAAAGGAAATCAATTAGGAACTTGTCGGTTTGCGATTTTCATCACTGAAATAATACTCTACCTGAATATCCACATAGATGTTCAACAAGTAAGATCATAGTGATAAGATAATAACTAAAACTTGGTTAATTGAAGTGGAGATGATATCAAGATAGAAACAAAAATAAATAGTTGAGAAGTATAACAATATGTGATTCCTTCGGATTCAAAAGCCCCAACTCAAGTGCTTAAATAAATGACTTAGATTTAGAGGTCCGCAATAATATTTTTTTTCATAAAATTAGTTCAAATCCTTTCTTGTCAAGTCATCTGTTACTGAACAGAAAATTCATTCAAAAGAAGAAGTGATGTTCAAGCTTTTATATGGTCTCTTGATTATTGAAAATCCTGATTTTTTTTCTTTCTTCCTTCTTTATTTATCATCTCCCTCCTGACACAGAAATCAGGATCTCATAATGATCCTCCTTTTTGTCGGTTATTTAAAAAGAGCACACTAGATTACATTCTAAGTTAGTTAAACAAGAAAAAAGATGCAATGATTGTAGAAATAAATAGTATACACCATTTAGCTCAATCAAGCTCACATTTCTCCAAGAATTTCCGCAACAATCAAACAGCACAAAGCGAATTCCGCACTAAAGGCCAATACTTAGAAGATGCTAAGAAGTTTATTGAAAATAGGCTAACTAAAAATTCAAAAAAGAAATAGATTGTCTTGCCTGCTTAATGATCTTGAGCTTGAGAAGCTTGAAATTTAGACTTCGCATGAGTGAACTAACCTAAATTAGGGAGGATACAAGAGACAACCACGAGAATTGAGAACAGAGAAGCACAAGATTCCGAACCCCCAGGGTATTTGTCCTATACATTTTTGTTGTCTGGAAAATTCAGAATCGATTGAGCAAAGGAAAATTCAGAATCGATTGAGCAAAGGAAAATCACCATTGAGAGGGGGATCTGGAAAATTACCTTGAGACGAGAGAGGGTCGTTCGACGGTTGAGCGACGGCGGATGAGGCAGAGAGCGTGGCTGCACGGAGAATTGGAGACGAGAGAGGGCAGAGAACGAGAACCAGGGAAATGGGGGAAAAAGAATTGGAGACAAGACGAGATAGGGCATAGAACGAAAACGACGGAAATGGGGAATAAAAGGGTAAAAGGGGCTTGGCAGGCTCGAATCCATGACCTATTGATTAAGAGGAGGACTAGAGTGTTAACCATCTACACCACTTACATTCATTGTCACTAATTTCTTTTAAATTATATATATTTTGTGTCTGCACTTGCCCACATTGACACTAATGTAGGTCCACCACTGGCTCATTACTATACTTCTTATTTTGCTTTCTTATAGCTCTTAATTTTCTCCTCCTTACTCGCTCAATTGTGTAGTTGATTTTTTTTTTTAAACCTTTCAGAGGAAGTCTCTATCTAGCGCTGCACTGTGACTTTCTTATTGGGGTGTTATCTTCTATAATAATCATTTTATGCATGATTTGATTAGTGATTTGTTGATTTATGGATTCTTATACTGCTAAATTCCTGCATTGGTTGCTATTTGATGAGGATGGGATTCCTTTTCCCTTTCCTCGAGACGATAGAGGTTGATAAAAATCTTTTAATTTTTCCGTTTGAAGGTTTATCTCTGCAGTAGATTCTTTAGTCGAGAATAAGGAGAAGAGAGGAAAGATAGAAAAGAAGAGGAAGAAGAAAATACTGGGACTGAGAGAAAGAGAGAGGGATTCACAGGAATGACGAAATAGAGAGAAATGGTGTGAGAGAGAGATAGAGAGTGTGTGTGGGGCCCACTGAATGAATGTAAAGGAAAGGAGGAAAGAGGTGATAATTGTGGGGCTACCAACCAAAAAAGTAACGGAGTTAAAGGTGGTTAACGGAGATGATATTTTTGTTCCATTTGAGAAATCTAGTGTGTATTTTTGCTTCAAAAAAAAAAATGGTGCTGGACGCTCTCGAGAGTAAAGCACATGTGTATTTTTGCTTATTTATCCAAAATTGAATGAGAGTATACTGCAAAATAATTTTCCTAATTTTATACTACAAACTAGTTAAATTTAGAAAGCTGCTGCCTTAGATTAATGAAATTTCACTACTAAGTAGTGATAAGTGGAATCGCATGGCCTTTCAGAACTTAGCTCTAGACTGGGAATATGTGGGAACAGTATGGTCCAATGAAGTTTATGTTGGCTACTTCACGCAAACATGATGTACAACTTTTCTAAGTTCGCTGGTTGAATAATTATAACAACTCTCATAAATTGTCTAAAAAGTCACTAGCAGAAATCCAGACTTACAAATCTCGAAGAATTGCATTTGCAATATCTACATTCATCTAATTATATTCCGAGGCAAGTTCAGTTTTGTGGATCTTTATCAGATGCCAGAGGTAACAAAAGTATCAAAAAGAAACTTTGGAAGTTAAAAAAAGAAACAGATGAAAAAGAAAAGCCATGAACCGAAGAAACTAAAATGGATAGATGTAGCAAAAAATGGTTCCAACCAGATATCAAATAAAATTCACATCTAGAACAAACATACTCAAATTATCTTTCTTTAAAGAACAAAGAAAAAAATACGAGGGAACCCTGAAATAGCCATATTTCTGACTTAAGACATGCATGAAACATGTTTTGATGAATCAGAGAGTAGGCCAAGTATATGCAAAACGAAACAGCGGCCCACCAGGAATAGTTTGAGCTACACATTATAGGGTTTGGGTTAACTAAAAACTTAAGCTTCTATAGTCCAAAAGATCATCCCTAATCCCTAAAGCTTTGTTTGGGAGTTCCATTTTGGAGGGAAAGGGAAGAGAAGGTTTTGGTAGTCCTTCCCTTATTTGCAAGTTTTAAAAATAAGAAGGGAGAAAATCGAGATTTTTACAAATCCCCCAAAACCCTCATTCTTCTAAAAATAAAGTTCCCCCCAATATGGGGGGTTTTAAGAGGAGAAATATATTAATTACTTTGTTACCCTCGTTCACTACCACCACCACCCCACCACCGCCGCCACCACCACCGCCACCACCACCACCACCACCCCACCGCCACGTCATCGCCACCGCCGCCGCCACCCTTTCCGTCACCGCTACCACCACATAAATAATTTTTTGAATATAAAATTTACATAAATAATTTTTTTAGAAAATTTATTTCTAAAGTATAATAATTATATTAATTATTAAAGAAAAAGACAAAATGATAAAAATAACTCATTAATCCTCCATCTTATCTCCTTACTGTTTTTTTAACTCCCAAACTAGGGGAGAAAATATCCTTCATTTCCCTTCTATCCCCTCCCCTTCATTCTCCTTGCATCCCTTTCCTTCCAAACTCCCAAACAAAGCCTAAGGCATAAATAATTGAAAATTAGCATCCACATTCAACTAACTGAGTAAGCTCCAAGTATCACAACATAGAAAAGATCAATGCTAAGAACTAAAGGAAGACAAAAACTGCAATTTTTTAAAGTTCATATTCACAAATGTAAGCATGTTATGTTACTTGGAGATTTCTTGCTTGTCTTTGCCGAACATCTGCACCGCAGACACTGTATAATACCGGGCATATTTAATATCATCAAACCAGCTAAGATCAAAATTTTTACCCCTCACAAAATTGGCATCTCTAAAGTACCCTTCTTTGTATAAATAAGAAATGAATGTTTCCATATCCAACGAAAGCTTCTTTAAACCAACTGGCTCCCTCTGTTTCACTTCTTTATCTCTTCAACAGGAGCAATTCCAGGACTTAATCTCCTTGGATTAGCTTCATTCGATTTCTCCCCTTGACTAAACAAATCATACAATCTCTTTGGCTCAGGTTTCTTCGTTTGCTCCCCCTCAACTACCTCCTCATGGTCCTCTTCTTCTATGAATTCTACTTTCCATTTCCTGGGTTTCTTCGATTTCTTCTTCGGCTTCTTCTTTTTGTCTTCTATGCATCGAATTTCGTTTTTCTTCTGCTCTATTTTCTCCGACAAACTCACGGCTTCACCTTGTTCCGGTTTTCCTTGGAGCTGCTCCTTAGCGACCTCCTCCTCCTCTTCTATGATTTTACTTTCCATTTCCCGGGTTTCTTTGATTTCTTCTTTATCATTAAGCAACCGGGTTGGATTGCTCTTATCATCTCTTATAATTTCTATATCTAATCAATATAATACTACTTTAACTTTTTTCTTATTTTTTCAATCAACAGCCTAAATGAGTTTTTTTGAGAAAAAAGATAAGGAGATGCTCTCCTTTCACATTGAACCACCCATTGGAGAGATAAATAAACATAAGGGCTGTTTTGTACGGGGATTTGGATTGAACGATTGAAGAGGGGAGGGATAATTTTTATAATTAGTTGAATTAAAAAAAGAGAGAAGTGGGGTTAAAAATTTTAATTAATTTTTCATACTCTTTTTATCTTAAATATTATCTTAATTACAATTTTATAATCCATTTCTTCAACTTTTTTTAAAAATTCAACTCATAAAAAAATTAGGAAAAAATATATATATATATATATATATATATATATATATATATATATATATATATATATAAAAGAAATCATTTAAACTTCAAAATCCCTAATTAATCTTGTTACCTAAAAGAGTGTAAGTATTTACTATTATAATATAGCAATTGACAACTCATTTTAATAGGAAATCACTGATTTAAAATTTTAAAGTTTAAGTGGTATTTCATTGTTTTTACCTCAAAATTTTATTTACTCTCTCCTGACTTGCCTAACCTCAAGATTTATTTCTCTTCAAGGTTATGACTACGTGGCTGGAGAGAGTTTCATTTGCTCACTCTTGAGTAGAAAAAATTTAGATTTAAAGAAGAGTGGCTCACTTGAATTGAAACATCAAATATGCGTCTTCCTAAGCTGTTGAAAGTTTGGTCATTAGAATACATAATCTCATCAAAGTGTAGCTTTACGTAATTTCCATTAATCATACAAACGCCACGCCATGATACTTGAGAGACGAAGAGGAAAAGCGAGCTGTTTGGTAGAATGTTGGACCTGTAATGTTGAGAGAATATATGTTTGTTGATATGTAATTAGTATTATCATATCTTCTGGCATATGCTACTCCAGTGCTGTTAGAAGCCCATTTATCTTCACTACAAAAAAAAGAATGAGATACTCTCAGGATCGGTGTCGTCTTCATATTTATTCCCCTCATATTCAATTTCTGGTCCTCTACAATTTATGAACAATGAATAGCTTGCATATGTAGTAATCACCTCATCAAAAATCACATTTGTATGTGTATCTAACTTATTAATTATCAAATTTATCACATCATGATCTTCTCTCTTGTGAGAGATTATATACCATCACATGACATTGACATCTTCATAAATTCACCGTTATCTTGATTAAAACTTGCATTATTCAACAGAAATTACGTAAAGCGACGTTAATGACTGGTTCACTTGCTAATAAGGAAATCGACCAACAGCGACGTTAAGAAAGCTCTTATAAAAAATGGAAAATCGTAAAGCCATTGGTCCTGACGGCATCCCTAATGAAGTTCGGAAGTGTTTAGATGAAAAAGGGGTGTTCTAGCTTTCTAAACTTTTTAATGATATTTTACGATATAAGAAAATGCCATATGATTGGAGGAAAAACACTTTAGTCCCTATTTACAAGAATAAAGGGATATCCATGATTACGCTAGCTATAGAGGGATAAAGCTTGTGAGTTACACAATGAAATTGTGGGAAAATGTGATTGAAAACAGATTGAGATTCGAGACTCTCATTTAGGAGAACCAATTTGGATTTAAGTCGAGAAGGTCCACAATAAAAACAATTTATTTGCTGAGGGGGTAAATGAAGAAGTATCAGAGCAAAAGTAGGAACTTGCATATAGTTTTCATTGTCTTGGAGAAAGCTTATGACCCCTTGTTGAGAGATGTACTTTGAAAAGCCTTAGAAAAGAAGGGTGCGCATGTTGCATATATTAAGGTCATACAAGATATGTATGAAAGGTAACAACTAGTGTGAGGACGTCTTGATGTGAGACAAAAAGCTTTCCTATAAGGATTGACCTACATTAGAGATTGTCCTGAGTCCTTATTTGTTTGACATAGTCTTAGATGTTCTGACTGAGCTTATTCTCAAAGAAATCCCCAAGTGCATGCTTTTTACTGATAATATTGTTGTTGTGGCTGAGTCAAGAGAATAACCTTATAGTTGAAGGGTTTCTAGCTAAGCAGGAGAAAGATAGAATATATGCATTGCACTTTTGATAAGAGGAGAGTAAGAAGTGATTTGGAAGTCAAAACGGGATATCAGATATTTTTACAAGTGATAAAGTCTAGATATTTTTGATCAATTTTGCAAGAATATGGTGAAATTGATGGTGATGTTAATCATGTAACTCAAGCTGAGTGGCTTGAATAGAGAAAAGTTATCGAATTTATTTGTGACTGAAAAGTACCTAATAAAGTAAAATGGAAATTTTACCGTACTGCTATTCGATTAGTAATGCTTTATGGTATAGTGAATGTTGGGCTTTGAAGGGGTTACATATGAGCACAAAGTAGGGGTAGCTTTGATGTGGATATGGGTCATACAATGAAAGATAACATACATATATAATGAACTTTTACGAGGAAGAGTTGAGATGACAACTATGGAAGAAAAAATGATAGAAAATCATTTGAGGTGGTTTGGATACATATAGAGAAGGCCATTGGATGCACCAATGAGGAAGATAGATCAATTTGTTTGGAGCCTAGTCAAAAAGAGGCAGAGGAAGACCGAAGAGAGTGTTCAATGATATTATCAAGCCAGATCTCTTAGTCAACAATTTATCCCAAAATTTAGTTTTTGATCGAGCTCAATAGCGTTATTTGATCCATGTAGCTAACTTCACGTAGTGAGATAAGACTTTGTTGTTGTTAAAAATAAAATACAATTAAAAAGAAAAATCTCAAACTTGTATGCAAAAAGGAAAAAAAAAACATTGATGAAAGTTTAAACACTTGCACTTGGATTTTCCTGCACAAGGCCCTTTCTTAGGTAAGGACGCCTACAAGATGAATAAAATTTACAAGAAATGAATGAAAAGGGTTTAGAATAATTGAAACAAGATGTGCATAAGCATAATCTTACAAGATATTTGCTGAAGATGAAAGGCTTGAACCCAAGTTTCTATGTAACTAGGCATGGAAACACTACAAAAAAACACGATTAGTAGCGGTTAAAATGACATATTTGTAGCGATTTTAGCCGCCACTGATGACCTTTGTAGCGGTTAGGAAAACCGCCACAAAATCAACCGTGGCAAAACCATTTGTAGCGGTTAAAAAAAACCGCTACTACATACAGCAAGACCGCTACTATATCTGTAGCGGTTACATATGACCGCAACTATTTGACACCAGACGTCCACCTTGTTGGAACATTAGTGTCGGTTTCTGAACCGCTACAAATTGAGAACGATCACATTTGTAGCGGTTATTAAACCGCAACTAAAAATATTCAAAAGTAGCGCTAATAATTTGAAAATATTTTGTAGCGGTTATATGACCGCGGCAAATATTCCCGCGTAATTTTGGGAAAAAGTTTGCGGCAAATATTTTGTAGCGGTTTGTAACCGCTACAAATAATTCCCGCCTTTTTGGGGAAATTTTTGTCGGTAATTTCTTTTTGAAATTTGTAGCGGTTAAAAACCGCCACAAAATATTCCCTCATTTTTTGTTTTTTTCCGTATGCTTTATTTCCATTATTTGTAGCGGTTCATTAACCGTTACAAACCAATGAAATTAAAAAAAAAATAAAATTTTAAGTAATTAAATTAGTTAAATATTGTTTAGGCAATAATAATTAATATTTTGGATAAAAATAACTTATATTAAAATATCATATTTCATTATATATGGTTAATATATAATAGAAAAGAATGAGAATGGGAATGAGAATGTGGTAGAAAGAATGTGTTAAATAAAATATAATTACTTGTATAAAAAATGTGTGTGAATGTGAATCGAATAGAAAATCGAAAGAAAGTGTCAAAAAATACGAAATTCATATGCAAAATAACAAAAGTTAGTATGAGTATATGGTAGAAAATAAGCATTAGATTTGATGTGGTTCAACAACACTTACCCCTTCAAACACTTAAGTTATTCCGAAAACGTGAGTAAATGCGAGAGACAAGGTAAGTAGGAGTGAAGCAAATTAAATGGGGTTGGGTGGGGGTATTTATTACGATAGGTGCGAATCATTTTGTAGCGGTTTATTTGCCATTTTTTTGTAGCGGAATTAATTTGTAGCGGTTTGTGACACGTATTTTGTAGCGGTTCTAACTTGTAGTAGTATTTTAGGTTTTGTAGCGGTTACATAACTTTACAAAAATTATTGTCTTTTTTTTTTTTTAAAAAAAAAAGATTACAGATTAACTATATATGGCATAATCTTTTCTCTCATTCTTCGTCACCATCCCTACAAAGAAAGTTTGGATAAAATGTTACTGTGAGTTGAATATGTTTAAACACAAATAAAACTTTGGTTAAATGTTATTATTTCATAAAACATATATTTAAAAACATACCGAACTATAGGTAAATTGTCATCGCCGTCTGGGAAGAAGTTTTCAAAAGCGGGCCATTTGGAACGGCTCACAATCGTAGGTGACATTATCACCATCGCCCATATCGTAAAGGTCCCGAGGCTTTAAGTGAACCACCATATTCCAATCCACGTGCCTCTCATCGGTGACATAATAAACTGTTGGGCCTCGGAGGCAAGAATATACGGCTCGTCATCTTCGACAGACCCGGTGTGAATAGGCGGGAGAAATTCACCGATGTGATGCCTAAGTCGTCGGTCGTGAGTCCCACGGGCGTTGTCGTATTCGCCCACGAACACTTGAACAACGTCACGGGAAAAATGCCTTGGTAAGTTATCCCGACCACATCAAGCAACTTTCCATAATATGGGACGTCACCGAACCGCATGTTCCGTCACTCGCTCGCATAGCTCCTCGTCCCAAACGTGCCATATACACCCGAGTTTTGGGTCAGCAATCCCTGATCTCGTGAAACGGTGCAAAACTTGAAACCATTGACATTGTATGCCATAAAGCTTTGGGCGTGGTCAAGCGGGCCGAGTGCGAGAGCTCTAAATTCTGGTGAGTGCGGGTTGTGGTCATTCATTATTCTCCTCCCGAACCAACCGGCGAATTCTGTGGACCTTTCTATCAATTTCGGATGATGTTTGCGTACGGATCCTCAGCTGACGCTTCACATAACTCCTGAATTCCCTGCAATTAACCGTGCGATGACGAGCATTAAATGTTAGTATAAACTGAAAGGAAATATTTAGGATAACATATATGTGTGTGTATATATATATATATGTGTGGAATCCTTACTGAAGGTACGGTTCAACTTTAGTGCAATTGATCAAGACATGTCTATGTGCTTGAATCTTCTCAAGTGCCGTGAGTTTGAAGTTCTCACTTCCGCCAACCTGGTTTACCAACACGAGGGACTAACAACTCGTTCTCGATGGCTCGCTCAAGACAATCGTCAACACGAGGCGGTCGGTTGAATGACGTCTCAATGTCATCAAAGTACTGGAACAAAAATACAAGACCTCATCCCCAATATAGCCTTCGCTATTGAACCCTTCCGCCACGCCTTATTCCTCACGTAAGACTTCGTTTCCCAAGAAACCTATAAAGTAATGAAGGGAAAATTTCGATACATCAATGGTTAGACGTGGGACTAGGGAGTAATGCTAAAGTAAATAATTTTAAATGAGTACCTCTCAATAGGATACATCCATCGGTAGTGAACCGGGCCGCAAGCTTTGTTTCGTGAACAAGGTGTACCGTCAGTGAATCATGACCGTGAAAAATGACGGAGGAAAGATCATCTCCAAATGACACAGCGTAAGAATGATTTTCATTCTTCGTAGTGGTCGAGTTCCTCCACGATCAAAACCTTGGAACACAACTTCCGAAAGAAAGTACAAAGCTCCACCAAAACGATCGACACATCCAAAGGGCGGCGTATTTTTGATGGCCGGCGGAAGTAACTGTTGCATAAGCACATATGAGTCATGACTCTTCGGGCCGATAACCTTTCGAGCTCGCACGTCAACACATCGTGAGATGTTGCTTGAATACCGTCGGGAACTTTTATCTTCTTCAACGTTGCGAGGAAGATTTCCTTATTCGGTTTTGTCAGTGTGAATTTTGTCGGTTGAAATCTGTCATGCTCATCCGGCCACGCGTCTCCACGAACCCCCATGTCCCGTAAATCTTTCCTCGGTTGAAGATGATCTTTTGACTTGCCTGGTTCGTTTAGAATCGTGTACAACACATTGTCGCACACATTCTTTTCAATGTGCATGACATCCAGACCGTGTCGGAGCAAATTATCTTTCCAATAAGGAAGAGTGAAGAAGACGCTTACCTTCCGCCATTCTTTGGGTCGAGAACCGAAGCCCGGGTAGTCTTTGTCCCGCCTTTCTTGGATCGTCTTTTTTCCCATACTCAACTTCAACATCCACAAGCTGCTCTATGATTTACGCACCGGATAAATGCCTAGGAGGTCCCCTTTTCTCTTGTTGCCCATTGAAACGATTGCGTTACAACCTAAACCGTGCGTACCATCGAGAAACCGCCGATGACCCATGAAGCACCACTTGCGTGGGGAAAGGCGCCCGAGTCGCGTCAAAATTGCACGCCGGACACGCAAGGCCGGTATGAACATTCCACCCCGATAATGTTCCCAGTCCAGGGAAGTCACTGATAGTCCACATTAACGCCGCACACAAGTTGAACAGTGTCTTGTCGTGCGCGTCATATGTCTCGACGCCAACATTCCACAACTCCGCCAACTCCTTGATAAGCGGTTGGAGATACACATCGATGTCATTTCCGGGTGCCTTTTTGCCTGGAATGATCATGGACATAATGAAGGAGCTCTGTTTCATACACATCCAAGGCGGCAAGTTGTAAGGTATCAAAACAACTGCCATATACTATAGCTTGTGCTAAGATTCCCAAAAGGATTAAAACCGTCGGTCGCCAAAGCAAGACGAACATTCCTAGGGTCCGCCGCAAAATCAGGAAAGTCTGAGTCGAACGCTTTCCAGGCTTCAGCATCACGTGGATGTCTGAGTCTACCATCTTCGTTCTTGTCAGCTTCATGCCACCTCATATACTCAGCTGTCTTAGACGACATAAACAGATCTTTGTAAGCGAGGTTTCAAAGGAAACTACCTTAAAATCTTTGCGGGTTTCTTCTTCTCGCTTCTTTCCTTCCGAATCGTCCCGAACCTCGAAGTATGACACTTCTTACAAGTCTCCTCCGAGCATCCTCTCCCCAATAAAGCATACGGTCGTTGGGACATGCATCGATTTTTTCGTAGTTCGGGCCTAATCTGTTGATGATCTTCTTGGCCTCATAGAAGGTTGTGGGAATGTCCACGTCGGGGAAAGCATCTCGTAGTAATTCCAAAGAACATCGACATTGCCTTATTAGTGACCCCACACAAGCACTTGATATGATACAGTTTGATCGAAAAAGATAATTTTGAGTATTTTCGACAACCTTGATACAAAGGACGATCACTCTCATCCATTAGGGCGAAAAATTCTCGAGCTGCATCATTCCGAAGAAAACGGTTCGGACCCGAACTTCTGCCGGTGAAGTTGTCGTCTTGAACACCGAAAGCATCATGAACAACTTCATTAACCGGATCATGTTCAAGTACTTGATTTGCTACTTGTGAGGTTTGAGGAAGGTGAGCCTCATATCTCATACCATGTTCTTCACCATGAACTTGCCAGAATGTATATCCTTGGGAAAGGTTTGATAAGAAGATGTTCCATAGCGCCTTCTCGCGTTTGCCACTTCTTGAACTTGCATCTACAACAAGGACACACAATTAAACCCTAATTTATTACTATTAATATTTGAATTTAATTACACAACATAAGTTACCTGCACCACGTAAGTAAACGCTTTGTTCTTGTTCTCCGAGGGAATCTTTCTCCAATCGTGGATATAGATCGGGAACCATGCCCAATTTCTGCCATATTCTGACAGGAATCGGTTCATCAGATGACCACCATTTCCGATCGGTTGGTACGTGTCCGAGTTCCGAGGGGGACTATGACGCGGAACTCGTCCGTCGAGTGACCGTGGCAACATCCACCGTCCTCCCGCCGATGTTCCCATGTTTATCTCGCACAATTATAAACACATTGTGCAATTGCGTTTAAATAAATTAAGATTACACGTAAGAAATTTAAATTTAATTTATTGACTGAAAACTAATTATATTTACTTTCGACATCCACCAAAAATCCGGTGGAACGCGAAGACGACGGTCGGGGTTCCCCGGGTCCCGCATTGGTTCTCCTCATCGAGAAACCGCTTCGCCTAGCTCAAGGGAATCTCAATATGGATCTCCGGATTTTTGTCTATGTCGCCATTTGAAGGACGACTTGGGTCTTTATCTCCCCTACGGTCTCTATGATTGGGATTTCTTCATCTTCAAAGAGGGCATCAAACTCCCTCCCCACCACATTAGGGGCGGAAGGGGGATATTTGAGTCCACGCCCTCTCGTACGGCCCCCTCTACTACTACCGCCCCTTATAGGCCTTTTCCCTCGTTCAAATGCCTTTTCCTTTTCCCTTATCGGCCATCACGTCGAAAGGTACAAGTTGAAAAAAATCAAAACCTTTGCGCGGGGAAAATGAAGATGGGACGAACAGTTAAAAAACCGCTACAATTTGTAGCGGTTTCATAAACCGGCATTCAAACCGCTACAAATTGTAAAACCTTTGCGATTCTGTAGTGGTTTTTCGCCAACAACCGCAACAACGTTGCCTCATTCTTGGTGAATATCTGTAGCGGTCTCACAACCGCTACAAATTGTGAGACCGTTGCGATTACGTAGCGGTTTTAGCTAACAACCGCAACAAACTTGCCTCGTTCTTGGTGAACATCCGTAGCGGTCTTACAATCGCTACAACAAAAGAGACCTTTGCGATTACGTAGCGGTTTTCGCGATAATCGCAACAAACTTGCCTCGTTCTTGGTGAACATCGTAGCGGTCTTACAACCGCTAGAAAAATAGAGACCGTTGTGATTCTGTAGCGGTTATATCATATAACCGCTACAACAATACTTTTTTGACAAAAAAAATTCCAAACTAATTGGTTTAGGAGTCCAACTAATTAGTTTGGTGAAAATAATTAAAATAAAAGAACTTTCAATTATTTCAATTATTTTCATCAATTTTCTCAAAACACTCGAGTTTAATAAATTAATAATAATGAGTTTACTGAAAATAGTCTAACATGTCCGTGAAGATTCGCATTAAGATATAGCCACCAAACTCTCTGGAAACACTCACCGACTCATTTTGATCGAGATATTTTACGAGAGAGAATGGTGGCTATAATGAAAATCAATCCTCGGTGCACGTTAGACTATCTTCAGAAGAGGAAGTCTTCACGTCAGAGATAAATCCCAAATGTGGATTGTCACTGAAGGAATACTCTCGACATAAGAGATCTGCTACAGATATCTACATGCCTTCGACTACTCAGCCGAGAATGTTCATTCAGTGACAATGCAGATTTGGTAATTTCTAAAAATTTATAATCAGGTGTACGGACAGATTAACTATTTATAGCTTCACTATTTGTAGCGGTCTTACTAAAAAACGCTACAAAATCATATTATCTGATGCGGTTTCAGCTTCGCTTCAATACAACCGCTACCAAACGCTGTCGTTCCGCCTTTCTGTTGCGGTTGCTTTCATATAACAGCTACAGAATTACTGCGACTAAGTTCGCGCCATTACGCGCTAATCACTGGCGCCAAATTTGTAGCGGTTTTACTAAGAAACCGCAACAAAGGTTGCATTCGCGCCATGGCGAACCAAGCTGGCGCCAAAATTGGTAGCGGTTTACACTATAGGAACTGCTACAAATGTCTCAGCAAACGTCATCTTTATGATTCCGCTGCTAATTTGTTGCGGTTCATTAAAAAACCGCAACAAAAACACGTTTCATTGTGATTTTGTGGCGGTTGTTTATAACCGCTACTAATGGTGCGCTACTAATGGTCTGTTTTTTTGTAGTGAGGCCAGGCTTTGGCTAAATAGGTCTGAGCCTGTAATGGGGACAGAAGGCCTGAGCTTGAATTCAGGCATTTTTCTAGGCTCAGGCCCGATCTTTCATAAGGCCTGGTCAAGCCTGAAGCCTTTTTAAAGGTCTACTTACAATGTAGGCCTTTAAGAAGGCCTCGTATTACAAACCTTGAAGGCCATAAATAGGCTTTGTATACTTTAAGCCTATCAAAACTTATATAAATATATCTTGAAATTATAATATAAGAATGAAAACAATAAATATTATCTTATTTATATGATATAAATATAATTATATTTATTTAATATTTAAACAGGCCAGGCCTGAAGGCCTACGAGTCGGCCTTAACAAAATATGCTTGGCCTATTTACATATTCAGGCCTTTAAATAGGCCTTGGCCTGACCTTTTTAACAAACCGGCCAGGCCTGACCAGGCCCTAAATAGGTCAGGCTGTAGGCTGCCTGATAGGGGCCTGGCCTATTCCCACCCCTATATATAACAGAAAAAATGGCTTAGAGTTGCTGCATAACGCCTAAGAAAAAGGATAAAAAAAGGTTGTCTTTTTGTTAGTGGGAAAGGAACTTACATATTATTGTATTGACAAGTAATCGCAGAGGTCTCTGCAATTTTTTTGTAAGACAGATCAATGGAAATATTTGAATTGAATTATAGGTTAAGGTGCAAAAATGTACATGAGTTTTTACTCAAGGTGCGCCCAACATCAAATGCTTTTTGGAGGTGCAAAACTAACCATGAACTTTGAAAATTGAAGCAAAAGTCACAGTAACATGAAATCTTGTCTGACGGTGTTATTTTTTTGGGGTAGGGCCTACATCATTATTCGAAAATACAATAATACCCTAAAATTTGAATGACCATCCCATTTCCACCTTCGAATCTCTCTCTCTCGCTCTATCCTCCAACATCTTTTCTTTCTCTCTGCAAGTCCCTTCCTTTTTCTCTGACTATGGAAAAATAAGACCCATCCCCATGAGCTTCAATCTATTGTGGGCTCTGATTCAAGGTCTTCTTCTTTCTCAAGCTTTACCTTCATCCTGATTTTACCATTTTCTTTTACCCTCTTCTCGACAAGGAGGGACCTGCTTTTGTCTGGGCTCAAAGGACACGACCCTTTGCCGAACATTTTGGATTTGTTCATTGGTTGCTCAAGAGAAAGAAAGCGAAGATTTGAGGATAATCCTGTACGCTTGGTTTCTTTGCATTTGATTTTTGGGGACACCAGCATTTTGCATTTACATCTGAATTAGCCATAGCCCATAAGGCACCCTCGAAAATCAAAATTACATGCCAACGGTGGGTGTAGCCGGATGTGAAGAACACCTCCTTTGCCCAATTATTGTTGAATATCGGAATTATTTGATCATTGTTTTATGGATTCGACATTTTCGTCCTTGAGTTTTGTAATCTTTGGCTTTACCATCAGCCTTTATGTTTTACTTGTTGAATCCAACGTAGTTGGTTGTAATGTGATGCCATTATCTCCTCCTCATTCCCTACCACCATCTCCGTTATCGTCACCTCCTCCCCCTCCGCCTCCAACATCACCTCCACCGCTCGGATCTTTGCGACCACCACCACCATCGCCACCACTACTACCACCATCAGCACCGATGACTACACCACCACCTCCTCTTGGTCACAACCACCTTAACCAGCTCGGGCGACTAGCGCCCTCTATGAATGCTATAAAGAAGATTGGGCTATTGTTTTTGGGTATGAAGGCAGTAATGCAAGTTGGGGTGATTGGGTTATTGATATATAAGCGAAAGCAACTCTTAAAGGACTTATGACAGATAATAATGTGTGTCGCAGATGAAGAGAAGGTGGAAGATGGGATGGTCTTTCAAAGCTAAGGGTATTATTGTATTTTCAGAATAATAATGTGGGCTCCACCCCAAAAAAATAATACTATAGACAGGATTTAACGGTGTTGTGACTTTTGTTCTAATTTTGAAAGTTTATGGTTAGTTTTGCACCTCGAAAAAGCATTTAGTGTTGAGCGCACCTTAAATAAAAGCCCATGCCCTTGAATTATTTATTTTTGTTTAAAAAATATGGATTGAAATTGGTGCATAGACGTCAATATGATTTAAACAAATTAATTTCAAATAATAATGGCATTAAAATGAACTATAGTAAAGAGAAAGAAAATTAAAATAAAAGATTGTACTAAGAAATAATTATCTTTATTTTGTATTATTCATTTGGGAATTTTTCCACTCACGAATTTTCAGTTAGAAACCCGCGTGCATGAATAATAAAGATCAATAAAAAAAGAGTAATTACTTCTAAAAAATTAAGTTATAGTTACTTGCGAACAAGGCTCTCTTACATTTACTTTAGGCAGGGCAAGTGACTTATGTTGTCTGAAATTTCACCGATCAACTTGTTGAAGCTCAAATCTCTGCAATCAATAGATGTGACACAAATATTGCTTCATAAAAATAAGAGGTTAATCTGCAAAAATACTCCTAAGCTTTTACCGGAAAAAGTACATCTAGAACCATGTTTTACGGATGTGTAAAAATACTCATAAACATTCAAGATGCGAGCAAAAATATCATGATGTTAAATGAGATTGGCTATCGTCTTCTACTCTTACCGCTCTCCTCTCCTCAACTCCTCATCTTAGCCATTAGATTGAAATTTGAGCAGCTCGTATTTAATATTTTATAAAAATATTGATAAAACATACAATTATTTAAAATAAATAAATAAGTTAAAAATTTCTAAATTTTAGTTAATCGTGAAGAATGGTCCTTGTAATTTACCTAGAGTTGTTTTTCTTGTAAATATTGTAACTATCATTTAATTTTGGCTATCATGTGACGGTAAGGTAAATTACAAATGCCACCATTGGAGTCCTTTTAAATTCAATTTTTGCTCGGGACTTTTAAATTTTAAATTCAATTCTTGTAAGCTTAGAGAATCAGAGAGCAAGTAGACTTTGTTAGCTTAGAGAAGCAGCGAGCAAGTAGAACAACATATTCATATAAGTGTGTACCATATGATATATTTCATGGAAGGAATACATAGCCTATTTATATAGAAAGGAGGGGGGACATAAAGGAGGGAATTAAGGAGGGAATTAGGGAGGGGAACATGGAGAGAGAATCAAGGCACTAACACTCCACTAACATTCCACTAACACTAACACTCCCCTCAAGTTGGAGCATAGATCCAACTTGTTACAAAGATAATCCCAACACAAAAGAAATAATCCAAAAATTACAAAATTCTCACACACAAAAGAAATAATCCAAAATTCTCACACACTCCCCCTCAAGCTGTAAGCAGCTTGAGTAACAACAAAACCGCAAATAATTGCTAAACACCTCTCCGGAAGACGCAAAATTCAGCATATTGGCATTCAAGACAAAAGAGCACTTCACGAACGTCTTTGGAAAACGAAACAACCAAACATCTAGCCACTAGAAACCGGTGAATGTGCATGAAGCGAAATGCCGCTACCGTGCTGAATTCATTCTCACAACATAACCTTGAAGCAAAGAACCGGACTATACACACCGGGAATGAAGGCTCGATGTTGTAGAACAAAACCATGACCAGAAAATGGTCACAACTCCAAACTGAGGCTTCACAATTCTTGACAGCAAACGTCACCAACGTGACCAATAATGAACACAATTAGCCATAAGAAATAACCAAAAAACCATAAGATAAACAATCACAAACGTGACCAAACAGCCACCAAACATGACCAAACAGCCACACACCACCTTAATTGCGACGAACCTAACGTACACAATCTGGAATAGGTAAGTCCAGACCTGAAATCCTTTCGGAAATAGTCAGAAAAGGAGTAACCGGAAGACCCATAGCGTTCACCGGATTCTGGAAACAAGTCGTCGGAATCTGGAAATAATCGCCGGAAAATTCAAAAAGTCACCGGAAGCTGCCAAACTCACGGATCAGACCGGAAATGAGACGAGAAGGCCGAAACAGAAAGTCGCCGACCAAACGAACGGCCCACGCGCTGCCACAAGACCGCTGCCTGCCATCGCGTGTACTACACGCGCCGCCCTAGAGAAGTCCGACGGCCACCAAATTTCAGGCGAACGCCGACCGGAAGATTAGGAACACGGTGGAGGGGCGCGTGTTTAAAGAAGACGTTGGGAACCAAATTTGAATTCTCCTCCCTCTCTCTCACTGTTTCTGTTTCAAAGGGACTTGACCAGAAAATGAAAACTAGACGCGAACGGAACCAGGGCAGAAACCCTAGCTCTGATACCATGTAAGCTTAGAGAATCAGAGAGCAAGTAGACTTTGTTAGCTTAGAGAAGCAGAGAGCAAGTAGAACAACATATTCATACAAGTGTGTACCATATGATATATTTCATGGAAGGAATACATAGCCTATTTATATAGAAAGGAGGGGGGACATAAAGGAGGGAATTAAGGAGGGAATTAGGGAGGGGAACATGGAGAGGGAATCAAGGCACTAACACTCCACTAACACTAACAAGAAGTATAGCTGTTAGTGTGTTACCTTTAAGAGATGGTTGTTTGATGTTATAAGTATTTTAATAATTAATAATTTCTGAATGGCTTACTACTGATATGGCAACATCCAAAGTAGGTCTCAAGCACTTAATTGAATGTTGAGAGCTTGTGGCGCAAATTGATTAGGATGCTTCAAGAGAGACGACCTTTTGTTGCTTTGCATCTGAGATACGAGATGGACATGTTGGCTTTCTCAGGCTGTGCTCATGGCTGCACTGAAGAAGAAGCTGAAGAACTCAAGCGGATGAGGTTTATTATATTTCACATTTTAGTGCGTATAGTGCTATTGTAATTAACTGAGAAAATTACTTTCTATTTCATGGTTGCCCGATAACATACTGATCAACAAAGAGGAATATCATTTGTGTTCTGTCATATCAGTAATTGAAGTAACAATTTTCTATATAGTTAATTGGTTAATCCATTCTTCACTTTCCCTCCTCTTGTTTTCAGTTATTCCCGTATACGCATGAATGAACCTAACTGACATTCCTCCTAGGGTTTTGTTTCTCCTAGTTATTTTCTTTCAATTCCTCAAATTTCGTTAGCGGATCCGTTATTATGGGCGTCTCCTTCAAGGTCTCAAAAATTGGCTCTAGGTTTCGCCCAAAGCCTCTTCAATCCAAAGCTTCTGAGGATGGCGTCTCAGAAAATTCCAAGTCTAGCTCCCGAGCTTGATTGAAAATGTTCCAAGTGATGATCTAGAGTTACATCTGTTGTTAGATGAAAATGAATCAATACCAAAGGATATTTTGGGAGGTATGTATCGTTCATTGTTATGTCAATACAACTTTATAAGATTATTTTCGTAGTGCATTAGAATGTTTGTTTTTTCTGTTCTCTTTATGTTTTAAGTTAAAAAGTATATTTGGACACAGTTAGCTTCAGTGATCTGGCTGTGGGGCTTCCAATGTGTTGAAATTCTGTTGTCTATGTCTGCATAATATATAAATTCCATCTCCCTCTCTCTTCTTTCATTCAAAACTGTTTATTTCATCTTATATATTATTATTTATTTTTTTGGTCAAAGATCTTATATATTATTAATTTATGAATAGTTGATCACTTGTCATTAATTTATTTAACAGATTCAACAGGCCTGGCTTATGTATTGTCAAAACTAAATAAGAAACACAATTATCAACATATTGTTAGATGAGTTAAGCAATATTGCCATATCATATGTTGTCCAATAATTTTTCTACTTCATATAGCCAGATGTGTTTTTAAGTCAATTAAACTACACATGCATGAGCATGTATTGAGGTCCGGAGATTAAAATACATGAGTTTTTACCAATGTCAACATATTTCTCTTAATGTCTCTTTCTTTATATTATTTAACTTACTAATCTGGGCTGAATTCTTTTGGTGGTTATTCTGAGCTGATAACTCAACTCTGGTGGTAACCTTTCTCCCTTTCCAGTATGGATTGCCTTTAAAGATCATATCTTACAAGGACTTGTATGGATGGACAAAGGATGAAATAGTGAAGGTCATTGGTTTAAAGAACAATTGCACCTTCTGTGGAGTCTTCCGTCGCCAGGTATTGCTACAAATTCCTTTAATATTATGTCACCTATTAGCAATAGCAACCATTAGTAAGCAATGTAGATTTCGACTGGACCATTTATCTCCTTTATAGTGAGGATGGAAACTGGTGGAGAACCTACCAAATATGCATGACATTGTGATAGAACCAAAGGAAGAAGAAAGAAGAGGAGAAAGACATAGGATAAAGTCTATTCCAATTTCAATGAATATTTCTTTATTATAATCTTGCTTTTGAATGTGCTTTAGGAGCTCTATATATGTAAAGTCTATTTCAGTTGGGATTAATTCATTCAATTTAGTCATTGGTTAATATTAGTTTAGTATTTTGTTCTATACCCTCCCTTTCTTACTCTCTAGCTTTTGTCATACATCAGAACTATGTTAGCTGAGAAGTTTTATCGGGTAATGGTAGACGATACTGGTGATGATGATGACCAAACTGCTGCTGTTTAGATTTTTTTTTATTTTTTTTAAAGTTCATTTTGGTCGTAACATTATAATTTGTAATATTTTGTTTTTGCTATATAAACTCTTATGATTGTTACAATTTATTTTTATGATATGCAAGTCTTTTTATTTTCTAATTTTTAATATTTTTTATGTAATTATTTTATTTTTCTGATTTTTTATATTTTTCAAAAAATAAATTGGAATTTGCGAAATTCAGGATTTGTGAGACAATTTTTCCCTCACAAATTTCATCATTTGCGGGGGACATTCTTCCCTTGCAAATCCGAGGATTTTGCGAGGGAAAACTTTTCCCTCGCAAATCGGAAATTTGCAAGGGAACAACACTTCCCTCGCAAAATCCAGGATTTTGCGAGGGAAACACTTTTTTCCCTTGCAAGTTTCATGATTTGCAAAGGAAAATTTTTCCTTTGCAAAATCCAGAATTTGTGAGAGAAAAAGGCATTTTTCCGTCGCAAAAGTGATTAGCGAGGCCCATTTTTGCGATGAACCTTGATCCGCCGCAAACCGGTTTGCGACGGAAAATAGCTTTTTTGCAAGGGAATTGTTTTGCCGCAAAAAATAGTTTTTTTGGTAGTGACTGTTACCCTGAGATTCAACCGATCGTTAAATCTCAGTTATGCCTAAAGATTCAGGAAAAATGTTTTGGATTGGGAAGTAAGGTGGTGCAGCTGTAGTAGCTGATGAAGACCTCGAAAGAGGGGATTTATTTAAGTGGATCATATATAATTTTGGATTTGTATATTTGCTAACTATTCTATTGATATTAATTCGGAATAACTGTATAACGAATATCCTCTAATGGAATCAACCTTGACTATTACCAAATTTTTATTGTATCACGTATATATTCCTCCAGGAATTTTAAAGTAACCAGCATATGTTTGGGCATATGTTATCAGTCACTCATTCATCTAAATGTTATGCATGCTCTCTGTTGTGACTCACTCTGATCTGTTAACGTCTTCACTCTGATAATTACAAACCAATTAGTCTAATAAGAGATTAAGGACATAAATGGACATCATAACGGATTAGGAATTAGAGGCGTTACAAGTGAGGAGGACATCACACTCGAGTGTGATGTTATCACACTCAAGTGTGCCAACGTGGCTGTCCAACTTGGCGTTCTACGTGTCAACTAATCTTATGTGGTAGAGGTCTGTTAGTTTCATCGTTAATGGAGGGCAATATTGCTACGTTTTTAGACTTCCAGGGCAAAATTGCTACTTAACCCTATATTTTTCGAATGCAAAAACACACACAAACACTTATCCATGTGTTAATTCCTCCTTCTTCCATGTTTTCTCGTCTTTGTCAATTCTCTCTCCTCTCACTCACCCTTCCTCTCTCTCTCTTTGCCCTCTCTCTCACTCTCTCACATAACGCCACTGAATTATTGTTTCAATTCTTACTTTGGTTGTCGCAGGATTATTGTTGAATCAAACTCATATGATGTGATTTCATTGGTAAAGGAGAGAGACATATGTCTTCATGCGGATAAGTCAATAATCTTAGAGACCAGGGATCTCCTAAGTTGTGATTGAGATTTCAATTATTTAAGCCAACATTGTAGTGCACCATTTAGCTCACCCAGCTCTAAAATCAAAACACGGTTTGAAGGTGATATATATCAACTTCGAGTGAATGGGAAAATGGATCAATAAGTGTTAATAGGCATATATATTATTTTTGTAAAAGAAGTTGACGTGTATTTTTAAACCCAATAGATGAATCTTGTGCCAGATACACATTTGAAAAAATTATATGGACATTTTGCGCCTTAACGTTAAAACCAATTAGTGTGGGCCCACCAAACCATAAGCTAACAGACGTTCGACTTGGTTAACGAATCTGACATTTTTGCCCCCATTTAGAGATGTTCAAGGGCTTTTTTGCACCCAAAAATTGTATATGGTGTCGGATTTACGTATGAGAAAAGTGCATGGTTATTTTCGTACCTTAACCATTTATAATATATGTGGCTTCTTAATATTCCGTTCTAATATTTAAGGTATCAATTAATACAATATATTAAAATTATCACAAATTTTTAAATTTCATACGTTGTAAAAAATTATTTAAATTTTTTTGAAGGAGATATGTCTTTTACGCGAAATATGTTGTTGAATACTTGAAGTATATCCTTAAGATTTGACCTATATATCATATCTCTAACTCTTATTTTATTAATGTTAACGAACTCGATGATGGATGATTTTATCATATAAAATTACCCCACAATTATAGCTTTTCTCATCAGCGTATTTTCTTTTGATATTTATTGTTATGACATAATATTTGCTGAATTATTTATATCATTATTATAATTATACTCAAGTTAAATAAATTATATTTTTATCTAAGATTGTAACTTTAAGATTTTAGATACATTTTATTGGATTCAAATTGTTTCAAAATAATTACAATCTTATACAATTTTAAATTTCTTTGATTATATTTTTAAAATTTGGATAACTTTTATGATTAAAAAATTAAATAAATAGGATTTCTTTACTTCAACAAAGCACAACTACATGTATCAAGTTTCTCCTTCTAGTCATTAATTATTATATACTTTTGTCATCCAATTAAATATCTCCTCACATTTATTAAAATCTAATATATAAATTTCAATAATCAAACACATGGAACTACAAATACAAAAACTAAATAAATAGAAAAAAGTCGTAAGATAATTTTTTAGTCTTTATAATGGGTTTTCTATTCAACAAAAAAAATATATACAAAGAATAGGTATGATCTATATATATCAATCGAGTAAATAAAATATATATATCAATTAACATAGGATTACTTTTAGATAAAGCAGAGAATCCAATTCAAATCTATATATAGATAAATATACTAGAATCCAATCTCCATTTTGTTATAATCGCAATCATACCTTCATAATCTTAAACCACATATTTATCTTAAAAAATCAATATTTATTATGATTAAAGACAATATAAATCTCTTAAACAATTAATTTATATATATATATATATATATATATATATATATATATATTTTTTATCTTAAAAAATCAATATTTATGATGATTAAAGACAATATAAATCTCTTAAACAATTTATATATATATATATATATATATATATATATATATATATATATATATATAGGGTTTATCGTTTGTCATATCACTTGACATAAGGTTATGTTAAGTCACCCCAAAACTACGTCGTTTTGGGTTAAAGGAATTAATGAACTCTCAAAACGACATAGTTTTAGTGTTAGGGGAATTAATGAAGGATCTTTTGGTAAAATTCATATAATAAATACAAAAACACCCTTTATTAATTCCTCTACCCCAAAACGACTTAGTTTTGGGGTGACTTGACATAACCTTATGTCAAATGACATGACAAACGATAAACTCATATATATATATATATATATATATATATATATATATACATACCACTCGTGGGAGTGACCCGAAAGGATCGAGAAAGGGGAGAGGAGAATCATGAGCGAGAAGTAGAGAAAATAACTGGAAGTTTAAAGCATAAAGTAAAAGCGGAAATAAACGTGCGAGTAAGAAATAAAAAGAAGATGAGATAAGAATGGGTGTAGGCACGCAGCTAGACTTATCTCATCAGAGAGGGAAGAGATGAAATGTAAATGCAGAACATAATAAAAGGAAACACAAGTTTATTGAAATGTAAAAACTTACAAACGAAAGCTTGGAAAATAAAGGGGAAAGGCAGCAGAAAGAGAAAGGCTAAGGTAGAGAGAAGGCAGAGAAAGAAGGTAGAGAGAGAGAGAGAGTGGTTCGGAACCTGCCCAACTGAATGGGAGTTCAGCCCTTTTAAAGGCAGGAGTGAAGCACTGTTTGTACAGTTCCAGTTGGGGTGACTGGCACTGTTCGGTAAAAATTTTAATGATTAGCTACAGTGTCTGCCGACACTACGGTAACCACCCCGTGACCTACGAATTACGGTGTTTGGTGCTACGGTGAAAATACGTAGCACTACCATAACATAGATTACAACAGTCTTATACATGGAAGCTACTTTGTTTGGTGCCTCCGTCAAAAACTGTAAGTTTAGTCTTCACTCAAATTGACGATGAAATCTTCATCATCGCTTTGGTCTGGGTCTTCTTTCGAAGAGCTGGCTTGGTTTGTTGCCTCAGTCTCACTCTGCTGGAGTTGTTTAAGCATGATACGAGTTACTTGTGTTGGCTCCTATGTTTTGATGATAACAAATGTTTAAGCATTTAAGTTTTGAAACTATGATTGCATTCCGCTTCATGTGTTCCAGAATGACTCTCGAGAATCGATCTTGAATTCTCGAGAATGGCCGCAAGACCGTGTTACTAAGTCTAATTTATTTTCCATCGCAGCAAAGCATTCTCGAGAGTGTTTATTGGATTCTGGAGAATGGTTCTCGAGAATACCAAGTAATTCTCGAGAATGATCAGATTTGAAGTAGAAACAGAAATATGTTACTCGAGTGATTCTCGAGAAATGATAATCAATTCTCGAGAATGATTCTCGAGAATCAGAAAATAATTCTCGAGAATGGTCGATGATCCTTCGATATCTTTCATTCTTTGAGGTGATTCTCGAGAATGGGAAGTCATTCTCGAGAATCGAATGGATTCTCGAGTATGATCGTAAGCTTCGATTCGAGCTCTCGGTTTGCAAGTAATTCTCGAGAATGAGGAAGTCATTCTCGAGAATGGTTCTCGAGAATGAGCAAACAATTCTCGAGAATACTCGATCGCATTAATCGAAGTTTGCTTCGTCTCGGATTCTCGAGAATTGAAATTCAATTCTCGAGAATGGTTCTCGAGAATCACTAGGTAATTCTCGAGAACGATCCAGAATTGATCAATCTGCAGAATGATTCCTTGAGTGATTCTCGAGTATGGCTTCTGCAATTCTCGAGAATGGTCTATCAGCATCCATACCAGTTAGCGACAGCAACCCAGATTCATCTGTAACTTTCTATAGATGATCTAGTTAATTGTTTTAACCTCTCAAACATCATTCCTTATTAACTATGATATTACTAATCATCTTCCTAAGTGTTTTCAGATTTATACATTAAGGTTTCACATTCGGACGAAGAACACCGAGGATGCCTCTTTTTGCTGATCTCGGAAATGATTGAATATGCCTTCTTTGTTTATTATCATTGATTTATATATCTTCTAACCATATTTAACAAGTTTGCTGATGAGATTTTAGAAGATCAAGGTTTGCTTCTCAATGTTCAAATTGTGACAAAGGGCGCACCGAAAGTGTCGGGAAAACAGAGCCGACATGATTCGGATGACCCATAACCGAAAAGCATCTTTAAAGTTTCTCCTCACCCAAGGTGACAAGCTACAAGATGACCCAACCGAAGAGACATTTGATAATGGGTAAGCCGCGCGAGTGCTCCATTAAAGACATATTCAAATGTTCCAACGGACACATTCAAATCCTTCAACGGTCTTCAACTTCAACCACTACAAATACACGAAGGATTGAATTCAACATAACGGAACCAGTGCATACATTGATAAAGCTTTCAAATAGTTCAAATTGTATTCTAATTATATCTTCGGATATACTAAGCTTCAGTGTTCATTATCATATCTACTCTGTGAGAGAGTTTTACTACTTGCTATTACAATTCGTTCAAATCTCAAGATAGAGGTATCTTGAGTGTGGGTGCATTAATTACAACTTGTAAGGGGAGTGAGTCCAAGAGTGAAAGGATCATCCTTCGTTTACGAGTGTGTAATTGTATTTGTAAGATAGTCGAAATCCCGAGAAAGTGTGTGGGGGACTGGACGTAGGTCGAAGAGTTTGACCGAACCAGGATAACTTCTCCGTGTCCATTATCTTTACTTCCTTTCGCTTTCATCGTTCACCTATCATACAAATGGCGAAAAGATTTTTGAGATCACCTATTCACCCCCCCTCTAGGTGATATTCCACCTTCATTTGGTATCAGAGCCTGGTTTCTCAGTTGGGCTTAACATCCCGAGAAAGATCATGGAAGGAATATTACCTGATGGTGCCTCCATTAATCGACCCCCAGGATTCAACGGAGAAAACTACTCCTTCGGAAAGGAAAATTCGAGTATTCGTAATGGCTACCGAATATGGTCTCGGGAAGTGATAGAAATTGGAAACTATGTACCTATAAAGATTGAAGGAGGAATCTACGTTCCAAAGACGAAAGCTGAATTCGATGAGAATGATAAGAAGAATGTCACTCTCAACAAGAAGGCTATTTTGATGCTTTGAGTGCTCTCGGTCAAAAGGAGTACTTTCGAATATGCAATCATGTCAACTGCGAAGGCAATGTGGAAGGCTCGGAGATTGCATATGAAGGCACTTAAGCATCAAGGAAAATCGTATCAATACTCGACCACCGAGTATGACTTACTGCGAATGAAGTCAGGAGAAACCATGGCCGAGTTCTAACTCAGATATACTCATTTGACAAATCAATTAGCGGCTCTGGGTAAAAACTACGATCAAGGTCCTCAGGTCAGGAAGATTCTCAATGTTCGACAAAAGACTCGGGAAGCTAAAGTCACTGCAATAGAGGAGGCTCGTGGAGAATCAATGGTTTCGATTCTTTGCATTATTTGGAAGCTTGTCCGAATATGAAAGCAACGAAATTTAAAAGGACCTAGATAATGTTAACAGCAGTCGGAACAAAGGAATTGCTCTTAACACTATAAAGGAAAAAGAAGAAGATGAAGAGGACGATGACGAGATGGCCATGTTTGTTCGAAGATTCAAGAAGTTCTACAGAAAAGATCGAGGCTTCAGAAACAGATTTCAAAAGGTGACACAAGTAAATGAGACATGAATTCGGAGGCAAAGACCAAATCATCATTTACGAATGTGACAAGCGGGACATTACAAGTCGAATGTCCTCAACTAAAAGACAGCGACAAAGAAAAAAAGAAGCACTATCAATTCAAAAAAGGGCTTATGTATCGGCAATATGGGGAGATGGCTCCTCGACGAAGAAAGCGAAGAAGAGAAAGAGGCGCCAACGTACGTACGGTGGCGAAAGAAGAGCTAGCGAAAACAACAATGAGGTACATGATTCGCAACCAACCTATAATGAATTATTTGATGAATATAATGAAATTCAATCTGAATTTGAAAAGGTTGTTGATGAATGTTTTGCCCTGAAAAAGGAGAATATAACTCTCAAACTACGTGTTGAAAACCTTTAATGTGAAAATCTTATCTGTGATGAATGCCTGGATTTAGAGAAAAGAAATCTTCATCTTACGAAAACACTTGAGAAATTCACTAAGGGAAGTGAAATGCTCAATGTGATTCGAAAACTCAAAGAATTACAAATGATCGGTCGGGCATAGGATATAATCCTATCTTTGACAAAAGGAAAGGCAAAAAGAAAAGCGGCGGAAAATCTTATTTGAACTACTTCCGAAATCAGTTCATATTTTAAATCCGTTTGCTCATTGTAACTATTGTAATCGAAAAGGACACTCTACTTCATCATGCTTTCATAGAAAGAATCGAAGAGATAAACCCGTTGGTAATTACCAATGGGTACCTAAGGGAACTTATATTTTCCCGAGGCCCGAGCTAACCCGAAAGGACCCAAGAAACGTTGGGTACCTAAAGCTTAATCTTATTTGAATTATAGGTTTGTCTCGAGAGCATCAAGAACCAACAAGTGGTACATTGACAAAGTGGATGCTCCGGACACATGACGAGAGATCAATCCAAATTCGTTGCAATGAGATCAAGAGATGGTGGCAAAGTTACTTTTGGAGGAAACCAATTTGGAAAGATCTCTCGGAATTGGAGAGATTGGTACAAAAGATGGACCTCGAGATCAAAGACGTGTATCTTGTTGAAGGTCTCGCCATAACCTCCTAAGTGTGAGTCAAAGTGCGATAAGAACAACTGGATTATCTTTGACTCGGAAGAATGTCTCATTGTCAACAAAGATGATCTTCCAATTGATAAAGGTAAACTAAAGGTATTATTTAAAGCTCCTCGAGAAGGAAATTGCTATACATTAGATTTACCTAAAATTGACTCGAAAAATGCTTTGTTAGCAATTTAGAAGATAGTTGGTCGTGGCATAAGCGTGGCTCATGTGAACATGTTCCAACTGGATAATCCGCTAAGGAAAGATTTAGTTCTTGGTTTGCCTAAACTTCGTTTTAAAAATAACATGATTTGTGATTCTGTCAAAGAGGTAAACAAACTAAATCATCTTTCAAAAATAAAATTGAAATCACGACCAATCGACCTCTTCAATTACTTCATATGGATTTGGTTGGACCGGAAGAGTTAAAAGCCTTGGTGGCAATTTGTATACTCTAGTCATTGTAGATGATTACTCTCGGTTCACTTGGACTATCTTCTTATCTTCTAAGGATGAAACATTTGATCTGTTTGTTGTGTTTGCCAATAAGGTGCAAAATGAGAAAGGTATTTGCATTACGGCTATTAGAACAGATCATGGAGGTGAATTCGAAAATTGATGAGATTTTCCGTCATCTCACAAAATAAACCAGATTAGAAAGGATTTGCGGTATAATGTAACCTGGGTCGTTTCTCTCAAGGAATTTCTTTGTGGGTTTAAATCGGCAAGAAAAAGAAATGAGAACAACAATAAAATTGGGGGTTTTTGATTTGAAACAGATTAAAACGAAATCAAACCGAAACAGATCTGAAATATGCGAAAAGAGATAAAAACGAGATTGAAATAGATTAAAACGATCAACCCAACGTTTAGATTCCGTAAAACTTCCTTCATTGAACGAAATATAAACGAACTCGCGTTTGGCTCGACGAACCGAAATCTCTGCGTTCGTCGAAATCCCTCGACTAGACGATCGTCTAGAATCATGTCCAACAGTGGCGTCTCACTTGTGCAATCGCACAAAGACAACACTCTAACCTAGTTCGAACTCGTCCTTGGGATGAACCAAACCGAATATTAAATCTAATATTCGAACTATTTCGAAATCGGATCCGATAAGATGAAAAGAAACGAGTAAAGTTACCGATTAAGTACGAGTTCTCCGGACGAATCATGGAATCCTCAACGTTGGGTTAACCACGAAGGTTTAGCCGAACATGGCTGGGAAAATCGAAGAAGACAGACGAAGAACGCAAAGAACACGAAGAACATTTCAGAGAATCTGAAAAACTCTATTTTGATCCACAAAACAGAATAAAAACGTGAATGGAATGTGTTTGTGGCTGCTGCCTTACTTAACCTAAGATGAAAAACGAAATGGGGCTCCAATCAATAATCCAGGCCCAAAACAGAAAATAATACAGAATGGGCTTTAGTCACAAATTCGAGCCCAAATAAAACATCTGACTTTGGCTTCAAAATCGACCGTCTTCTTGTCCGAATTTGCCCTTCATGTCTTCATAACAATTGTAGATCTTTGAATCATCTGAAATATGAAACAAAAATGAGGCAAATCCGATGTCTGGTTCAAGAGTTATGGTAATATTAATGAAGCAATGTAAAACTGGAATTTTATTAATAAAAATGGCTAAAATATAATCAAAGGCCCAAAGCCCAAATAAGTATAAAAGCCATTATTTATTAACTAAAAAGTCCTAAATTATTAATCAAGAGATAAAAAGAAGTGTACAAAATATTCAATTATCAAATTCCCCACACTTATCTTTTTGCACTCCCGAGCAAAATTCAAAGAAAAAGACGTAAAGGAGAAACTCTTCTTTTCTACAAATTGCTAACAATGCGAAATTGAACAAGGGACACGAGCTTCATTAGAACCAATCAATCAAGACCCAAAATCCCTTCATCTCAAATTACAATTCCAAGTAATCTCAATCAATGATGCTAATCACAAATGATGGTCTCTCAAATGATGCGCTCAATCAATCAATCTCTCAAGTGTTTAAGGTAAATAAGTGTATCGCTCAAATTCTACTCAAGAAAATTGTTCTACCATAAGCTTGCTCAATTTCTACGTCTCCACTACTCATAACACATGCATGCACAAATCAAGAGAGCTTATTATTAAAGGTTGTAATGGGGTTAGGGTGAAGGTAGGTAATAGTATGGAATGAGAGGCTAAGCACCCAAGAAATTAAAAAGAGCATTGATTAACCCAATTCTCTAAATATAAAAATTTTATTTTACTCTTTTTTTTTCTGCTTTTATTTTCTTTTTCTTTTATTTTCTTTTGTCTTTCTTTCTTTTCTTTTTCTGCTTTTTTTTTTCACGAACTATATACAAAATCACAATGACAAAACCAAACATATCCCCCCCACACCGAAACCTGTTGCACTCCGAGCAACCCCACACTTAAACACAAAACCAAGGTGAAACCAATGCTCAATAAATCTCCAAGGTGCGGAATAAAATGGTTTTACGCTTAGGCTTGTAATGTGGCTTAGAAAAGAATGAGTCGAAAAGGCACAAATGGGCTAGCAAAGGAAACATAATGCAAGGGAAAGCTATTTGGCCAAAGTGGGGAAAATAAAAGAAAGAAAACAAGCTTCTATCATATTTAAGCATGTAAGTGAAAAATGTAGTTTCAACAAGAATAGGAGCAAGTTCTAGAGAACACAAATCGGGAGCGAGATGCACACATGAAAGAAAGAATGGGAAAAGATGAATTCCATTCAAGCGGGCCCAAAACCTCACAAGGTCGGTACCAACTTAGGCAATCAACAACATCAAATCAACTACCAAGACATGTAATCGAAGAGTCAAGAATCACGAGACCAAACGAATGATCCATTAAAACCAAAATGTCCTAGTTCATAATATATAGCAATCATAGAAAGATAGACCGTATTTATTTTCGAAAAGCAAATTGCAAATATGAAAACAAATAAAAGAGAAAGAGGGAGAGGAAAGAAGAATACTCCCCAAGGGTTTAAGGAGGATAAATGGCATCAATGAGGATAATCTCTGCTTCCTCAGGCTGTTTGGGATCCCTCATGGAATTGCTTGAGGCGATGCCCATTGACCTTAAAGGTTCTCCCTGTGGGTGGATCACATAGCTCAACAGCACCAAATGGAAATATGTTAGTGATCTCAAAAGGGCCATCCCATTTAGATCAAAGCTTACCAGGCATAAACTTCGGAGACGGGAGTTAAACGGAAGAACTTTCGGCCCACGTAAAATTCTTTCCTCGAATATGCTTATCATGGAATGCCTTAGTCTTTTCCTTGTACAAACGTGAACTCTCATAGGCATCCAATCTAAGTTCATCCAACTCTTGCAACCGCAGCTTCCGTTCCATGCCGAGACTTAGCCAAATCCATGTTACACTGCTTAATGGTCCAATAGGCTTGATGTTCCAACTCAACCGGAAGATGACATGCCTTACCAAAGACAATCCGATAAGGAGACATCCCAATCGGAGTCTTGTAGGCGGTGCGATATGCCCACAAAGCATCCTCTAATCGCTTACTCCAATCTTTTCGGGTAGAGTTAACGGTCTTCCGAAGGATTTGCTTAATCTCTCTATTTGAGACTTGCTTGACCATTGTTCGAGGATGGTATCTTGTGGAGACCTTGTGAAGCACTCCATACTTGCGTAACAAGGCACCCATGCTTCGGTTGCAAAAATGGGAACCCCGGTCACCGATAATAGCCCTAGGAATGCCAAACCTGCGAGAAAATGTTAGACCTAACAAAATCCACCACTACGAAGAATCATTAGTCCGAGTGGCTTTCGCCTCAACCCGTTTCGAGACATAATCAACGGCAAGGTAGGATGTAAGTATAACCATATGAAGCGGGAAATGGACCCATAAAATCAATACCCCAAACATCAAAGATCTCACAAAACAATATAGGGTTTTGGGGCATCTCATGCCTACGAGAAATACTTCCTGCTCTCTGACAGTTATCACATGACTTACAAAACAGATGGGAATTATGAAACAAGGAAGGCCAAAACAATCCACTATCTAACACTTTCTAGCAGTTCTTTGGGGTCCAAAGTGACCACCACAAATGAGCGAAGCATGAGCAAAATGCAATATAGAGTGAAACTCATGATCAGCACACATCTCCTAACTACTTGGTCACTACAAAATTTCCACAGATAAGGGTCATCCCAAACATAGTATTTAGACTCACTCTTTAATTTGAAGGTTTGGGCCCTAGTAGAATCTTCAGGCAAAACACCAGCTACCAAGTAGTTAACCAGATCAGCATACCATGGAAGCTTACCTTGTAGCCGAAGGCGCTCATTAGGAAAATCATCCGAATAGAAGAAGAGGGTGAGAGGAAGAATGGGTGATACGACTCAAGTGGTCGGCTACCCAGTTTTGTGCTCCGCTTGTCTCGAATCTCAACATCAAACTCTTGGAGCAATAGCATCCACCGGATGAGTCGTGGCTTAGCATCCGCCTTTTTCAAAAGAAATTTCGGAGCGGCGATGGTCGAGAAAACAATTACTCTACTAGCTAGCGGATATGACCTAAACTTATCAAAAGCAAATACAATAGCCAACAACTCCTTCTCGGTAGTGGTATAATTAGAGGCGGGATCCAAAGTCTTGGAGGCATATGCAATCACATGAGATGCCCTATCGACCCGTTGTGCCAAGATAGCACCAACCGCATAGTTGGAAGCATCACACATCGGCTCAAAGGGATGCACCAATCGGGGGTGGATCGGCTGGGGTTGTAGTCGCAACGCTTCAAATGATCGAAGGCCGCCTTGCAAGCATCATCAAATACAAAGTTAGTGTCCTTATGCGAGAAGGTTGGACAAGGGTCGGGCGATCTTACGAAATCCCTAATGAAACGCCGATAGAAACCCGCATGACCAAGAAAAGAACGAACTTCCCGCGAGATGCGGGGTAAGGCAAAGCAAGTAATCACATCTATCTTAGCGGGGTCTACCTCAATCCCTTTCCTAGACACTATGTGTCCCAAGACTATACGACTCAACCATAAAGTGACACTTTTCATAATTCAAGCACAAGATTAGACTCAATGCACCTATGCAAAACTCTAGATAGATTAGCTAAGCATGCATCAAAATCAGACCCATATACGGTGAAATCATCCATAAAGACCTCCATGCACTCCTCTAGAAACTCAGAGAAAATACTTACCATACAACGCTGAAAGGTGCCAGGTGCGTTGCAGAGGCCAAAAGGCATCCTTCGGTAGGCATATGTTCCAAAGGGGCATGTGAATGTCGTCTTCTCCTGATCCTCAGGACCAATATGGATCCGGAAGTATCCGGAGTAGCCATCCGGGAAGCGGTAATGAGACTTGCCGGCCAATCGCTCTAACATCCGATCAATGAAAGGTAAAGGGTAATGATCCTTGCGAGTGGCTTGGTTGAGTCTCCTATAGTCAATGCAAACTCTCCAACTATTCGAACTTGAGTAGGAATGAGCTCATTCTTCCGATTGGCTACTACGGTGACTCGGATTTCTTAGGAACCACCTAGACCGGCCGACCCATCGCGGCTATCGAAATGGGATAGATGATACCGGCTTGTAGAAGCTTAGTGACCTCCTTCTTCACCACATCAAGGATAAGGGGATTAAGGCGTCTCGGGGTTGCCTCACCGGCTTAGAGTCCTCTTCCAACGGAATTCGATGCATGCACATGGAAGGGGCGATGCCAACTATGTCGGCTAATGTCCACCCAATGGCTTTCTTGTTCGCCCTCAATAAGCTTAGCTTCTCTTCTTGTTCGGGAAGAAGGTTATTTGCCACAATGATCGGCAACTGTTCATCCACCTCCGTAAATGCATATTTCAAGTGATCGGAAGTGATTTCAACTCAAGTTTGGGTGGTTGCTCGGTAGATGGGAGAAACTTGGGTGGTTGTTGCAACAACTCGATGTCATCACACTGGAAATGCACGAAACCACATTCAAAGAAGCGAGAAGAACTATGTCTACACAACTCAATGTTAACATCGAATTCAGCTCATCAAAATCGAGTTAAGATCATCAAAATCAAAATCGGGATGCACATCGGGATCGGGATGAAGCTCAAACTCGGAATCAATATCGAATCCACACGTAATGCGAGAATAATCACCCTTGACAAGTCGAATCACCAAATAATGCAGCATTAACCAAATGAGTACAAACAGAGCACCATTCATTATCAAGACATGCACAAATGGCGAATCACTCTCATAGGAAAAATCGGGATAATCAAGATACCATTCAAGAAGAACATCATCCACAAGATCATCAATCACATCAATACGAGAAAATAGAATGTTCTTCCCTAGGATGTTTCATGGCATCAAAGATATTAAAATTCACGAAATATCACCAAATTCCATGGAAAGAGTACCGAATACACATCTATCTTCGTCCTAGTTGTTTTCATGAAAGGCCTCCCTAGAATGATTGGTGACCTACTACTAGAAGACTCATCCCGCATATCTAAGATGTAAAAATCAGCGGGGAATATCAATTCATTAACTTTGACTAATACATCTTCAACTAAACCAGGAAGGATGGGCATTACTCCTATTAGCTAGTTGAACAATAACACCAGTTGGACGCAAGGACCAAGACCAAGAGATCTATAAATAGATGCGGGCATGACATTTATAGAAGCACCTAAATCTAGCATGCAATCATCAAATTTATAATTACCAATAAGGCAAGGGATAGAAAACGTCCCTGGATCTTTGCACTTGCGAGGCATGGTAGGTTTGGATGAGTCTTGATACATTCGGTTCAAACTCACTTGTTCATTTCCCTTGATCGCCTCTTGTTGGTACACAACTCTTTCGAAACTTGGCATATTTTGGAATTTGTTTGATTTGCATCTAAGAGAGGAATGTTGATCTCTACTTTTCGAACGTCTCAAGTATATCCTTCTCTTGTGCTTTTTTACGCCAACTTCTTGGTTTTAAGCGCTCTCGAGGGAAATGAAGAGGAATGGGAATGTCTTCCTCTTCACCTTATTTGGATTGCCTTTTTATTTTTAGAGTCAATCTTCACATTTTCGACTCTCTCTCGATGTGGAAGTCACATCTACAAAGCTGGTTTAGGTTCCTCCAATTGCTTGCCGGATCGAAGGGAGATAGCACTCACATTCCCTTTAGGATTAGGAATTGTTTGTGAAGGAAGAGTGTTGGATCCCGAGGTTGAAGCTGGTTCAATGATGTTGCCAACCGCCCAATTTGTGTTTGCAAAGTCGAATGGAAGTGTCGGTTTTCGGTTGAAACTGCATATTGGCGTGACAAATTGCTTCATCATATCCTCTAGTGAAGAACCACCGCCACCGGTACTAGCTCTTTGTTGTGCCGCTGTGGAGGTGCACATATGGCTGGTCGAGGAGGTGGTGGCGGCAAATAAGGTGCGAGTGTTGTTGGAAATTTTGTGGCATGTCTTGTCTCTGTTTGGTAATTCCCCTGCAGTCGCGATATTGGTTACTCGGTTCGGTTCGATTCGGTTCCAACGGAAATTGGGGTGATTTCTCCAACCGGGATTGTAGGTATTGGAGAAGGCATTATTCTTCTGGTATTGTGGCTTTCTGGAAAAACACCCACTGCGGCTACCTGGCGGGTCTTGACAAAGCGGGATCATGCAAAGTAGGGCAAGAATCGTAGAATGACAAGGGTCGAACAAAACCCACGGGAGTACCCAATGCGAGGAGGGAAGATTGTCTTGTTTGGGTCACGCAACCGCCTCACAAGGGAAGTCGGATCATCAAGTCTATTCTCCAATCTCTCGAGAATCATGCGGACCAGGAGGTGTTTGAATATGGTAAACGGGGTACCATTGGCCCAGTGCCAAATTGCTGAGAATTAGCAGCCATAGTAGATATCAGCTCTCGGGCATCTTCAGGTGTCTTGCTATCTAAGGCCCCACCACTGGACGCATCCACGAAACTTTTATCCATCGGTAACAAACCGGAATAGAAATATGTAATCGGGAGTTGGTCGAAATGCGGTGGTGTGGACGGCTTGCACACAAGCGCTTGAATCTCTCCCAATACTCATACATGGTCTCCCCATTGATTTGTTTAACACTAGTGATCTCCTTCGAATAGCAATGGCTTTTGAGGAAGGAAAGAACCTCACTAGGAATAACTTTCGCATATCATTCCAACTCCCAACGAGATGTGGGTTGCAAATTGTATAGCCAATCCTTAGCCACGCCATCTAGGGAAAATGGAAAAGCTCTCGGCTTAATGTGGTCCTCATCAATTGCTTGAGGTTTCATCGTCGCATACCACATGGAACTCCTTGAGATGCCTGTGAGGACATTCACCTGCAAGACCATGAAACTTGGGCAACAAATGGATAAGACCAGATTTTAATTCAAAGTTAGCAGCAAGTTCAGGGTATTGAGTACACAAATTTTGATTACCCACATCAGGGGTAGCTAATTCTTTCAAAGTGGGACGAGCTACTTGCTCTTCTGCCATAATGTCTGAGTTAGCAAAATTGCTACTAGAATCAGTGAAAACAACAAGACTAGCAGAAGTACTATCAGAGTCAAGATCAACAGAATGGACACAATCAGACTCAGACTCAAGTTCAATGTCAAATTCAGTATCAATCCCACGACTAAGCCTAACAATTCTTCTAGCAGTGAGAATTGTTCTTTCAATTTCAGGATCAAGTGGCAACAAGTCTTCTGGATCAATAGTACTCCTAGTACTCATGCATCATAAACACAAACACAAGGCGAAAACACAAGGCGGAATTTGCGAGAAAATCAGAATTACGAAAATGCCACTAAAAGTGGTAGAAAGTAGAAAACACTAAGATGACACAAAAACACAAAAACCTATGTTGGAATTTGACCAAAACAAGTCCAAAACAACATCAAATGATTTTTAAAATTTATGGGACTTGGACAGGGCAACTCCTAGACCATTGGGAAACCCAAAAATGAAATGAAAAAACTTCAAAAAATGAAAAAGTGGTCTAAACGATGGAATTTGGGAAATCGAGCATACCACACGAGAAATCAAAGATTTCAAGTGTGCCCAAGGTTTTTTGCCATTTTCTATCGCTTTGTAAAAATTTCAGCTCATTCGGAGATACTCCATAAAAATTGACCTAGTAGAAATCACAAAATAGAAACTTAAAACAGTGAAAACGAGGTCCAAACGTTGGAATTTGGGGAAAATAGGGCAGAACTCACTCCTAAGGAGAGTGATTCTTGTTTAAAATGGCCAATTCCTTGTGAATAAGACCTGGTTTGAGTGATCGGGTCAAAAAATATTTTAAACGTCAGCCCACCCGAACCACCAAAAACTACCGTTGCTTAACGAAACCGATGCAAATTCCCTGGTAGCGGTGCCATATTTTGTGAGAGATTTTCCGTCATCTCACAAAATAACCAGATTAGAAAGGATTTGCGGTATAATGTAACCCGGGTCGTTTCTCTCAAGGAATTTGCGGTGGGTTTAAATCGGAATGACAAAATAGAACAACAATAAAATTGGGGGTTTTTGATTTGAAGCAGATTAAAACGAAATCAAAGCGAAACAGATCTGAAATATGCGAGAAACGAGATAAAAACGAGATTGAAATAGATTAAAACGATCAACCCAACGTTTAGATTCCGAAACTTCCTTCATTGAACGAAATATAAACGAACTCGCGTTTGGCTCGGGACGAACCGAAATCTCTGCGTTCGTCGAAATCCTTCGACTAGACGATCGTCTAGAATCTGTCCGAAACAGTGGCGTCTCACTTGTGCAATCGCACAAAGAACACTCTAACCTAGTTCGAACTCGAGTCCTTGGGATGAACCAAACCGAATATTAAATCTAATATTCGAACTATTTTAAATCGGATCCGATAAGATGAAAACGAAACGAGTAAAGTTACCGATTAAGTACGAGTTCTGCGGACGAATCATGGAATCCTCAACGTTGGGTTAACCACGAAGGTTTAGCCGAACATGGCTGGGAAAATCGAAGAACAGACGAAGAACGCAAAGAACACGAAGAACATTTCAGAGATTCTGAAAAACTCTATTTTGATCCACAAAACAGAATAAAAACGTGAATGGAATGTGTTTGTGGCTGCTGCCTTACTTAACCTAAGATGAAAAACGAAATGGGGCTCCAATCAATAATCCAGGCCCAAAACGAGAAAATAATGAGAATGGGCTTTAGTCACAAATTCGAGCCCAAATAAAACATCTGACTTTGGCTTCAAAATCGACCGTCTTCTTGTCCGAATTTGCCCTTCATGTCTTCATAACAATTGTAGATCTCTGAATCATCTGAAATATGAAACAAAAATGAGGCAAATCTGATGTCTGGTTCAAGAGTTATGGTAATATTAGTGAAGCAATGTAAAACTGGAATTTTATTAATAAAAATGGCTAAAATATAATCAAAGGCCCAAAGCCCAAATAAGTATAAAAGCCATTATTTATTAACTAAAAAGTCCTAAATTATTAATCAAGAGATAAAAAGAAGTGTACAAAATATTCAATTATCAAAAATCAAGCGTTCGGAGAATTGCGTGATGCTCACGGGATCAATCATAATTTCTCGGCTCCTAGAACACCACAACAGAATGGTGTGGTGGAAAGGAAAAATCGAGTGCTCACAGAAATGACTCGTGCCTTATTGAATGAGAATCAGACCTCACAAGTCTTCTGGGCAGATGCAATGAGCACGACCAGCTATATTGCCAATCGAGCATATATCGAAAGAAGCTCAATAAGACTTCTTACGAACTCTACAAAGGAAGGAAACCAAATCGCTCATCTTCATATCTTTGGCGCAAATGCTTCGTGCATAACAATGGTAAGGACAATGGGAAAATTCGATCCCAAATCGATGAAGGTATTTTCTCGGATACTCTAATAGAAGTAAAGCATATAGAATCTTCAATAAGCGCACTCATTCAGTTGAAGAATCAATTCATGTAGTATTTTGTGAATCTAAACCGCACGAATCTTTGGATGATGATGAACCCATTGATAAAAACCAATTCTTTTCAAAAACTACTCCTGCTTCTATTGAAAGTCACGAAAATGTTTTCGAGGCTGATCCTCAAAATGATTTAGAAAACTCAGATCAATCTCAACCTAGAGCTTGGAGGTTCATTAGGAATCATCCTCTGGACCAAGTGATAGGTGACTTGAATCAAGGTGTAAAAACTAGAAACAAGTACCTTGAATGAAGTAACATTTTCTCGCTTTTATATCACATATAGAACCTTCTAAAATAGATGAAGCCCTTTCGGACAATGATTGGGTGATAGCTATGCAAGAAGAGTTACACCAATTTGATAGGAATCAAGTTTGGGATTTGGTACCTAGGCCTAAAGACCATCCGGTCATTGGCACTAAATGGGTATTCAAGAACAAACGAGATGAATCAGCAATCATAGTCCGTAACAAGGCTAGGCTGGTTGCCAAAGGCTATAATCGGGGAAGAAGGGATTGATTATGAGGAAACATATGCTCCAAAAGTAGCTAGATTGGAAGCAATACGTGTACTCTTAGCCTTTGCGTGCATCAAAGGATTCAAACTCTTTCAAATGGATGTTAAGAGTGCCTTTCTAAATGGATTTATTCGGGAAGAAGTCTATGTTGAACAACCTCCTGGTTTTGAAAATGATCATCATCCAGATCATGTCTATCGTTTGAAGAAAGCCTTATATGGTCTCAAACAAGCTCCTAGAGCTTGGTATGAAAGATTAAGTAATTTCTTATTAGATCAAGGCTTTATCGAGGAAATCAGATACAACTTTGTTTATTAAGACTAACAAACTTAATGAGACTTTAATTGTGCAAATATATGTGGATGATATTATTTTTGGTGCTACTAAAGATTCTCTCTGCGAGGAATTTTCCAAGAAAATGTAGGGTGAATTCGAAATGTCTATGATGGGTGAATTGAACTACTTCCTTGGTTTACAAATCAAACAACGGAAGGATGGTATATTTATATCTCAAACGAAGTATCTCCGTGATTTGCTCAAGAAATTTGGAATGGAGCATTGTAATGGAGCCGACACTCCAATGAGCTCAACGCCTCTCTAGATGCCGATGAAGAAAAAGGAAAAGACTTCAACATAACCAAATATAGAGGAATGATTGGATCCTTACTATATTTGACTTGCTAGCGAACGGACATTCGTTTAGTGTGGGAATGTGCGCAAGATTCCAATCAGCTCCTAAAGAATCGCATGCGGAACATGTCAAAAGAATTTTTCGATATCTTTCGGACACCAAGGAATTGGGTCTCGGTTCCCTAAAGGTCAACAAGATTTTCTCGGTTGCATATTCGACTCGATCATCTTGGATACAAGCCGACGGAAAAAGTACCGGTGGACGAGTGTGAATTTCTTGGAGGATCACTTGTATCATGGTTTAGTAAGAAACAAACCACGTGGCTGTATCCTGTCGAAGCTGAATATGTAGCGATCGAGTTCTTTGTGCTCGGGTTACGTGGCTCAAGCAACAACTTCAAGACTTGGGAATTCGGTTAAAAGAAATTACAATCCTCGTGACAACACTAGTACAATAAGTTTGGCAAAGAATCCAGTTCAACATACAAGAACCAAGCATATTGATGTTAGACATCATTTTATCGAGATCATGTCCAAAAGAAAGATGTAAAGGTAATGTTTATCCCTACTCACTTGCAACTTGCCGATATCTTCACTAAGCCCTTTGGCTAAAGAACAATTCACATTTATCGAAGAGAATTGGGAATGGTAAATCCCAATGAATTGTAAGTAAAATGTTGGCTCAATCTCGTTGATTATGTTTTGATGATGTTTGAAAACCGACTTAAGCATCGGAGCTTCTAGATATTGTTTTTGCGGGTTTTGGTCCAGTTGTAAAAGCGATATAAAGCGATAGTTCTCAAGAATGAATTTATCATTCTCGAGAATTGATAAGTGAAGCTTTCATGTTCTTCCTAAGCACTCTCGAGAATTGGAATCTACTCTCGAGTAATATCGGGATTTGGTAAATAAGGATCATTTACGCACATTAACATTCTCGAGAATACGGGCTCATTCTCGAGAAATATCGGATATTGTCGGTGTTCTATGTCGATTACATATGTCATTCTCGAGAATGGCCGAGGCATTCGAGAACTATATCAGCAAAATATGTTTGCGAGAATCAAAATTCCTTTTCATCGAGATAATTCTCGAAAATGAAGTGTCATTCTCGAGAACGGCTCTCGAGAATCATCTACTGATTCCCGATAATTATAGCAAACAGTGTTCTACTGAGTCGATCCCTTTTCAGAAATACTTATTCACTGAGTTCATTCTCGAGAATGAAGTTTCATTCTCGAGAACAACTCTCGAGAATCACTCACTGATTCTCGAGAATCATCGTGCGAGGACTCAAGCGTCGCCATCCTTCGTGTCGTTTCATTCATTCTCCAATGTCGTTTTACTTCTTCACTTTTAAAACCCTTGTTCATCACATCTATTCTCTCATTTCACTCTCTCTAACTCCCGAGAATCTCTCTTCGTCACTTCATCTTCTCTCGTCGTCGCACTTTGTCGATCCGATCATTTCTCTCCATCATCTTTCGTGATCCATAGCTATCTTGTTCCTAGTTAGCAATGGCGAAATCCTCATCTTCTGAATCTCCTGAACAACCTCTCAGGAAGAAGCCGCGCACCAAGTATTGTCCTAAAGTTCAAGTTTCGGAGAAAACCGAACCATCGAAGAAGAAGGCTAAATCGGTAACGATCATGGACTCTCCTCATGTGACTCGCACCAAGACTCACTCTCTGCCATCCGACAAGGCAAAAAGCAAAGAAAGCTCCTGCCCTAAATCACAATCCGTCGTTCGAAGCAAACGAAAATGCAAACTCAAAATCCAAGTCTTGCTCTCAATCTCTGTCCAAACTGTAAGTTCGCAACAACCAAGTCGTCCAAGCCTTATTCAAGTTCAAAACCACATTTTTATGAAAGAAGAACTAAGGAAATTGAAGAACGGATTCAGAGACCTCCCCACACTCATCATGAGATTCCTCTTTCAACTCTTCCTCCGTTTGCTTCCAAGCTAATTGGGCAACTCAATGTTCTTGATTGTCCTCCAGGCTTTGTCAAGCTCCTCCGGTAATCCCATCTCGATCCATTTTGTTCTTTCATATGAAGGAAGACCGTTTTGTCCTCTGTCTGGTTGAATCTAGATGACTTTAGAAAGGAATGCAATTTAGATCTTTCACCATGGTTGAAATCCTATATGCCTCTACTAAATATTCAAACTCCCTATTCCCCTCAAATTGTCAAAATTTTCTATTTTAACATGTTTGAGGAAAAGACCGAGGATGATGAGCTTGTGCTGCACACTGAGGTTAGAGGGAAACCCATCAAAATCACAGCTGATATAATTAACACCTTCCTTGGTGTCATTGATCCCCCAGAAGATCCTCCTACATTGTCTGAACATGAATGCTATAGGTTCCTTCTCCCTACAAAGCCATATGATGGAAACCCCTTGAAAGTTAAGCCATCAGAAATGCCAGATACTTACAGAGTCCTTTGGTACCTTTACAGTCGTAATATTGTTAACAAAGGTCAAAGTTTTACCCACTTTGTGAACAAAGACTACCAACTAATGGGCTCCATCATTGCCAAGCAACCTCGAGAATCTTGGAAAATTAGTCATCTCGAGATGTCCAACTTTCTCGTCAACTCGAAGTCTCCAAGAAAAATACCATTCCGTATCCTAACCTAGTTTCTAGGATTCGGGTTTTAACAACATCGGTATCTTCTTGAAAATGACAAGACTGTTTTTCCCAAGAAATTTGGGAAGACTCATCTTTTATACATGAAGATCTCATTTGCGAGGCAACGGGAAGCAGCAAGTCAAGTCCACCACTGATCCTAAGCCATCTACATCCAAGCAACAAGACGAAGGCCAATCTTCACAGGCAGCACCTGTTTCGACTTCTGCCCCTTCTTTTGCGCAAGCTGCAATCCAAGCTCAGATCAACTCTGCAATTCAGGAAGCTATGGCTCCTGTAATACAATGTTTGGACTCTTATGGCAATCTAATAAAAGCAATGATCAAGGCCATAGGTAATGAGATGATCAAAGTGGATGCCCATCTTGAACAACACGTGAACTCGGCGTGGAAAACCTCAAGAAAGAGATGCATCGAATTCTTCTGTCCTCTATGATCAACAACAAGAAATTAAGAAATCAGTTCAACAGACAGAAGATTGTCTTGAAGCCCTCTTATTGAGTCTTCGGAAATATGCTCAATCCTCTGCTGTGCCTCAGAACCCGGATCCTGAGCCTGATTCTGATATTCCCATTTCTGATCCTGTTACTGCACCTCAAGTTACCGATCATGTCCCCGAGTCCACTTCCCCTATACCATCGTAGGCGATCCCGAATCGGCTCTCAACCCGCTCCCGATTCCCGTGTCAACTCCTCTGTTGATCCAGTGTCTCGATCCCGCACTGTAATCCCCCTCTTTGATGGATGACAAAGGGGGAGAAGAAGAAAAAATGAGTAGCAAATTGATTGGAGTCTAGTTGTTTTTAGGTTTATTTTGATAGTTGTCTCGCTTAGAGTTGAAATTCATTTTCATGTAAGTATATTATATATGAATGGATTTGCTCTTGTGAGAAACTACGATCATTTGAAATTACATGACTGTTGCATTTATCGCAATCTGTCAATCAATTTCTTTTTTTTTCAAAACTTCAAAATGATTTTCTCTATATGTTGTCATCATCAAAAAGGGGAGAAAGTTGGCTCCTATGTTTTGATGATAACAAATGTTTAAGCATTTAAGTTTTGAAACTATGATTGCATTCGCTTCATGTGTTCCAGAATGACTCTCGAGAATCGATCTTGAATTCTCGAGAATGGCTGCAAGACCGTGTTACTAAGTCTAATTTATTTTCCATCGCACAAAGCATTCTCGAGAGTGTTTATTGGATTCGGAGAATGGTTCTCGAGAATACCAAGTAATTCTCGAGAATGATCGATTTGAAGCGAAACGAAATATGTTACTCGAGTGATTCTCGAGAAATGATAATCAATTCTCAAGAATGATTCTCGAGAATCGAGAAAATAATTCTCGAGAATGGTCGATGATCCTTCGATATCTTCGTTCTTTGAGGTGATTCTCGAGAATGGGAAGTCATTCTCGAGAATGATTCTCGAGAATCGAATGGATTCTCGAGTATGATCGTAAGCTTCGTTTCGAGCTCTACGGTTTGCAAGTAATTCTCGAGAATGAGGAAGTCATTCTCGAGAATGGTTCTCGAGAATGAGCAAACAATTCTCGAGAATACTCGATCGCATTAATGCGAAGTTTGCTTCGTCATTGGATTCTCGAGAATTGAAATTCAATTCTCGAGAATGGTTCTCGAGAATCACTAAGTAATTCTCGAGAATGATCCGAATTGATCAATCTGAGAATGATTCCTTGAGTGATTCTCGAGTATGGCTTCGCAATTCTCGAGAATGGTCTATCGCATCCATACCGAGTTAGCGCAAAGAACCTAGATTCATCTCGTAACTTTCTATAGATGATCTAGTTAATTGTTTTAACCTCTCAAACATCATTCCTTATTAACTATGATATTACTAATCATCTTCCTAAGTGTTTTCAGATTTATACATTAAGGTTTCACATTCGGACGAAGAACACCGAGGATGCCTACTGTTGCTGATCTGGAAATGATTGAATATGCCTTGCTGTTTATTATCATTGATTTATATATCTTCTAACCATATTTAACAAGTTTGCTGATGAGATTTTAGAAGATCAAGGTTTGCTTCTCAATGTTCAAATTGTGACAAGCTGGCGCACCGAAAGTGTCGGGAAAACAGAGCCGACATGATTCAGATGACCCATAACCGAAAAGCATCTTTAAAGTTTCTCCTCACCCAAGGTGACAGCTACAAGATGACCCAACTGAAGAGACATTTGATAATGGGTAAGCCGCGCGAGTGCTCCATTAACAGACATATTCAAATGTTCCAACGGACATATTCAAATCCTTCAACGGTCTTCAACTTCAACCACTACAAATACATGAAGGATTGAATTCAACATAACGGAACCAGTGCATACATTGATAAAGCTTTCAAATAGTTCAAATTGTATTCTAATTATATCTTCGGATATACTAAGCTTCGGTGTTCATTATCATATCTACTCGTGAGAGAGTTTTACTACTTGCTATTACAATTCGTTCAAATCTCAAGATAGAGGTATCTTGAGTGTGGGTGCATTAATTACAACTTGTAAGGGGAGTGAGTCCAAGAGTGAAAGGATCATCCTTCGTTTACGAGTGTGTAATTGTATTTGTAAGATAGTCGAAATCCCGAGAAAGTGTGTGGGACCGGACGTAGGTCGAAGAGTTTGACCGAACCAGGATAACTTCTCTGTGTCCATTATCTTTACTTCCTTACTGCTTTCATCGTTCACCTATCATACAGCGAAAAGATTTTTGAGATCACCTATTCACCCCCCTCTAGGTGATATTCCACCTTCAGCTTGATATATTCCTGTCTATCTGGGGCAGCAGCAAGGGTACATTGAGCATGGCTCTTCTGGTTTAAGAACCTGCTTTGCTTTGATGCACAAACTTGATCTGGATTTTGTTTGAACCATTGCTCTACTGCTTGAGAGTCGACTTTAGATTGGTTGAATTTTGCCCACCAACGTACAAAAGGTAACCTTTGTAAGAACGACAAAGTTTGAGAATTTCTGTCATTGTGAGAAAATCTGTATTGCCAGGAGAATATCCAAGATACAGATAGTTTTGAAAAATAGTGAAGATCAATTGGGAAAGAATCTTTACTATTATTGAATTTTTTCTGGAAGAGGCTCAATGCCGTTTGAACATTGGGTGGAAGAATTTCAGGAATAGGTCCAAAGAAGGCCCACCAATGTTGAAACCATTGAGGAAAAGTATACTTGTTCGTTTGTTTAAAATAAATGAACCAAGTATGTTTAAAAATTCTGTTTTGATCCCAAAAGACATTATATCAGGCATTGTTATAATCCCAGTAAGTATATCCTTTAGGTTCATATTAAATATCAAAAAAATTAGGTTTAATCAGCTCTTGTCCCCACTGAGAAGGTGTAAGAACTTTCAGAATTTGAAGAGTAGAATGGGTTATTAGTGTTTCATCCTCTTTTGATGTATATCGAGATAGCTCGATTGATTGAGAATGAACCAATATTAACTCATAATATTCTCTTGTTTTTCGTAAATCAAAGTAGTAAGGAAATGAAATCGAAGGAAAACCTTCAATGCTACCTGGTTAGGTGTTTCAAAGAAAAATTCAGGCTCAATTTGTAGGAGATATTTTACATGTGCCGGTTTTGCAACATAGGGAGTCTCCATTGGGTTAATAGCCGGAAGAGCTAAAGACTGTTTGGTAGCCTGGGGGTTTTTTCTGGGTCAATTTGAGGGTATATTCAGTATTGGCCGAATCATAGTCTTGTTTACTGATTTCCTGTGACGAAGAGGCAATTAATGACAAAGCAAGTGCTCTATCATATTCAAGTGCCTGGGTTTTATTATCCTTTTTGGCTAATACTTCCTCCCATGTTTGGGTTGGAGGTTTCTTAGCATAGGAATCAGTAGTCCTTTTGGCAGATTTGTTAGAGGTGAGTCTTTGGGTTTGAGACTCATTTTTGGGAGTAGATAACTCCTGTTTGGGGGTAGAAGACCATGTTTTTGTCTGAGATCTTGTTTGTAGTCTAGTTCCTTGAGTTTGGGGAACTGATTGACTAGATGATCCCTGTGTTGATTGGCTGGGTAACTGCAGCAATGGAGTTTGTTGCTGAAGTATTTGTTTGAGAATCTCCTGTAATTCTTGGCTAGAGATTGGTTTTTGGGCATCTTGAGAGAAGCCCTGTTGATCTTCATCCTCAACTTGGAGGGGCTGTTTATCTTGTGAACCATCACCTGGTTTTTTCTTTCTCGGCATTTTCTGGGGAGAAGGAAAGGGTTGATGGGTTAGTTGACTCTCAATCCTAAGTACTACCCTGTAAGAACTCACGGGTTAGAAAATCGGGAAGAGAATTAGAAGTGCCTTTGATAAATTCAATGTCAAAATCAAAAACACTCAAAATGGCTTGCCAACGGGCAAAAATTTGTTTTGATGCAAGGTTTTTAACATCCTTTTGTAAAACATCTTTTGCAGATTTACAATCAATGCGAACTAAAAACCTTTGATTTAAAAGATCAGCTTGAAATTTTGAAACACATAAAACAATGGCCAAAATTTCTTTTTTGATCGTAGAATAATTCTGCTGAGCAGGATTCCAGTGTTTAGACGTAAAAGAAATGATTTGTTCTTTTTCGTTAAAACGTTGTTTAAGAATACATCTATAGCCTAATTCAGAAACGCCTGTTTGATGTCGCTGCTGCTGCTGGTTGGTACACCTCATATTGGTCATAGGTCGTAGAACTTCAGTTTAATCCTCCACTGATCATTTCTTTAGTTCAATTATTCATTCATTAAAAAAAGCACTAACAATAATATTAAAAACTATTGATTGATTAAGTTTGGTATTAATCACCACGAGACTAAATTGAAAATGATCATGGAAGGTGGCTTATAAGGGAAGCGGGCTACCTTGTGAAGATGGAAGAGAGAACGAAATAGGCAAGAGGGTTGTTGATCCCGAGCAACCTTCGCAGAGCCTTCCACAGCATTAATGGGTTTCCACAACACTACCGAAGAAACCGTGAATCAATACAAAAGATCATATGTTGTGAGAAAGTATATGGCTACACACGCACACCGAATGAAAGAACATTACTGTTTTCAATATATGTTGTTTTGAACAATACCGTTTTAAACAACATTACATGATTTAAACAATACCGTTTCATTACATTGAATATATCTTGTTTCATATGTTCACCTCCTACTCTCATGGAAAAAGAACATTACATGATTTAAACAATACTGTTTTGAATATATTCTGTTTTGAATATATGCAAATCTACCATACTATTTTGAATATATGCTATGTTTATAATTACTTTGATTTTCTTTGTCTAATATTATCTCTTTATTTGTCTTAGATATAAGAATTATTAAACTAAAACTAAATTACTTTTTATGTTTTAGTTCTACTTCATGTCATCTCCATTTCACAGTGAAACAATGTCATCTACTTCAGTTCCTCCTACTGCTATTGAGTCTAAGGTCTCTCAACAAGCACCAACAGATTCAAGTGAACAAGCTACTCAACAAACTAATGATGCTAGTGAGAAGATTTGATGTCAATGTCTAGGCCAAATAATTGCGATACAAGGATGTTGGATGTTTTTTTTTATACAAAAGGATGTTGGATGTTGTATTTGATTTCATTTTTGTTGTTGTTGTAGAATCTGTAAGGTAGGCCTGTGTTCGGCTTGTTAAAGGTAGGCCTGTGTTCGGCCTGTTTTCGGCCTGTTTAAAGGAGGCCTGTTTTAGGCCTGTTTTCGTTGGGGCCTGCGGCCTGTTAGGATAAATACAGGATTTTTACAAAAAAACAGGCCTCTTAACAGGCCACAGGTCAGGCTCAGGCTTCTTACATGCCAGGCTCAGGCCATAAAATTAGCCTGTAACAGGCCACAGGCCAGGCTCAGGCCACTTCCCTGCTTCACAGGCCTGGCCTGGCCTGTTTCCATCCCTAGTTGTGGGAGACTGGGAGCAGCATTCGAAGAAGTTGTTACCTGTTTCCTCGCAGCACACTATCACGTGACTTTTTGGGTCCCACGCTCCCACCCTATCGCCTCCGATCTTTTCTCTTCACCTCCAACGCGTCATGGTTTGCGTGGGGCACACACTCTCCCAGCTTCATTTTATTTTACTTTACTTTTTGTTCGGCCGGAATAATTACTGGCCATGATGTTGCAGCTTCAATAGAAGGGTAGGTTATGGCCTCATGCGGGTGATATCTAATTAAACAAGCCAAGGGCCCAGTGATGTATAAGTGAGAGGTCATATATTTATTAATATGTTGTTATCTAAAAAATCGTTAATTTAGATCTCTAAGATAATAATCAAATATCGAATTAAATATTTTGTATCTACCACCCCATTATTAATTTATAAAATATTATGCAACTATTTTCTCCATTATTCATCCTTTATAACCGTCTTGTTTTTATTTATTTAGATCTAAGAGAATAACCAAAATATTAAATTAAATATTTACTAAATATTTTGTACTTATCACCCCATTATTAATTTACAAATTATTGTGTAACTACCTTCCTCATTTTGCTAATGTGTAGAGATGCTTACTACTCTATTTTTATATATTTAAGATTGTTAAAGTATATTAGTTAGATGTATAATTTTTTTTTTTATCATGAAACTTTTTAAAAATAATAACATATATAATGCGCCTTGTTGAAATCATAATAATCGTATAAAAATTTTGTGTATCAAGCATGAATCTTAGAAACTTTTTGGGTATTGCTTGGACGCATTACATAAGATTTGATTTTTTTTTTTTTTTTTTTTTTTGCCTTCTACATGGTATAAGATTTGATCTGATTATATATTAAAATTATATCGTTTTGCTGTGATCAAGTGACGCTACAGAGGATAAGGTAAGTATTATAAAATAATAGTATCATACTTTTTTTTCGCCATCAATAGTATCTTTTTAGGATTTTTTTTTTTTTCTTTAAAAAATTTGATGTTCCCGAGTTGGAGAACTATTGACAAAAATTAAAATATTGGAAGGTCAATATCTTTTTTCTAATCATTTGGAAAACTTGTAAATAGCCGTTTGTTTTATCAACTTGGTCCTCATGGAAGGAGTTATTACTTAGGTTCTAAAATTCTGACAGCTCACTAAATCAGTTGGGTATTGGTTCAAGGGTCGATCGAGTTAAATGAGAACTAACCTGGAGCCAAATTAATGAGAAATTGAAGATTTTAAGGTAATTAATACAAAATTATAATTTTTTAAAAAAAGTCAATAAAAAAGAACCCGTGTTGATGTCCGAACCGGATCGGTTTACTTGCCCGTTTGGGTTTAAGGAACATTAGTTTTGACGCCTAAGTACGAGGAATTAGTTCGAGTTTGTATGCAAATGTAAAAAATCTCCTTGCGAGAGTTATCCCAAATGGACTTGACAGGATTAAAAGTTGATTTTATTTTTTAATTTTTTGCTAAAAAAATTTTAGGAAAGAGGTTGGGCTTACCCATAGTTCAAGGCGGGCGCTTGGAATCTAGTTCACGGGATATACTTGGGTTAGAAAGTACATATGCTTCCACCTCTTTCTAGCGTTTCCACTGCTTCGTAGACCCCTAGGATGCCTCCCTCAGCGCCTTGACCAACTCCAGGTCAAACCCCTTCCCTTATGGTTAGAGAGTCCGACTCTTTTACCAGTTGAACTCAAAGACGAAGAGTAAGTTTATTTTATTAGATAGTCATATAAAAATGTTTTTGTTTTTTTAGAAAATAAAAGGCCCAAATTGTGCCATCTTGGTCCTATATATAGTTCCGACGGTTAAGTCTCGGGTTGGGCCCACCAACTATCAAGCTAACTTGGGCCCAATTAGGAATACTCAATCTTATGAATATCAAAATAGTAAAAGATAGGGGGTCTACGAAGTAACGGTAACTCAAGCTAAAGTGGAGGCATGTGTACTCTTAGTCATGAATTCCTTGCAGAGTAGGTTCCAAGCGCCTTGCCCTTGGGATGGGTGAGCCCAACCTCTCTCCTAAAATTTTGTTATATATAAAAAAAAATAGTAAAAGGTACACTGTACCAAAAAAAAAAGTAAATGGGAGAAAACTAAGCTAACTAAATGAATTAGTGAGCTTCTTGCATTAGGAAATGTAACACCCCATTTTTCAAAAGCGGAATAATATATTTTTATCAGAGTAGAGCATCGGAGCAATTTAAAAGAGTGAGTAACTGATAAGTATGTGATAAAATACTAACTGTGGTGTATCCGATTGGTTACAATAGCGGTACATTTATCTGAGTATTCAAAATTCTAACTACGTAGAAATATAAATACATCTCCAAAATAAAACTCCAGCCGAGTCCTCACGCGTGCTGTTTACCCTTGTCATCGGCTCCTGATCCTCCGAATCCTGAAGCTATGGTAAGTGCTGAGGTCCAATACCCATCGGACCTCAGGTAACAGTTAACCTCATGCTCAGGTATAAACAATATATGTATACCAGATATTCATAACATTACATCATTTACCAGTACATAGCACACAACAGATGTAAGGTTATAACAACACAACAGTACATAGCACACAACATATGTAAAGTCTATCCACGTTTGCACTAACCAGTGCCACGACACCTCCTCGTGTCCTCAGTGCTAGGAAAACAATCTCACGGCATTATCAAGACTATAACTCGTATATAGCTGAATGTATAAACAGTGACCTAAGACAGAGTCCTAGCCATGATGCATGTCTTAAGACAAAGTCTTGTCCATGACTCTATGAAATAATCTATCACATATAAGCATACAAGAAGCATCAGAGTTAGAGTTACAGTACGCGTCCGTACCTTAGTCCGTAGAGCTTAGCGGTACGTTCGTCTGTCAGTACGTTTTCTCGGATAGCCTATAATAGTATCACCGCATTATTCCCTTATAAATAATATCCTAAGAGATATTTTAGCCACAAATGACTTTTTTACCCCTGGTGGATTTGTTATTCCAATTATATCCCTTTATTTCTAAAAAGGGTTAAATAACATTTTTGCCGCAGAAGTATTGGTAAGGGGCACTCAGCACCCGAAAGTTTTTTTGGTATCATTTTTGCCCCGGAAGTTTACAAAAGGAGCAAATATGCCCTGGAAGTTTTTTTTAGGAGCAAATTTGCCCTGAAAGTTTACAAAGAGAGCAACGATCCAACGGTCAAGATCAACCGATCGGCAAGATTACTATGTTTTTAAACTTTTGGGGAAAAAATGATACCAAAAAACTTCCGGTGCTTTGAGTGCCCTCTTACCAATACTTCCATGGCAAAATTAGTATTTAACCCTTCTAAAAAAAACGTTGATTCAGCATTTCTGGGCAGATTTTTCGCTAACTTTGAAAAATTATAATAATTAATTCCACAAAAATCGAAACGAGGTTCCGTAAAATTCCCGAAATCCTTATGTAACACCCCCAAATCACTAGCAATTTATAATAATATAAAATTTCTAAAATTCATAAATAACTGAGATATTTAAACCAACTAAATTTGGGAGATGTTACCGCCGCACTTGTACTAAAGACAAGCACAAGGCTAAATTCATTACATTCCAAAAAAAACCAAAAGTTAAAGTCCAACTAAAGGAAATATGTCTTAAACATTTTAAAACTTCTATAAATTCTAGAACTAGTTAGAAGTCTCTGAATCGTTATCCTCACGGCCCACTGCTAATCCCCATCATTTGAAACCTGTTTCACTGAAAGTCTGCTCCCCCGAAGGATCATCACAGCCACACACACACACAAAAGTCAGCAAAGCTGGTATCCTAATCAAACACAATTCACATAACTCAAATATAATGGTCAAATCAAATATATAATCACAAAGTAATTGAATCAAATATTATTCACATCGAATCAACTATTATTCATTATCCTTATTAAATTCATGATAGACCCGGGAAACCCTGCCAGTCGATTTAGTGGGAAGAGAACCATGGTAGACAGGAAACCCTAATGATCTACCCTGTGACCGGAAACCCCGGTCACAAATCATCAAATTGTGGTTGTGTTCATCACTTTAGGAGGTACAATCCCAAAGCTATTTCCCACTATTAATTTATTACAATCACACACAATCAGGAAATTCAATCTTGTCACAATTTTCAAAGGAATTAGGATTACAGATAATATATTCCATACAAAACAACCTTATCAAAATTCCTAAGACTTCTAGGGATTAGGATTACATGAACCTAAGGCTTCTAGGGATTAGGATTACAGATAATAGATTTCATATAAAATAACCCTATGCTATCAAGATTCATATAAAATTAATATAAGACTCCTAGAGATTAGGATTACATGAATCTAGGACCTTTAGGGATTAGGATTACCTGGTCTCCGTGCTTCTAGGAGGAAAATAAAGTAGAGAAGAGAAGCAATTTGAAATAAGAAGGAAGAGAAGAAGAGGAGAAGAGAAATAGAGAAATGTTGAGGATTGAAAGTGATTTGGTTTGGTTTGGCTAAGCCTCTATTTATAGTTGAAGTTTTGTGCATTAATTATCACGGGTAATAGCAAAAGTCATCATGAATCATCACCGGTAATATAAATGGTCATCATTAATTATCACAGATCATATCAATGGTCATAATTAATTATCACAGATAATATCAAAAGTTAGCATTAATTATCACAGATAATATCAAAGGTCATCATTAATTATTACAGATAATATCAATGGTCATCATTAATGATCATGGAAAATAGCAATGGTCATCATTGATTATCATAGGTAATAGCAATGGTCATCATTAATTATCATTAATATTATTTTATTTTATTTTATTTTTCTTGGGTCATTACACCTTAGCATGTCTATTTTTGAGGAAAAATACTGATTTTCACCCGAAGTAGTGAATCATTCCCGTTTAACGTTCTTCAAGCCCCCGCCGAGAATGTTTCGGAAAACGTAACCTATCTTCAAGAATTATTATCTCCTTGCACAAAATTCAAAATGCTACACTATGGGTATATTTGGAAAGCTCTAGATGTCTACTTTAACCATGGAAATTTTCAGAATTTAAAAACTTCATCTTGTATATAAAATAATGACCTCTTTCCGACTAACTTCCGAAAAACTGAAATCGGGGAATTTTCCAAATTTTCACAATCTTGCTCCATTAATTCCAAAAATTATTTTCCAACATGTTTTTACCTCGTTAGGCATTTTCCAATGCAATAAGGCCTAAAAACAATCATAAGAATTTATTTTACCATTTTCTAGATCAAACTAACATTTAACTAAAAAAAAACTAAAAAACTAAGGCTCAAGAACAAGAGAGCTTACCCTTGAAGACCTTGCTTCTCCTTCCACCTTCTCTTCCTCAATTCACGTCTCACTCTCCAAATCAAAGGATTAGAGGTGATTGTGGTTGGTGTGAGGAATATGTGAAGGTTGGATGGCTATTTATAGGGAAAAATTAAGGACACAATTGACATTTAAATGTGACCAAAACCTATCTTAACCATTGGATTAGAAATCCACTTTTTGAAGTTTAATATCCTCCATTTAATTGCATTGCCGACATCCCCCCATCAGCAATTGCAATATATGTTTTTTTATTTAATTAACCAAATAACATATAGTCCCATTCCATTTGTGCTTTTCGTGTGTCATAATTAGAATAGCCTAGGCCTCTCATTGGTTACTTTAATTTCATGAGGATTAAGCCCATTTCCTTTGATTTTTCCCATTGGCTAGTTGCTAAATTTGACCTTTCAAAGCTAAACTTTATTATATGATAAATCCTCTATCTTCCATTTTGTGTACCGACATGCTTCCTCTTTTAGCTCTTTTATGGTGTTTTTAAATAGCGAATATCTTATCGTTTATTAGAAGCATATCCCGATTGTAATATAATAAATCCTACATGTATATGGCGCCATTTACGCTGACTTTAGGGAAGCTTATTTGAACCTTAATTTTTAATTAAAACATTCTCTAATTGTTGCTTCTTAATTTGCCCCTTGATTAATTATGAAGATTTACACAATTATTTAATTAGTGAAAACTTAATTGCCCATTAATTTTTGTTAATCTCCTTTAATTTGTTTAAGTGTTTTTATATCATTTTCTTACTCCTTTTGGTTATTTAAGAACCATGTTTAATTATGATAATTATATTGTATTTTATGATCCTTAAATATAATTTCAAAATTGGCCTTTGGTTTATTTAATTCCAAGAGAAATTGCCTAAAATTATAATTAACAAATTATATAAATTTTGAGACCACATATTCACCTTTATTTAAATGTGTTATTTATCAAAATATAGTATCTATGATAAATAGGAATTTTAGGGTTTTACATTTCTCCCCCCGTTAAATAAAATTTCGCCCTCGAAATTTACTCTACCTTGATTACACTATGAGCCATAAACTCTGGATAATTCTTCTTCATATCCTCCTCTGTTTCCCAAGTTGCCTCACTAGGAGATAACCCCTTCCAGACTATCTTCACAAACAGAATACTTCTCTGTCTAAGCCGCTTCTCTCGGTAATCGAGAATCCGCTCCGGCTCGACTACGAAGGTATTGTCATGTCACACTTCGACTTCTTCATACTCAATGACATGATCGCGGTCTGGTTGGTATTTCTTTAATTGAGAAACATGGAAAACATCGTGGAGTTTGCTTAGGTTCGGGGGTAAGGCTATTTGGTAAGCGACGGGTCCACGTTTTGCCAAGATTTCGAAAGGCCCTATGTAACGAGGACTCAATTTCCGTCTCTTAAGTGTTCTACCGACACCGGTTACTGGGGATATCTTAAGAAACACATGATCTTTGACTTCGAATTCCAGAGGCCTTCTCCTTTGGTTAGCATAGCTCTTTTGTCTGCTTTGTGTTGCTAGGAGTCTCCTCTTGATCAAAGCGATTTGTTCGGAGGTCTGATCAATTATATCTGGTCCAAGCAATTGTCTCTCAACAATTCCGTCCAGCATATAGGTGACTGACACTTCCGCCCATACAATGCCTCAAACGGAGCCATTTGTATGCTTGCATGATAGCTGTTGTTGTACACGAATTCTGCCAATGGAAGATGTCGATCCCAACTTCCTTTAAATTCCAATACATACGCTCTCAGCATATCTTCTAGCGTCTGTATTGTCCTTTCTGACTGACCATCGGTCTGAGGGTGATAAGCCGTACTGAACTTTAGCTTTGTACCCAACGCTTCATGCAATGTTTGCCAAAATCAGGATGTGAATCATGGATCTCGGTCAGAGACAATGCTCTTTGCTACATCATGGAGTCTCACGATCTCTTTGATATAAATCTCCACCAACCGTTCCAGAGAATATTTGACACTGATGGGGATAAAATGTGACGACTTAGTTAATCGATCAACAATTACCCAGATCGCATCGTGATTCCTGATCCTAGGTAAACCGACAACGAGATCCATGGTAACACTCTCCCACTTCCATTCTGGAATTTCCAGTCCTTGAAGAGGACCAGTGGGTCGCTGATGTTCGATCTTCACTTTTTGGCAAGTCAAGCATCTAGCCACATACTGGGTTACATCTTTCTTCAACCCGGGCCACCAGAGTTCGAATTTTAAATTCTGGTACATCTTAACCATTCCTGGATGTATAGTATACTTACTCTTGTGAGCCTCATCCAGTACCTTCCGCCTTATTTCATCAACCGGCGGTATGTAAATCCACTTCTTGTACCTGACCAATCCACTAGGTGATAGGTCATAGTCTTGAGTCTTGCCCCGAGAGATCATCTCCCGTATTGCAATAGCCCGCTCATCTTGACTCTGAGCTTCCTCGACTTCATCTCTCAAATCATATTCTCCTTGACCAACAAGAAGGCTCGCAAGATAGGCTTCGTTGGGCCCATCAAACTCTCACAAACTTGATTTGATATATTCAAATCTCTGAGATTTTCAAGCAGCCTTTGCTCTTGAATCATCATGTATGCCACCTGCACCGACTTTCTGCTTAGAGCATCTACAACGACATTCGCTTTACCCGGATGATACTTGATCTCCAGGTCGTAATCTTTTAGCAACTCCATCCAGCGACGCTGCCTCATATTGAGTTCTTTCTGATCAAACATATATTTCAAACTCTTGTGGTCGCAGTACAACTCTACGGTCGCACCGTATAGGTAATGCCTCCATATCTTTAAAGCAAACACGATAGCTGTAAGCTCTAAATCATGCGTAGGATAGTTCGACTCATGAGGCTTCAACTAACGAGAGGCGTAAGCCACTACTCTGCCCTGCTGTATCAGGACACATCCCAATCCATGCCTACTGGCATCACTATAGACTACAAAAGTCTCACTCGAATCTGGGATAATCAACACTGGTGTTGTAGTCAACCTCTCCCTCAGTTGCTGAAAGCTCCTCTCACAATCCTCATCCCATTCAAAAGATTGATTTTTCCTTGTGAGCTTTGTCAATGGTAAGGCAAGACGTGAGAAATTCTGTATAAATCTACGGTAGTATCCCTCTAAACCTAGAAAACTACATATCTCCGTCACTGTCTCTAGCCTCTTCCAGTCCAGAATAGCAACTCCGTCGCGTGATATAACATGGCCCAGAAATCTCACTTCTGGTAGCCAAAACTCACATTTGCTTAACTTAGCAAAGAGTCGCTTTTCTCTTAGTACCGTCAGTACTAGTCACAGATGTTCTTCGTGTTCCTCTCTACTTTTTGAGTAGATAAGGATGTCGTCAATAAACACCACTACAAATTTATCTAGGTGTTGACGAAATATTTGGTTCATATAATCCATGAACACGGCAGGTGCATTTATCAATCCGAAAGGCATCACCAAGAATTTTAATGCCCATATCTGGTCCTGAAAGCCATCTTCGGAACATTACTAGCTTTGACTCGCAGCTGGTGGTATCCTGAGCGCAAATCGATCTTTGAAAAGACACAAGAACTAGATAATTGGTCAAGTAGATCATCAATAGTCGATACAAAGTCGTAAGCTCTCGTCCTTCTTCTTCACGAATAATATTGGGGCTCCCCATGGTGACACACTAGGTCGAATAAACCCTTTTTCCAACAGTTCTTCAAGTTGCTTCTTCAACTCTTGCATCTCGTTCGGTGCCATTCGATATGGCGCTTTTGATATTGACCCTGTTCCAAGCATCAATTCAATGGCGAATTTGACTTCCCTTTCTGGAGGTAACTCGGTGAGATCCTCTGGAAACACATCAAGGAATTCATTCACGACCGAGATGTCTTCGAGTGAAGGTTCAGCTTCCGCCTTGATTGAGAAGAAAACCATATACGCTTGGCATCCATGCTCCATGCATCTTTCAGCTTCCGCAGCAGTGAGGAAATTTAGACTCACATTGTTCTTGCCACTTCTCTGTGAGTGTGGAAATGATATCTTCTTATTATCGTAGTCGATCATTGCATTGTTCGCTGTCAGCAAATTAAGACCGAGAATGACATCAATGTCATGTAGCGACAATTGGATAAGGTCTACAGTGGACTCTTGTCCATCGATACTCACAATACAATTTAAACATGCATCAGAAGCTAAAGTTTTCACGCCAAGTGGGGTAGCTACTATCAAGTCATAGGGTAATCTATAGGCATGCATTCCTCAGCGATTTGTACAATCATATGAAATAAACGAATAATTAGCACCCGAATCATACAATGCCTAAAGTAGATTCCCATTAAGAGAGATAGTACCTTGGACCATCTCTGGAGATTTTCTAGCCTCCTCATTTGTCAATGCAAAAACCTGGCCTGGGTTTTGTGGCATTATCTCCACAGTGAAAGTGAAGCTAAATAACCAAGAGGGGGGTGAATTGGGGATTTTAAAAATCTTTTCGAAATAGCTCTGTTTTTTAACACTAAAAACAGAGGTGAGCTAAGATGAGAATAGAAGAGCAAGACACAAGGATTTATCTTGGTTCGGTCCAATCTCTTGACCTACGTCCGGTCCCGGACTCTCTGGGTTTTTCACTATCTCAAATGATTACACACTCTGTACTCAAGAGTAATTCTCTCACTAGAACTTACTCCCCTTTACAAGTTGTAATCAATGAACCCAATCACCAAGTCCCCTGACTTGTGATTCTTTACAATAAATGATTTCAAGATGAAAAACTCTCTCTAAGAGTGGATAATGATAAACACTGAAGATTGAATGTATCAACAGATACTTAGTACAAAAAGACTCAAGAGTAGATGAAGGTTTTAATGATTTTCGCTTTCTGAGGTCTTAGTTGTTGAGAGGAATTGAATGCTCTTCTATTTATACTGAGAAGGCATTAAATGACCGTTGTAATTCTTCATATAACCGTTGGTGACATTAACCAAGGTTCCGGTTCGATTTTGGTCTTCTTTCTCTCTAATCTTCACTTAATCCAGTGGGCGAAGTTCGAGTTGACTTCTAGTAAATAAATCCGTTGGGCTAGCATTTCTTGGATGTGGTAGGTAGGCATTAATCCTTTGTAAGCGTGTGCGAAGGATTTCCCAAAAGTATGCAACTTTCGGGTTTAGCATTTAATGTTACGTGCTTTTTACTTTTGCTTTAGATCTTCACTTGATCTCGTTTAAGCAAGCTGAAACTCACTAACAAAGTGGTTAAACATAGCTGGGAATATCAGAGAATAATGATGACAAGTATTAGAATCAAACAAATAGGATTTCACAATTTCGCTCAAGTTGATTTTCAAAAACCGCGACCAATACTCGAGTGAGTTCTTCAATACTTGAGTATTGCACTGTGCACTAATGTGAATACTTGAGTATTCAAATGAATACTTGAGTATTCGTCTTCCAGAGAAGGCACTACATGATTTGAGCGTTTGGACAATTTCTTTGAGTAGGACCAATACTCGAGTATTGAAACCAATACTTGAGTATTGAACTTTTTATGTGAAAATAAGTTTAAGTCCAAAACTTCAATACTTGAGTATTCAAATCAATACTTGAGTTTTCAAAACTTTAGAAAAAGAGCCAAGCTCTCTGTATGCCCAATACTCGAGTATTCAACTCAATACTTGAGTATTGAACTATTTGAAAAACTTTGTGAAATCTTTTCCAAGTCAATACTTGAGTATTCACTTTAATACTTGAGTATTCAAATCACTTGGAAATAGCAAAACTTTCTGTCTGGTCAATACTCGAGTAATCATATCAATACTCGAGTATTGAACTATTTTCAATACTTGTGAAGTCTCGCCATTCCAATACTTGAGTATTCATATCAATACTTGAGTATTGATAAACATGTGAGAATTTTGAAAACTTTCTGTTTTCCCAATACTCGAGTATTCAAACCAATACTCGAGTATTCACATGTTGAATACTTTGATGACTCTCTGTATGATCAATACTTGAGTATCCATATGGATACTTGAGTATTGGTAATTCTGCATTTCAGCGAGAGAGTTTCTGTAAGATCAATACTTGAGTATTGAAACCAATACTTGAGTATTGACTTATAGTGAAGAACTTGGAAGGCTTTCTGTAACACCAATACTTGAGTATTGAGACCAATACTTGAGTATTGTGGACTTTGTGGAAACAAGCCATTCTCTGTCAACTCAATACTTGAGTATTGAAACCAATACTTGAGTATTGAGCATTTTGCGAAGAATGCGCCATTCACTGTCAACTCAATACTTGAGTATTGAGACCAATACTCGAGTATTCACTTGACAGTAAGTTTTTCAACTTATCAAAAATTGTTTTCAATTTGTGTTTACAATTGTCAGTTATCATCAAAACACATAGAGAACTAACACACAGCCCTTTGAGGACAGTTCAAGCTAATGTGCCCCGGCTTCTAACATTTGAAGCATACTTGTTTCCTTTCACAGTTAGCACCTGGATGGTACTTCCCGCATTTCGTACATGGTCGGGATTCCGACACTCTAGCAGAGCTCTGCTGTCCAGACCTGAATGGTTTCTTGTTCCCACCTCGGAAGTTGTTCCAAGGTGCCTTCCTCTTTTGTGAGGAATTTCCACGGCTAAAACCACCACGACTTGTACTGTTGTTGTTGTAATTTCTGGATGTGCGCAGTTCCTTCAAGTTACGTTCGATCAATTGGCATGATTCCACCACTTGAATTAACTCTTGGAACCGTTGCGATACAAGCCTTTCCCTTATCTCATACTTCAGCCATGTATCAGTATACGTGACTTCTAGCTTTCATCATCATAAAGCTTCAGATATGATGAATACCATGACAGTCTGGTAAATCGGGCAAAGTAATCATCAAATGACTCCTCGTGACCTTGCCGGATATGAAGGAATTCTGACTCCTTGATCACTTGAGTTGAGGGAGGAAAGTACTGCTCGTTAAATTTCTCCTATGTAACGGGACAATAACGTTTTTGTAAATTCACCGCAATGCTTCTCCACCATCTGTCCGCATCTCCTTCCGGCTTGTAGGCTGCAAGTTGAGCCTTTCGATTCTCCGGACACTCCATGACCTCGAAGATCTTTTCCAGTCTCATTATCCAATCTTCAACTGAGTCAAGCTTGCCATGGAAAGCTGGTGGCTTAACTTGCAGAATTGGGTGACCCAATATTGTGTAGTCTCAGCTACTCTGTTGGGTTGAGGTAATACTGCCATTTCTCTATCAAGTCTAGGAGGTGATACAGATCTATCATACTCCTCAGCTTCCTCCGTGTGCTCATCGTCTCATTCGTCTTCTTCCTCAGCATTATTTTGTTGTTCAGCTTCGGCTTGCTGACCTTCTACTTGTCTTTCAACTTGTCTCCCCTGCCTATCTGCGCGAAGTTCTTTAATCATTGTCTGTTGCTCCTGTAGCATCGCCATCACTTCTTGCCAGGCATTCTAGTTTGGTTGATTAGGTACATGACCTTGTTGTTCAGGTTCTGGTACTGGTATTGGTACCATTCGAGGTTGTCTGCCTTTTCCCCTACCTCTACCTCTACCTCTGCCTCTGGGAACTCCAGCTCGTCGTAATTTTGCCATTCTTAATTTCCTTATTTATTAAGAATAACATATGTAGATATTAGAAGGAAGTAGTTATATTGCAAACATATATTTCACATAAGATATAATGTACATGCCAATATATGTTACATCATCCAACTGGTTTATGACTAGTGGTTATATCTTACATCCCCATATTGTCGTATTTTACACCTTCTCGTTTACATGTTGTTTAAAACTAGCCCTTGGAGATGATTTAGAAAGAAGTGAAAATCGGCTATACGTTCTCCTTCTAAAAGCTCATTCATCTTTTCCATCCAGAAGCGGTCTCGGGGAAAGAGGTATAGTGTTGATATCACCCAATTGTCTAGCGGGTAGGGAAATCCATTGTGTTTTCTCTGTTCGTAGGTCATTTTGACTTGCTCCAGGTACTAGAAATACGTCCCTTTCATAGTCTCACTGTGTCGCTCTGTTATCAAGTAATCCGTTTGTAGAGCGCTTATCAGCTCTTTGTTTGTATCTAGGACATGTCGTAAGGAATTGGGTTCATAGAAAGATTCATTCTTAAAGTCATCCCGATAGCTTAGTAATTGGAATTATTCACGGTTGTCATCAACGGATGAATGATCAGATCCTATAGGCCTCTCTGGCTCAGAAGGTATATTAGCTATTGATTCAGGGTAGTACACTGGATCAAGGTTGTGTACAGGTTCAGGGTTGTATACCAGCTCAGGATGGTATACGTTCGAGGGTTCATGGTCATGAATGGGTACAGGGGTTTTTCTGGGTTAAGGTGATGCACCGACTCAAGGTGGTACACCGGTTCAGGATGGTATACCGGTTCAGAATGGTATATCGAGCTAGGATGGTACACTGGTTTAGAGTTGTATATCGGTATTACTTTCTTCTTGATAGTCCTTCGTGCACTACGTCTTACTTGTTCATAGTAGTTTATGTCAGAGGGTCCATCCCCATCCATCTCTACTGCATCACACCAGGGTTTTATCAGTACTCAGATTTCAAAATATGCTCTAAGTTGAAGGCTTAGAACCTAACTCAGTTAATCAAATAGATTGGCCAGGTAGGTGTCTATCGTGGAAGTCTCCCCGTCTTTCACGGTGACTTATTGACTGATCCACATAGACTAACCCTGCCTTCAGCACCAAACTGTTTGAGGTCACCTTATCAAATTCGTGCCATAATGAATGCTCTAATACCAAAAATGTAACACCCCATTTTTCAAAAGCGGAATAATATATTTTTATCAGAGTAGAGCATTGGAGCAATTTAAAAGAGTGAGTAACTGATAAGTATGTGATAAAATACTAACTGTGGAGTATTCGGTTGGTTACAATAGTGGTACATTTATCCGAGTATTCAAAATTCTAACTACGTAGAAATATAAATACATCTCCATAATAAAACTCCAGCCGAGTCCTCACACGTGCTGCTTACCCTTGTCACCGGCTCCTGATCCTCCGGATCCTAAAGCTATAGTAAGTGCTGAGGTCCAATACCCATCGGAGCTCAGGTAACAGTTAACCTCATGCTCAAGTATAAACAATATATGTATGACATATATCCATAACATTACAGCATTAACCAGTACATAGCACACATCAGATGTAAGGTTATAACAACACAACAGTACGTAGCACACAGCACAAGTAAAGTCTATCCACGTTTGCACTAACCAGTGCCACGACACCTCCTCGTGTCCTCAGCGCTAGGAAAACAATCTCACGGCATTATCAAGACTATAACCCGTATATAGCTGAATGTATAAACAGTGATCTAAGACAGAGTCCTAGTCACAGTGCATGTTTCAAGAAAAAGTCTTGTCCATGACTCTATGAAATAATCTATCACATATAAGCATACAAGAAGCATCAGAGTTAGAGATACAGTACGCGTCCGGACGTTAGTCCGTAGAGCTTAGCGGTACATTCGTCTGTCGGTACGTTTTCTCGAATAGCCTATAATAGTATCACCGCATTGTAACCTTATAAATAATATCCTAAGAGATATTTTAGCCACAAATGACTTTTTTACCCCTGGTGGATTTGTTATTCCAATTATATCCCTTTATTTCTAAAAAAACGCTGATTCAGCATTTTGTGGGCAGATTTTTCGCTAACTTTGAAAATTCATAATTAATTCCAAAAAAATCGGAACGAGGTTCCGTAAAATTCCCCGGAATCCTTAGCATGTCTATTTTTGAGGAAAGATACTGATTTTCACCCAGAATTAGTGAATCATTTCCAGTTTAACGTTCTTCAAGCCCTGCCCAGAGTTTTTCCAGAAAACGTATGTAGCCTATCTTCAAGAATTTTTATCTCCTTGCAAAAAATTCAAAATGCTACAATCTGGGTATATTTAGAAAGCCCTAGATGTCTACTTTATCCATGAAAATTTTCAGAATTTAATGACTTCATCTTGTACATAAAATAATGACCTATTTCGACTCACTCCCGAAAAACTGAATTCGAGGAATTTTCCAAATTTTCACAATCTTGCTCCATTATTTCTAAAAATTATTTCCCAACATGTTTTTACCTCATTAGGAATTTTCCAATGCAATGAGGCCTAAAAACAATCATGAGAATTTATTTTACCATTTTCTAGATCAAACTAACATTTAACTAAAAATAAAATTAAAAACTAAAAACTAAGGCTCAAGAACAAGAGAGCTTACCTTTGAAGACCTTGCTTCTCTTTCCACCTTCTCTTCCTCAATTCACGTCTCACTCTCCAAATTAAAGGATTAGAGGTGATTGTGGTTGGTGTGAGGAATATGTGAAGGTTGGATGGCTATTTATAGGGAAAAATTAAGGACACAATTGGCATTTAAATGTGACCAAAACCCATCTTAACCATTGGATTAGAAATTCACTTTTTGAAGTTTAATCTCCTCCATTTAATTGCATTGCCGACATTCCCCCATCAGCAATTGCAATATATGTTTTTTTTAACTAACCAAATAACATATAGTCCCATTCCATTTGTGCTTTTCGTGTGTCATAATTAGAATAGTCTAGGCCTCTCATTAGTTACTTTAATTCAAGAGGATAAAGCCCATTTCCTTTGATTTTTCCCATTGGCTAGTTGCTAAATTTGACCTTTCAAAGCTAAACTTTATTATATGATAAATCCTCTATCTTCCATTTTGTGTACCGACATGCTTCCTCTTTTAGCTCTTTTATGGTGTTTTTAAATAGCGAATATCTTATTGTTTATTAGAAGCATATCCTGATTGTAATATAATAAATCCTACTCAAAATCCTTCATGTATATGGCACCATTTACGCTGACTTTAGGGGAAGCTTATTTGAACCTTAATTTTTAATTAAAACATTCCCTAATTGTTGCTTCTTAATTTGCCCCTTGATTAATTATGAAGATTTACACAATTATTTAATTAGTGAAAACTTAATTGCCCATTAATTTTTGTTAACCTCCTTTAATTTGTTTAAGTGTTTTTATATCATTTTCTTACTCCTTTTGGTTATTTAAGAACCATGGTTTAAATATGATAATTATATTGTATTTTATGATCCTTAAATATAATTTCAAAATTGGCCTTTGGTTTATTTAATTCCAAGAGAAATTGCCTAAAATTATAATTAACAAATTATATAAATTTTGAGACCACATATTCACCTTTATTTAAATATGTGTTATTTATCAAAATATAGTATCTATGATAAAAAGGAATTTTAGGGTTTTACAGGAAATCCAAGTAAAACAATAGTTAATTACACATTACATTTAAACTGCAAGATAGAGGAACTAATTAGTACATGTAAATTCTTCTTCACACTTTGTTATTTTTCTTTGACTTTGCATGTGTATTCTTATTATCACTCCCAACTTGGAATACGACCTACTCCTTTATGAAAGATTGTAGTTTCATGCAAATTTCCCATAAGAAGCCTACTGGTAGATGAAGAGAAATCTTTATTACATGGAAGAGAAACAGAGGAGTAAAACCATTGAGCTATCCATTGCTTCAAATCTTTATACCACACTTTGATGCAATAATGAAGAAGAAGCTGAGTTTTAGCTATGGTTTTCATGTGATGATGGACCATCCGTTGCGTTAACTATTTGTTCCACACTTTTGTGTGATTTTGTAGAACAACTAAAAGCTTGGCTATGGCTATCTTGAGAGGATTGTGTCTCAAAGGCCTTTAATCTCACATTGATGGTCTCAGAGTTGGAGAAGGGTTTGTGTATAGGAGTGCCACCTTCAGTATTCTCATTGCTTCATGTGAGGAGTAGCTTGATTCAAGACTTAGATCCACTAGATTAAGGAGTTTTCCTTGCTCTTGAAGAACATAGGCCTTCGATTACACCAAAGTATGTAGTTGTTACAAATTCAATCAAAGTATTAGTTTATGAAGAATATATATTAAACATCAATGATGCTAAGTGGGTAAGAAGTACAACTAATTCGGCCAGGAAGATAAACTCCTCTTTTGGCCTATAACTTGTATACTTACAATTTCTAAAGCAACAACACCAAGGCCATAAATAGCTGCTTTATCAGTCAAATATCCTCGCGTTGCATATTCAGGAGCTATATAACCCCTAATAAAATAACATATAATGTTAACAGTCAAGTCACAAGATAAGAATGTGCAAACCAAATATAAGAAGAAAAAAAAGGGAAAATTGTAGTATGGTCCCAAGGAATAGAAAATATAAAAAGTCTCAGTCTATGATTCACTATCTAAAAACTCCCAAGAGACTTTAATGATATATATTTAAATTGTAAAACTACATATTTGCTTCCATTTACAAGTCCATCTGTTGACAAGTGTATATGTTATATTGGCAAGTCATAATGTTACCGTTGACAATGTATGTGCCATATTGACAAGTCAATGTGTTACCATTGACAAGTTTTTGTGTCATATTTGTTAGTATTTAGGAGTCCTAAAGATAATTTGTAAGGATAGATCAGCACCTTTTTCTATGTTGTAGTATTTCATTATTAATAAATAAGCATATTTTATCTTTATCATATTTATGTCTCACCTTTATTTTAAAGTAAACATGTGTTTGAAGATAAAAGCCCTAGGAATAGAATATGTGTTAATCTCGTGGATCAATGATAGAGATCATGATCGTGAGGACTCGAGAATATTGTGTATCTATTACCTAAAATTTGTTCCTAGTCTTGAATCACCAAGAAAGGGCATTGATGATCTCAATAAGACTAGTACAATATCATCCACTTGTATAGAGATATAAGGTAGGGACCTCATGGAATACAGGCATGAAGATGCCTTAGCTGATGTTGTGGGTAGAACTATTAGAGAGCAAATAGTACCGAACAGACCCACCGAGAGATTCCACAAAGATTCATTGTAGAGAGTATCGTTGAAATATGTAAAGTCTCTCATCGTTTGGTAGTATGGATCGTCCTGGACTTAAGGATGTCATCGAACACTATGTCCTAGGGTTATACTTTGATTGTACAACTCTATCCACCTAAAAATGGGGAGAATAGTGAACTCTTGGGTGTAACTTGAATCCATGAGTATAGATGGATATGCCAAAAGGACTCACAGTCCCCTACAAGGGATTAGTTATTCACAAGATTAGTAGAGTTTCGAAAGCTTCCAATTAACTCGAGAGTCTGTGCCATAGCAAGTGATCATGAAGAGTCATGATCCATTATAGAGTTAAAATAAGAAGATTCCTAGTTCTGTGAATTAGCTACATTTAGTCAATCAAGAGAGATGATACTTTATCTTTGCTCTCGACTAAATGTGAATGACATTGTGAGGAATGATGCCTGCACGATATCTAAATATGAAAGGTAGATCACTGTTGGTCGATTTCCTTGATGGCAAGTGAACTAGTCGAACAAGTAATAAAGTGTAAGTAGAGTATCGTTCCACAGAGACTGAGATACCGAGAAGTGACGCTCAACCGCCTGTAATAGTTGTGTGAATAGAAAGTAAAATATGATTGGGTTGGAGGTTTTTGTGATTACGCTAAATAACAAGAAAGTAAACAGAATATTCGAGTCGTAAGAAGAAATCAATAGGAGAATAAGCTGAGCTCGGAATCATTCTTAAGCATATCAATCCCCTAGTTGCTTCACACATTGCTATAGCACTTATACTGCACAGCTTCTGCAATGCTACAACATAGGTTGTAATACCCTAAAATCCCTAATTATCATAAATGATATATTTTGATGAATAATACATGATAGATGAAGGAGAGTATGTTGTCTCAAATTTTGTAATTTGTAATTTATAATTTTTGGGCAATTCCTCCTTGCATTTTAATAGGCCAAGGTTAAATTTTGAGATCTCATTTAGGGATCGTAAAATACAACAAGATTATCATGGTAAAACCTAATTCTTGTTTAATCAAAATAAGCAAGAAAATGCTATGAAAGCACTTAAACAAATTAAAGGAAATTATCAACAATTGATGAGCAAATTAAACTTACACTAATTAAAGTGTTTAAGTAAATCTTCAAAATTCATCAAGAGGCAAATTAAAAAGCATAAATGGAGGGATGTCTTGATTTAAAAATTAAGGGCCTAAAAAGATGAAATTAAGTTTGCTAATAATGCTCTAATAACCTTGATTAAATAGCAAATCAATTAACCTATGACATTCGCAATAAAGGGACAATTAAGCACATAATTAAGGGAATGATTAGGCTTAATTAAATCAGCCCTAAAAGTCATCAACGACATCATCAACTTGTCAAAGAAGTAGGAGAAACTTATTGAAGAAGGGAGAAAACTTGTTGAAGAAGGGAGACACTACTACAAAAAATAGATACTACTTCTCTAATAGACGTCCTATTCTAAAAAAAAGGAAGTAAAATGTGACGCGGTGGCAATTTTGTAATTATTTTGGAGAGAATTTGATATATTACGCGTCCTAATAACTTTTAGGACGCGGAAAGTGTATTTAAAACGTCTTAAAATATTTTTAGGAATCCAAAAGTGATCCAAAGAAGAGGAAAAGTGGCGGCAAACGAAAAGATTGGAGGGAAAATAGGCTTTTGGGTTTTTTTGGCGTCTAAATACATTTGTTAGACGCCAAACATGCCCTAATTACTTAACATTTCTCAGCAGACTCATTCGATCCGATCGAGCATATTTCTCCGGCGCCCTCCTCGCGAAATCCCTCACATTTCTCCCTCCTTCTCCCACCGTCGCCGTCGCGCCTCCGCCTTGCTTCCCGAAATCCACCGACGCTGAGCTCCTACTCCCTCCCTGTTCCCGTCGTTCCTCCTCTTGCAGTCCTCGGTAGTCGTTCCGTCTCCCACCGCCGCTGTTCATCCCTCGCCGTCTTGGAGGACAGGTCTTACGGATACAAGTTCTGCAAAACCCACTTGGCCCTAGCTAACGATCTCATCTCTCGGGTATAAACACTCACAACATTGCCCACAACTATAATTTTTTCATTAGCTCACGGTATTCCTTTCTCATTATCATGCTAGTGGTTTAGTATTCTTACAAAAATTTTATAGATGCTGAAGTAATATTTATTTTCCAAGAGAAATTCAACATGAGCAATTCAGATTTGGATGATTTCTTTGGCGGTCCAGCATTTCTTTCTTGGTCACGTATGGCAAATTTGCATGGGTTAGTGTGAGGACTCATGGGCTTGTATTTTGACAGTTCCAGATGCTTAAATTTGGGGTTAGCTAATTTATGTTACATTGGTAGTTCATATGACTTCTAGTGTCATTTGTAAAGTTGTCTGGTCAGATGCGTCAATCTGAATTTTTTCTCTCCGTATTTCAATGTTTTTATTTTCATGAGTAACAGGTGTTAATGTCCAAGTTTTGAGAATGTTATAATTGTTGGACACAAAATTATTATTATTGTTGTTTTTGTAATCACAGATGGGGTGGGCCACTGCCTCAGAGCTGGTTAGATCAACAATTGATCCTACAGAAGAAAATTCTTGCCAGAATGTATGAACTTGGAATGACACCGGTGCCAATTACTATTTTGGATCTCTTAACTTTTGGTTCCTTGTAGCACCCAACCCAAATGTAGATGTAGGTTCTCACGCATACCACAGTGGTGTACCCATTTTACTGATATGCTGAATTAGCCTATCTCATTATACTCTTTTTGGGGGAAGTAAGTCAGTAACAGTTACATACTGAATTATTTATTTCAGTCCTACCAGCCTTTTCTGGGAATGTCCCTGTTGCGCTCAAAAATACATTTCCATCAGCAAAAATAACACGCTTGGGAAATTGGTAAGTAGTAGCATGTGCTTAACTATTATTTGAAGTCCATAAACATCCATCATATTAAATTTACAAAAATTCTATCATACTGTATAGGTTTTCTGTTAAGAGTGACCCTAGATGGTGCTGCACTTATGTTCTTGATGCAACTGATCCCTTGTTTATTAAGATTGGGCAAGCATTTATTGAGCGACAATTACAAGGTAATGTCCATGCATCTTAACAATGTTATCTATCTTGTGAAATGTAGATTGACACAAGCATCTATTCCCCAAACAAAATTCAATAGTGCTCCAAATTAACTTTTATCTTGTTTTCCTAGAGTATGGAACGACCAGCCACATTTACAATTGGTAAGTTTTCAATTACTCATCGGTTTAAATAAATTATGCATCCATAAATTATCATTGCATGAACTTTAGTTTGGCGTAATCTCTTCCAGTAACTTTTCTGTCCCATATATATATATTTATTCCCTTTCTACAAATTAATTTAAATTTTTGTAGCCTTTCTTTGTGTACTGATTTCTCCTCCAGATGATGATTATCAGTCTGTGGCTTATAACAATTGGCGTACAAGGTTGCTGCATGTATTATTTCTGACCAGTATTTAAAGTTGTGGTTCACATTATATATAATATGCCAACTAGTGTATATCAGGAACTGTCCCTCTCGCAGCTTTTAATTATCTTTTTAAATATATGCCATTATATTCTACAGTACGTGGTTACGTTATTCTGATTCTTATTCTTGTTCTTGTGAAGCAAATTTGACTATCTTAAACAATCTCATATGATCCGTTATTTCAATTACTCTATGCATAGAAAATTTGAATATTCAGAGAAATTTTGCCCTACTGTGTATTCAGTACTATTTTGTTTTTTTGGCATACAAGTGAGTAATATTTTGCATCCTCTATGATCTGATCCATATGGAATTCCTATTAAAAGTTTCTACTCAATTTTTATTAAGCATGATAACTTCAGCATATAACATTATTTTGTTCTGGAATGAAGTTTTTGGTCGAAGCTGATCAGAGGTGGTTTCTTTCTCTTTCTAACATCCACAAGACAAGATTATGAGTTCTTTGGGAATAAGATACTTGAATTTATTTGGCCAATTTGTTGCTCGAGAAGCCGTGCTTGATGAAGAATATTGGGTATGTCATGAATTAAAACTGAAAGTTTGTCATGAATTAAAACTGAAAATCTGAGTCTATGATGTAAAAGGCATGAATATTATGGAGCTTGACGGATTTTTTGCTTACTTTCATATATAACTTGTTGATCTATTTATGCCATTTTTTAATGCTATGGCAGATAACAGAGTTGCTCAATGGCATTTCTGAAAGATTCAATTGGGATAAAGTAATGGAAGGTGATTATATTATTGGACTTAAGCAGGTAAACTAGTTATCTCCGTATAAACAACCTCTAGTAAGCATTGTATCTATCTCAACTTATGTGGACCACTGACCAGGGCAAGCAAAGCATATTATTGGAGCCTGGTGGTCAATTTGAGCTTAGTGGTGCCCCACTGGAAACTTTACATCAGACTTTGCTGAAGTTAACTCACACCTTTATCAGGTCAGTTAAGTAGTTGTACTTAGGTTTATACATGTTTGTGGGATGCTTCAAAGATGAAAAGTGGTCTGTCATTATATTAGATAAGGAGCAAGTTGGCTTGAAATTTGTTTTCAATTGTTCTCTTAATCAAAGAAATTACCTATCATTGTTAACTTCAAGTTGGCTTGAAATTTGTTTTCAATCGTCCTTATTTCACTGTAGAATGCAGTCAAATGGCCAATCCTCAATTTGAAACAAATGAGCATGTGGAAGGTAAGAATGGTATATAGCTGGATATAAATTCAGGTGTTGTTTAAAGAATTACATTTGACTTAGATGAAATTGAACAAATCTTTAGACAGATTAGAATTCTGAAATTGATATTCTCCTACAGTGAAAATACCTTCTAAATTCATATTCATTTCTTTGCTGATTCAATTGGTTTTCCTGTTCTTTGTCATGTCTCCAGGGCTGTACTCAACCAGACGGTAGAAGCAAATTCACCATAGCTTATTTTATTATAACATCCTCGTCTTCTTCATTCTGAGCAAATATAATAGAAAGAATATCTATTATATATACATAATTGTAATATCTTCTTCATTCTGAGCTCATGGTACAATACAGTCCTTGGCTTCCATATTGAAGGCGGACATGGTAATTGATGTGGTTCATATTTGAAGGTGGAATATCACCTAGAGGGGGGGTGAATAGGTGATCTTGAAATTCTTTCGCTAATTGCTCAAGAACACTTAAAACAGAGATAGAGAGAAGAGCAATGAACACAAGAGGTTATCTTGGTTCGGTCCAACTCCTTGACCTACGTCCGCACCCGGACACTCACGGGATTTCACTATCTCGTAACTTGATTACACACTCTGTAACTCTCGAGTAATCCTCTCACTAGGACTTACCCCTCTTTACAAGTTGTAACCAAATACTCAAAGACACAATTACACACTCGTACTCGGGATGATCCTTTCTCCCTAGGACTCACTCCCCCTTACAAGTTGTAATTGTACACCCACACTCAAGATACCTCTATCTTGAGATTTTGAACAATTGTGAAACAAATGATAAGACTCTCTCACGAGTAGATAAATGATAAACACTGAAGCTCAATAATATCCTAAGATATATACGAATAGAAATTGAACACTTTGAAAGCTTTGTACGTGTATGCGTTGGTTGTGTCCACTTGATGAATTCAATCCTTCGGGTATTTATAAGTTGAAGCTTGAGGACCGTTGGAAGGATTTGAATATGCCCGTTTGAATGTTTGAATATGTCCGTTGGGCATTTAAGTATCTGCAGGCTTTGCTAACCATAATCGAGAATCAGCTTAGTTGGGTAGTTGACGTAATTAAATGCTTTTGGGATTTTTAGGTGTTGCAATTTGTGACCGTTGGTGAAGCTTGAAGATTGGCCGTTGAGACTCTTCAAAAATATAGCCATTATGGTTGAAGCGGCTTGGTTAATATTTTCGCCATTAATGATCCATGTGGATTTGTACTATCAAGACACTCTTTGTTTTACCCGTTGTGAAAAATAGCATTTATTGCAAGATGGGATATCTGAGCTGCTTTACTTTGATCAGAGTTGGTTTCCGTGTTTATCACCGGTGTAGGTAGCTGCATTTAATGCTTCGACGAGATGGTTTTGCTTTATTCAAATATGCTGGTAATTCATGTCTAAACAATCGAAACTCATGAGCAAATTTGTTAAAAGTATTTGATAATCTTAATAAGCAATAATCATGAGTAATAAGATTAGTGATAAACTGAGAAGAATTTCAAAAACAGGGGCTACTTTGCTCGGGCAAGATTATTGGCTTGCTCGAGTAAACCTCTTGAAATGAAGTTAAAAGTGTCTTCTGCTCGCTGATGCTCGGGCAAAGTATTTTGCCTACTCGAGCATGGTGCTCGAGCATGGATAAAATCATGCTCGGGCAAAGCTCCTTTACAAAGGCTTGGAAGTGATACGCCTTCGATGTTGCTCGAGCATGGAAACTTTCTTGCTCGGGCAAGACATAGACAGAGGCGGAGAAGTGAAAGCGTATCGTTGTTGCTTGAGCAAGGTAGAAAGCATGCTTTCGGAGATATGCAGATTTGCTGATGTTGCTCGAGCATGCTTTCATGTTTGCTCGGGCAAACTCAAGTCAGAGGCGAAGTCATGAGAGCACAATGTCGTTTGAGGCAACCCGGAAAGCATGCTTGCGGAGATTCATAGTTTTGGTCTTGTTGCTCGAGCATGAAAAGTTTCTTGCTCGGGCAAGACTTTTCATTAGGCGGTGGAAATGACTTCGCCGGCTGTTGCTCGAGCAAGTCATAATTCTTGCTCGGGCAAGGTATACACGAGGCGAGAATTTGAGAGTGATAGATCTTTGCTCGGGCAACGTTTTGCCTTTGCTCGAGCATGATGCTCGAGCAAGCCTTCTTTGCTGCTCGGGCAAGACTTCCTGATTTGTTGAGTTTTGCTTCTGCCTCGATGTTGCTTGGGCATGCCAAAATTCTGTGCTCGGGTAAGGTTCCTTGACTGGCCTTCTTTTGCTTCTGCCTCGATGTTGCTCGGGCAAGAAATATTTCTTGCTCGAGCATGATTGTTGAATCATGCTGCTTTCAACTCTGGTATAAATCCAAGTTTAGTAAATCATTCCATTTCAAAAATCTCTTCAAATATTCTTTCTATTTCAACAAGAATCAGCTCCAAGCTAGTTGTAGTTCGTCCATTAACATCAAAAGATTGAAGGTTGTTCATATCAGCATTTTCTGCAACATCCTGAACTGAACATCAACTTTCGAAGATCATATCTCCCTGTTACGAACTCATTTTTGGTTGGTTCAAGTATTCCTAGAAAGCCTTGTGAGTTTAATTTCATATGCCACCAATTTCAGCTCAATCGGATTTGTCGTTTGAGAGTTATGCTCAAAACACTGAAGCTTGGTCTGGACTGTGACGTTGATTTTTGAGCCAACTTGTATAAATCATATTTCTCTCATCTGGATTCCTTTGGACTTGATATTTTGTCAAAAGTACGTGTTGGATGTCTAGTTTAATATGCCGCTGGTTTCATGTCAATCCGATTCCTGGCTTGGGAGATATCGTTGATTTACAGACGGTCGCCATAAACAGAGCTGAACAGAGGAGGCTGAACCACGACCTTGCTCGAGCGGAATTTTTCTCGCTCGAGCAAGCATGCTCGAGCAAGCATTGTTTTATGCTCGAGCAAGAGCGGGATTTAAGCAAAAATGGACCATGCTCGAGCAAGAATTATTTTGTGCTCGAGCAAGACATTGTGTAGGCGGAAAAACATCCGAAATTACAAAAATGCCCCCAAACAAACCAGTATTCATCCTGAAGCTTGAACTTGCTTGTTTTAACTCCGAATTGAGCCGTTCCAACTTCTATTTAATCACAGAGACTTGAATATTGATATTCAAGAGCGGAAATTACATAAATGCCCTCCAACAAACCGGTATTCATCTGGAAGCTTGAACTTGCTTGATTTAACTCCGAATTGAGTCGTTCCAACTTCTATTTAATCGTGGAGACTTGTAGAACCAATCTAAGAACTTGTATAATGATTTTCTCATTCCATTAAACAAGTTCTTCCTTCCTTTCTTCTCTTTTCTTGATCATTCTCCATCATTAAACTTCACATCTACATTAAATATAAGAATTAGTCAAAGTAGAAGATAAATGTAGTATGCAAGCTTTTTGCTCTTACGAATGACATGTATATAAGACATCATCAAAACTAATCATAACCAACAATATTGTCCAAGTTTTATTCTTCTTTATTCTTTGATGCTCTTACAAGTTCTTCTGCACATGAGGGTTGAAACAATCCGAGCAATCCTAATGAGGAGTGCTTTTTTACCATCCGTCATGAAAATGATACTTACACATGTAAGTGGCATTTTTGGTTTTGTTTATGATCTCAAAACAATGTGATGATGTGCTTCCTAAATCTGAGTTTGTTTCTTTTCTTTCAGTATTGAGTTATGAACCCTCCCTCAAAGGAATGGAAGAGTTGATCCATGAGTTAATTAAAAAAGACAAATGGGCTATTTAAATACGTTAGAGTTATAAGGAGGAAATTTCAAGAAGCTGTAGCACAGGGTACGAGTGTGGCTTTATATATGAACTTCATCATACATAAACCCACTAATTTGTTGTGCACTAATTTTCATCATACATAGACCCACAAGGAAGATTTTGTTGTGCACTAATTTTCATCAAGTCCTTGATCTTCAATTCAACTAGTTCATTCATTGTAGCAAAATCATGTGTTAAAAGAAATTTGTTTACTGCATACGTTATCGGGCTTATTTTTAGAATTATGCCACTCGAGGTCTTAGGCACCAATTATAAAATTTCCGTTCGGGTTATCACTTTAACTGAATTAGCTAACAACTGTTTCTCATGGTCTGTTATCCTGTTTCCTTGGCATGCTGAAGCTTATGGGTGGTTCTATGTTTTCTACTATTGGTAATGCGTTGAATATTTTCTTTTCCTTATTTTGTCTAGTTTCTTGATGTTTTGGACAATGACCCACTTCTTGATTGCTCAATGTTCCTAGGTTCTTGGAGTGGCTTGCAAATATTTGTGGCTGTAATTGCTTATCTGTTTACGGAAGCTAAGGAGAAGTTTCAGCAATTGCAAAAAGTGATCTCAATTCTTGGTGATGAAGACAAACGGGCTCTATATGATCGACTGGTTGTGTTGATGATCTTTGTGAGTATCCGGGCATTTGTAGTTTCCAATAAATTAATAAATCATTGAACCATGACATAATAATAGCCTTGTAATGGCATCCTCTTGGGACAAAAATAATTAAATTATGTCTCGGCACATCGCAAAGCTTATTCGTCTTGTTTGATAATTAGGACCTTGCAGGGGAAGTTGTTCAGAATCTTCATGAGTATTTCAGAGCTGTGTGCAAGAAGGTATTTATTTTATGTGTTTGATGAATATATTATAATGACTTGCGATGTGGTAGTTTTATCACCGAAGACTTATAGGTCACTGGAGTTGATATTTTGGGGAATTTGAAGCAAACTATAGGGGATCAGACTCTGAGATAAATGATTTAATTGATCCCTTTATTTATAAGTTTTTTTTGGTTTGGTTTTAGCCTTAAAAATAGGGCTGTTAGTTTGATATTATAAATAACTTCCCTTTGCAGGCTTTTCTGTTCAATGCTTTGTTCAGATGCTAAACTTGACTCACATCGTTTCAAAGATATTCTTGATGAGGTTATAGCTGCTGGTAAGAATAGTCCTAGCAATGATTAATTATCTAATTATTATGAAGTTCATGCTTTGTACATGTGGTGCCCCTCCCTAAATAAGATTGTTAAAGGAACATTTTTTTTTTGTCTGACCACATTTAAATACTCTCATCAGCTTTAAAGAAGCCCTGGATCTTGTAAAGGAGGCTATTAACAGATCTGGTTATAATGAGAAAGTAAAGATAGCTCTTGATGTTGCTGCTACAAATTTTTGCATAGGTAATTCTAATTTTCTGCCCCTTGTGTACTTTTAAGGTTCTGGACAAGATGAAACCTGCCCTGGCTTGCTGATTCTGACATTGCTTTTTGTTATAAAGTAGATTGACCATGTTTTTAATGAGCTTTGTTAGTTGTGTTATAATATAAAAACTATTACAAACTCTTTTATTGATACCCATAGTTTGCTGTCTGAACCTTGTTAACCATAGAACCTGAAGCTATTGATGCTGCTGCTTTAAGTCTACTTTCTGAAACTGAACTTTTACTTTGTCTCATTTATATTCTCTTATGATATGATGCAACAGATAGAGAATGGACTAGTAGAGGCTGTTGTTGTTCTTATCTCCAAAATGCCTCGTTTGCGTCCTGAATCTGCTATTGGAAAATTAATTAGGTGAATGCTTTAAATCCAAGCCTGAATTTAGCAAGGTATATCCTGATTTTTATATTTTCCATGACTTACTGTGACATTACATTTATGAAGGTACATGTGATATTTTATATTCTGATTTTATAGGCTTGGGAGAAATGGAGGTCACAAATCACAAAGCTTGATTGCAGTGCATTTTGGATTCAGTGTGATAATCATCAAACACGGGAGGGCTTGAAAGGAATGCTTCAAATTATGCTGGGTAACATTGATAGTATCGGTATGGCTACATGTCATTGGATAGAATTGTATGTTTCCCATTTTCTTTACATTAGGCCATTTACAAGGGTAAGTTTGATCTGATCTACTTGTGCAACTATTTAATATTATAGTTGTTGTTACTACTTTCCTACCACTATGTCCAATTCATCATGAACCATGTGTCTTGGGATATTTGTTATATATACATACATGTATTCTGTTTCTGTCTTTCACTTTGTTGTTACACTTTCGAGCCAAAAATATAAGGTTAGCTGAGCTAACCTTTTAGCACATAGGTGTTGTTTATTGTATCACATTGTGGTGATTATTGCTTTCTGATATGTAAGAAGGTTTTTAAAAGGGATTGTGGGTAGTGAATATACGAAGTAATATATATATATATATATATATATATATATATATATATATATATATATATATTTAAAAAAATAACACTTAAGACATCTAATTCTTTAAATAGGAAGTCTTAAGTCTCAACTTATGGCGTCTAATTTTATAAATTAGACGCCGTAAGTGGAGACATAAGACGTCCTATTTTGAAAATTAGACGTCTTAAGTGTACTCTGGTAGGACATTTGTGCTACACTTAAGGCGTCTAATTTTTAAAATAGGACGCCTTAAGTCTTAACTTACGGCGTCTAATTATTAGACTTAGACGCCGTAAGTTTCCCCTATTACGCCCCCCAGATAGGCGTCCCTCGAAAAAAGGACGTTAAATGTACAAAAAATAGGACGCCGTAGCCCTGTTTTGTAGTAGTGAGAGAACTTGTTGAAGAAGTAGGAATTTTCCTATAAATAGAGGCATCACCTCTCTTCATTCTTCACACCAAACTCAACCAAATAGGTGAGTTTTAGAGAAGCCATAGTAGAGAGAAAATCATGGTGGGAAGAAAGAAGGAGGAGGAGGTTCTTCAAGGGTAAGTTTTCTTGTTCTTAAAGTTCTTGTTTTAAGTTCATAGTTAGTTTATGTTTGATCTTTAAATCTTCCAAGAATTTTTGATTTCATGTTTTTGAGATTAAATATGCCTTTATTTCAAAAAATTCATGGAAAATATGATGGAGCAAAATTCTTGGAAGTTGAAGATCAAAGTAGCAAAATTGCGAAATTTTCAGTAAAATTTCTGGGCAAACAGCAAAAGAAATGCTATTATTTTATGTTGAAAATTAAGCCCATAAATCACGAAACTTTCCAGAAATAAAGTAGAGATGTAGGGATTTCCGAATATATATAATATGTAGCGTTTCGATTCCTGTACAAAGAGATACAACCGGTTGAAGTTAGGCCGTTTTTCTGGGCGAAATTCTGGGCAACGTTGAGAAAAATGGAAACTTGGAATTTTTCATGGATTCTGGGTAGATGAAAGTACTTTTCCTTGAAAATAGACATCCTAAGGATTCCGGGGAATTTTACGGATCCTCGTTTCAATTTTTCTAAAATTAATTATGATTTTTCAAAGTTACCAAAAATTCTGCCCAGAAATTCTGAAGTAGCGTTTTTAAGAAAATATAAGGGTAAAATTGGAATAATAAATCCACCAAGGGTAGAAAGATAAATTAAACCTTTAGGATATTATTCTAAGCAATATGATATTTTTCAAATATCATATAATAAATCCGACGATAATGTATAGGATATCTGGAAAGTCCGGAGTCAGATCAAAGTGTCGGGCGTTTTGGTATCTACACGGTGAAAGGTACGTTCGCGTACTAGTAACTTTAACTCTGATATGTCTTGTATGCATGTATGTGGTAGTATGATTCATAAGATCATGTATCGTAGCTAAGACTCTGTCTTAGGTTACTGTTTATATACATTCAGCTTTATACGGGTTATAGTCTTGATAATGCCGTTGAGTTTTCCTAGCGCTGAGGACACGATAGGCCATCGTGGCACGATGAGGTGCAGACGACTATACATATGAATTGTATAGATAACTTTACATGTGATATGTACTGTTAATATATTAATCTTACATCTGTTGTGTGCTTATGTATTGATTATTGCTGTAAATGTAATGAATATCGGTCATACATATACTATTATACTTTTCATATGAGGTTAACTGTTACCTGAGATTCAATTCGATTGAATCTCAGCATTGACTAAAGGTTTAGGAAAAGGAACCAGGATCAGAGAAGGCACCGGTAGATGGAGCCGTGAAAAGGCACCGAAGGATGGAGCCGAAGGGAGGCACTAATAGACAAAGCCGTGAGGAGGCACCGGTCAAAGCAAATGCAGGAAGAAGGTTAACAGAGCCTTCCTTCTGGCATGAATCTGATAAGGTTACTTCAAACCATTTGGTGATTAAACTAAGAAAGGGTCGGTCTATGTGGTTCAGTCAATCAGTCACCGTGAATATCCTGAATAAGGATATGGTGGTATCCTGAATGAAAATCCAACTTCGAATTAAAACATGAGCCGTGAAGTTCATCTAAGAGATCATCCACCGTCGGCATTGGGAAAGCGTCCTTGACTGTAACAGTGTTGAGAGTGCGGTAATCTATACAGAAACACCAGGTGCCATCCTTTTTTTAACCAATAGAACCGGAGCGGAGAAGGGACTGAAGCTAGGTTGAATCAGACCCTCTGTCAGTAGTTCCTCAACCAAGCGTTCAATCTCCTCCTTTTGGCTAAAAGGATAACGATATGGCCGAACCTTGATGGGACTGGTGTTTAGAAGGAACTCGATACTATGTTCATGAGAACGACTAGGAGGCAAGCTCGTTGGTTTATTAAAGACAGATACGTGCTTGTGGAGGAGTTGGAGCATATCGGATGGTATATCGTCAGGAAACTGAGAAAACATCTCCACAACGACGTCGGTTTGGTGGAGCTGGAGTAAGTGGTGAAACTTTGCTTGGGACGCTGAAGTCTTGTGATACCCCTGGAGAGTTACAAAATGGCCATTCTCAAGGAACTTAACGGTGGAAATATTATAGTCAGCGACATGTGGGCCCAGTGTTGCTAACCATGAAGCGCCGATGACCACGTCCACTGCCACCACTGGTAAAACGAACATGTCTAGGTACAGAACTTGATCACAGATTTGTAGAGGTACCTTGGTGACAAGTTTATGGCTACGAAGTGTTTGGCCAGTACCGCCCAATGTAACACCCCTACCGGCCTCGCCCTTTACGGGTGGCGGGTAGTGTGATTCTAACACCCTTCTGGATCTTCTTTATTTGGCATATGCGGAAGCGTTCTTAAACACATACTGATACAAACTTAAACTTTGATTACATAACGATGGTATTCATCACCAATACCCATTTAATTCTTTGACACCCGGCCCTACGCTATTCGTACGGAAGCGTCAACGTTCTTGAGGGCCTTCTTTCTGCTTATTCATTCTATGGTAACTTCAAGTACTCCCTTCAGTGTGCCGGCTTCAAGCAACACTCCAGTCTGGAGTCTGGTGCAGAACTACTAGCCTGTGCTCACCTGTCTATTTCATGTGATCTGGAGTTCAAATGAATGAACCCCAGGGTAACAGTTAATCTCATATGCAGGTATGTAATGTAAATAACAGTATAACACATGTATAAGCATAGAATAATCCACAATAAATAAGTCGCACCGTAACCGCAGTTAACGGCCAAGGACCGCAGCCCTTTAGGACACGCAGCCCTATGAGACCGCAGCCTCAAATATATAGCTACGAAATAAACATGTAAATCATCTTGCAAACATGATCAGTCATACATTAATACATACATACAAGCTAACAAGATAACAGTTACCCACCACTTTAGCCTTTGTCTTCCGCTTGTATCTTTTCTTCCAACTACGGAGTTGCTTGAAGCACATTCCATTTTTCTTCTTTCTTGACTTCTCATGGCCTAAACACATGTTCATATTATTAGAGCCATGGAAAATGAATACCTAATGCTTATCTTTGCCTCCCAGGCTTTCTCACACCCTTGGAGTTCATTCTTATTACTTAGGCCATTTCTTTCTTAATTTCGCATGGTAGCTAATTTTGGCCAAACTTTGAAAACTCATAATTAATTCTACAGAACTCCGATTAGGGTGGTTCAAATTTGTATTTGTCACTAATTAAGTCTAGTTTCATATAAAAATAATCACTAGACCTATTTCTTTCTGTATCATTCCCAGTTTTTCATTTATCCTTCGCTGTCCAGAAAAACATTTCAGATTAATAGGTCAACTTCAAAAATACGTATCTCTCTAGATACAACTCCGATTTAGGTGTTCTTTAGCTTTTTGGAAACCTTGAGATCTCTACTATTTACTTGGTCCGAAATGCAACGTCATTTGGTTGCTCCAGAACCATACCAAAACTTTCCAGAATTTTTAGCTCATCTTCCAAAATTCATAACTGGAGTTGTAGGCCTCATTTTTGGGTGATCCAAAGCTCATTATAAATCTAAAGATGTGTAATAATTGTCCACAAAATTTCAGGGTCAAAGGAGTTCATTTACCCCGGTTTTACCTTGCTCAAAGTTCACCGCTTCAGCTGCAAGTTCAGGTTTTCCAAAGCAATGACATCGCATATAATTCCCTGTTCACACTTGCTTTGTTCATCCACGAATTTATGTAGCTAACGTCTTTAACTGTTTCAGCACACAAAAACAGAGACGAATAGGTTCGTCCTTAACCTTAATCTTACATTCAAGTTCTGTTTCGATGCTCAAAGAACATAGCCACATGCATGTACGTTTAAGCTTCAATTTCAACCCCTACGAACTTCATGCATGCACTTAGACTTCCAAAGTTCTTTGTTTCGGCTATCAAAAACGAACAGCAATCATGCAGAATCATAACCACGTCTCTTAAGGTTCGAATTCAGAAACCAACGTCGGAAACTCAGAGAAATGAGAAGGAGAGAAGCTTAATGGCTCACCTTGTTCGAATTCAGCTTCTCTTATTCTCTTTAGCACCTTCACTTGTTTGAATCCAACCTTGCATGTATGCTTTGGTGCTTCCTTCTTGTTCATCTTCTTTAGCTCCACGGTCTATCACAGTGACAGCCACCTCACATTTTATTTTTCGTATGAAAGAAGCTGACAAGGCAAATGAGAATAGGAAGATGAGAAACTATGGGTACTTTTGAGATCGCGAGTTTCAAGGGACCTAGGGGAGTATATAGCGTCTTTGCGAGTTCAAGAGAAATGGTGGAGCATGGCGGACATGTTGGAGACACAAGGAAAGTAGTGGAGCATGAGAGTTCTTGAAAGCATGAGACATAGTGGAGCATGATCTTTGCGGTTCAAGAGGGAGTATGTGGTTATGTGCGTAAACATTATTTGTCTCTTCCCTCAATGTTAAAAAGGTTTAGACCGAGGAGGCAAAACGCACTGAGGGAGTATGGGTTGCATGTGCATGTGTTCTCTGCTTTTGGTGTTAGGCCGAAGAGAAATAGCGACTTGCAGGGACTGTTGGGCTTCATCTTTTGCTGTCAAATAATTCTGTCCAAATGATTCTGGGCCGATGGAATAGAATGAAGAAATGAAATAATAGATAATGGTTTCTCAGCTTGTTTTCTGCTTTCGGTATTGGGACTGCATATACGCTGGACATTGAGGGAATATGTGGAGAGAATTGGGCTGAGTGTTATGCCAAGAGTATGGGCCGAATGAGATAAGAAAGATCAAAGGAGTATATGTGTGCTGCGTCTTGGGTTGTCCAATTACAATGAATATAAAATTATTGTGCATAAGGGGGCCCGTAACTTTATGAAGAATAAGGAAGTATATGTTGCAAAATGGTTCTTCAAATATATAGGAGCAACACGTGACTTTCACTTGCAGCATATAAACAATGGAATTCCTAGTGGCCACGTGACTTGCACATGTTGCATGTAATAATGGAGAATAATTCAACACAAAACACTATTAACTCCATATTCACCTTTTCTTTCTAATAAATTCTCTTCTCTAAATTTCCCATAAGACATATCATTGACTCATGAAATTAAACTTCAATAGTTCTTTCTGAAAATTCAAGGAAAAATAGGCCTTAAATTCCAATAATTATTTTCATAATCATATTAGGCCAAATTTTCTCCATTAATTTCCATTCAATATTTCTAATTGCCGAATCCCAAAATTTGGGATGTTACACCCAATACCCGAATCTCATCAGTATATTCGATAGGGATATGGAGGTGTTGAATAATCCTCGGATGAATAAAGTTGTCAAAGCTTCCACCATCCAAAAGAACTTGTACTTGGGTACCCAATATATCCCCGGCAAAACTAATAGTAGCGGCACCTGGGGTTCCCCGAAAGGCATGTAAAGAAAGGTGATGGAGTGAAGCTTCCGGAGATGAGTCTTCGGCGGGGACATCAGTGGGAGGTTCATCATCATCTTCAACACACAGCAACATTAATTGTCGATTTGGACATCGATGAGACGGGGAAAACTTAGCATCGCAGGTGTAACAAAGGCCGTTCTCACGGCGGATGTGCATCTCAACGGCCGTCATCTTGCGTATCGGAGGAGTTTTTGGGGTAGGTAATAACGGTGGTAAGTTGGATTTGCCACCACCCGACATCGTCAGTGAAGCACTGGGAAGAGAGGTAGCCGGCGGGGTTGAGACTTTTGGAGAATAAGAAACAAGACTATAATGTTTTCCGGTAGGAACAAGGGAGGGTGTAGTCTCCGTAAACAAGCGAGCTAAGGCCATGGCATTGAGGACAGAAGTAGGGCGTTGCACCATCACGTGACGTTTCAAATCGGGTTTCAAGCCACCCAAATAGTAGTCGAGTAACGTTGCTTCAGAGAGTTCTTCCTTTCGATTTACGAGGGCGAGGAATTTGGTATGGTACTCGTCCAGAAGGCCACCCACAGTGGTCTGGGTTAACTTGAACAGAGCAAAGCGAGCGCAGTCGAATTGAGAGGGGCCATATTGGACCTCAATTTCCTTGGTTAAAGCATCCTAGGTGGGAATCGGTTGGATTTTTCGAGCATTTGAAACCAAGGAAGAATAGGACTGTCGAAATGTACAAAAGCAATTACCAAACATAAGGGGTCGACAATGTCATAGTATTTGAAATACTGCTCCGCTTTGAAGAGCCAGTCCAAAGCATCGGTGCCATCAAAACGAGGGAAATCCATTTTGACGGAACGGGGAACCAGCGGTGTTGTAAATGGTGGCGGCAGTGAAAGGGCAGAGGTCGAACTGCCTGAACCCGACGGGGTCAGTGTGTCAAATCGCTTATTGATGCCGGACATGGAAGTAGCCAAGGTTTGAAGCACAGATTCCAGGTGATCGAAACGAAGATCCATGCGATCCAGACGTCCTGAAGTAGTATCGAGGAGGTTGTTGTGGTGTTTGATGTCGGCCTGTAATTCCTTTAGACGAGTGTGTTCCGCCATGAACTCAATGAAGGCACCAAAATGTAAGGGTTATAGCTCAGTGGAATAGATTAAGAGACTCAGAAAGGAAATGGACTGCAAATCGTATCAATATGAGTATTCTCATCTTCGTTAAGCTTGGTTAAGCCAAAGTCTGAGATCTTGACATTCAAATCCTTATCAAGACATTTGTTGCCTTAATATCCCCCTGCACAATTTTCAACCTTGATTCCTTATGAAGATAAGCTAAGCCTCTTGCTATGCCTACACATATTTTCATTCTTGTAGCCCAGCCCAAGGGTATCTTTCGTCCTTGGCCACCTAACATTAATATAAATGAAATGACATCTCAACCAAAATAGAACTAAATTAAGGAATATTTCTCACATCTTTACTATCAAGCCCTTCAATAAAATTTAAATATGTGCAGAAGTTGTTTCAAATGAGTATATATGTTTGGATAAAAAAAGATGAAAATACATAACCTAAATTAAATTTGTCTTTTAAAAGATAAAGATGTACTAAAAGTTGCTAACAAATAATTTATCACACGATTTTATATTTTCTACAAAAGTATCGTAAAACAAATAAAAGAGAGACACACCAAAAAAATAAAAACTAAAATACATACATAAAATCTATTTCATTTGTTGATATATATACTCTATAAATTTTATCTTTCCATTTAATACCATATATGGTTATCTTTTACTCAAGAATTCAAATAATCCTCACCAAAAAGAGCACCACCAAGGCTGTTGTTATGCATGTACTCATATATCAGGAACAATTGATTTCCTTCAATGCAACAACCATAAAGCTTTACAAGGTTTGGGTGTTGCAAAGCAGATATCATTCCAACTTCATTAACAAATTCACGATTCCCTTGCTTAGATTTGGAGGAAAGCTGCTTCACAGCTATGACAACACCATCTGATAGCACACCCTACAATTGAATCAATTTTTTAGTCTCAAGTTTCATAATCTTTCTTAAGCATAATCAATACAACCTAAAGATCTTTCTAAGTGTATTCAATTACGTTACATTAATGGTTATCTTGTATATTCTACCCAAAAAACAAAAAGACAAAAAGATCACCAATCTTATTTTCTGGGGCAAAGTTGTTGGTGGCATCTTTGATTTGTTTTAAAGAGAAATAGCCCGTTTTTAGATCTAAAAATTCTGCATTAAAAAAATTTATTATAAATAAAAGTACAATATAATGAAATTAAAGGAAACGATAGATAATTACATATATATATATATATATATATATATATATATGCAAAGATTACTATTTATTCTTTTGAACTTGCAAGTTAGAGTTTAGGCATATGAAATTCATGTTTTTTACTATATTAGGATTAAGTAGCTAATCCGTCTTGGAAGTATACGCCTAGGACCAATGTTGCCTTGGAAGTATTTTCAGTTCAATATCACTCACGAAATATTTAAAACATAGCAATGTTGTCATTTTTCGTTAAAACGTTAACGGTCAATGTCAATTTTTTAATGGTTAACGTTAGTTTTTTAACGGTATTGGGCCAGATTGCTTCATTTTAAAACTTTCGGGGCGGATTTGCTACTTAGCCAGTATTATACCAAATTATCAATAAATTTATTAGCTTTATTATTTTAGTTTTCGATCTTACGTTTATCTTTTAAATCTTTGCCACCTACAAAACCATCTTTTGAAGAATGAATACTATTGCTATGATGAGGAACACACATGATCCAACTACAATTCCAGCAATGGCTCCCGCAGAAATCCGAGGAATTTTGAAGTCTACAAAACAAAGTAGTATCGCATAAATGATTCATAACAAAATCAAAATTGCCATCACTTAGGCTTAAGATAGAAAGAGAGAGAACCAATAAATATGAGATTTGACTTACTTGGTGTGACTAAATAGCAGATATAAGAGGTCCATATACGCCATAATCAAGAATAGAGATAGTTCCTTTCCCAGCCCAATATAAATGAATCTCCAAGGTGTTATCCTTGACATCAACGTTAAACTCTTCAACAATGCCCTTACCTACGCCACCAGCTTCCTTCATAATGTTGAAGTCACACAAATATTTCCTACCCTGTCAAGATATACATACAAAAGTTTCAGCCTTTCACAACTTTTGCTAAACTACATAGCAAAAACAATTGAAAGTGTGTTGATTATTGCATTGATCCTATAAAAAGAGAGAGAGAGACAGATATTAATGAGACCAACTTAACATTTAAGTCTTATATGGCTTGTCTTTAATTCTTTATAATTTTCCTTCTTGTACTTTTTATAAGGATTCAAAATATTAGTTAAAAGCAATAAATGTGTCAAATATGTATTTTTCTTTCCATTT